>CM046878.1:126745428-127945428 GCA_025667525.1 Glebionis coronaria | reverse complement strand
GGGACATTAATTTGTTTCTATTCTTAGACCCTAAAAGTCACCTTTTGGTGATGAAAATCATACATTATGTCTTTACACATCATCGTAGTATGTTGCAAGTCTTTTACTCTTCAATAAAGGTTAATAAAAATTGAACTTTGGTGATGCTTAGATACTTTATTCTAGCATTGCGTGAGGGCACGGCAATGGCTTAGTATGGGGGAGTGATGAGATGGCATTTATACATGATCTCATCGTTCTTTTCGGGCTTTAAATGCATTAAAATGTCATAAAATACCATATATATGCTTGTGTTTGCTTACTTGTGTGTTTTAGGTATGGATATCGTGAAAAAGACAAAAGATCACAAGATACAAGGAAAAACGAACACGAGAAACGAAGCCGTGCAAAGAACCGGGCCCTAATCATGGAATCATCATCAAATACCCTTGAAGACTTGAAGACAAAACAAGATTGATCATCATTTATTGAAGAAATGACACTTAAAACCCTTGTATATTAATAATTACAAGTTTGGTCCCTTAAGTTTGTCAAAATTACAAAAAGGTCCTTCAACTCTGAAGAAATGGCAAGAATAGTCCCTCAACAATTTCAAATTGCCATTTATGGTCCCTCATGAAGATTAAGATGCAAGGAAGACCTTTGAAGATCAAATAGTCCAAGATCAGCCCTTAAAGAATCACCAAATGTCAAATTACATCCTTGATAACCTTTTATCAAAAGTTGGTGCCAAAATTGTCAAAGTGGGAAAGTTAATTACAAAGGATATCCAGTTTTAGGGCAGGAAACCTTAAATGCCAAAAATCTGAAAAGAAAAGGACCAAAGTTGACAAGTGAAACATTTAAATCCTAAAAGGGCGCCTAACATGTTACTTTCCCCTAAAAACGGATTGAAGGGATTACTGTTCATCATTCTTACTACCCAGAAATTACTTTCACTTTTACTTGGGTAATTCTCAATTAAACTTGCACACAAGTAATTCACACACTCACAAACCTTTCCCACTCCTAAAAACCTGCATCCCACACATGTGCACCAAACCCCCAATTCCCCAATCCACCAATCACATCATTCCTTAGCCCCCAAGCATCATGACGTGTCCCAATTGAATGGCCAAGATTATTTGCTTCCTCCCAAAGCAAAATAAACGTTCAAGATCAAATGGACAGCTCAAATGCACCAAAAACGTCCAAGGGCATAATAGGGATTTTTCTATGCATTAGGGTTTTGTATTTTTGATTCTAGTATGTTCTTAGGCCTCTATAAAAGGAGCTCACAGGTTGTGTGAAGCCCTTTGTTCCAGTTTCTAGTCTCTCACATGTAATTCCTTTTTAAAGAAATAAAAAGTTTGGTTTTTGAAATATTCAAGTGTAATTCCTTTTTTATTGTTTTTAAAAGATTGTGTGTTGTGAGGAGATTGATTCTGAGTTCCACTTTGTTTTATGGTTAAGCAACTTTGATTTTCAAAGTTGTTTAAGGTTTTGAAATTTTGAGAGATTTTAGTAAAATCTGCTCAAAGGTATTTTGGTGTTAAAGGTTAATGATTTTGGTGTTATAGGATTATTAAAACGTTTTTTTAGAAAGTTTGGAAAAGTTTGGTAAGGTTTTAAGAAGTAAAAAGAGAGAAAACAGAATTATACATATATTGTGTTTTGTGTTTTCTTTTGATTTGTTTTGAGCAGGTGTGAAGAAGTGTTGATTCAGTTCTGCTCCAACCCGAGTTGGATTGGAGGAGGATTTTCATCCTCTAGGTTCTTGGATGTAAGAACCTAAGGTAAACTCCTTTTTCTCTTGAAAAGTTCAAAAATAGTAGTTTGTATGATCTTATGTGATTCTGTGCATAAGTGTGTTTGAGGTGATTGATTCATGTTCTTATGTGTGTTAGTACTTGTTTAATGCTATTTGCTTCAGTTTGAAAAGGGTTTATAGTGTTTTGCTTTGAGAAAAACGATTTTCAGTAAGTTTAACTGGTGTTTGGCAATAGGGATTAGCAGGGTGATAATCATAGATTGGCATTTAGTTAGGTGTTAGATGGTTTGAAAAGGATTGAGACAAATTGTTAACTAGTTGGTAAGTGTTATTAGACAATTTGGTAACAATCTTGTGTGGTTTAAAAGGTAAAAGGTTGTCAAAAATCTGTGAATGCCATAAGTTGCTTATTTTCATAAATCTTGTGCTTGATTCTTTGGAATTTGCTAAGTGATAGGGAGGTTTTAAGTTTGTTATTGATTGTGCATGATTGGAAGTTGTTTTGTGCCAATTTTTGGTATCTGAATCTCACTAAATTGCTAGGATTTTGCTAAACAGTCCATTATTCTAGCTTATACATCTCAGCAACTTTCATTAGGCTGATGTGCTTTTGATTTGCTTATTTTCTTGGTTCTAAGTGTTTGAATTTGCTTATTTGTTGACTTCTTGTGTTCCAAAGAACACAAGAGTGCCTTACTGTCCAAAATACCTCACCAAATAAGCTCATAAGGTCAACTCCTTTGGCCTTTTAATCACTTGTGAGAAAGCAAGGCAAAAGCCAAACCTGCTTGGTGTTCAAAAGCATTCTGTCACGTTAGTTGCGCCGCAAGACCTACCTATTGCGGCGCAACTGAAGGAGCTACAGATCAAGGTACTCTCGTTTCACTAGTTGCGGCGCAAGACAAAAGCGTTGCGGCGCAACTAAGTGATAAAAAGGGGGGGTTACACGCCTCGAACCCACGACCTGCCGTTCACAACACCAACAACATAACCAACTGCGCCCTGGGGACTTTGACTGATAAGTTTGTTTTCAAACTTTACTTAACCCGTTTTTGGTTTGTTGCTTATTACAAAAGCCATAGCCCTTTTCATTTTTCCTAGCTTATTCTTTAAGCTTATTTTGCTTAGCTTATTTTTCATAGGAAGTTAATAGGTTTATAGATTTTTCAAAATTAGTTTCATAATTTTCCATTCAATAGATTATTTTTTAGGATTTATTTATTATACGTTTTTTATAAAAGCAATAAAAAATACCAAAAATAGTTTTTATTTTTAGGAAAAATAGTTTTTAGGTTTTATTTAATATATTTGAGGTTTACATCTTATTTTGGTTTCAAAAACATTTATTTTTAATTTTATAATATTTTAAGGTTTTTTATAAACTTTAAGGATTTTTATAAAATTATTAAAAAAGGTTTAGGAGCTATAATTTGTGTTTTTCTCTTAGTTATAATATTTAGGATTTTTATAGATTTTTTTATTTTAAATTTTATAAACTTTTATTTTTTAGTATTATTTTAATAATATTTTATTATTAATTTTTCAAAATTTTATTTTTCCTTCTTTTTCATTTTTCCTAGGTTCTTTGTCATTAATTAGGATCATTTCCATTTTTAGAATAATTTTCTAGCTTTTAGATTTATTTTTATAATTATTTTAAGTTTAATTGGGTTTTAATTATTTTTAATCATTTTTAGAGTTTTAAAAATAGTTTTAATAGGTTTTAATTTTTAGAAAATTACTTTTTAGTCTTATAATAATATAAGTTAAGTATTAGTTCAATAAAATCATATTTTAGACATTTGAATTAGTTAAATTTAATTTTAGGGCTTTAATTAGCATTTAAAATTAATTATTTAATTAATAAAAGGTTTTAAAATATCTTTGTTGGATTTTTATCTTTATTTATATTATTTTAGACTTCTTTTTAGTCTTTTTATTTTTGATATTTTGTTTTTGGTTTTAATAATTTTTAATTTTTGTGGTTTTTCTACGGCTTTACGTTTTCGTTTTTTACGTCATAGTGTAATTTCCAAGAAACCGTCATTCCATCTTCTCAATATTAATCTCAAAGAAATACAAGTTAATTCACAACACCATACCTCCTTGGGAAACGAACTCTTTTCTCTCATTTTATTTGATTGTGGGTCATTAACACTTGATTTTTCTTAAAAGTCATTTGTTCGATACGTACCGCTATTTACGCTCTTTGTTTTCCTAAACAAGAGTCGTATTTTTACTACAATCATTAACCGACAAGGTTATTACTTTAACGTATCAAAAATGTGCCTTTTATTATTTATAGGCAAAGTCTATGTCCGTCATCGACCATAAATATATTTGTTATGACATAGAAATATTTTTATTGTCGTCGTTCTAATCTTTCATTTTATGAGCATTCTTCGTAATTTATGCTAAACTTTTAAATGTCATTTATGTATATGACGCGTTAACGTTTTTTTAAATAATAAGCCCTCATTTATATATCAAAATATAAATGTTCTCCGAATGTCGTCGTTATTATTTCATATTGAGCGTTTATTTTCCTTGCTCTACTTGTAACTTTAAAATCGCGTAACTTCTAAAATATCGGGTTTCGAAAAAACCGACAAATTTTGAAATAAAATTAATGTATAATTTCATCCCATTACACATGCATCACGCCATACACATACATGTTATCAATATTTAGCACAAAACATGATCAATATATATAATAAACTATACTTGAAACTTATGATAGTTAACGTACACACTTGTTTCTTGTTTCATATAGAAACAATGTATAAACATATTCTATTCAAGTAGAAGGAACTTGATAGAAACGTCTAACACTTATTTATATATTCTACCAAGCGAATTAGTCACGGGACACGCGGCATGATAAAAAGTCACCACCAGTACTTCAACATCTACAATTCTAAAAGGAACCAAACGAACTTGAAGCTCAAAATATATGTTCTATGGTTTATGAAAATTACTTGCCGATTACAAATATATTACTTCATCTTTACTGGATCAAAACTACTACAACTTAAGCTTCAAGATATGTAGAGATATTTTTGCCATTAGTATCTCTAAAAGAATAATATGCAAAGGTTTATCATGTTGATCACTCCTAAAACGTTTTAAGAGATTTTCATAGCACAACTAAACATGAGGAGTGATGGGTGCTCCGTGAAGGTTATTGTTTGCGACTGGGCAAAAGTTTGGTCGTGCCTAGTCTTACCTACACACGACTTTATGGTTCATCAGCCGTGGATTTGAGTTTTGGTTTCATAATCGTTGGTATTCGGTTAGTTTGCCGCGGGTCCGAGTTCGTGTTTTGGTGAGCATACTAAAATTGGTTAGTATGCGTATTCTTTTCGGTCTTTAATCTTGTGTATCATAGCTCCAAATCACTCGTCTCGTATCTCGACGTGGAGCTAAGGTATGGCTTGATATTAACTTACTATTGTTAGTTTGTTTTACTACACGAATGAAATAAAAAGAAAGAACAACCATGGCTTTTGTAATTTGCTAATGAGATTTAAGAATGAAGAATTAACATTCACGTCATTATCATGCAAATGAATTGCATTATTACATTTTTAGTCCTTGGTTTTTAAAGCTAGATCAAAATGAATGTAGTAAATAAATAAAGTAACACTTTAACCCTAGTCTATTTCATTCTTTTCAAAATAAGTCCAAACTATATTTTCTTAGAAAGCTTTTCTAAAACTCGTTTACTCTATTACGTTGTGGTTTATATCTCTAAGTCGCGCTACTTTATTTTAGGTCGTCGTTGAAGATCTTGGTTTCTCGGGTCATCTTATTTCATCGTTTCACTCTTGTCACTATTATCTCGATCGTTATGCTCGTTTGATATTGCTATCGCTAAGGTGAGTTCATAGCCCCTTTTTACTACTTATACATTGTTTCTAAACGCGGGGTGAGATTTTACATGGTGGAACACATTCATTTAAAACTGTATGCTATCCAGAACTTGTATGCTATCCAGAACTTGTATGCTTTCCAGAACTTGATGATTTCCATCAGATTTTCATAGTTATTATTGCTTTTAGTTATAGCCCTTAAGTTTCCTCTCCTTATCGTGAACCATTAATTTACTTGTGTTGCTAAGCGCGAATGTTGTGGGTGGATCCATCGGGATTGACAATCCCCGTCCCATGTTGTGGTTGTTTAACCATGACGCATTTCATTTGTTTATACTTGAGTATTTAGGTTGAATACTCACTAGAGGAACTTACATTGAGTTAAGCTTCAGTTCATGAACTAAATAGCAATAATAATAGTTTCGGACTATGGTTATCGTACGTAACCATTTTCCCTATTTCTTGTTTTACATATAAATGCTTGTGTTCCACACCTTTACTGATAAACCTACGAATATCACTCAACTTTATGTTGACGATTTTACATGTTTAATCTCAGGTATTATTACTTAGCTTTGCTTGGATGGGAGCCCGCAGGATATTATCACAGCTTGGAGATTTCTGTGTTACTTTTTAAAGTTTGGTTTTGGTAAAAGCTGTCAGAAGTTTAACCTATATTTTTGGTAACAACATGTTACAAAACCATGTTTAAATAATAGATTTTTCGCTTATAAAACTCTGGGACCTTTGTTTAAAAACTCTGATCTTTTTGTGATGTAATGTATAAGTTTTTATTACGTCAACTTTATGTCAACAGTATTTCATTGTTTCTTGTACCATGACGTGGAACCCCTTTGCTGCCTACGTGTTTCCTTGCCTGATTTTGGGGGTCTCACACACTCCGCTTTCTACAAATTGAGATCCTGATTTTCACACGACTCTTACGATGACATCCCAACAAGATATTTATGCTGCGGGTACTGAGAATCGTCCACCCATGCTTACCAAGGAGAACTACACTACATGGGCTAGTCGTCTCCTTCGTTATGAAAAATGTAAACCTCTGGGAAAGTTGATTGTCAACTCGATTCAAAAGGGTTCGTACGTTAGAAGAACAATTATTGTGCCTGGGGATCCTACGAATGTTAACCCAGTGACTGAATCTAGTCATGAGCAAACGGATGAAGAATTAACTGAAGCTGAATCCAAACAACTCGACGCTGATGACCAAGCAATTCAAGTCATTCTTATGGGACTTCCTGAAGATGTTTATGCTGCTGTCGATAGTTGTGAAACCGCACACGAGATGTGGCTTACGATTCAGAAAATGATGAAGGGCAGTGAAATCGGTTTACAAGAAAAGGAAACTAAGTTGCTTCATGAATGGGAGAAATTTACGTCTACTAAAGGGGAACAAATTGAACCTTATTATCATCGATTTTTAACCCTCGTGAATCATCTTAGGAGAAACAAACATGAACCTGCACATATTGCTGCCAACATCAAATTTCTTGATAATCTTCCTTCTGAATGGTCACGATATGTCACTCTTGTCAATCAAACCAAGGATCTTCATGTCGTGGACTACACTAAAGTATATGATTATTTGAAGATGAATCAAGATGAAGCTAACGAAGTTAGGGCTGAAAGACGTGTCAAGACACAAGACCTATTGGCTTTTATGGCAAACTCTCCATCATCTATGTCATATCCCATGGTACCCTACCATCAACCCTCTTCAAGTAACTTCATGCCACAACAACAACAACAACTCACCCCTTATGGATATCAACCTCCTGCTGCTGTGAACTACCTACAACAACCCATTGCCTGTTTTGATGACATCACCGATCCTACTCATGCGATTAATATTGGTCTTGCACTTCTCACAAAGGCATTAAAATTTACCATTAACCCCACCAACAACAATCAGAAAATCTCCTCGAACACTAGAAATAGGCAGATTGCTCAACCTTTCATGAATACGAATCAAGATCACAAATTGGTAGCTGCTGGAAACATGGGGTTACAATATGGTCAGAATGTTAGGAATGCAGCAAATCAGTATGGACAAATCCGTGATCAGAATTCGAATGTTCCAAATGTGGGTAATCAGAATGGGTTAATAGTTGTGCCAGCGGTTGGTAATGAGATGGGAAACATTGTGGCTGCAAGGGCTGAGAATACTGGTATGGGAAATGGAAACAACAATCGTCAGGTTCAGTGCTAAAACTGCAGGGGATTTGGTCATTATGCTCGAGATTGCACAGCCAAAAAGAAGAGGGATGCTGCTTATCTTCAGACTCAGCTTCTCATAGCACAAAAAGAAGAGGCAAGGATTCCACTTCAAGCTGAGGAATTTGATCTTATGGCTTCTGTTACAGAATATGACGAGGAAGAAGAGGTGAATGCCAACTACATCTTGATGGCAAACTTACAGCAAGCATCAACCTCAGGAATGCATGATGAGAGAGCTCCCGTCTATGATTCAGACGACCCCTCTGAGGTACACCCAAGTTTTGATGATAATGATATATATAGTATGTCTAATCAGGAGGAAGAGTATACTGAGATGCTTGAGCCCTACATTGAGACACACGGGGACCAAACGAATAATAGTTATATTATTTCAAATGAGTCCAGTGTGGACCTCAGTATGGATCAAGTTGCCCAATCTACAACCCTTCCTGATGAGACACATGCGTATTATAAATCGCTATTTGATAAGCTTGCTAAGGATGTAGATCATGCTACGATGGTTAATAATAAGTTTAGAGAAACTAATGCCAAATTGACCACTAAGCTTGTGGGATATAAGGAACGGGAGAAAAGTTTTGAGATTCATCATGCTAAAATCAAGGAACTTGAACAAGCTCATGCTACATCGGTTTATCAAGAAAAATGCACAACTAAGAAATTAAATGCCTTACACTTAAGTAGTGCTAAAAAGATAAGCGAATTGAATGATGAAATCACCTCTCTTAATAAACAACTTTCAACTAAAAAATCTATTATTTTGGATTTAAAAGAAGAACGAAAAAAGCTGAAACATGATTTCAAAATTCGAGAAGATGGGCTTCTTGAGGATTTTTGCAAAGCGCATGATAGGATTAGAGAATTAGACAACCTTTTAGTAAAATGTGGCCAAACTATGCAGACGATAAACATGCTCGCACCGAAAGTGAATGAGATAAATTATACTAGATACAAATTGGCTTTTGGTTGTCCTCTTCCTCCAAATCCCGGATATCTTAAGCAAGTTCATGCCACTAATGAAACTTTATATAATGGTAGTGTGCTCTTGTCTGATGAGCATGATCCCCCTAGTGTGCATGATTCTGAGGAAACAACTGATCTTGCAGTAGAGACTCGCTTAAGAATGAAAAATCTTGATAAAGAAGTGACACCCGTTTATTACCCGAAAATTAATCCTCCAACTGTTTTTGTTCGGTCTAAAACGAGTACTGAAATGCTTTTGCTACCAAGTGAGGATTTGACTGATGACCGTCCTAAACCGGGTATCACATGTCGATTTCTAAACGAGCTTAAAGATAACTTTGTCATTCTTAAACGTGTTGTTAATTCCAAAATCACCAGAGGAAATTTTACATCACCTGTTCAGATTGAGGTTCAAAAAATTCTTCAAAACGATATTAATCCGATTATTAATCAAGTTGATGCTCGGTTAGGAAATTTGGAAAACGCTTTTCTAAAAGAATTTGCCAACTTGTTGAAGACTTTAAATCTTTGGCGAAGGAAGCTGATGAATCTCTTGATAAAATCAAAGTTTTGGAAAACGATCTTGACCGCCTCTCTAAAGAAAGTGATAGTATTGATAGTAGCCCAGTTGAGTTAGGTACCTCTGTTTTGGATAATGTAAACCTTCAAACTGAGCTTGATCTTTTGAAAGAGAAAATGGGATCTTATGTCATTCAAAAGGATAAAGAATTCACCGATCTTTGGAATAAATTTGTCAAAAAATGTGATGAATGCAAATATGACAAGATTTCGTATGAAAAAGCTTACAATCAAATGCAACAAACTATCGCACGGTTGCAGGCTCAGTTAGGAGGGGTTACGGAAACGAATTTGTCCTCTTCAGGGTTAAAGAGTGCTAGTGATGGTAACGTTCAGAAGCTTAAGGCTAAGATTACGGATTTAGAATCTGTTGTTGTTTCATATAAGCGGGCTTTCGAACAAAGTAAGTCTGTCTATCAGAAACTTATTGATAAAATCTGTGAGAACTGTAAGTTAAAAGCCTTTTTAAAAGATAAGACTTCTGAACCTAGCTCGATTGTAGATACGATGATCCAGAAACCAGCAACCTCGGGACCCACTCGTATTTCTGTGACACCTTTTCCCAAGGTTGCTGGAACGAAAACTGCTGTGATTGCCCCAGGAATGTTTCGTGTTAGTTCTCCCTCTATGCCTAGTATACAACGTAAAGCAAGCGTTAGGACAAAACCGATCACTATAACTCAACCACAAGTTATTGATTTAAAAAGTGCTAATTCTAATAGACGTGTGTCTTCTTCTACAGGAATAAACAACTACACTAAGAGTAGAAGGCCACAACTTACGAGCAATACAAGGAATGATAGGGTCCCTTTTACCTCTAGAAGTAGTCGCCCCAAGATCAGTAATGTGGAAGTAGAAGAACACCCTAGGAATTTACCGCTTTTTTAATCATAATCATAAACCTAATTCATCTGAATGTAATGACTTTAAGCTTGCTATTCGGAATGAAAAATATGAAGTTATTTGTGCTAAATGTAATAAATGTTTCTTTACTTTTAGTCATGATGCTTGTGGTCTGACTATGAATAGGTTGAATTATGGTGGTTACACTCGATTTGACAAGCTGTCAGTCAGTGAACAACAACTCACTCCTAAGGTTAAGGTATATGTTCCAAAAAGTATGCATGTAGGGTCTACAGAAAGTCTTGCTAAGCCTAGTAGCCCTAGATTCACCTCTAAATGGTTGCCTACTGGTATAAATTTTGACTGTAGTGGCAAAATTATCGACACTAGTAGATCTCATACTGACAGTGAAACGTCGGTATGTGTAATGGCTTAATTATCATCTAACCCTTCAGGAACCTATTTCATCGGTTGCCAAAATATTTTCTTCTCTTATCATTGGCAGGCTGTTGAAATTTGTCTCTGGTGCGTGGACTCGGGCTGTTCCAAACATATGACTGGGAATCGAAGTCTTCTCAAAAACTTTGTATGGCGTTTCATGGGAACTGTTTGATTTGGAAATGATCATGTTGCGGCAATTCTAGGCTATGGTGATCTTCATTGGGGAAATATAATCATCACCAGAGTCTCTTTTGTTGATGGCTTGGGACATAATTTGTTCTCGGTTGGGCAATTTTGTGATTCAGACTTAGAGGTTGCTTTCAGAAGTCATACATGTTTTGTAAGAGATCTTAAAGGAATTGATTTGTTAAAAGGAAATCGTACCACCAACCTTTACACCATTGATCTATTTCAAATGTCTGCTGCTTCTCCAATTTGTCTTATGGCCCGAGCCACATCAACAAAGTCATGGTTATGGCATCAAAGGTTATCTCATCTCAATTTCGATGCCATCACCCAACTTACGAAAGATGATCTCGTTACCGGTCTTCCAAAGTTTAAATATACAAAAGACCATATTTTTCCTTCCTGTGAGCAAGGTAAAAGTAAGAAGAAGCCTCACAAACCCAAACCCTTCCCAACTCAACGAATAGGTTACATCTCTTACATATGGATTTGTATGGCCCAATGAGAATCAAAAGCATTAATGGAAAGCGGTATGTCCTAGTAATTGTGGATGATTATTCTCGTTACACATGGGTTCATTTTCTTGCTTCGAAAGATGAAGCCCTTGATGTAATTATTAATTTCCTGAAGAAAACATCAGTACTACTGCAAGCCCCTGTCATGTGAGAACGGATAATGGCACAGAATTCACCAATCAGAAATTGAAAGCTTATTTTGACGAAGTTGGGATTTCTCATCAAACTTCGGCTATAAGAACTCCAGAGCAAAATGGAGTTGTGGAACGGAGGAATCGTATGTTAGTTGAAGCTGCTCGAACGATGCTTCTCTCCTCCAATGCACCATTATTCCTTTGGGCCGACGCTATAGCAACTGCATGTTATACTCAAAACCGCTCCATTATTCACACCCGTTTTAACAAAACACCTTATGAGATCATTAATGGAAGAAAACCGGATATTTCATTTTTACATGTCTTCGGTGCATTATGTTATCCGAAGAATGATCGTGAAGATAGCGGTAAACTTGAACCTAAAGGTGATATTGTTTTTTTCATTGGTTATTCTTCAACTGCTTGTGCTTACAGGGTTTATAATCGAAGGACAAGAAAGGTAATGGAGACTATGAAAGTTACCTTTGATGAACTCTCGGGTATGGCCTCTCAGCATATAATTTCACATCCCGGGCTTCAAGGTCAGACTTCTGGACACGTAAGTTCAGGTTTCGTGCTTCAATTTGCACCGTCAGCAATCTCCTCGTTACAACATTCGGAACGTGACTTAGAAGTTTTATTTGGGCCAATCTATGATGAATATATGGAGGGTCCTTCGTCATTTGGTGTTCCTCAAAATGCCCCGGTTGCACCTGCTACGGTAGTTCAAGAACCTCCGATTGCATCTACACCAACGACATCTACTTCTGCACCATCTACGTCAACCTCAACCATATTGCCTCCAAATATTCCACCCACCTCTCCGACTGCTGACGCAACTCCACAACATTCTCAGCAAATTCCTAATCATGTTCATCTTCAGAATGAAATAGTTGCTGAAAATGCAAACAATGCGATGCTCAACGAACATGAGTTTGTTAATCCATTTGCAGCTTCCAAAAGTACTACTCAGACTTCAACACCATATGTGGATCTGTCGAGCTCGCATCAAGTTTCTCATACACTTCCACATGAACACAAATGGAGTAAGAATCATCGTTTGGTTCAAGTGATTGTCAATCTCACACGACCAGTCTCAACACGAAATCAACTGCGTGCCGACGGTGATATGTGTATCTATGCACTATCAGTCAGCACAATGGAACCAGCAAGTGTGAAAGAAGCAATGACCGATGCATCATGGATTGAGTCTATGCAAGAAGAACTCAATCAGTTCATCCGGCTTGATGTATGGGAGTTAGTACCTCGACCGGACAATATCGACCCCCTTACTCTAAAATGGTTATTCAAAAACAAGATGGATGAGGAGCAAACGGTCATTAGGAACAAGACTCGGTTAGTTGTGAGAGGTTATAAACAGAAGGAGGGAATTGACTTCGCAGAATCCTTTGCCCCGGTTTCTCGAATGGAAACTATTAGTATTTTCTTGGCATACACTGCACACAAATCATTCACAGTGTATCAAATGGATTTGAAGACGGCTTTCTTGCATGGGCCGTTAAAAGAAGATGTGTATGTATGTCAACCTGAAGGTTTCATCAACACCGAACATCCAAGCCATGTCTACAAGTTGAAAAAGGCAATTTATGGTTTGAAACAAGCACCGAGGGCATGGTACGACGAATTATCATCATTTCTTCTCCAAAATCATTTCAGCAAAGGAACTATTGATCAAACGTTGTTTATCAAGCACTACGACAACGACATCTTGGTGGCTCAGGTCTATGTAGATGATATTATATTTGGTTCTACTAACCCGAAATATTCCATATTATTTGCCGACCTTATGAAAAGTCGATTCGAAATGTGCATGATGGGGGAAATGACGTTCTTTCTTGGTCTCCAAGTTCACCAATCCCCCCGTGGTATTTTCATAAATAAGTCCAAGTATGTGCTTGAGATTCTAACGAAATTTGGCATGGAAAACCGTGTTCCTATTGGTACTCCAATGGACACTAAACACAAGCTTGATTTGGATAAGAATGGGACATTTGTAGATGCTACAAAATACCGAAGCATGATCGGGTCCCTTATGTACTTAACCTCAAGCAGACCAGACATTGTGCATGCTACTTGTTTATGTGCTCGGTACCAGGCGAAGCCAACCGAGAAGCACCTCAAGGAGGTTAAAAGGATCTTTTGTTATCTCCAGGGAACCATTAACATGGGTCTTTGGTATACGAAGGATTCTGGTTTTAATCTCACTGGTTTTTCAGATGCCGATCATGCAGGGTGTGATGATACATTCAAGAGCACTTCCGGTGGAGCACAATTCTTAGGCGAGAAGCTAGTGAGCTGGTCCTCAAGAAAACAAGACTGTACGGCGTTGTCCACCGTGGAAGCAGAATATCTGTCTCTATCCGTGTGTAGTGCTTAAGTCCATTGGATGAGAACACAACTCACAGATTATGGCTTTTACTTTAACAAAGTTCCTATTTATTGTGATTCACAATAAACCATAGCAATATCATGCAACCCAGTCCAACACTCCAAGACCAAGCACATAGCTGCCCGATTCCATTTCATAAAGGAGCATGTGGAAAAAGGAACGATCGAACTGTTCTTTGTCAAGACGGACTACCAACTAGCCGACATCTTCACCAAATCTCTTTCTCAAGACAGATTTGAATTCTTGGTTCGTCGACTTGGTATGCGTAGTTTCACTCCTGATGAACTTGAACGTCTTGCACATTCGTAGTAATCTTGTATATATTTATCAGAAAATCAAAATACAAAAATATAAAACCTATAAAAACAAAATAAAAAATGAGAAAATCTTTCAAAAATACCAAAAATACTCTTCTCCGACATATCTCTCAGCATATATAATATTGATGTACTTAGAAATGTTGTTCAATAACGACACGGGTACGTACATAAAGTTCGAATGAGAGTTCAAATGTTTTCAAAATATGTCTTTTCTATTTTCCTCTCATAATGGTTTATAGTCACATGTCAGACTATAACCCGGTCCCCAAAGAAAGGAGAGTCTTTGACTTATCCTCAACAACGAGAAATTAATTTTTCTCGGTCATGGGCTTATATCAAAACATTCAAAGTTTTAATCTCATGAACACAAGGAACATGTTCATTTATGTACATTATTCCTTAACAACGGGAAAATAAGTTTTCTCGGGTTTTTGAGCACAATTTTTCTGTATTTCAAAACTGTGTGCTCATATACTCCCCTAATTTTAAATAGAATTTATTTTCGAGGGGGAGTACAAACTTTCATGCTACATTATTCTCTCCATGTTTCATCACTAGTTTCACAAAAATTTCAATGTCATGCAATTTTTGAGGGGGAGAATAGTAATTAAAATGTGTTATCTTGGATAAGATCTTTGATATAAGTGCTTTCTCTTACTAATATGTGCAAAACCTTTCCTTTTATGATGCACATATGTAGGGGGAGCGTTTTTGGTGATTAAGAAATTCTTTTCTGGTTTCGATATCTATACCTTCAACACAATTATTCACGATGATATTGGTGTCAAAAGGTGGTTAGGTACTCGTCCTATGATCCAACAAGAACCGGAGGGATCTTCCCAGGGGCAATCCATTAGAAAATAGAAGTCCTTAGGAAAGATGGAGTAGTTGAGTGTACGGGAATAATGCCGACTAATGACTTAAGCTAGCATTGGAACAATCACAACAAGGTGCTAGTTATGACATCTTGGTAAGCATTGAAGGGGTTGAAGAATGAAAAAGAAATGTAAGGATAAAGGGTGTAAAGAAAGAAGCCCTCCATACAACTTAGGCAAAAACCGGGTAATACATCTACTATCAGAATCATGTTGATGATTTATGGTATTGAAGACAAAGCATCATGGACCCAGTGATGCAATGCACAATCCTTCCCAGCCTACTCAAGCTTCTCTCAAAATAAGTTTGTTTTATTGTCACGGAGCTCAACTCATTTCTATCGACTGTTTCTCACTCCGAGATAGTAGATATTGAAAAGGTGGCAGTCTACTACAGCCTCCGATCACCAAATAAACATGCACTTATAGAGTCTAGAGCCATCGAGATTCATCAAAAATCTCATTAGGACACTTGTTCCTTATATCAATTGTTGTTCATCATTATAACACAAGCAATAATTTACAGAGTCCTACGCTCTATCCTTGTGGTATTGCTAGAACATTCAGAGTGATACTCTCTAGTATTCACAGTGATGAATGGAAATCCTTCCAGTGTTAACATCAAACAGCACTGCGGTAGGTCATATGTACGATTCAGTTTGAATTAAACATATGCTAACTGGAAAGCAACAGTGGTTTGATTCTTAACTGATTCAAACTCGTTCCAGGTCTCTACGCAATATCTTTATGATCTTGCCAGAACATTCAGAGTAATACTTTTCAGTATTTACAGTGACGAATGGAAATCCTTCTAGTGTCATCATCAAACAGCACTGCGGTAGGTAACTTGTGCGATTCTATATGAATCAAACTTGTGTCAACTGGAAAGCAACAATGGTTTGATTCTTAATTGATTCAAACTTGTTCCAGGAAATTGAATTGATGACTTAATCAACAGAATGGAACTGTATGATTCACTCCTTACTATGAATTATCTTTCGATAAATTCAAGTATTGAGAACGGCTACCACAACCAGAAACCCTATCAAGGAAGTTCTTTGAACTTACCTAATCACAGGTACAATATTCTTACTGTATAACGGGAAACCGGAGGAATGCAAACGGTGGCGTAATTTCAAGAAGTCGTAATTCAAGACCACATGCTCATATAAATAAAGAATGCTCGAGAACATCTAAAGACAAAGACTTCCGCTACTCTGATGATCAAGGGAGATTGTTAACAAGCTTTCAAGTCAACACAAAACATGAGTATGTGGAGAAAGATACAAGAACACAAACTGGCAAAGTTATAAGATCAAGTCAAGGCAAAGATCAAAGATCCAAGATCGCAAGTCATGAAAGGAACTATGAAAGAACTCTCAAGAAAACGAGCTTCAAAGTCCGCAACACCAAAGAAGTGAAGTCACATATTACATGACCACCCCTTAGGGGGAGATTGTTAGGCGTATTTAAAGTGATGGTCATATAATATACCGTTGTGAAGCTTGTGAAAAATACTATTCAACGGTGTCGAGAGTTCTTAGTTATATTGTTTATGTAACGGGAATTAGTCCCGAACACACAAATGAGGAAGGCCTCCTAAACATTTACTACATAGTATAAAAGGCCTCACAACCTCATTTGTGTGTGTGTGTTTTCCATTTGTTTAATCTTAGAGAGAGAATGGGTGTTTGTTTCTCTTACTAGGAAAAACACCATCTTTGTTTTCTTTTTCCTTCCTTAATCTAATCTTTCTTTTTTAGTTTAATCTTTGCTTAGTCTTCATCTATTTTATCATCTTTATTAGTTCTTAATCATCTCCATAATTGTTCTTGATCCAAGTTCGTCATCTCTTCATATTGATACGTAAAGTTCAATACTTTACGTGTTTGGTTCGTGTGTAATCATCCTACAGTATTACTTTTGGATTTTTTTAATTTTTTTTGGTGCAAATTTTAGGAAAGAATTTGCTTTTGTGATTTTTTTATTTTTTTTATTTTATGTTTTTGATTTTTTTTAAGTTTTTGATTTTTTTAACAAGAAATATAACGTTCAAAAGTGAACGGATCACAAAATTCAAATCGTCTCACGAAAAATCGTCAATCGTAACGAGATCGATGCGGCAGTGGTACCAATTTAATAACCGTTTTTTAGCAAGTTATTTAATGTATTTATCGTTCCTCAAATCGACTCGAATTGAAATCTAATTTATCACAAGACTTATCGTTTTTGGTTAATAGTACTTGTTTGGAATCTATGTCTAATTTAAACTTAAAGGAGAATATTATTTTAGGCTAAGGAATATATAAAAATAAAAGCGCAAATAGTTCACATAAAATTATTCTAAAATGCAAGACAATTACACTACAAATTAAATCTAAGATGCAACAAATCTATATTATAATTTAAAATATTAATTAATCTAAATGCAAAATTAATCTAAATGCAAGCACGTAATAACAAGTAAAAATGATAAAAAAATGAAATCGCAAAGATAAACTTAAATAAAGCGTAAAGCTTTAACCTTTTTAGCTTATTAATATTTTAGATGATAAAGCTTGAAGTTTTATCTACTAATAAGCTTAATAATCATAAAAGGTGTAAACTTTATACTAAAAGTAAGCTTATCTAAATGAAAACTAATTTTTAAACCTTTAAATCTATTTTTTAAAATAATAATAATATTTAAAACTAATTAAAACGATTTTTATAAAAAAAATATTTTTTTAAAACAATTTAAACTATATTAATCTAATTAATTAAACTAAAACTATGAAGCTAGAAATTTAATAAGAAGAGAATTTTGGTACCCGTGGTCCGAAGATAACGCTCTAAACAAAACATATCATAAGCAACAAAATAAGGCCCGTAAAGTACACGGCCTCCCAAAAGCAACAAAATACGACCCGTAAAGTACACTGTCAACCAAATCAAACTTAATCTAAGCGTAACCCGGCCCGTAAAGTACACAGCCAACCAAATCAAACTCGAACCAAATTTATTAAACCATAAGCTCTTTACCAAATGTGATGAATCGATTCGCCAAGATTACAATAACATAAGAGGTTAGAATAATAAGAAACTATTAATATTTAATAAAGAGATTCAAACAAAACTAATAGATCTAGAATATTTTTTAAGTTTTATAAAAATATATTAATTTTTTAAACTAAAAATTTAATAGATCTACACTTTTTTTATCAAATACCTAATAGATCTAAACTAATTTTTTAGGTTTTATGAAAATACTTTAATTTTTAAGCTACAAACTAATAGATCTACAATATTAAAAAGTAAATCTAATGATGAAATAAGATGTAAATTATAATTATTAATAAAGAAAAATGATGAAAATAAATTTAACTAAATTAATTAACTACTTGCAATTATGTAAAGATGTAAACTAACTATTATAAAAGTACTAATTAAAAGCTAGCTTATTAATAAGTTGTAAGCCTAAGCTTAGAACTTATGTGATTTAAAAAGCTTGAAAGCTAATTAAATATATTCACCCACAATAAGCTAGATCTAGGAATATAAGCCCACAATAAGCTTGAAATAAGATGACTTATCTCAAACTTATATATAAATCTTAACTTATTAGGAAAAAGTTATAAAAACTAATCCCAAATAATAAGCTAGATTATTGAAATAAAAGAAAAGAAAGGTAGAATGAGAATAAGCTAATAAGAGAATAAGCGAAAACATAAACTTTTATTAATAAAAAGTGCTTAATAATAAGCTAGTACCAAAGTTGAAGGAAATACAAAAAGCTTGAGAGAAAAAAATAAACTACAACTATATGTAAACTAACTAACTAACTCTTTACAATGAGAATGGGAGGGTATATATAATGCAAGATGCCCAGAGGGGTAGTTTCGTCACTTCAGGAGGTATTCTTCTTTTCCTTCTTTAAATTGAGGGGTAATTTTGTCTTTTTATTGCATTTTATTCCTTGGAGGCTAAGTTTATGGGATCACATGCCTTCACCTTATGATCATAAGCCTAACACACGCCCAGCTTGTACTGACATGCGCCATATGCCACGTGTCATCTCCTGATTGGTCTGAAAAGCTGAGTCAACTGCCACCTCGTCATTCTCTGCCACCTCTGTCATTCTCTGCCACCTCGTACCAACACTAATGCACCGGATCCATCAGAACTCCGTAGTTAAGCGTGCTTGGGCGAGTGTAGTACTAGCTTGGGTGACCCGCTGGGAAGTCCTCGTGTTGCACCAGCACTAAAAAATTCATAGAAAATAAACCGTGCGGAGTTACGACGCGAGGTAGGGACCGTTGGCTTCCTAATTTTGTGCTCCCATGCGGTTTATTAGTGGATGACTTTGGAGAATGGCAAAAATAGTCCTCGTTGTTAAAACTTCATTAAATCTTCATCTTTAGCTCTTCAAGCTTCATTCTTTGGCACTTTTGCTCCTTTGACTTTATATTTGACTTTTTCTTCGATAAATGCTCGTGAAATCCCGTGTTTTATTCACTTATGATCTTTTGTACCTATTTCACATAAAAACACAAAACCACGCGTAATTCCGACTTTTACGATATTAAATGCACATTTAGGTCTGGTTTTCCTTGTTTTAAGTGGTAAAAGGATAAGTGTTTTCACACTTATTACACATCTAACATTCCAATTAGGGTTTGTGAAACCCTAAATCTATTTTGGGGGTTTTGCATCCTAGTTGTGTTCTTAAGGTTTCTCTTATGTTTTGGAAGCTTGTATTGGTGGTGCCCTTGATTTTCTTAGAAAATAAACTTAGGGTTTTCACAAACCCTAATTTTTATTTTTTGGGGATCTTTGCTCTTTGGTGCCCAGGAAGCTTGTATTCGTGGTGCCATTGATTATTTTGGTGGTGCCATAAAATTAGGGTTGTCAGAAACTCTAAATTTATTTTTTGGGGATCTTTGTTCCTTGGTGTTTTGGAAGGTTGATTAGTGGTGCCGTTGATATTTCTGGTGGTGTCGTTGATTTTTTGGTGAAAAATAGGTTAAATTAAATTAGGGTTTTCAAAACCCTAATTTCATTTTTAGGGGTTTTCTGTTCTTGGCTCACCCATCCTCTAGACTAAGTGAATCTAGAGAGGGTGTTATTTTTGGATACTGATAGCTTTTTTGCACTGTAAGTCCTCTTTCATTTTCTATCTTATCTACTTTTTGGTTACTCTTTGGATTACTATTGCTTGTGTGTGGCTGTAAACGGATTTTGTTAACACCTTGACCCTCCAACCTTGACTAGTGTGGATACCTGCTCTGGCCAATCCCAGTCCACAATCTTGTATTTATGGTAATCCACATTATGTGTGATTATGCTTTATTGTTGATTGTTATTTTATTAGTTGTGTCGTTGATTGCTTTTTCCTAGCTCTTTCTGGTGTTTACTTGCTATTGTTCTTCTTTGTTGTTATTGTTTTGCTGCTTTGATGTGCTTTGTTGTGAACTATGAGTGGTATACCTCCTCCTTCTCCACCCCCTGGTGGTGGAGGAAATGGTGGTGGTAGTCCCGAAACCATACCTAATCCTGTTTCTCTCATTAGCAACTTGGATACTGGTAATCCACTTCACATTCATAATAGTGATAACAATAGTTATGTCTTAGTTCCTTTTAAACTTATTGGTACTGAGAACTATATGATGTGGAATAATGCTATGAAACTTGCTTTACAAGCTAGAAACAAATTTGTTGATGGTTCTTATCTTAGAGAGTCTTACTCTAATGATGTCTTGTGTGGTCAATGGGATAGATGTAATGTTATGGTTCTTACATGGATTATGAATGTTGTTTCTAGTGATGTCTATATGAGCCTTGTTTACTCTGAGAATGCTGCTTCTATATGAAAAGAATTAAATGAAACATATGACAAGGTTGATAGGTCTGTTATTTATAACTTACTTCAAAAAATTGCTTCTGTTGGGGTTCCACTTTGGCTGATTATTACCATATACTTAACTCTCTTTGGAGAGAATTTGATGTTGTTACCAAAATTCCTAAATGTGTGTGCACTATGAAATGTTCTTGCCCTGCTAGCACTGAGTTGGCTTTGCATCAGCAAATCATGAGGCTTATGTAGTTTTTAATGGGCCTTGATGACTGCTATCAACCTGTTAGAACTACCATTCTCACCAGGGATCCACTCCCTGATATGAAGGATGCCTATGCTACTATATCCAGAGAGGAATCCCATAGGGTTATCCCTGAGACCTCAGATCATATTAAAGCAAAAATGAGTGCCACCTCCTTTGCTGCTAAGACTGTTGGAAATACGTTTTACGTATTAGAAAGGATCGGTCACCCAACGATAGTCTAAGAAGTAGCTCGTAGTTTAGTTATCGTAATAGTAAACAAACAAGGCCAAGCCAAGCCTAAAACTTGTGTAGGCCGGCGGCCCAATGTAAGCTAATAAGTGTGAAAACACTTATCCTTTTACCATTTATTTCCAATAATAACAAGACCAAAACGTGTATTTTATGTCGTAAAAGTCGGAATTATGCGTGGTTTGTGTTTTTATTGTGTTTCAGGAAAAAAATATGAAAAAGGAAGAAAACACGGGCTTTCACGGGCTTTTATCGAAGAAAAAGACAAAAGACGAAGTCAAAAGATCAAAAGTGCAAGAAGAACGGAAGTCAAAGGCCTATTCTGAAGATTTATCGAAGAAAAAAGTCTAAAGACGGAAGTTTAACAAAGTCGAAGAAACAAGTCTACTAAAAGAAGAAAATTAGAAGACAAGTTCAAGTTATTATTCGACTAATCCTGAGACAAAGTCGAGAAAGCAAGTTATTTAAAAGACGAGAAGACAAAAAGAAAGAAGGAAGCAACATACCTCCCCTGTCCTATAAATGCCCTACTAATGCTTCATTAGGAGGGTGTTAGTTAGTTGTCATTTTTCATTTTTTTTAGATAGTTTTCTTATCTTTAGAGAGAAGTAGGTGTTTCTACTTTCTCTCTCTAGATTTCTTCATCTTTTCTTTCAATTTCAAGCTTTCATTTAATCTTGTATTTTGGAATCATTAATCTACAAGTTCAAGTTTAAGCTTTTCATCTTTAATCCTTTTCTACATTTCTTGATTTTTATTTGCTTTTGATTCGAAATAATCATAAATCATGTTTCATTTTGATGTTTGTGTGAGCAAAGAGTTTATCTTTTTGTTCATATCTAAGTTTTTATACGATTTGAGCTTTGAGCTTATTATGCTTTTTGGCTTATTTTGTATTTAGCTTATTTTTCTTTAAGTTTTCTTAAAAGTTTCGTCTTTTTAAGGTTTGTTTTAAAAAGTTTGCTTATTTAGAGTTTTGAAAGTTTCTTATTCGTGCTTATTTAACTCTTTCCTTATTAATTTGGTTAAGTATCGGATTGTGCTTATTAAAAGAGAGATTATTCATTTTTCTTATTACGGTTTACAAACCATCGGAAAAGGGTTTTCCCTTTCCGACGGTTATTCCGATCCTTTCATCGGAAAGGGGTTTTACATTCTGACTGTTATTCTGATACCTTGTATCGGAAAAGGGTTTTGGATTCCGATCGATATTCCGATCGATATTCCGACAGTAGCAATTATCATATATTCCGACCGTCTTTCCGACGACTTATTCCGACGAAGATTCCAATAGTTTTACTGTTTATTATTCCGATATTTCGACGGTTATTCCGATGGGATTCCGATAGTGGATATTCCGACGGGTTGAGTTTTACTTTTCTTATTTCTAGTTAATTTTAAAGTTTTCTTTTCCCACCAATCAAGGTTAGACATTCTTGTTTTATTTTTAATAAATTTTATGTTTATGTTATTTGTAGACTTAGATATTCAAGCTCCCCCTTTTAGTGACCAATTACAATAATTCCACCAAAACCGTGATCAATTCGATTAGATACCGAGAACGATATCGAGTACACAAATGCTAAGCTAAAACCATTTATTAAATGGCACCGCAACCGGCTCTTTTTGTAAAGATTAACGGTTTTTAGTGTGAAAAAATAGATTTTGGGATCCGTTCTTTTGGGAACGTTATTTTCCAGCACAAAAATTTTCAAAAAATCTAAAAATATATATATAAAATTTTCAAAATCCAAAAACAATAAAAACGATAAAAAACCAAAAATATTTTCTTTCATTTTAGTGTATGCGTACTCGATCTACGTCTTATTCTGAGCCCGAGACTCTTAGAGACATAGATATGGCCGGTGTGCATAACAATAATAACAACCCACCTCAAAATAACATGAACAACAATGTTAGTGCAAATATTACGATGTTTAATCAAGATGATCCCTTCATGTTTTGGTGATGACAAACGTATAACTCGCAATATATAATGTAAAATGTGTAAGGTAATCGTAATCACTCAAGCATACTTATGTATACTTCTCTCGACACCTTGAAGATTACATTCGTCATGAAAGACAAGAAGTACGCGCGGTTCTCTTATAGAACACACGGTTCCTTAGTGATATCGAACCGCGGGAAGATATAGAACCGCGGGCAGTCAAGCCGGTTTAGGCTTACTCAAGATTTCTGGAAGCTTCTAGAAGATGGAGGGAAACTAATAAATTCAAAATTCAAATTTTGAATTTGGGCTCCAAGAATATAAGGTGCATACTTTTATCTAATGGGTAGTCCACTCTTTTATCTAATGGGTAGTCCACTCTTTTATCCATTGGGTAAAAAGGTGCTCTCCAAGGCAAGAGTTGGCTATAAATAGAAGACTATTATCTTCCATTTTACTTGCACAAAAACACACAAAAACCTTCCAATATCCCATTCCTCATTTGCCTCATCAAGAGAAATGAGAAGAACACTTTCACCATTGTGAAGTGTTAGTGTCTAGAGTCATAACATGATGAAGATCTCTCTAGATCAAGTCATGATTATTGTCTTCCTACTATGTATATGTAGAAGATCCAAGTTGTGGATACACTTGGATGTGTTTGTAAGGGTAGAATATCCAAGTGATGGGTATCCTTGGATTAGGTGTTAGTTGTGTAGATTCAAGTCTTGTTAGTACTTGGACATAGTGTTAGAGTTATAGATCTAAGTGTTGTGTGCTTAGATCTATATGGTTTATGTGTTTAGGCCATAAAACACAAGGTTTGTTATGTTGGGCCATAAAACATAACTAGTGGGCAGATTAGGTTGTGTCTTGGTAGTTCTCACTAAACTCTAAAGTGATGTGGTTGTGTCTAGGTAGTTCTCACTAAACTCTAAAGTGATGTGGTTGTGTCTTGTGAGTTCTCACTAAACTTTAAAGTGATTAGTAGTTGTGTTGTGTGAAGTTCTCACTTAGCTTCAAAGTGAAGAGTCGTGAAGATTGGTTCTAACTTTCGATTAGAACTCGACATCTAGCCTTGTGTCGTTAAATGGTGAAGTGGGCAACGTTGTGTAGATTGGTCCTACCTAAGATTAGGACTCGACATCTAGCTTAGTGTCGGAAATGTGTAAGCGACGTGTATGGTTTTCTCCGCCTTGAAAGGAGTTTTGTTGACTAGTGAAGTAACTCTCGAGTAAGGTGTACTCGAGGAGTGGAGTAGGGCGAAGAGGAGCTTCATGACCGAACCACTATAAATCATCGTGTCGGTACTTTCCTTTACATTTATGTCTTTACTATTATAGATGTATTTATATGTTGTGTGTTGTGTGAATCTCATAATCTAAACATCTAAGTTGCGGAAAAGCTAAGGCTTAGTACGTGTGTGCTTCGTGTTTAGATTATGGTCAAGTGTACATCACTTAGTCTAAACATCCTAGTTGCGGAAAAGCTTATGCTTAGTACGTGTGTGCTTAGTGTTTAGACTATTGCTTGATGTACTCTTGATTTGATGTGTTTGTGTGTTTACTTACTTGTAGTATTTATCTTTCAATCAAACACATCTCATATCTAGTCAAGCTTGATCGAGAATTTGATACAAAGGATTGTCAAAGTTTAACATGTAACAAAAGGTTAAGTTCACTGTCGGCGGTTCCCTAAATGGACCGGCAGTTCTTTATTGATAAAGAACCGCTGGTACACATAAGGAACCGCACACAGTGGATTAAGCTGAAATGTTTTGAAAACTAACTAGAAACTATTCAACCCCCCTTCTAGTTTCTACAATTGGTATCAGAGTGAGGTTACTCAAGATCTTTGAAGTATATTGTACTTTAAAGCTTGGATCGATCTTTGCTCTCTTTTTCAAAACAAATGGTTTTTAAAAATGAAAACGGTTTTTAAAAATAGAGACGATCTTTGTATCAAATTGTTCATAAAGAGTGATTACTTATGAAATGTGTTTTGTTGTTTCATTCATACAAGTTTTGGTGTTAAATAAACTTTGTATAATAGCTTGAATTAAATCTTTTCATGTTTGGAAGTATAAAAATCCTTTGTGTCATAATTAACTCTAAAATACGAGTTCTATGTGTCTAAAATGATTTTTAGAGTCCAAAGTCCTTCCAAAAAGTTACCAAATGATTTTGGCCAAAAACTCATTTTTTGTCCTCTGACCGCGGTTCTTTATTGTTCCCCGCGGATCCTTATCAAAAAGGAACCGCAGTCAGTCCGACTCAGATTTTTGAAAACTTTGAAAAATCATATAAAATCAACCGTAAGTCCGTAGAAGTCGTGCCACCCGTCATTTCGAACGTAATTGAATTTTATTTCAATTAAAAATTCTTCCAAACCTTTATTCAAACTTTAAAATTTGGATGGTTTCTAAGTTCCATACTTTGTCCAAAGTATTGAGCGTCGGTTTGTCGTAAAACTTGTGTTTTACTCTTTTCTATTAAGTTGGACATCTTTTGGTGATATATCTTTGAAAACTGATATATTTATAAAGTGTTGAACTTAATTAAATTTTGAAATGTGTCGAAAACTATTTTCAAATAAGATCAAGCTATGTATACGTTGGTATATCTAACACTCAAAACATGGACGAATGCTTTTATGTGTTAAGCTAATTGTTTGTGTGTGTTTCTTTGTGTGTTATTATTATATGTAGACATTGTTAAGTGTTCCTTGCTATTTGTATTAGTATTGCTTATATGTCTAGTCTTTTGTGCCTTGCTTGGTATTTGTTAGTATCTAGTTCTTCCTAATTAGGATGTATGCTAGATTTCTTGCATTTTGGTTGCAACATTTTTTGTGCATTGCATATAGGATCAACATCTCTAGGTTTATATATGTTATATAAACATCATGTACACCTCGTTATGTTTATTAACACTCTTAGGTTTGAAAGCTTTGGGAGCTTATCAAATCTATTGATTTGGATCGTCTTACTCGATCATTGTGTTATTAGTTCAAGTAGATAAATGTCTCACTATAAAACATGAAACACCCTTTGAAAATCTTAGCTATTTTCTCTTAAAAGAGTGTTTGTGGGAATCAAGAAAGATTTCGATTAAATATCAATGCATTATTCAAACTATGATTGGTATCATTATCGAATCTAATTGACATGTTTTTTAGTGTAGACATAAATGTGGTTTATTAATAATATACATCGGATCATAACTCACACTTGTGTTGATCGTGTTATATTGAATCTACTTGTTCAAATTGTTAGATATATTTTGTTTAATAATTACTTATAATGCACAATAGAGTCGGTTTGATAACTTGGATGTTTCATCCGAAATACTCAAGTAATTTACATTGCTATGCAATTTATAAATGTGTCATTTCCGAAAGACCAATCAAGAGTGTTCCTTTGGTTTGTCCTAAACTTTTTTTATACACTTCAATGTTATTGGCCTCAAGTTCTATTAAGGTAATTAACCTTAACTAGACTTGTTTGACAAGATATGCAATGGTGCATTCTTTACCCTCATTAGGTCATGCATTGTGTCGCCATGCAAGTTTCATCCTTGCTAAACTTTATTAGGCAAATGTTGGAATTACATTTTGTCTAACTTGAGAATGACTACTAGAGAATTTATGCACTAGGATCTTAATTTGACCTAA
Organism: Glebionis coronaria; assembly: GCA_025667525.1. Classification (NCBI taxonomy): domain Eukaryota; kingdom Viridiplantae; phylum Streptophyta; class Magnoliopsida; order Asterales; family Asteraceae; genus Glebionis; species Glebionis coronaria. The sequence continues at coordinate 127,918,335 of CM046878.1, read as the reverse complement.
CGGTTGAATTACTTCCATGTGGGAAGTTGATTTGGTGTATAACTCGTAAAAATGGTCGTGTTTAGCCTTAATTGAGCACCTCTAGTGATAGTCTCATACTCATTCTCTAAATTGGCTAAATGGTTCTTCCTATATATGACTAATGATAGTTTACTTTGATGAACTTTGTATGTCATTAGGAGTATTTTTCTTTTGTAGCCATTAGGTTTTTCTTAGCTTTCCTCTTACGTGCTAATTGAACCTATGTGTCTTTCCTTTGTGTGTGTTCTAGTTTTTATTGCTCTTAAGTATGAATTTATGATAAGTTAGTCTAGAACATTAGGATTTGCTGAATTGGAAAATCCTCCTTCACCACCTAAACCTAGCCTCTGTAGGCGGTTCTTTAAATAGACCGCGGCTCCATATCAATATGGAACCACCGGTGGAGATAAAGAACCGCGGGCAGAAGCTCTCAAATTTAGGTTTTCTGAAACTTCCCAATTGTTCCAACACCCTTTGGAATCTTTGTTTCAAACCTGTGATCACTCCCAAAATATCTTGGGCTTTCCCTTTTTAACCCATTACTAGTTTGGATCATCCCCTCACCCTTTTAAACCCTCCTTGTTAGCCTTGTTATTCACACCTCAAACAATTCATCCTTACCCCTTAAACCACCCATTACTACCATGGTTTCTACAAGAACCTCCAATTAATCTGAAACCTCCTCTTCAAAGAGGCACCTCAAAATTAAGATTAAGTTACCCAAACTTAACTCTTCACCCTTTCACACACATAAGAATGAGATTGTTCTAATTCTCATCTCTTCATCACCCTCACCACCTCCTGCTCCATGCAAGACTACCTCAACCTATGGTACCAACCATTCTCATGGTTCTACCTCCTCTTCATTCCAATCTAGAATGAATGGGCTAACCTCACCCTTCTCTCCAAGTACTCTCTTGGATGCGACTACCCAACCTCAACCCATCCAAAGCATTCCCATTGTGAATGACTTTGTTGAACCCTTGGTGACTTCACCTTTCACCCCACCAAATTCCGCCACCACCCTTGTCTTTCATTTAAGCATGTGGATTGCTTATTGCTAAGACATCTAATTTAAGAAAATCTTAGGACTCTGGTGTAACTAAGATTAAAATTATGCTTAAGTTTTAGGCTTGTTTTTTTTACATCTTTGTATGATCTTTATTCTCTTGTATTTCCTTTCATGTTTTTCAACGTGATTTTTCTTTGAGTCTTGGATCTTGTTGTTATTATGTTTTTTTCTTTTCTCTTATTTTGAGTCCTTTTCTTAAACTAATAAGAATTAGGAATCTTCTTGGAGATTTACATTACATGTAGCTTGATTTGTGATATCTAGATAGATGACTTGCTTGTATGCTACTTGCTTATATATCTTCTTGCTTATCCGTATGTTATATGCTTAATTGATTAGTTAATGAATGCATGCTTATTATAAAGGTTTTGTCTTTGTCAAGCAATTCCGATATAATATCTCTTAGATGTGTCTAACTCATGCATGTCCTTAAATGCTACGTTCTAACATGTTTTACTTAGTCTTCTCTTTTTAAATAATCATGTTTCTTGCATGCCATATGTGTTAATTACGAACCTTCTCTACATTGGTTTATTGTAGACTTCATTAGGCATTGCATGTATTATCCTATGTGCTTACTTGATTATGTGTTAGTTTTTGTACTAACTCTTCATGTCTTCTTGAGCTTCTTTTGAGTTTCTTCTCTCATTTTCTTTTGAGATTTCACTATCACTTTCTAAGGTATAGTATTCATGAATTAGTTTGTGAAGTTATCCTTAACTTCTTTGTTTAGTCTCTCTCATTTCATTTTAATCATGCTCTTCTAAGTCGAGTCTCTTTCTTCTAGTCTTTCTAAACTAAGTTGAGTCGAGCCTTACCCTTTCCTCATCATGTAATTGTTCTTTGAACATCCATAATGATTGAGAAGAGCTACGAAACTTTGGGCATGTAGTTTATCGTATGCTAAACACCATTTGGTGTCGACATTCATACGCATTTTTGCCTATAATGTCCTATATCCTGATTTTTTCTTAAAGCGTTGATTTATCCGCTTTTGGTTTTCCTTTTTTTTTGGTCAAAAATCTCTCTAGGTTGAGATATTTTTGTCCCTCTTTTTGAGAGTTGATTGCGGTTAAAATTTATAATTGGTATGGGTGATTCCATCAATTCTAAGTTTTTAACCCTTGAGATGATATCTTCAAATTCTTGGATGTTTCTTTTCAACTTCTACTCCAACAATTTTGAATTGATTTCCTCAAAATCCTCTCCTTGTTTTTGAGAGTTGAGGGTTAAATCTTGAATTTTCTTGGGTGATTCCAAAAATTCTAAGCTTTTTACCCTTTGACATATTATCATTACAATTGGTATGGATGTTTCTTTTCTATTCTAACAATTGTTAATTGATCTTGTCAAGATCCTCTCCTTTGATTTGTTTTTGAATTGATAGCATCGCATGCACACTTCTTTGCTTATCACTGTTTGTGCAAAATAGTTGTTTATCATCCCCGTTTGGGTGACATCTCTTTTTATATATATGCTCTTGTCTACTAACCTTGTTTTGTAGGACACTTCTAACCCATTTTTGTAGCTTGTCACTATTCTTGCTTTGTTGGTGCCTCAAGCAAGGGGGAGCTCATATCAAGGGGAGCATTTGCAAGAGTTCAAGTCATTACATTTGCAATCGTTGACTCACTTAAATTGCATTCATTGAACATCTTTCAAGTAATGTATTATGGGATCTCGAAGACATGGAGGTGGTTAACCTATGGTGATTGAAGACTTCACTAGGATGATGCAAGCTCAATATCTTTGGATGATGGGATTACAGTTCGGATTCTCGCCTCTCAACCGAATATCTTTTGGATGCAAGCTATCTCAAAGTTGATTCTTCTCTTTTACAAACGACGACTACCTTTGGATGCGTGATCTTCCTCAAATGATATGGATTCTACTCTTCCTCAAATGACGACTACCTTTTTGATTCAACAAAAGGGGGAGAAGGAAGTGTAAACGAGTACGTTTCACATTTTACTATGCGTTACGGTTTACTTGTTTGTCATCATCAAAAAGGGGGAGATTGTTAGTGCAAATATTACGATGTTTAATCAAGATGATCCCTTCATGTTTGGTGATGACAAATGTATAACTCGCAATACATAATGTAAAATGTGTAAGGTACTCGTAATCACTCAAGCATACTTATGTATACTTCTCTCGACACCTTGAAGATTACATTCGTCATGAAAGACAAGAAGGACGCGCGGTTCTCTTATAGAACACGCGGTTCCTTAGTGATATCGAACCGCGGGAAGATATAGAACCGCGGCCAGTCAAGCCGGTTTAGGCTTACTCAAGATTTCTGGAAGCTTCTAGAAGATGGAGGGAAACTAATAAATTCCAAATTCAAATTTTGAATTTGGGCTCCAAGAATATAAGGTGCATCCTGTTATCCAATGGGTAGTCCACTCTTTTATCCAATGGGTAGTCCACTCTTTTTTCCATTGGGTAAAAAGGTGATCTCCAAGGCAAGAGTTGGCTATAAATAGAAGACTATTATCTTCCATTTTACTTGCACAAAAACACACAAAAACCTTCCAATATCCAATTCCTCATTTGCCTCATCAAGAGCAATGAGAAGAACACTTTCACCATTGTGAAGTGTTAGTGTCTAGAGTCATAACATGATGAAGATCTCTCTAGATCAAGTCATGATTATTGTCTTCCTACTATGTATATGTAGAAGATCCAAGTTGTGGGTACACTTGGATGTGTTTGTAAGGGTAGAATATCCAAGTGATGGGTATCCTTGGATTAGGTGTTAGTTGTGTAGATTCAAGTCTTGTTAGTACTTCGACATAGTGTTAGAGTTATAGATCTAAGTGCTGTGTGCTTAGATCTATATGGTTTATGTGTTTAGGCCATAAAACACAAGGTTTGTTATGTTGGGCCATAAAACATAACTAGTGGGTAGATTAGGTTGTGTCTTGGTAGTTCTCACTAAACTTTAAAGTGTTGTGGTTGTGTCTAGGTAGTTCTCACTAAACTCTAAAGTGATGTGGTTGTGTCTTGTGAGTTCTCACTAAACTTTAAAGTGATTAGTTGTTGTGTTGTGTGAAGTTCTCACTTAGCTTCAAAGTGAAGAGTCGTGAAAATTGGTTCTAACTTTTGATTAGAACTCGACATCTAGCCTTGTGTCGTTAAATGGTGAAGTGGGCAACGTTGTGTAGATTGGTCCTACCTAAGATTAGGACTCGACATCTAGCTTAGTGTCGGAAATGTGTAAGCGACGTGTATGGTTTTCTCCGCCTTGAAAGGAGTTTTGTTGACTAGTGAAGTAACTCTCGAGTAAGGTGTACTCGAGGAGTGGAGTAGGGCGAAGAGGAGCTTCGCGACCGAACCACTATAAATCATCGTGTCAGTACTTTCCTTTACATTTATGTCTTTACTATTATAGATGTATTTATATGTTGTGTGTTGTGTGAATCTCATAATCTAAACATCTAAGTTGCGAAAAAGCTAAGGCTTAGTACGTGTGTGATTCGTGTTTAGATTATGGTCAAGTGTACATCACTTAGTCTAAACATCCTAGTTGCGGAAAAGCTTATGCTTAGTACGTGTGTGCTTAGTGTTTAGACTATTGCTTGATGTACTCTTGATTTGATGTGTTTGTGTGTTTACTTACTTGTAGTAATTATCTTTCAATCAAACACATCTCATATCTAGTCAAGCTTGATCGAGAATTTGATACAAAGGATTGTCAAAGTTTAACATGTAACAAAAGGTTAAGTTCACTGTCGGCGGTTCCCTAAATGGACCGGCGGTTCTTTATTGATAAAGAACCGCGGGTACACATAAGGAACCGCACACAGTGGATTAAGCCGAAATGTTTTGAAAACTAACTAGAAACTATTCAACCCCCCCTTCTAGTTTCTACAAACAACAACAACAATGTTCCACCACCCGACCTTCGAATGATGGAGGAACTTTGTCAACCAACCATGAACGGACGAGGAGGACCGATTACGCCGATGCAAATCACGGCTCCTGAATTTTTGTTGAAGCATCACATGATCCAGCAAGTTCAAAACGCTTGTCCTTTTCGCGGATTACCGGATGATGATACCAACAAACACCTCGACAAATTCATTACCGTCACTCAAAGCATGAAATTGCCTGGTGCTTCCATGGCTTTTCTTCGCCTTCACCTTTTTCCACACACTTTATCCCACCATGCCGAAAAATGGTTTGATCGTCTTCCCAAAAACTCAATTCATACATGGAATGACATGACTAAAAAAATTTTGTCGCGCTTATTTCCACCATCCATGGTTACTAGTCTTCGCAACCAAATCAATGGATTCACTCAAGAACCTGATGAGTCGCTTTTTGATGCTTGGGAACGTTATAATGTCTTGATCGACCGTTGTCCGAACCATAACATGCTCCCCGTTACTTTAATTGATACTTTCTACAATGGTTTAACTTTTCGTGATCGTGATACGATTAATGCTGCCGCCGGTGGTACATTCATGAAGAGAAGACCTGAGGAGTGTAGAGAGCTTATAGATAACATTACCACTCACCACAAAAATTGGGATTCATCTGCATCTTCAAGGAATAACCCGAGGGCAAATGTTTCTTCTACTTCATCAAACCCCGAGATAACCGAACTTACCCGCCAAATAGCCGAGATGAACAAAAACTTCTTAACCATGACTACAAACCAATTTCAACAAGCTAAAGCTGTAGCAACTTCTTGTGAGATTTGCGGGGGTTCTCATTCATACACCGATTGTCCTTCTACTCATGACAATCCGGAAAATGTGTATGTCGCTAACGGTAACTTTTCTACGGGAGGCTATTAAGCTCGTCCTCAAGGTGACTGCAATTTGCTCAGTTATCGTTCAAACAACTTCCTTTCACCACCCGGTTTTCCTCCTCAAAACCAAAACAACTTCAATCGCAACAATCAAAACCAAACTCGAGCTCCAAATCAATATCAAACCCAAAGAAACCCATATCCACCTCAAGGAAATAATCAAGTTTACCAACAACCTGCTTACCAACCACCTGCCTACCATGCTCCTCCTTCCAACCAACCCACCGCATTTAATCAAGAGGTTGAAACTTACATGAGGACTAATGATGTACTACTGAAGAATCTTTAGAGTCAAATCATCAACTTGAAAGGAGATATGGCGAAACAAGGGAATGATCTTCGAGCCAATATGCGAAACTCTTTGAGCAGTCAAATGAATGACTTAAGGGATATGATGGATAGTTTCTTCCCAAGTAATCAAACCTCTGGTTCGGGTTCTCTTCCGAGTAACACCGTTGCTAATCCAAGAGGGGAGATGAAAGCAATCACCACCCGAAGTGGCAAAGGTTTAAAGGAACCCGAGATTCCTACACCTACACCGGTGATTGTGACAAAGGAGAACGAGTCCCCTTCACCGATTCCTCAACCTTCTACTTCTACCCCTCCACCACCCAAGGATGTGAGTGAGAATTCCATTCCAAAGCCTTCCTCTCAACCCGACATACCTTATCCCTCAAGTTTGAGGAAAGAGAAGTTGAAGAACAAGGATGATATCCTAGTTTCTAACTTTCTTAAAATGTTTAAACAATTGAATTCAACATCTCCTTTGCTGAGGCTCTCGCTCACATGCCGAAATATGCTAAAATGTTTAAAGATCTTCTCAGTGATAAGGAGAAGCTTCTTGATATTGCTCAGACCCAACTTAATGGGAATTTCTCCGCGGCTCTCTTAAAGAAATTACCAACTAAACTTGGTGATCCGGGTCGCTTTCTCATTCCTTGCAACTTCCCCGGGGTAGAGAATTGTATGGCCCTATCCGATCTAGGTACTAGTATCAACTTAATGCCTTTAAGCGTTTGGAAACAATTATCTCTACCCGAGCTAGTCCCCACACGAATGACATTGGAATTAGCTAACCGTACGGTTGCTTATCCGGTGGGGATAGCCGAAGATGTCTTCGTCGGTGTCGACAAATTCACCTTTCTGGCGGATTTTGTTGTCGTTGACTACGAGCTTGACCCCCGTGTTCCATTAATTGTTGGACGTCCATTCTTGAGGACTGGTCACACTCTCATTGATGTAGCCGCGGGCGAATTAATCATGAGAGTTGGTGACGATAAAATCGTCTTCAACATGGGTAAACTTTCTAAGCAACCAGAGAATACGAGAGCATTAATTTCATTGACGTACTTGATGAGGCTTGTGAAGAGCATTTCAAAGACGCTTGTAAAAGTGGTTCTTCTTCTCTACCCATTGTTGAGACCGTTGCCTCTATTGCTCCCTCACTAACTCCATTTGGAGAAAGTGATTTCCTTTTGAAAGAATTTGAAGCAACTTTAGGGGATGTGGACTTACAATATGAAGATTCTCCCACCGATTGGGAAGAATACATTTGTACCATTGAGAAACTTCTCAATGAGGGCCATATTTCTCCACCTTCTCCTAAGGATGTTACAATCGATGATCTGAATTTGACTAAACCTACCATCGACAATCCTCCGGATTTAGAGCTTAAGGATTTACCGTCTCATCTCGAATACGTTTTCCTTGAAGACAAAAAGAAGTTACCCGTGATCATTGCAAAGGACTTGAAAGAGGATGAAAAGTCTTGACTTATCGACGTGCTGAAGAATCATATGAAAGCAATTGCTTAGAAAATTTCCGATATCCGCGGAATTGATCCGAACTTTTGTACTCATAAAATTCTCATGGAGGATGACTTTAAACCCGCAATCCAAAGCCAAAGAAGGGTTAATCCTAAAATTCACGATGTCATCAAGAAAGAAGTTATCAAACTTCTAGATGCCGGAATGATTTACCCTATTTCGGATTCGCCATGGGTTAGTCCCGTCCATTGTGTGCCTAAGAAAGGCAGAATAACCGTTGTTCCTAATGAAAACAACAAGTTGATTCCTACTCGACTTGTCACGGGTTGGCGAGTTTGCATCGACTATCGCAAGCTCAATGATGCCACTCGTAAGGATCATTTTCCTCTTCCTTTCATGGATCAAATGCTCGAGCGTTTAGCGGGTAATGACTACTATTGCTTCTTAGACGGGTTCTCTGGGTATTTTCAAATTCCCATCGATCCTAAAGACCAAGAGAAAACCACATTCACTTGTCCTTATGGAACATTTGCTTAAAAAAGAATGCCTTTCAGCTTATGCAATGCTCCCGGGACTTTCCAACGGTGTATGATGGCTATATTCCATGTCATGGTTGAAGAAACTATGGAACTCTTTATGGATGATTTCTCGGTCTATGGTGATTCTTTCTCTACTTGCCTTGCCAATTTATAACGTATGCTCAAACGGTGTGAAGACACTCGTCTCGTTCTTAATTGGGAAAAATGCCATTTCATGGTAAAAGAAGGCATTGTTCTTGGTCATAAAATAACCAAAGCCGGTCTTGAAGTCGACCGTGCTAAAGTTGATGTGATTGCTAAATTACCTCCACCTTCAACCATAAAGGGTGTGAGAAGTTTCCTTGGTCATGCGGGCTTCTATCGTCGATTCATTCAAGATGTTTCTAAAATCGCTCGCCCGATGACCCACCTCTTGGAAAAAGATACTCCTTTTATCTTTTCTAAAAAGTGTCTCGAATCTTTCAATCTTCTTAAGGATAAATGAACTAAGGCACCGGTCTTGGTTACCCCTAATTGGGAGTTACCTTTTGAATTGATGTGTGATTCTAGCGATTTTGCTATTGGAGCGGTTTTGGGAAAAAGAGCGAACAAACACTTCCAACCAATCCATTATGCTAGCAAGACAATGACGGGGGCTCAATTGCATTATACCACTACCGAAAAAGAGCTTTCAGCTGTAGTGTATGCTTTTGAAAAATTTCTCCCCTATCTTGTTCTTTCCACCACCATTGTGTATACCGATCATTCACTGTTGAAGTACTTGTTAACTAAACAATATTCCAAGCCAAGACTTCTTCGTTGGGTTTTGCTCCTACAAGAATTTAAAATCGAAATTCGTGATAAAAAGGGAGCGGAAAACCTAGCCGCAGATCATCTTAGTAGACTCGAGGATCCTTATCAAGGGGAGCTCCCAAATCAAGAGATTAATGACTCTTTTCCCCTTGAGGCCTTGATGTCTATTAAATCCAATCTTGATGGAAATCCCATGGTTTGCAGACATTACAAACTATTTGGCGGGTGGAATTCTCATGTAAGGGTTAACGTCCCAACAAAAGAAAAAGTTTTTTAAAGACATTAAGCACTATTTTTGGGACGACCCTTACCTTTTCAAACAATGTGCGAATCTTGTCATTCTTCGGTGTGTTGATGGGCCGGCAGATTTATTAATCCTTGAAGCTTGCCATAAAGGACCCACCGGTGGTCACTTTGGTCCTAACTATACCGCGAAGAAAGTGTTCGATTCTTGATTTTATTGGCCTACCATTTATCGTGATGCACACGAAATGGTTAAGCATTGTGATGCTTGCCAATGACAAGGCAAGATCACACATAAAGATGAGATGCCTCAAATTTTCATCCAAGAGTGTGAAATCTTTGATGTAGGGGGCATCGACTTTATGGGGCCATTTCCATCATCCAAAGGGAACAAGTACATCCTCGTAGCCGTTGACTACGTATCCAAATGGGTTGAAGCAAAGGCTCTCCCTACGAACGATGCTAGGGTAGTTGTGAACTATCTGAAGCTTTTATTTGCTCGATTCGGTGTTCCTCGTGATATTATCAGTGACCGCGGACTCATTTTTGCAATGATCAATTTGCCCGAGTCATGGCTAAGTACGGTGTCAATCACCGTCTTTCCACCACATATCATCCTCAAACAAATGGTCAAGCCGAGATTTCTAACCGTAGACTGAAGAGAATTTTAGAGAGGACTGTAGGAGAGCATCGTGCCTCGTGGGCCGATAAGTTAGATGATGTTTTGTGGGCTTTCCGTACCGCATATAAGACACCTATTGGTTGCACTCCATATCATCTTGTGTACGGGAAGGCAATCCACCTCCCTATTGATATGGAACATAAGGCTTATTGGACCTTGAAGTGGGCCAATTTTGATATCAACAAAGCCGGTGATCTTCGGAAGATTCAACTCAACGAGCTAAATGAACTGAGGAATGGAGCTTATGAGAATTCATTGATCTACAAGGAGAAAACCAAGCTCATTCATGATCTAGGATTAAGAACCGAGAGTTTCACATAGGTGATCAAGTTTTAATCTTTAACTCTTGGTTGAAAATCTTTTCGGGCAAGCTTAAGAGCCGTTGGTCTGGTCCATTCACCGTCGCCAAAGTTTTCCCCTATGGCACAATAGAGCTTTCTCAACCAAATGGGCCTAATTTTAAAGTGAATGGCCAGCGTGTGAAGTTGTACTTTGGTGAGGACATCTCTCATGAGATGATTCCATCCCTCACCACGTTTCCCTTGAATTAGTTCTGGGTCGAGTCAGGCTCGTGACTCGGTTAACAAAAACAAGCGCTTCTCGGGAGGCAACCCGTTGACCTATCCTTTTTACCCGTTTTTTATAATAAATGTAGGGGGAGCTACATAGGGTTTTGTTGTCTGGTTTCTTATGATGTACAGGGATTAAAGCTTCAAAGAGAGCAATTTTGATGACATTTGACGACCCGTGATCCCGTGTAACCGTCTTCCCGGTTCTATCCTAAACTATCGTGATTCAATATTTCATATCTTATACGTTCACATTGAAATCACTATCGTTGTCCTTCCCTTAGCAAGATTTAAACAATGTGCACAATGTCCTAAGTGTAGGGGAGTCTAATCCCACATGCTTAAACATTGAGGACAATGTTTATATCAAGTGTAGGGGGACTTCTATCGATGTAAGTGGGCTTTTCCATTAATTTGTCCTCATTTTAACCGGAAAATTTGATTTTTCGACTTTTTTCAAAATTTTTAATCTGTTTTGGCCTAGTTGTATAGTAATATTTTGCTTTGCTATCGTCATTTACTTTCTTTGCTAGAATAAATTTTAAATAAAGTGGTTTTAATTTTTCAAAGTCATGAATCTTTTGACTCAACCCGAGTTTACTTATCCAAGTTTACTCTAGCTAGTATCCTTAACGTGTTTAAGTCAAGTTTTGCTAGGCTTTTATATAGGGAACTTTAAAACGCGAAGTCTTAACTCTCACCGGTTAAGAACAAGAACTTTTCGCAAGTTCCTATAATTAATCCTAGAAAGTCGTTTATCAAGGGAACTTTTAAAGGCAAATTCTAAACTTGAAAAAGTCTAAGAAGATGCAAGATCCTATAGATGACTTGAAAACCCAAAACTTTGATTTAATTGGGTAAGCATTCACGAGTCTCATTCCTTGAGATTTTAAATTGTGGAGAACAAGAGATGATAGAGTCAATTATAAGTTTGATATTCTTTCATGAATTTATTTGAGATGATTATAAGCTTTTTCTCCCATCGCTTGCTAATAAAGTTAATTGCAATAAAAAAGGTTGTACGATTTGAAAAGTTACTTAGCTTCTAGCCCAAGATCGTTTAAAAGTTGCTCGGTATTAATTAGAGTTCATAGCCAAGGCATAACTTATTGAAGCGGGATGCGAAGATTGGTGAGTCCGAAAAGGCCCTAACAAGGCATGAGGGCTACATTTTGTTGCTAAAGATCCAAAGTGATGTGAAGAATCATTTATCAAAAATCAATATGAAGGATCGAGACACACGACGAAAAGCAAATACTCCCCAAAAGATCATGGAGAAATCTATCCGAAAAGACCCTAGCAAGGTATGAGGATAAATAGATCCAAGTCCTAAAAGGAGGCGGATCGTTGTATATCAAAATCTAAAATAAAAATTGGAGAAAAATGAAGAAGTCGTGGTCCAAGTATGAAGAATCTCTCAAAAACTTCAAGTGAAGAAATCCCAATTATGAGGAGAAGACCATAATTTCAAGAACGTCTCTCAAGATTCGAAGTATAAAGTAGCTGCCAAATATCGGTCCGAGAATCTAAAATCGTGAAGCGATTTATGCCAAGATATGAACTTTAAGAGGTCCCGAGAAGCAGTTTTAAAAGATTTTATCCTTTAGCTAACTATTGATTAAATCGTCCCACTTTATTTTCAGCCTAAATTAACTATCAAAATAAGTCAAACAATGAATCCTCGTGATCATTCAAGACAATATTAATATATAAGAGATACACCTAGAAATAAGGGAGTCTAAGTGAATAATTGGGCCACATGAGTTTGTGTTAGTTTGCTAACTTATAATAACAATGATCTCGTTTATAAGCTTACTGTGGGGAACGTGAAACTTGAGAATGATAAACATTCATGACAACCAAAACCCCAATGTAAGTCTTTGATTTCCTTACTTGTTTTGTATATATTTTCTATCTTTTTAAGTTTCCTTAATGTTTAGTATTTAATAAAGGCCAAGGTGGGTTATTTATGATGAGAAAGGTAAACCGTGCTTTGAAATTAACGCATTGCATGAGGGCATTGCAATGGTCAAGTGTAGGGGATTTAGTAAGTGTGAAAACACTTATCCTTTTACCATTTATTTCCAATAATAACAAGACCAAAACGTGTATTTTATGTCGTAGAAGTCAGAATTATGCGTGGTTTGTGTTTTTATTGTGTTTCATGATAAAAATACTAAAAAGGAAGAAAACACGTGCTTTCACGGGCTTTTATCGAAGAAAAAGACAAAAGACGAAGTCAAAAGATCAAAAGTGCAAGAAGAACGGAAGTCAAAGGCCTATTCTGAAGATTTATCGAAGAAAAAAGTCTAAAGACGGAAGTTTAACAAAGTCGAAGAAACAAGTCTACTAAAAGAAGAAAATTAGAAGACATATTCAAGTTATTATTCGACTAATCCCGAGACAAAGTCGAGAAAGCAAGTTATTTAAAAGACGAGAAGACAAAAAGAAAGAAGGAAGCAACATACCTCCCCTCTCCTATAAATACCCTCCTAATGCTTCATTAGGAGGGTGTTAGTTAGTTGTCATTTTTCATATTTTTTTAGATAGTTTTCTTATCTTTAGAGAGAAGTATGTGTTTCTACTTTCTCTCTCTAGATTTCTTCATCTTTTCTTTCAATTTCAAGCTTTCATTTAATCTTGTATTTTGGAATCATTAATCTACAAGTTCAAGTTTAAGCTTTTCATCTTTAATATTTTTCTACCTTTCTTGATTTTATTTGCTTTTGATTCGAAATAATCATAAATCTTGTTTAATTTTGATGTTTGTGTGAGCAGAGAGTCTATCTTTTTGTTCATATCTAAGTTTTTATACGATTTATGCTTTGAGCTTATTATGCTTTTTGGCTTATTTGTATTTAGCTTATTTTTCTTTAAGTTTTCTTAAAAGTTTCGTCTTTTTAAGGTTTGTTTCAAAAAGTTTGCTTATTTAGAGTTTTAAAAGTTTCTTATTCGTGCTTATTTAACTCTTTCCTTATTGATTTGGTTAAGTATCGGATTGTGCTTATTAAAAGAGAGCTTATTCATTTTGCTTATTACGGTTTACAAACCATCGGAAAAGGGTTTTCCCTTTCTGACGGTTATTCTGATCCTTTCGCCGGAAAGGTGTTTTACATTCCGACTGTTATTCCGATACCTTGTATCAGAAAAGGGTTTTGGATTCCGATCGATATTCTGATCGGTATTCCGACAATAGCAATTATCATATATTTCGATCGTCTTTCCGACGACTTATTCCGACGAACATTCTGATATTTTTACTGTTTATTATTCCGATATTCCGACAGTTATTCCGATGGGATTCCGATAGTGGATATTTCGACGGGTTGAGTTTTACTTTTCTTAGTTCTAGTTAATTTTCAAGTTTTCTTTTTCCACCAATCAAGGTTAGACATTCTTGTTTTATTTTTAATAACTTTTATGTTTTTGTTATTTGTAGACTTAGATATTCAAGCTCCCCCTTTTAGTGACCAATTACAATAATTCCGCCAAAACCGTGATCAATTCGATTAGATACCGAGAACGATATCGAGTACACAAATGCTAAGCTTAAACCAGTTATTATAAGCCCAAGCCCATGTCATGGGCTTGGGTATATAAACCCTCTCCTTAGTTGGAGAGGGTGTTGGTTCACATTATTTTCACATAGTAGAAAGTGTTTTCTTCATACTTTCTCTCTCTAAGTGTGTGTGTTCTTACCATCTTTCTATCTCTTTCTCTCTCTAGACTAAGCATAGATTTCCAATATCCTACAAATGGTATCAAGAGCCATAGGATGATTGTATTGTTTATGTGTTTGTGTTCTAGATTTTTCGTGCCTAATTTGATTTATATCATTCGAACCAATTTTTTTTTTGTGTTTTTATGGTTTAATCTTGATACAAATCATCTACATACTTGTGGTAGTGATTTGGTATTCTTACTTTGGTTAAAAACACAAAATATTTGGGTGTTTGATTCATTTTTTGACTAAAAATCTCAACTTAGCTGTGTACTATCCGAGAACAGTGGAACTTGTGCTCACGTATTGCAACAAACTCCATCGCAAAAACCTAAGGGTTTCTACATTGTGGTCACACATTGCGATCAAGGATTGCGATCACATTGCGATCAAGGATTGCGATCACATTGCGATAAGTATTGCGATCAAATTGCGATAAGTATTACGATCATATTGCGATCAGTATTGCGATCACATTGTGATAAGTATTGCGATCACATTGCGATCAGTATTGCGATCACATTGCGATAAGTATTCCGATCACATTCCGATAGGACATTCCGATCACATTCTGACGGGATTAAATATTGGCATTGCGATACAGTGACAAGTATTCCAAGATTTTTTCAAAAACGTGTTTTTGAAAATTTTTAATCGTGTGTAATTTTGTCTTGGAATTTTGGTTTATCGAGAACAATTTTTAGGGGATTTCAACATTGTTTCTCGATTTCTACACGCAACAACAAACACATTTACTTTCTCTCATTGTTCGATCAACGTTTGTAAATCTTAACTTATCGAAATGGAGTACACATCTCTTACGGATAAGTCCATTCTCTCGGGTACAGATAATCGTGCACCAATTTTGGTGAACACTGTGTACGAGGATTGGACTTCCCGAATGGAACTTTACATATTGAACAAAGAGAATGGACATCTCATTTGGGCATCGGTACTCAATGGACCTGTAGATTATGGCACTATGACGGAAGGTACAGTTACTCGTCCTCGCACAACGGGTGAATTAACTGGAGATGCTAAGATTCAATACAAGTGTGATAAACAAGCAACTAACATCATTCTCCAAGCCCTTCCTCCAGATTTCTACTAACTTGTGAGTAAACATAAAGTTGCCAAAGAGTTATGGGATAGAATTCGTGTTCTAATGCAAGGCACCTCATTAACTAAACAAGAACGAGAGTGTAAGCTTTATGATACATTTGATAAGTTTGCCTATGTTCCCGGGGAGACTCTCAATGATTACTATTAAAGATTTAATCTATTGTTGAATGAGCTCAATATCTATGGCATGGCAATTCCTACGTTTCAATTAAACACCAAATATTTGAACACTCTTCCATCTGAATGGCATAAGTACGTGATGACTGTTAAATTGGCTAAGGACTTTCATAACACCAATGTGGATCAACTTCAAGCTTTTCTTCAAAAACACGAATGCCATGTGATCGAGGCTCGATTGTCTACACCTCAAGTTCATGATCCACTTGCCATGTATGCTTCTCAACAAATGACACCCCAACAAAACATGGTTTACACTTATCAACAACCATCATACTTGCAGCAGTCACCACAACACACCTATCAGCAACCACATCAACCATCTTATCAACCACTAATGATGCCAGAACAAGCATTTTAACAAAGTGTTCTTCAACAACCTTATCCACATCAACCAGCACATCAGGCATCACCCTCAGCAAGGTTATTTTCCAATTGAAGCACCACCAGCACAAGCCTTCTACTCCAATGAACTTCCACCAATTCAAGCACCGGTCTTTACTCCAAATGATACACCTACTGATGTATTAAACCATCTCACTGCCTACTTGTCAAAACTTGTTGCAACTAGAGGATTTCCACCAACGAACAGTCAGCTCCGCACTTCTTCAAATCCTCGACAATAAGCCACTATTCAAGATGGTCAAGTGACGGTGCAAACCATTCAGGGAAGGCAAAATTCATATAGACCTCCTACAAGGACCATGAATGCTCAAGCTGTGACTTCTCAAGCCAGTGGAAATGGAAGCACTATTGGTCCTCAAAAGGTTGTGACTTACTACAATTGTCGAGGACAAGGTCATATGGCTAGGGAATGTACTCAGCCGAAAAGGAGAAGGGATGCGACGTAGTTGCATGAGAAGATGTATTTGGTTGATGCTCAATCTAAGGGAAAGATATTGGATTCAGTAGAATTAGCATTTCTTGCAGACCCAGGGGCAGCAGATAATGAGGCATTGCAGTCGTCTCTACTTCTAATGTAACATATCAAACAGATGATCTTGACGCATATGATTCGGATTGTGATGACATTCACTCAGCCCAAGCTGCTCTCGTTGCTAATTCTCTTACTACGGTTCTGATGTCATCAATGAGGTACAAACCACATCCAATATTGCTCATGATAATCCACATCAAGTTGAGCATGAGAATGACAACCTCGAACAGCATCCGAGAACTAGTAACTCAAATGATGTGGTATCCAATCCAACACATTTGAATGAACCTCAACCAAATGCTACGACGGGTATGAAATCTTATGATCAACGTGATATGGTAATGGTGCCTAAACATATTATTGATAACATGAATGTTGCTGTTTGACAAACCGTAGATATGAATGCCAACCTAACCGTTGAGCTTGCGCTGTATAAGGAAAAGGTCAAAACTTTTGAAATGGTCCCTCAAGCAGAAAAATTAACTTATTCTGAATTTGACCAATTTTGCTTTGAAAAGATTGAACACTTAAAAGAAATAGAATCATTAAAAGCTAATCTATAGGAATGATACACACAACTATATAGGATATAGAAATGAAGATAAAGATTAAACCAAAAAGAAAGATTAGATTAGATGAAGAAAAATAGAAAAATAAGGATGGTTGTGAATTCCTAGTGAGAGAAACACATATGTTTCTCTCTCTACAATCTATGAAAATGGAAGACACAAACACTCAAATGAGGTGCTAGGGGCCTTTTATACTACAAGTGTAAAGTATAGAAGGCCTTCCTTATTTGAGTATTTGGGACTAATTCCTGTTACATACATAACATTATACTAGAACTCTCAACACCATTATGTAGCATTTTCCACGAGCTTCACAATGGTATATTATATGACCATAACTTTAAATACTTCTAACAATCTCCCCCTAAGGGGTGGTCATGTAATATGTGACTTCACTTCATTGATGTTGTTGACTTTGAAGCTTGCTGTCTTGAGAGTTCCTTCATAGTTCCTTTCATGACTTGTGATCTTCGATCGTTTATCTTTGCCTTGACTTGATCTTAAAACTTTGCCATCTTGTGTTCTTGTGTCTTTCCCCATATACTCGAACTTTGATTTGATATGAAAGCTTGTTAAACAATCTCCCTTGATCATTAGAGTAGCGGAAGTCTTTGTCTTTAGATGTTCTTGAGCTTTCTTCTTTTACATGAGCATGTGGTCTTAAATTACGACTCTTGAGGTTACTCCACCGTTTGCATTCCTCCGGTTTCCCGTTATACAGTACGAGTACTGTACCTGTGATTAGGTAAGTTCAATGAACTTCCTTGACAGGGTTTCCGGCTGTGGTGTCCGTTCTCAATACTTGAATATATCGAAAGATACTTCATAGTAAGGAGTGAATCATGCAGTTCCATTCTACTGATTAAGCCGTCAATTCAATTTCCTGGAACAAGTTTGAATCAATTAAGAATCAAACCATTGTTGCTTTCCAGTTGACACAAGTTAGATTCGTATGGAATCTCATAAGTCACCTACCGAAGTGCTGTTAGATGATGACACTGGAAGGATTTCCATTCGTCACTATACATACTGAGGAGTATTTCTCTGAATGTTCTGGCAAGATCATAAAGATATTGCGTCGAGACCTGGAACGAGTTTGAATCACAAAAGAATCAAACCACTGTTGCTTTCCAGTTAACATATGTTCAATTCAAGTGAATCTTACATATGACCTACCGCAGTGCTGTTTGATGTTAACACTGGAAGGATTTCCATTCATCACTGTGAATACTAATGAGTATCACTCTGAATTTTCTGGCAATATCACAAGGATAGAGCGTAGGACTCTGTAAATTATCGCTTGTGTTCTAGAGATGAACAACAATTGATATATGGAATAAGTGTCCTAATGAGATTTTATGATGAATCTCGTTGGCTCTAGACTCTATAAGTGCACGTTTATTTGGTGATCAGAGGCTGGAGCAGACTGCCACCTATTCAATATCTACTATCTCGGAGTGAGAAAGTTGATAGAAATGAGTTGAACTCCGTGACAATAAATCAAACTTCTTTTGAGAGAAGCTTGAGTAGGCTGGGAAGGGTTGTGCATTGCATCACTGGGTCCATGATGCTTTGTCTTTAGTATCAGAAATCATCAAAGTGATTCCGATAATAGATGTATTGAACCGGTTTTTGCCTAAGTTGTATGGAGGGCTATTTCTTTTCACCCTTTATCCTTACATTTCTTTTTCATTCTTCAACCCCTTCAATGCTTACTAAGACGTCATAACTAGCACCTTGTTGTGATTGTTCCAATGCTAGCTTAAGTCATTAGTCGGCATTATTCCCGTACACTCAACTACTCCATCATTCCTAAGGACTTCTAAGTTCTAATGGATTGTCCATGGAAAGATCACTTCGGTTTTGGTTGGATCATAGGATGAACACCTAACCACCTTTTGACACCAATACCGTCGTGAATTAGTGTGTTGAAGGGTATAGATATCGTAACCAGAAAAACTTTCTAAATCACCAAAATCGCTCCCCGTACACATGTGCATCAAAATGCGAAAGAATTTAAGTAAACATTTTGCACATGTTAGGACGGGAAATCACTTATGTCAAAGATCTTATCCAAGATAACACATTTTAATCACTATTCACCCCCTCAAAAATTGCATGACATTGAAATTTTTGTGAAACTAGTGATGAAACATGGAGAGAATAATGTTGCATGAAAGTTTGTACTCCCCCTCGAAAAGAAATTTTAATTAAAATTAGGGGAGTATATGAGCACACAGTTTTGAAATACTTTGAAAAATTGTGCTCAAAAACCCGAGAAAACTTACTTTCCTGTTGTTAAAGAATAATGTACATAAATGAACATTTTCCTTGTGTTCATGAACTTAAAACTTTGAATGTTTTGATAAGCCCATGACCGAGAAAAATTAATTTCTCCTTGTTGAGGATAAGTCAAAGACTTTCTCTTCTTTGGGGACCGGGTTATAGTCTGACATGTGACTATAAGCCATTATGAGAAGAAAGTAGAAAAGACATGTTTTGAACATATTTGAACTCTCATTCGAACTTTATGTACATACCCGTGTCGTTATTGAGCGACATTTCTAAGTACGTCTATATTATCGATGCTGAGAGACATGTCGGGAAGAATATTTTTGGTATTTTTGAAAGACTTTCTAATTTTTATTTTGTTTTTACAGGTTTTATATTTTTGTATTTTGATTTTCTGAAAGATATATACAAGATTACTGCGAATGTGCAAGACGTTCAAGTTCATCTAGAGTGAAACTACGCATACCAAGTCGACGAACCAAGAATTAAAATCTTTCTTGAGAAAGAGCTTTGGTGAAGATGTCGGCTAGTTGGTAGTCTGTCTTGACAAAGAACAGTTTGATCGTTCCTTTTTCCACATGCTCCTTTATGAAATGGAATCGGACAGCTATGTGCTTGGTCTTAGAGTGTTGGACCGGGTTGCAGGATATGGCTATGGCTGATTGTGAATCACAATAAATAGGAACTTTGTTAAAGTAAAAGCCATAATCCTTGAGTTGTGTTCTCATCCAAAGGACTTGAGCACTACACACGGATAGAGACACATATTCTGCTTCCGTGGTGGACAACGCCGTACAGTCTTGTTTTCTTGATGACCAGCTCACTGGCTTCTCGCCTAAGAATTGTGCTCCACCAGAAGTGCTCTTGAATGTATCATGACACCCTGCATGGTCGGTATCTAAAAAACCAGTGAGATTAAAACCAGAATCCTTTGTATACCAGAGACCCATGTTAATGGTTCCCCGGAGATAACGAAAGATCCTTTTAACTCCTTGAGGTGCTTCTCGGTTGGCTTCGCCTGGTACCGAGCACATAAAAAAGTAGCATGCATAATGTCCGGTGTCTTGAGGTTAAGTACATAAGGGACCCGATCATGCTTCGGTATTTTCTAGCATCTACAAATGTCCCTTTCTTATCCATGTAAAGCTTGTGTTTAGTGTCCATTGGAGTACCAATAGGATCACAGTTTTCCATGCCAAATTTCGTTAGAATCTCAAGCACATACTTGGACTGATTTATAAAAATACCACGGGGGGATTGGTGAACTTGGAGACTAAGAAAGAACGTCATTTCCCCTATCATGGACATTTCGAATCGACTTTTCATAAGGTCGGCAAATAATATGGAATATTTTGGGTTAGTAGAACCAAATATAATATCATCTACATAGACCTGAGCCACCAAGATTTCGTTGCCGTAGTGCTTGATAAACAACGTTGGATCAATGGTTCCTTTGCTGAAGTGATTTTGTAGAAGAAATGATGATAATTCGTCGTACCATGCCCTTGGTGCTTGTTTCAAACCATAAATTGCCTTTTTCAACTTGTAGACATGGCTTGGATGATCGATGTTAATGAAACCTTCAGGTTGACATACGTACACATATTCTTTTAACGGCCCATGCAAGAAAGCCGTCTTCACGTCCATTTGATACACAGTGAACGATTTGTGTGTTGCGTATGCCAAGAAAATCCTAATAGCTTCCATTCGAGAAACCGAGGCGAAGAATTCTGCGAAATCAATTCCCTCCTGTTGTTTATAACCTCTCACGACTAACCGAGTCTTGTTCCTAATGACCGTTTGCTCCTCATCCATCTTGTTTTTGAATAACCATTTCAGAGTAATGGGATCGATATTGTCCGGTCGAGGTACTAACCCCCATACATCAAGCCGGCTGAACATATTGATTTCTTCTTGCATAGACTCAATCCATGATGCATCGGTCATTGCTTCTTTCACACTTGCTGGTTCCATTGTGCTGAATGATAGTGCATAGATACACTTATCACCGTCGGTACGCAGCTGATTTCATGTTGAGACTGGTCGTGAGAGATTGCCAATCACTTGAACCAAAGGATGATTCTTAGTCCATTTGTGTTCATGTGGAAATGTATGAGAAACTTGATGCGAGCTCGACGGATCCACATATGGTGTTGAAGGCTGAGTAGAACTTGTGGAAGCCGTAAATGGATTAACAAACTCGTGTTCGTTGAATTGCATTGTTCGCATTTTCAACAACTATTTCATTCTGAAGTTGAACATGAGTAGGAATTTGCTGAGAATGTTGTTGAGTTGCGTCAGCAGTTGGAGAAGTGGTTTGAATGTTTGGAGGCAATATGGTTGAGGTTGTCGTAGATGGTGCAGAAGTAGATGTCGTTGGTGTAGATGCAGTCGGAGGTTCTTGAACTACCGTAGCAAGTGCAGCCGTGGCATTTTGAGGAACACCAAATGACAAAGGACCGTCCATATATTCATCATAAATTGGACAAAATAAAACTTTCAAGTCACGTTCTGAGGGTTGTAACGATGAGATTGCCGACAGTGCAAATTGAAGCGCGAGTCCTTAACTTACGTGTCTAGAAGTCTGACCTTGAAGATCGGGATGTGAGCTTCTATGTTGAGAGGCCATACCCGAGAGTTCATCAACGGTAACATTCATAGTCTCCATTACCTTTCTTGTCCTTCGATTATAAACCCTGTAAGCACAAGCAGTTGAAGAATAACCAATGAAAAAACCAATATCACCTTTAGCTTCAAGTTTACCGATATCTTCACGATCATTCTTTGGATAACACAGAGCCCCGAATACATGTAGAAACGATATATCCGGTTTTCGTCCATTAATGATCTCATAAGGTGTTTTGTTGAATCGAGTGTGAATAATGGAGCGGTTTTGAGTATAAGATGCAGTTGCAATGGCATCAGCCCAAAGGAATAACGGTGCACTGGAGGAGAGAAGCATCGTCCAAGCAGCTTCAACTAACGTACGATTCCTCCGTTCCACAACTCCATTCTGCTCTGGAGTTCTTACAGCCGAAGTTTGATGAGAGATCCCAACTTCGTCAAAGTAAGCTTTCAGTTTCTGATTGGTGAATTCTGTGCCGTTATCCGTTCTCACAATAATAATAAGGGCTTGCAGTAGTACTGATGTTTTCTTCAAGAAGTTAATAATTACATCAGGGGTTTCATCTTTTGATGCAAGAAAATGAACCCATGTGTAACGAGAATAATCATCCACAATTACTAGGACATACCGCTTTCCATTAATGCTTTTGATTCTCATTGGGCCACACAAATCCATATGTAAGAGATGTAACCTATTCGTTGAGTTGGGAATAGGTTTGGGTTTGTGAGGCTTCTTCTTACTTTTACCTTGCTCACATGAAGGACAAAGATGGTCTTTTGTATATTTAAACTTTGGAAGACCGGTAACGAGATTATCTTTCACAAGATGGGTGATGGCATCGAAATTGAGATGAGATAACCTTTGATGCCATAACCATGACTTTGTTGATGTGGCTCGTGCAGACATTTATAAAAGATCAATGGTGTAAAGGTTGGTGGTACGATTTCCTTTCAACAAATAAATTCCTTCAAGATCTCTTACAAAACATGTATGACTTCTGAAAGCAACCTCCAAGTTTGAATCACAAAATTGCCCAACCGAAAATAAATTGTGTCCCAAGCCATCAACAAAAGAGACTCTGGTGATGATTATATTTCCCCAATGAAGATCACCATAGCCTAGAATTGCAGCAACATGATCATTTCCAAATTGGACAGTTCCCATGAATCGCCAAACAAAGTTCTTGAGAAGGCTTCGATTCCCAGTCATATGTTTGGAACAGCCCGAGTCCACGCACCAGAGACAAATTTCAACAGCCTACCAATGATAAGAGAAGAAAATATTTTGGCACCGATGAAATAGGTTCCTGTAGGGTTAGATGATAATTAAGCCGTATCACATACCGACGTTTCACTGTCAGTATGAGATCTACTAGTGTCGATAATTTTGCCACTACAGTCAAAATTTATACCAGTAGGCAACCATTTAGAGGTGAATCTAGGGCTACTAGGCTTAGCAAGACTTTCTGTGGACCCTACATGCGTACTTTTTAGAACATACACCTTAGCCTTAGGAGTGCGTTGTTCTTCACTGACTGACAACTTTTCAATTCGAGTGTAACCACCATAATTCAAACCATTCATAGTCAAACCACAAGCATCATGACTAAAAGTAAAGAAACATTTATTACATTTAGCACAAATAACTTCAGATTTTTCATTCCGAATAGCAAGCTTAAAGTCATTACATTCAGATGAATTAGGTTTCTAATTATGATTAAAAAGCGGTAAATTCCTAGGGTGTTCTTCTACTTCCACATTATTGATCTTGGGGCGACTACTTCTAGAGGCAAAAGGGACCCTATCATTCCTTTTATTGCTCGTAGGTTGTGCCTTCTGCTCTTAGTGTAGTTGTTTATTCCTGTAGAAGAAGACACGCGTCTATTAGAATTAGTACTTTTTAAATCAATAACTTGTGGTTGAGTTATAGTGATCGGTTTTGTCCTAACGCTTGATTTACGTTGTTTGCTAGGCACAGAGGGAGAACTAACATGAAAAATTCATGGGGCAATCACAGCAGTTTTCTGTTCAACAACCTTGGGAAAAGGTGTCACAACAATACGAGTGGGTCCCGAGGTTGCTGGTGTCTGAATCGTACTAGGCTCAGAATTCGTATCTTTTAACAAGGCTTTTAACTTATAGTTCTCACAGATTTTATCAATAAGTTTCTGATAGACAGACTTACTTTGTTCAACAACCCGCTTATATGAAACAACAACAGATTCTAAATCTGCAATTTTAGCCTTAAGCTTCTGAACATTTCCATCACTGATATTCTCTAACCCTGAAGAGGTCAAATTCTTTTCTTTAACCCCTCCTAACTGATCCTGCAACCATGATCAGTTAGGAGGGGTTAAAGAAAAGAATTTGACCTCTTCAGGGTTAGAGAATATCAGTGATGGAAATTTTGTCATACGAAATTTTGCATTTCATTGTAGGCTTTATCATACGAAATTTTGTCATATTTGCATTCATCACATTTTTTGACAAACTTATTCCATAGATCGGTAAATTCTTTGTCCTTTTTAATGACAACAGATTCCATTTTCTCTTTCATACGTTCAAGCTCATTTTGGAGGGTTTCCTGATTCGACACAGAGGTATCTAACGCAATGGGGCTACTATCAACATTATCACATGCATTAGAGAGACATTCAAGATCGATTTCCAAAACTTTGATTTTATCAAGAGATTCATCAGCCTCCTTCGTCAAAGATTTAAAGTCTTCAACAAAGTTGGCTAATTCTTTTAGAAAGGCGTTTTCCAGATTGCCTAACCGAGCATCGACTTGATTAATAATCGGATTAGTATCGTTTTGAAGAATTTTCTGAACCTCAATCTGAACAGGTGATGTAAAATTTCCTCCAGTGATTTTGGAATTAACAACATTTTAAGGATGACAAAGTTACCTTTAAGCTCATTTAGAAATCAGCGAGTGATACTCGGTTTAGGAGGGTCACCAGACAATTCCTCACTTGGAAGCAAAAGCATTTCAATACTCGTTTTAGATCGAACAAAAATAGTTGGAGGATTAACTTTTGGATTATAAACGGGTGTCACTTCTTTATCAAGCTTTTTCATTCTTAAACGAGTCTCTACTGCAAGTTCAGTAGTTTCCTCAGAATCATGCACACTAGGAGGATCATGTTCATCAGACAAGAGCACACTACCATTATATAAAGTTTCATTAGTGGCCTGAACTTGATTAAGATATACGGGATTAGGGGGAAGAGGACAACCTAAAGCCAATTTGTAACGAGTGTAATTTATTTCATTCACTTTTGGTGCGAGCATATTTATCGCCTGCACAGTTTGGCCACGTTTTACTAAAAGGTTGTCTAATTCTCTAGTCCTATCCTGAGCTTTGCAAAAATCCTCAAGAAGCCCATCTTCTCGAATTTTGAAATCATGTTTTAGCTTTTTTCGTTCTTCTTTTAAATCAAAAATAGTAGATTTTTCAGTTGAAAGCTGTTCATTAAGAGAGGTGATGTCATCATTCAATTCGCTTATCTTTTTAGCACTACTTAAATGTAAGGCATTTAATTTCTTAGTTGTGCATTTTTCTTGATAAACCGATGTAGCATGAGCTTGTTCAAGTTCTTTAATTTTAGTCTGATGAATTTCAAAACTTTTCTCCCGTTCCTTATATCCCGCAAGCTTAGTGTTCAATTTGGCATTAGTTTCTCTAAACTTATTATTAACCACCGTAGCATGGTCAGCATCCTTAGCAAGCTTATCAAATAGAGATTTATAATATGCATGTGCCGCATCAGGAAGGTTTGTAGGCTAGGCAACTTGATCCACACTAAGGTCCACACTGGGCTCATTCGAACTAATATTACTCTTATTCGTTTGATCCCCGTGTGTCTCAATGTAGGGCTCAATCATCTCAGTATACTCCTCCTCCTGATTAGACGTACTATATATATCATTATCATGAAAGCGTGGATGTACCTCAGAGGGACCGTCTGAATCATAAACGGGAGCTTTGTCAACATGCATTCCTGAGGTAGATGCTTGTTGTAAGTTAGCCATCAAGATTTAGTTGGCATTCACCTCTTCTTCCTCATCATATTTTGCAGCAGAAGCCATAAGATCGAATTCCTCAACTTGAAGTGGAATCCCTGCTTCTTCCTTTTGTGCTATGAGAAGCTGAGTCTGAAGATAAGCAACATCCCTCTTCTTTTTGGCTGTGCAATCTCTAGCGTAATGACCAAATCCCCTACAGTTGTAGCACTGAACCTGACGATTGTTGTTTGCATTTCCAGTATTCTCAGCTCTTGCAACCACAATGTTTCCCATCTGGTTACCAACCGCTGGCACAACTATTAACCCATTCTAATTACCCGCATTCAGAACACCCGGATTTTGACCACGGTTATGACCATACTGATTTCCTGCATTGCCAACGGTCTGCCCAACATTCTGACCATATTGTTGAAACTGATTCCCCGTGTTTCCAGCAACTACCAATTGGTGATCCTTATTCGCATTCATGAAAGGTTGAGCAATCTGCCTATTTCTAGTGTTCGAGGAGATTCTCTGATTGTTGTTGGTGGGGTTAATGGTGAATTTGAATGCCTTTACAAGTAGGGCAAGACCAGTATTAAAAGCATGAGTAGGATCGGTGATGTCATCATAACAGGCAATGGGTTGTTGTAAGTAATTCATAGCAACAGAAAGTTGATATCCATAAGCGATGAGTTGTTGTTGTTGTTGTTGTGGCATGAAGTTACTTGATGAGGGTTGATGGTAGGGTACCATGGGATATGACATAGATGATGGAGAGTTTGCCATAAAAGCCAATGGATCTTGTGTCTTGGCACGTCGTTCTGCCATAACTTCGTTAGCTTCATCTTGATTCATCTTCAAATAGTCATATACTTGAGTGTAGTCCACGACATGAAGATCCTTGGTTTGATTGATAAGAGTGACATATCGTGACCATTCAGAAGGAAGATTATCAAGAAATTTGATGTTGGCAGCAATTTGTGCAGGTTCATGTTTGTTTCTTCTAAGATGATTCATGAGGGTTGAAAATCGATGATAATAAGGTTCAATTTGTTCCCCTTCAGTAGACGTAAATTTCTCCCATTCACGAAGCAACTTAGTTTCCTTTTCTTGTAAACCGATTTCACTGCCCTTCATCATTTTCTGAATCCTAAGCCACATCTCGTGTGCGGTTTTACAACTATCGACAACAGCATAAACATCTTCAGGAAGTCCCATAAGAATGACTTGAATTGCTTGATCATCAGCATCGAGTTGTTTGGATTCAGCTTCAGTTAATTCTTCATCCGTTTGCTCATGACTAGAATCAGCCACTGGGTTAGCATTCGTAGGGTCCCCAGGCACAATAATTCTTCTCCTAACATACGGACCCTTTTGAATCGAGTTGAAAATCAACTTTCCCAAAGGTTTACATTTTGCATAACGAAGGAGACGACTAGCCCATGTAGTGTAGTTCTCCTTGGTAAGCATGGTTGGGTGATTCTCAGTACCCGCAACATAAATATCTTGTTGAGATGTGATCATAGAAGTCATGTGAAAATCAGGATCTCAATTCGTATAAAGCGTGTGATGTTGTTGAAATTCCAAAACTTCCGATTTTTTCCTCAGTCCGACAATAAATTCCTCAGTCCGACAAAACGGTAAGCTGAAAAAATTGTGTATCGCCAAATTTTGAAATTGAGTTCGAGATAGCCAGAAACTAGTAGGGAAAAAATTTGATTTTACTAGACCTAAAAATTTTAACTCTATGCTCCGAGACAAGTCTAGATGGTGGCTAAGTCTAAAAAATACTCGAACAAGATTTCAAAACAGATCGTAGTCCCTGATCGTACTCAAGTGATCGTACTCAAGTGATCGCACTCTGTTATCGCATCCTGTGATCGTACTCAAGTGATCGTACTCCTATCGTACTCACTGAACGTACTCCTATCGTACTCACTGATCGTACTCCCCTATTGTGTCCACTGATCGTACTCACCTATCGTATCCAACGATCGTACTCACCAATCGTACTCACCTATCGTAACCACTGATCGTACTCACCTATCGTACTCCCCCGATCGTACTCGTGATCGTGGCTTATGATCGTACTTTGGGATCGTACTCACTTGATTGTAACCGTGATCGTACTTGGGATCGCAGTTGTGATCGTAGTGGTGATCGTAGGATGTGATCATGACTTTGGATCGCAAGTAGAAACCCCCCAGGGTTTATGCGATCGCAACAATCATATCGAACTAAGGAAACAAAGTTACTACTTTTCTCGGATAGAAAAAGAACACAACAAGTTCGTGATTCGAAGCCTAAAAATTGATCAAACACCCAAAAATTGTGAGTTTTTAACCAAAGCCATGAACTCAAATCACTACTACAACTACTTAGGAGAAATATGAATCACGAAACACAAGAAAGACACGGACAACACCCAATAGCAATCCGCGAATCCCTTGGCTCTGATACCACTTGTAGGAATGATACACACGACTATATAGGATATAGAAATGAAGATAAAGATTAAACCAAAAAGAAAGATTAGATTAGAAGAAAAAGAGAAAAACAAGGATGGTTGTGAATTCCTAGTGAGAGAAACACATATGTTTCTCTCTTTACAATCTATGAAAATGGAAGACACACACACTCAAATGAGGTGCTAGGGGCCTTTTATACTACAAGTTTAAAGTATAGAAGGCCTTCCTCATTTGAGTGTTCGGGACTAATTCCCGTTACATACATAACATTATACTAGAACTCTCAACACCATTATGTAGCATTTTCCACGAGCTTCGCAACGGTATATTATATGACCATCAATTTAAATACTTCTAACATAATCTTTCCAACGAATTAAAAGAAAAAGAGTCGGTTGTCAATGATATTCAGAAACTTAAAATGGATTTCGAAACTCTCGAGTCTAAAAAGTTTGAATCGGAACCTAATGCTACCAAACTTCTTAAATTCAAAGAACAACAGCTTTTAAAACAATACGCTTCCACCGAAAAGGTTCATCTTTTAACTAAATTGTTTAAAGAACTCAAACTTAAGCGTCTTCAAGATTTACCACCTAATCCTGGTTATGCAAAACAAGCTCAGGAATATATTCCTTGTCTTTATGATGTAACCCTAATTGGCAAATCAAAAGAAGCACCTTATGTTCGTAGTACTGAGGAGACTATGTCACTTGCGGAAGAAACTCGATCTAAAATGTTTTCAAAATTCCATAAGCTTGATTATAATAAGCATAATAAAGATCAATTTTCTAAAAAGACTCGTATTCGCTTACAAAAGGAATTAGCTCAATTATCAGCTTTTGTGCCCCAAAGTTTGTCAAAGGAAAACCTTCCTAGTACGTCTCCTACAGTTGTCAAAAAGGATTTAACTAAGTTAATTCCACCGGTAAGTAAGGTGTCAGATAGCTTAAATGCGGTGCACCAACACTTTGCCGATTTTGACAAGGTCATTACCAAACGTATGACGGCTACGGCCATAACAGAAGGTGAATGGAATTTTGAGCACACTAGAGCTGCGTTTTGAGACGAAATTGTTCCATTTGTAAACAATGTTAAAGCTTTTCTTAGCAATATTGATCAAGATTTGCTTTTGGAAATAAAAGAAGTTAAACGTGTTTTCAATGAAATTGATGATGCTTATGAAAACAGTTTACTTGAAATAAAACGAATTTCACGCCAAAATGATTAGCTTCTTAAGCAAGTGATGTATCATGATATTGTTTCCGTCTGTGTGAATAAAAGTGTTGATAATGATTCTATTGTGCATAATGTTGACTCTGTGGATAATGTGGTAGATAGTACTTGTCACGAATCTTACGCTGAATTTTTAAAGCTTCAAGATTCTTATTCTTCGCTTTCAAAACGTTTTGATGAGATTCAAAAACATTGTATTTCACTTGTACACAACAATTTCTTCAAGAGCTTTTTGAAACGTCATTCGAAGGTGTTAATATAGATGATTCAAATTTTCAAAAGAATTTTCGATTGAATTTACAATCAAACAGCGTCAGCCAAGTCACAAGGTTACTAAATCATTGCCGATAGACATAGAGAAATATAAGGAGATTAACTATGTGAACGCACTTGAGGCCACTGAGAATTTTAAACTTGATCTAGATAATCGAGTTTCCAAGGCTGAGTACCACTACACATAATCAATCATTGATTGAACGATTGAATCGACAATCGGTGGAAATATCTAATTTGAGGGAACAAATTTGTGATAAAAATCTGGCCTTGGCTGAGTTAAAGGAAACACTTCGTACACTAAAAGGTAAGAATGTTGTGGATAACATAGCCACTGTCTCAGCATCATCCTCTAGTGCAATCAAAAAGAACCTTATCGCCGTCACACCACTTAACAAGGGCCCTAGGACTAAAGCATCTCAAACATTGGTCACTAAAGATAAGGAAAAATCAAAACCAGCTTCTAATATTCCCGTGTTGCCTTCTACAGGAGTAAGCACCACTACTAAGGATCAATGATCTAAGCTTAAAAGAAACAAGAAGAATGATAAGATCTTGCCCCCATCTAGTAGTCAAGTGAAGAAGAAAGTAGAAGCCCACCCTAGGAATGTTATTTCTGTTTTGAATAAAAAGAATCATGTAGCTAAACCTAAAGGCTCTACGGTTGTGCAGCGTTCTAAGCCTACTATGAATTCTAATTTGAAATGTTGGAATTCCAATGAATGTATGTTTTCTAGTCATCATGATTCTTGCCTTATTGACCATGTAAATGAGATGAATGCCCGTTAAAATGGTTTAGAATGGAAACCAACTGGGAAAGTGTTAACCCAAGTTGATTGGATGTGGCGTCCACTGGTAGAACTTTCACTATAGTAGGCAATGCATGCCCTTTAACTAGGTTCGCTCCCACTAAAGCGAAGAAAGCGTGCCCTTTAACTAGGAGTACCAAGGCTACCAAAACACAAGCATGTCCTTTAACTAGGAACACCGACACTACTGTAGGAACCAAGTTCCCTTTAAATAGGTCTACTCCCACTGTAGTGCCCGCTAATACTCCAAAACCTCAGAAAGTTGAAACAATAAAACCTGTTAATGGTAAAACTCACATTAGAAAATGCAGGAAATCTAAGGATAACACAAATGTTAGCAATTCTGATAATATTATATTTGTATCTGCTAACACTCCGAAACCAATAGTTTCCAATGCATTGTCTACTGTTGTTGTTGAAAACAGGTGGTTCAAATTGTTCTATGGTATATGGACTCTGGTTGCTCCAAGCATATGACCGGAGATCGCTCTCAGCTCAGAAATTTCGTCAGCAAGTTTCTTGGTACAGTTCGATTTGGAAATGATCATATTGAAATAAATATTGGGTTACGATGAATATCATATTAGTAATGTTATAATTTCAAGAGTGTATTATGTGGAAGATCTTGGTCACAATTTATTTTCTATGGGACAATTTTCTGATGTAAACTTAGAAGTTGCTTTTCGAGAGCATACCTGCTTCATCCGTAACTTGGAAGGGGTTGATTTATTGAAAGGTACTCGAGGGAATAATTTGTACACTTTGTCTCTACAAGATATGATGGCCGCTTCTCCCGTATGTCTTCTCTCCAAAGCATTGAAGACTAAGTCATGGTTATGGTATCGACGGTTATCTCATCTTAACTTTGACGTTATTAATCATTTGGCGAAAAACGAACTTGTTCGTAGTCTTCCAAAACTTACATTTCACAAGGATCATTTGTGTTCCGCGTGTACAATGGGGAAAAGCACTAAGAAATCATACAAACCCAAGACTGAAGACACCAACCAAGAGAAAATTTATTTGTTGCATATGGATCTTTGTGGGCCAATGCGTGTTGAAAGTCTTAGTGGTAAAAATTACATCCTCGTCATTGTCGATGATTACTCTCGATTTATATGGGTGAAATTTCTTACAACAAAAATGAGGCACCTAAATTCATCATCGGATTTCTCAAGATTATTCAAGTGCGTCTCAACAGTACTGTCTGACGCATTCGTACATATAATGGAACTGAATTTGTGAATCAAATCATGCGTAATTATTATGAAGAAGTTGGCATATCTCATGAAACATCCGTTGCTCGCACTCCACAACAAAACGGTGTCGTCGAAAGGCGAAATCGCACACTTATGAAAGCTGCTTGAACGATGTTAATTTACGCAAAGGCTCCATTTTTTAATGGGCAGAAGCAGTATCTACAGCCATTTTCAACCAAAACCGGACACTAATTCGAAAACGCAATGGTAAAACACCTTATGAGCTCCTACATGTAAAAGTACCAGATTTATCATATCTTCATGTATTTGGTTCTCTTTGCTATCCAAATAATGATGGTGACAATTTGGGAAAACTTCAACCCAAGGCTGATATTGGTATTTTCATTGGTTATGCACCCATAAAGAAGGCATACCGAATCTACAATCATAATTCTCGCAAGATCCTCGAAAATATGAATGTCGATTTTGATGAGCCGACGACAATGGCTTCTGAGCAAAGTAGCTCTGAATCCCCACTTCATGAAATGGGACCCAGTAACATTAGTTATGGTCTTGTCCTAAACAACCCTTCTTCATCATCATTTACACCACCTTCTAGGAATGAATGGGATACGTTGTTTCAACCGTTCTTTGATGAATTTTTTACTCCTCCAAGTATTTTTGCTCCAGAACATGAAGTAATAGCTCCGGTCAACGAAGTTGTCGCTCCAACAACCAAAGCACAATCAGATACGTATACACCTACAAGTGGTCAAGATATACCTTCAAAGAGTAATTCTCAACCAACACATGTCTCAACTACCCATGTCACACCTATCGATGATGAAGAGGATGATGATGATCACGATTTCGAATTCGCTCAAATGCATGAACTTCCATTATTTGGTGTACTAATTCCCGACTCTACTCAAGCCGGGTCGTCCACCTTAGAGGAAGCTCCTACTACGGTTTGCTCCAATCCACGGATTCGTGAACATGACAGCAAGTGAACAAAGGATCATCCTATAAATTCAATTATTAGTGACCCTAATCGTCCGGTATCCACACGAAGTCAGTTACAAGAAAGTGCAATGTTTTGTGATTTTGATGCTTTTCTCAGTGAAGTTGAACCTAAGACATGGCAACAAACATTTACCCAATCTTGTTGGATAGAAGCTATGCAAGAAGAACTTAATGAATTTATACGTCTTGATGTATGGGAACTTGTCCCATGCCCGGATCAAGTGCAGTTATTCACTTTGAAATGGGTTTACAAGGTGAAACTCGATGAGTTAGGCGGAATATTGAAGAACAAAGCTTGACTAGTAGCTCGTGGATACAAGCAATTATTAGGCATCAACTTTATGGAATCCTTTGCACCTGTTGCCCGTTTGGAAGTTATTAGACTATTCCTTGCTTATGCAGACCACATGAATATGATCGTCTGTCATATGGATGTGAAGACGGCATTTCTTAATGGTGAAATCAAGGAAGAGGTCTATGTTCAACAGCCGGATGGTTTTGTGAATTCTAAATATCCTAATCATGTGTACAAGCTTAAGAAGGCTCTCTATGGGTTGAAGCAAGCTCCACGCGCATGGTATGATCTATTATCACAATTCCTCATTATGCAAGGCTTCCCTAAAGGCAACGTGGATCCGACGACGTTCATTCAGAAACGAGGTAAAGATATGATTATGGTACAAATATATGTTGATGATATTATATTTGTTGCCTCAACCCAAGCCTTATCCGATGAGTTTGGGACACTCATGTCTTCCAAGTTTAAGATGTCAATGATGGGCAAGGTATCATTCTTCTTTGGACTTTAGATACCTCAAAGTCCTAGAGGCATCTTTATCAATCAATCCAAGTATGCCCTTGAATCGCTAAAGAAGTATAAGATGGAATCTTGTGACCCCGTGGATACTCCAATGGTGGAACGAACTAAGCTAGATGCAGATCCACATGGGATTTCTGTTGATCCGACACTTTATCGTGGAATGATCGGTGTTGATCCCTTTGGTTGGATCTATATTATGTTAAGAATTAGTATAATAGTTTGTAATCAAACTAAAACACTTTGAGCACTCTTACTAACACTAAATAAGTTATGCGGAATCTAACTTATAAAGCACAGAAGAACAGAATTACTTTTAACTATTCGATTCTCTTATTAATCGACTTGAATGAGGTACATGAAAGACATTGTACCTATGTTCCTTTTATAGAGTAAGGAACCCTAGAAACCTTAGAATATTCTATAAAGGTAACTATATCACAGACGATATATTATCAATATTCTAACTATTTAGGTATATCACATAAGATATACTCTAACTATAACTATGACATATCTTATACAAAGATATATTTGTCCTAAGCATCATAGCAGTACTTACTTTATAAGTAGCAGTACTTACTATGTACCGCGTTAATACTAACGGTACTACATAACACTAACAGTACTTGAAATATACTAACGGTACTTGACACTTAACAAATAATTCCCAACGATCCTCCCCTAAACAAGAAATGATAAATTGTTGTCTTCTTGTTTCTTTTGTACTGGATGTATTAAAAATACATGTCTTCAGTCTTTCCTTCATCCTTGGATTGAACTTGGTAATTTGTATTTGTATTCAACTGAATGTAGCCAAACACTTCAAATGTAGATCTTCTTCTGATAAGACAATCTTCAAATATTATGAGTATCATCTTTGTCTTCAAACTATGATCTTCTTGTGTCTTCTAAACATTCATTCATCTTTGCAGCATCAGTTATTGTATTCTTGAGTTTAGTCCTTGAACTCTTGATCATAAATCTTTGTCTTGATTTGATGATAACCAAACCTTCCAAGTATTATTTATAAATACTTATTTTCCTACAATCTTCATACCTGAAATAAAATAGTTAACAACAAACACCAATCTGTATTGGCTTCATGATTTTTAGCAAATCACCAGCTATCAACGGATTTGATAAATTCTTTACCAGTTAGTCATACACTCTGGAATAGCCAATACTTTATTCACAAAGAATAAGGTGTAATGAAAACCTTACAATTTTTGGTAAATTGTCAACCATCAACGGATTTGATGTAGTCTCTACCTAGTACTGTTTGTCTAGGACTACCCAAGTCTTTGTCTCGAAACAAGGTGAGTTAGAACCATATAGTTTTTAGCAAACTATCAGATTTCAACGGATTTGATAAGTCTTTACCACAAACCGTTTGCTTATGGACTAGCCAGTTCTTATGTGTGTTAGACATGGTGAACTGAGAACCATTTGTGAAGTGTGACTGAAAGTCAAACACTTAAGATTATTTCTCAGCTTCTTCCTCATCTTTCAAATCCTTGATTTGTTGTTTAACCATTCTGATCAACTCCAAAGCATCAGCAGACTCTTCTGTAACTTATAATTATTGTTCTAACATCCTTTCCAACAATTTTTTTGAAAGGGTAAGTTTATTCTTGCAGCATATAGTATGTAACATCATCTACATCAAAAATATGCAATCCACATGACCTGTAATATCTCCAGTAACTAGGAACCTGATTCTCAATTCCTTCAACATTTCTTGATCATAATTGTCTGGCTCATACATAAAGAGAAATTTCTAGTATAATAGTGATACTTCAGTTTTACCTGCACTCCCTTCTTGAACTAACCTTGAAAGATCTTGATTATCTTGTCTGTCAAGAATGTGAAGAATATCCTCCAAACGTCTGAATACTCTTGTTGTGCCATCAGTTCTCTGAATTCCATGATCTTCAAGTCCTTGATCTATAGAGTAAATCCACTTAGCAATGGATGCTCTTTTTCCAAAAATCTCTGTATCAATGCATTGATCTTCAAATTTCACAATCTTCAAGTACTTCTTTAAGCTCTCGTCATCATCACTATCCTCTGCTGTTGTTTTAGCTCTCTTAGCTTTCTTTATTAGCTTTGTTGATCTTTTCCTTTTAACACTCTTAGAAATTCCCTCCAGTTCTGTTGAACCCTCTTCCAAGCTTGTATGTACCGTCTCCTCAGTATGTATTGTTGTATGTACTGTTGATTGTGTATGTACTGCTTGTACATTTTCAGTCTGAGCAATACCTTGAGTTTCAACTCCTGTATTCATTCTTTGAGCAGTTTCTTCCTCCCTTGAACTTACTTTCTCCTTTCTATTCTTCCTCACATAAGTGGTCTTGATAGGTGGAGATGTACTTGTAGGTTCAGTAGTACTTGGCTCAATTCTAGGAGTACTACCAAATTGTCTTTGTTTTTGCAGATGTTTCTTGAATTCTTCAACAGCTTTCTTATCTGCTTCAGATCCAATCTCAACAAAATTCAATTCAGTCCTCTTACTTTGCTCATACAAAGTTTTGATTTCTTCAAAATTCTTCTTGACCAGCTGAATATGAGTAAATCCTTTAACTTTCTTTAGAAAGTTCATCATCTGATTTCTAATCTGCATAGTAGTTGGAGGCTTAATCTTTTCTTTCCTTCTCTTTTCAGCAAAGAATCTTTGTTGCTCCCTTACTAGATCATCAATCAATTTTGATTTCTCTTCTTCATCATATGCATCTTTCTCTTCAGCTATCAATGAGTCTACAAGAAGCTCACTTGCATGTATCTCATCTTGAATCCTGTCATACTCTTGTATGTTCCATTCTTGATGTATTCTTTTAGCTTCTAGAAAATCTTGCTTTGCTGCAAGTTCTTCCTGCAATTCATTTTCACGAATTTGTTCTTGCATTCTGTAAGCAAATTCCTCATCATGGTCTATTTGATTAAATCTGTACATGACTTTGTTTATATCATCATCTTAATCACTTTCATCTTCAGATTCTGATAATAATTGCTTCTTCCCCTTATCCTTTGGATTAATCTTAGGTAACTTCTTCTTCAGCTTGGTAGCTGTTTCTTCATCAGCTTGCTGTTGAATGACTATAACTTTAGTAGGGTGTGAAGCTTGAACTTTCTTACCTTGAATTTGATCATTTGTGGCAAGAACTTCTTGTTGTGTCTTTTTCTCTACTTCTGCTTGTTTAGTCTACTCAACTAAATTCTTCTTTAAATCAAGCAGCAATTGGGCTAAAGTCTCATTTTCTACAAAAGAAGTTTGACTTTCTAGTGAAGGATGATCACCAGCGGTACTTGCAATCGGCTTAGTTGGCTTAGTAGTACTTGGGTCTTCAACAATGTCAGCAGTACTTGCAGTCGGCTTAGTTGGCTTAGCAGTACTTGGATCTTCAACAATGTTGACTTCACCAGTATTAGACACACTTGTTTCTTCAATCACTTGTGTATCCCCAGATACTCTTTCTTCCATAGAAGCCATCATATCAACTTGCACCTCTTCAGTCTTGTCTGATTCATTGCTCATTCTTGATCTAGACAGTACTTGTAAAGTCTGTTTCCTTTGAAACCATACTTGTCCTTGTGGTGATGGATTTGAATATACAGGAAACTGAATAGAAATTTCCTCCAACTTCTCATAGAAAGCACTCCAATTAGCTTGAAGTGGTGATTTAATTGATGGTTCTGGCTGAGTTGCCAATGTTTCTGCAACTTGTGGCTCCTCTGGCTGATTTACCAACTTTTCTTGAACTTGTGGTTCCTCTAGCTGAGTTACCATCATTTCTTGAACTTGTGGTTCCTCTGGAGTAGGTTGTGGGTCTTGCTGTTGAATCTCTATATCTGAAGGTCCATCCACACCAGTCTCTAAACCAGTTCCATCTTTATAAGTCCCCATGACATCTTCATCCAATTTAAAATTGATGTCATTTCCAGAGATCCTTGTCTGATTATCAAAAGAAGGTGGTTGTTCTTCATTATTCCTCCCCTGTTCTTCATTATTCCTCCCCTGTTTGGTTGCATTCAGTTTCCTTTTCTTGTGGTTCCCGAATCTTTGCTTCTTGATTGCAGATTTCTGAACAGATCTATATTGCCTCATCCAAGGTGACACTTTGTTCCTTAACTTGAGTAGGCTACCTTCCAATTCAACAATTCTCTTGTCTTGAACAAGCTTTTATTTCTGCAGTACTGATACATATGATTTTGCTAGGTTCAATTAAGTTCTTTTCTCGGTATCTTCTCGAATTGATCACGGCTCAAGGTGGAGTTATCGTTCTTGGTAACAAAGAGGGGATTGGGTTTTCTATTCTATTAAAAAGGATTAAAAGAGCTAAGTGATAAAATTAAGCTAAAAAACAATTGACAATTTAAAATCAAATTAAAAGAAATAAAGTGGAATTAAAAATTAAACTACCAATGAAAAGCAATTTATCTTAAGCAGTAAAACGTAATAACTAACAAAAAACATTCATTCAGAATAAATGCTTGACCCGGAATAAAATCAGTTCATTCGGAATATTATGCTTATTCGGAATAAAAGAAGAAAAATCACTCATGCGGAATAATTTGTTATTCGGAATGATAATGAAAAGCTTGGTTCGGAATAATTTTCAAACCTTCATTCGGAATACCTTCATCCGGAATACCTTCGTTCGGAATATTTGCTGATCCGGAATGTTTCGTTCATTCGGAAAGTAGGTTCATCCGGAATAACTAACTCATCCGGAGTATTTTGCTTGATCCGGAATATTTTCTTTGATTCGGAATATCTAGAAAAAAATGGCTCATTCGGAAAATTTGCTGGTTCGGAATAAAGTTAAAAAGACATTGGTTCGGAATAACTAAATTGATCCGGAATATTTTCTTTATCCGGAATATAACCTTGATCCGGAATATTTGTTGACTCAGAATATTAAC
Organism: Glebionis coronaria; assembly: GCA_025667525.1. Lineage (NCBI taxonomy): Eukaryota > Viridiplantae > Streptophyta > Magnoliopsida > Asterales > Asteraceae > Glebionis > Glebionis coronaria. The sequence continues at coordinate 127,879,633 of CM046878.1, read as the reverse complement.
CCTTCATTCGGAAAAGTGACTCATTCGGAATAAAAAGATTAAAACACTTCGTTCAGAATATTAAGCTTATCCGGAATAATTGACAAAAAACCCTTGATCCGGAATATTGTGTTGATTCGGAATCTGGGGATTTTGAAGACGCGAAGAACAGAGAAAAAGTAAAGTACGAATTTGAACCAAAATCAACAAAGTTTTCACCAAAGATTAAACCAAATTAACCACTAATCATCTCCTAATGATAAACATCACATCAAATCAACCAAAACACAAAACCCACTTACTTTTGAAGATCAAACTTAACAAAATAAAAACTTAAGACTTTGAATCAATAAGAAAAGGAAGAACAAGATTAAATGAAAGATGATATTGAATGATTAAGGTTGAATAAACAAAAGTGAAGATTAAACCTTACAAGATTTGTGAAAACAAAGATGAAAAATCACCAACACCTTAATGGTGTTGGTATCCTACGAAAATAAAAGCAGAAAAAAAACTGGAAATAAAAAACTAGCTCTAAACAATGAAGGGGACTCCTATTTATAGGACTTGAACTTGGTTGGTGAGTGGGCTTTTCTCCTTTATTTTTGTCTTCTCGTCTTTTCAGTAAAGTTGACGTTTTCGATTCTGATTCGGGATTTGTCGATGAATAAATTCAACTCGTCTTTTAATTTCTTCGTTTAATAGACTTGAGTTCTTCGACATATGTAAATCTTCCATCTTTGGTCCTTTTCGTCGATAAATCTTCAAATAGGCCCATTGACTTCAAATCTTTTGCATCTCTTGGACAATAGACTTCGTCTTGAGTCTTTTTATTTGATAAAACCCGTGCAATCCCATGTTTTCTTCAATATTTATCCGGTTGGCTCTGAAAACACCACAAACACACAAACCACGCATAATTCCAAACAAATGATATAAAATACGCGTTTTGGTCTAGTTTTAGCAAGAAATAAGCGGTAAAAGGATGGGTGTTTTCACACCTATCAAATCCCCTACACTTAACCATTGCCATGCCCTCATGCAATGCTTAGTGACAAAGCAAATTTACACTTTTCTCATAATCAATCAACCTTGGCCTTATTAATATACTACTAAAACAAAAATTATACTACTATAAAGAAATAAAAGCTTTAAAGGAGAAAAAAGGGATAGAAAACCATTTTCACTTGAAAATAGCTATATGGAAATAACTCGCATAGAGATCTAAGACTTACATTAGGGCTTTGGTGCTGCGAAGATTTATCACCCTCAAGTTTCACGTTCCCCAAACTAAGCTTAAAAACGAGATCATTGTTATTATAAGTTAGCAAAAAAAACACTTATACACATGGCTTAATTATATGCTTAAACTCCCTTATTCCTAGGTGTATCTCTTATATTTTATTGTTGTCTTAGAATGATCACGAAGATGCATTTTTGGACTTATTGTGATAGTTTATTTAGGCTGAAAGCAAAGTAGGACGATTTGATTAATATTTAGCTAAAGGACAAAATCTCTTAAAATTGCTTCTCGGGACCTCAAAAAGTTCATATCTTGGCATAACTCGCTTCACGATTTGAGACCTTTCTCGGGCTGATATTTGGCATGTCCTTCATACTTCATATCTTGAGAGACGTTCTTGAGATAATGGTCTTCTCTTCGTTAATAGAGTTTCTTCACTTGGAGACTTTTGAGGGATACTCCAACTTTGTTGACCACAACTTCATCATTATTTCTTCAGTCGTTAATTGGGATTTTGAGATACAACGATCCGCCTCCTTTTCGGACTTGGATCTATTTATCCTCATACCTTGTTAGGGTCTTTTCGGATAGACTTCTCCATGATCTTTATGGGAGTTGATTGCTTTTGGTCGTGAGTCTTGATCCTTCATATTGATTTGGGGAATAATTCTTTTCACATCACTTTGGATCTTTAGCAATAAAATTGAATCCTCATGTTGTTAGGGCCTTTTCGGACTCGCCAATCTTCGCGCCCCGCTTCATTAGTTATTCCTTGGCTATGAACTCTTATCATTACCGAGCAACTTTTAAACGATCTTGGGCTAGAAGCTAAGTTATTCAATAAAATCGTACGACCTTACTTATTCCATTTATTCATTTAGGGCGATGGGAGGAAAAGCTTATAATCACACCAAGTGTGCTTGTGCAAGAATACCGACTTATAATTGGCTCTATCATTTCTCGTTCTCCATAATTTAAAATCTCAAGTAATGAGACTCGTGGATGCTTAGCCTAATAAACCAAGTAAGGTCTACATGGTTAAGGATACTTGCTAGAATAAACTTGGATAAGTCTATTCGGGTTGAGTCAAAATAATCGCAACGGGGCTAATATGTCGAAGACTTCTAAACTAGCTACACCACTTTATTAATATTTTTGACTTTATTGTGGGATATATACATATGAAAGCAACGATAAAAAAAATTTAAAAGTTACGACTATATGGCCATAGTTAATTAAAATTTTGAAAAATGCTGAAAAAGATGATTTTCCGGTTAAATGAAGGCATTTTAATGGAAAAGTCCACTTAAAACTTCGATAGAAGTCTCCCCTACGCTTAATATAAACATTGTCCTCAATGTTTAAGCATGTGGGAAAAATCTCCCCTACACTTATGACATTGTGCACGTTGGTTAAATCAAGTTAAGGAAGAGACGACGAAAGTGATCATTTTCAAATGTGAGTATGACGAAAAATGAATCACGATAGTTGAGAGATAGAACCAGATTTGCGGATAACATGGGAGCACGGTTCTTCAAAGATTCCAAAAGTGCACTTATCCCTGTAATCACATCACCACACAAACACAAACAACCTATATAGGTCCCCCTACACTTACGAGGTAAAACGGAAAGGGATAGATACTCGGGTTGCCTCCCGAGGAGCGCTTGTTTTTGTTAACCGACTCACGAGCCTGACTCGGTCCCGAACTAATTCAAAGGAAAGGTGGAGAGGGATGGAATCATCTCATGAGAGATGTCCTCTCCAAGGTACAACTTCACTCGTTGGCCATTCACCTTAAAATTCGGTCCATTTGGTTGAGTGGGCTCAAGAGTACCATATGGAAAAATTTGGGCAATGGTGAATGGGCCGGACCAACGAGATTTGAGTTTGCCCGAAAAGATTTTCAACCGAGAGTTGAAGAGTAAAACTTGGTCTCCAACTTGGAACTCTCGGTTTTTAATCTTAGAGTCATGAATGAGCTTAGTCTTTTCCTTATAGATCAAGGAATTTTCATAAGCTTCATTCCTGAGTTCATTAAGCTCATTGAGTCGGATTTTGCATAGGTCACCGGCTTTGTTGATTTCGAAGTTAGCCCACTTCAAGGCCCAGTAAGCCTTGTGCTCCAACTCAATGGGGAGGTGGCATGCTTTCCCGTACACGAGACGATATGGTGTACAACCAATCGGAGTCTTGTATGCGGTACGAAAAGCCCAAAGAGCATCATCAAGTTTATCGGCCAATGAGGCACGATGCTCTCCCACGGTTCGTTCAAGAATTCGCTTTAACCCTCGGTTAGATATTTCAGCCTGCCCATTAGTTTGTGGGTGGTATGCGGTGGAAAGACGATGATTGACACCATACTTAGCCATGACTCTTGCGAACTGATCATTGCAAAAATGAGTCCCGCGATCACTAATAATGGCACGAGGCACACCGAATCTAGCGAATAGCTGCTTCAAAAAGTTACAAACCACCCTTGCATCGTTAGTGGGTAAAGCTTTCGCTTCAACCCATTTAGAAACGTAGTCAACGGCTACAAGGATGTATTTGTTTCCTTTAGATGAAGGGAATGGCCCCATAAAGTCGATACCCCATACATCAAAGATTTCACATTCTTGTATGAAATTTTGAGGCATCTCATCCATATGTGTGATCTTGCCTTGTCGTTGGCAAGCATCACAATTTTCACCATTTTGTGAGCGTCACGATAAATGGAGGGCCAATAAAATCCCGAGTCAAACACTTTCTTTGCAGTGAAGTTAGGACCAAAGTGACCACCGGTGGGTCCTTTGTGGCAAGCTTCGAAAATGTCGAAAGCTGTCGGTCCATCAACACATCGGCGAATAATCAAATCAGCGCATTGTTTGAAGAGATACGGGTCATCCCAAAAGTAAGTCTTAATATCTTTAAAGAACTTTTTCTTTTGTTGGGATGTTAACCCGTCAATGAGAATTCCACCCGCTAAGTAGTTTGCAATGTCCGCAAACCACGGGGTTTCATCAAGATTCGAATTGATTGACATTAAGGTCTCAAGGGGAAAAGAGTCATTGATCTCTTTGTTCGGATGATCCCCTTGATAAGGATCCTCAAGTCTACTGAGATGATCCGCGACTAGGTTTTCAGCTCCCTTCTTATCACGAATTTCGATTTTAAATTCTTGAAGTAGCAAAACCCAGCGAAGAAGTCTTGGTTTAGATTCTTGTTTAGTTAACAAGTACTTCAACGCGGAATGGTCCGTGTACACGATGGTAGTGGAAAGGACAAGATAGGGGCGAAATTTTTCAAAAGCATATACAACAGCTAAAAGCTCTTTTTCGGTTGTCGTGTAATGCAATTGAGCCCCTGTCATTGTCTTGCTAGCGTAATGGATTGGTTGGAAGTGTTTATTCTGTGACAATTCGTCAATTTATGGTTGATATTTTATTCTCAAATATTATTTAAAAACATTATTTTAATGTTACATTATGAACTCGCTTATTTTTGGGAAGAAATTTGGATTTACGTCTTGAAGTAGCATCGACTACGTCTAAACCGGAGGATTCAACGTTACATGCTTACGTTTACATACACCGTCTTTAGTGACAGTCCGACATTTCAGGAAAATAAATTTGTCCGTGAATATTATTTTGGGATTTTAATTTTGAGTTGGTTCATAAACTCACAAATTTACGAGAGGAGATTAGGACTTACGATTTTAATTCAACGTTCTTTACGACTAAACCGGAAACCTTAGGATTACGTATTTACGTTTTCGAACTCCGTTTTTGATGAGACAATTTTTATTAGATTCGTTTTGTGCCGTTGATTCATAATTTATAAAAACGTTTTTCGTAAAACGACCCGAGGGCACGCAAATCGAGGAAACTAGAATCGAGGAGTACCCGTAAATAAATGGGGATGAGACAAGTGGGACACTTGTCCCACCCCCACTATAACCGGCCATATTAAGCTAACCACACAACATGTGTGTCAAAGCTTACTAAGTAAGCTAGGACACTTGTCCTAGCTACTTACATAAAACCATCTAAACCAAAACCATTCTTCATATCTCACATGCAAAACAACTAGTTTTCTCTCTACCCTCCTCCCATTTCCGTCCAAAAACAACACCAAAACACCCATTTGATCTAAATTTAACCACAAATCTTATGTTATTCTTGCATAAGATGATGTCCTTTTGAAGACTTATTGATTGGAGGTGATCATAACATCTACAAAGGAGTTTCCTTGGTGTCTTGGGGCTGATTTTCCACAAGGAGTTCATGAAGATTGGTGGACTTGAAGATGATATTGGTTTATCACAAGTTGTGTGATCAAAATCCATGTCTTGATCATAACCTACATCATCATGGTGGTATAAAGATTGTTCTCCCCATCCTTTTGTTAATTTTGATTATGTAATCATGTATTTTCTTCTTAAATGTATATATGTATGATGATTATATGATGATAAAAGTATTGTGTGGGGATTTGGTGTTGATAATCATGGGTAAAAAGATGAAAAACTATATGTAAAAAGGTTAAAATCATGCTTAAAATGATGGCTGTATAAAACAGTAAAGAACCATGTGATGAACTGATAAAATGGCAAAGATTAATGGATATACAGTAATTAATATGTCTTGTACACATGTGAGAGTTGGCCATGCAATGGAATCATTAGGATGAGTGAGATATGATCAAAACAAGTTTAGAGTACAAATCTGAGTTCACTGTTTTGGACGATTTTTAGAAAATACTTAGAGGCTGATTCAACAGTAGCTATAGGAGAGTTAAATGGAGCACATATCATGTAGTTTATGTCATAAAAATTTGAGCTTCTATCTCCATATAGAACTCTAGATATGGCTGTTTAGGTGAACATGAAGGTAAAAATCAGATTTTGGAAATTAAAGTATAATAGTATTATATAAGCACTCAAATAAAAATAGTATAAAATGTGAATTAAAACCCATTAACTCATATAATACATTTATATAAATAAGTATAAGGATAAATAAATGGACATTTTATAAAAATGGTAGTTTGATAAGTTTTATAAGTTATAAAACTATAAACATGATTTTTACGACTTTTACGGCTATTACCGTAAAATTAACGTTTTGTTAAATAAAACTTAGACAGTTGGACCCGTCTAATGTAAACTTTTATAAACTCATATACTGATATATAAGCATATATAACAAGTAAAAACCGATAAAACCCGAACTATATAACATACGGATATTAACGGGCTAAGTTAACGTTATTGGACTAATAATACAACAAAATGGGCTAAAACACTTATAAACTTATTTATTAGGCTTAAACCATTTAGGCCCAACATGTAAAGGGTAAATACTGATAATACAAGTATTAAATGGATTAATACAAGTTAATAAACTTATAATAGGCTTATCGGACCTAAAACACGTAAATATGTAAAACTTGTAAACTAGTATAAAAGTTACCAATACATAACACTAAAACGAGTAAATGAGAATATATAAACCCACTTGATCATCATATATATATAATCATCATATGTATACATAATTGTTATTTTTATAAAGTCATTGGACAAGAGTCTAAGACGAGTATTATTGGTCTAGGTTTCTGTGATTGAAGCACGTACCGTACATCGGAATTGCCGATAATCTGCTTTCCCACATCAACGTGAGTTCATAGCCTCGCACTCTTTTAAATGTTTTTATGAAATGTTTTATAAACCCGCGAGGAAGATAACATGTTAGCTTTTATGAAATAGGACACTAGTTGTCCCGATTGTTTGTTTGTTGATTTGGACCCGAATGATTGTATGACCCGATGAATGATTAAATGACCCGATAAATGAAATGAAATAGATTATTAAAGTTAGGTTATGTCACTAGACTTCCCATTAGAATGAATTGTGAACTACCAGGATTTGGTAGACGCTTATGCATATAATAGTACTATTTGGGGACGATCACCCCAGTTCACGCCTTGACGGTTGATCCCCGTCGTGCCACATTGATTGGTAAGCGAATTTATGTATGAGAAGATTTCCATAGCGTGACCTTTGTGATGACACGCTAATTTAGATGGGCAAATTGAGTTTCGGGCTAGCTACCCGTTGTTTGTTGTAGTAAGGTAACAATGTCATGCGGCTTATAATAATCCAATTAACGAAATACTGCTATATGCACCGAATTACGATATATTGCCTGACTAGCAATATGGGGTCTATTATTGATTTTATGTTCGTGTTTTGGTTTTACATAACCATATTCATGTAACGATTTTTATTTGGTTTATACAACGTTATAAAACGTATTGTATGATATTTTTACGACATTGGTTTGTATAATGGTTTTGAAGGCGAAAGACTTTATTATGATTTTGACAAGGATTTGTATAAAATGATTTTGGCTATTTTATGGCCTATTACAAAGATTTGTACAAAATGATTTTCGGTAATAATTTTATACCGATGTTATATTGATGGATTTTATTAAGCTCTATGAATTCACTCGGCGTTATCGCTGACCTTTTCTTTTAACATGTTTTATCTCAGGTACTTGAAGGTAATTCTCGAGAAGACGACAAAGAATTCATGGCCCGCACTTAAATACTAATTACCATTCAAAATGCTTTGTAAAACTTGTATAAAATACAATGACTTGGGACCTATGTAAATTTGATATTTATGAATGGAAATGCTTTATTATTAAATGACGCGATTTTTATGCGTTGTCTATGATGTGAGTAATGTGCTATCCCGTAACACCAACGAGTCTTCCGTTGTATTGAGTTGTATAAATTTGGGGATGTTACAGTTTGGTACCAGAGCTCTCGTTATAGAGAACGAAAGATTTTTAAAACCAAGATTTTGAATAAAACATTTCAAAATCATTTAACTATAAACATTTTTCTAAAAATGTCTAAAAATCTTTTGACTATAACAGTGCCGAAGAATTCCCGAGTTACCGACTAGGCCAGACTGAGAAGTGTTATTTTAATATATATATATATATATATATATAACTTGGATTATATATATATATATATATATATATATATATATATATATATATATATATATATATATATGATGTAATTTTATTACATGATTGTTTGATGATTATTTTGATATTTAAACGAGGTATTTATACGACGTAGATTGTCACAAGAAACCCTAAATCCCCTAGTAAATTAATCAAAGCTATTCTCGTAGGAATTCTAGCTATCCTAGATCTAAACCAAGTTGTGGATATTTATGATCCCAGCAAATGGTTGATATTCGTAGAAATGTTGATATTAGTTGATTGTGATATTAAAGAAGAATTGATGAGATTAAATCTGATATCGATGCCATGACGATCTTTCCTTATAGAGTGGAGTTGACAAAACGTTACCACCTAGGAAGATGTCATCTGATTCGTGTCATCCAATTCTTAAATTGAAATCGAAACGGTGAATGTTGCACTTGAGGCTGTCATTGGAACCATTACCCAAAAGCCTCATGCCACTAGTACCTTTCTGAGAAACCTGATTGAATGTGCGAGTCATCTCATGCCAGTGACTCATTTGATAATTGTTGTTGTAAGAGCTATAGGATTGGAATTAAGTGTTGATCAGATCGAGCTTTTATTGCCCTTTTAAGGTCTAAGAATAAGATTGAAAGTATTGGAGAATGAGGTAAGATATCGAATTGAGTATAAGTTGATTTAAACTTGAATAAAGTAAAAACTTAACCCGTATGGAATATGAAATTGTTAAGAGGAAGTCGTTAAGTTCTGTGATTGAATTATAAGGTTTTAATTGATTGTTGATTCATGTTAAGTGTTGTTCCTAGGCCATTGTCCACTAACGAGGATGCCCAGTGTCCAAGAAATAAATTGAAGAAATCTTCTTCTGAATTGAGACCGATGGATCTTCTGGGACATGTGGAACACCTAATGACTCTTTTAGATTAGTATTCATTGTGGTATCTTTTAAAAATAATCCCTAACCTAACTGAGATATCGGTTGGTAGGATGAGTTCTTGGAATTGTATGACATAGTGACACGTAATGCGTTACGGTACAATTTAGACTTGTTTGTGATTAATGAAAAGACTACCCTTGATTGCTAAATTCTACATGTATTGATGTTATCTATCTTTTCTTGCTTCGTCCTAATGCTCGCATTAGTGATGCAACCATCGAACAAGTACTCATCTCGAATTGAGTTACGTTGTGGATTATTCTTTTTGAGGGCCATCGAGGTCATGAACCTCATGATTAATTGGCTAAGCTCATTTCCTATCATATTGTAGTTAGTTCTTGGTGAACAACTTTTCATCACTCTTTTACAGATTACTCATTGTTTTATAAGATACAATAGTATCCCTTGAGAAAAATTGAATTTTCATCACCATAAGGATTATTTAAAGTAAGATTTATAAGTGATTGTTAACGAAATGAGGCTGTTTATAAAACACCTTGGAAAAACTTAATTGTTTTCATAACAAAGAAAATCTTTGTAAATTTTTGATTCTTGTTTAAGAATTAAGCATGAAAATGTTTTTATTATAAACATGATGATAAGATTTTGACGAACTGAGTATTGCATTATTAATCTTGAAATTGTATATAGTTGCGTGCCTACATACAATTTGGAATGGACCATGCAAGACTGATTAGTAGTCACCATAAAACTAATGAATAAACACTACATTTTCTTTGAAGATTGTGAAAGATTAAATTTTTTTGAGATCTGCAAGAAGTGAAAAATAGGGACATAGTGTTAGGGAAACCTACATATGTGCCTGTAGCATCTATTCTTCTTAGTTGAATTTACTCATCTATGGAAATTGTCTTATTTGACAACTGACAATTCTTTCTTGTCCAATTCTCCCGTAGTGAGATTCTTAGGAAAAATATCTGATTACCGAGTGTTGATACCCGATTGGATGTATCGACGTTCCTATCATTTCTTTTGATTAGATTTCATTAGAATGACCTGGGTAACGATCCGAGGAGCTTTCAAATGCGTACTCAAATTATGAAAACATGTAATATATTCATATTCATTAAATGTTTTCGTCTGTATCTGATTTGAAATCTCTCGCATAGATTATGCGTTGACCTTACTCTTTTAAGGTTAGTTATGTCTCTAGATATCCTTGAACTTGTGAAGGATTATGAGTTATTATTAGTCTTTTGAGAAGTTCACATCTTATCGACGGCAATAAAACTGGAAAGTTGATAGTGCCAATAGAATGGATTGATTGATTATGACATGACGACATTGTCTTAATTGATGGGAACTCGAATAGAATTCCTCTAAAAGATAAGATGTTGATTATCAAAAAGTGATCTAAATAATTCTTGATGGATGACCATATCCTGCAATTAGACTTAAAATTATACCGTGAATGGTTGTGAACTAGTTATAGATATTGTAATCTAGAAGAACCTAATATGAATTTATTAAAAGATGTTTCTGTTATCTAAAACTTTAGTAAGTATTTGTTGATGAATTACCTAGACTTTCGCCATTAAGGCAAGTTGAAATTGGTATTGATCATATTCTCGGTGCTGCACCTGTGGCGTGTGCACTGTACGTCAGCACCATCCGAATTAAAGGAATTACCGTACAACTGAGAGAGTTGTCAGAGAAAGATTTTATTCTACCAAGCTCGTCATCATGAAGAGCTATGGTGTTATCATTCCTTATATTTATAGATTACTGTGAACTGAATAAATTGACAATCGAAAACGATATCCATAAATCGAAATGGAAGATTTGTTCGATCATTTACAAGGTTCTAGCGTATGTTTTAAAGATTTGATCCACGACATGGTTATTATCAACTTCGCGTCCGCGAAGAAGATTATCTATTCCAATTACTACATCCAGAACTTGTAATGAACATTATGAGTTGCACGTGATGTCGTTGGATTGATTAATACACTTGTAGCATCCATAAATATGGTGAATCACGTGTGTAGGCTGTAAATTGATAAATTCATGCTTGCGATCATTAAGGACCATTTGTTTGTTTATAAGTATAATAAGGAGTTAATAATTAGTTATAGACTGCCCTAAATTGGCCGAACAATGAAAACATGTACCTTGAATAATTAACATGTGATTTAAGACTTAATCCTTTATATTAAATGACTGTTTGATTAATGATGGTAAGATATATATGTATATATATATTGACTCTTTAAAAATTAGAGCCATTTGAAACTTTGGGTTTTACCAAAAAGAAAATGGAAATATGTTTTGACAAATGTTTTAACAAAAGATTTTCAAGGGATTATTCCCTTATACCCAAAAGATTTAACTAAAATCCTATTTAGGGGTAAATGTTTTTGCATACCTTAAGACAACCTAAGAAGGATTGAGGAAACCCATTTAAACCATGACTTGAAATTTGAAACGACAATTTTTTCTTTTCAATTAAGAAAATTTTTACCAAAGAATAAACGAAGGTTTTCGAACATTTACGGATCTTATTAATTATTTTAATTATTTTTGATAAATCAACAAAAATCGTGTTAATTAAATTAAAAATTATTTTGAACATTTTCATATAATTGGACGGACTAAGAAATTTAAAATCTTTACGTTCACGTTTCATAAAAATTGAATATTTATTATTTAATTAGTTGTAATAATTATCAACGCTTTAGACGTCGGATTGAGTAAAACGGATAAAAATGATAGTTGAGAAGAAACTAAAACTTAGAAAATATGAAGAAAGAAATTTTGAATGAATGCGGTCATGATATTTATATTATCGAGGAAGGTGAATATAATTACTGACACATTATGTATAAAAGATAAAGAACCAATTAGGACACGTTCCTTAATAATGAAGGTGCAAAATAAATTGCCGAACGATATAAAAATAAACGATGTTTGTAAAAAGGATAATATAGATAATAAAAAGGGTTCGCGGCTAATATGAACCATTAGATTTGAGAAGCCTATGGCGTTAAATGATTAAAAGTCCATTTATGATTGTCTAAATATGGAGGATTGTGAGATATATTTATATTGGAGTCTTGTAAGTATAAGTATTTTATTCATGACATTTATGATTTAATGTATCTTTATCTGAAGAAGTTGTACTAATGGCAAATTATGAAGGCAGACATTGCCTCATACATTAGTAAACGTCTAGTTATCACAAAGGTCATCATCTGAGTTTGATTCAATTTGGGTCATCGTCGACAGACTGACCAAATCTGCTAATATCATTCTCGTTAATGATAAATTCTTGATGAAGAAATTGACTCTTTTGTATTTAAAGGAGTTATGTAAACATAGTGTGCCTGTATCGAACATCTTTATCAAGATCCTCGCTTCGCATCGAATTTCTAGAGATTTACTCAGAAGTCATTGGGAACGAACCTTGATGAGAGTACTGTTTACCACCCCAAATCGAAGGGACGAGGTAAAGTAGCAATACAAAACACTAGAAGTCTTGTTTTATGTTTGAATGATTGACCTTTGGTAATGAACCATATAATCGCTTTCCTTTGGAAAGATTATCATTGAAAACTATCGTATTAGGATCGAGATCGAATCTTGTTAGGATCTAAGTATTAGAGCATCTATAAGCAGGAGTTGGGATGAAGACACCCGACATACACCCATTGTGAGTTGGACATGTCTTTTAGGTTTAAGGTTTCCTATGATGGCGAACCTAACCATACAAAATACCTGACCCGCGAGACCTAAAATGATTGTTGAAATTAGGATCTGATTATTGACTGCCAATAGTGGGCAGGAGGTTATGTGAATATGAAATGTAGATCTTGAAGTGCCAGATGGGTAGCGAAGTTATGCCAAAAATTTTAACCACGGAAAATGAATTGATGATCTAGAAGATCATGGGATATAAGTCCCCGTTGTATGGGACCATTGAGACGATGTAAAAGATTAGTTTGAAAGGCATATAAGCTGGATCTACCCTAGGAATTCAAGAGCTGCGTCTATCAAGTGAAAATCTGACTATTCCTTAATGAAGTTTAGATCGACGAAAAGTTGCATTCATCAAAAACCCATGAACATCATAGATAGAGAAAGTAAGTCAACATTAACCCTGATCTTATTCCTGTAGTTATGTTTGATGAAACTCGCGTATTGTAATGAATTACACTTGTGAGAAAAGACCGAATGTGGAGGAAATACCCACATGGCTTTAACTCTATAAGAAGCGAGTAGTAAGGTAAGATGATCTTTGAGGACAAAGATCCTGTTTAGGGGTAAATGCTGTGACAATCCATCAATTTATGGTTGATATTTTATTCTCAAATATTATTTAAAAACATTATTTTAATGTTACATTATGAACTCACTTATTTTTGGGAAGAAATATGGATTTACGTCTTGAAGTAGCATCGACTACGTCTAAACCGGAGGATTCAACCTTACGTGCTTACGTTTACATACACCGTCTTTAGTGACAGTCCGACATTTCAGAAAAATAAATTTGTCCGTGAATATTATTTTGGGATTTTAATTTTGAGTTGGTTCATAAACTCACAAATTTACGAGAGGAGATTAGGACTTACGATTTTAATTTAACGTCCTTTACGAATAAACCAGAAACCTTAGGTTACGTATTTACGTTTTCGAACTCCGTTTTTGATGAGACAATTTTTATTAGATTCGTTTTGTGCTGTTGATTCATAATTTATAAAAACGTTTTTCGTAAAACGACCCGAGGGCACGCAAATCGAGGAAACTATAATCGAGGAGTACCCGTAAATAAATAGGGATGAGACAAGTGGGACACTTGTCCCACCCCCACTATAACCGGCCATATTAAGCTAACCACACAACATGTGTGTCAAAGCTTACTAAGTAAGCTAGGACACTTGTCCTAGCTACTTACACAAAACCATCTAAACCTAAACCATTCTTCATATCTCACATGCAAAACAACTAGTTTTCTCTCTACCCTCCTCCCATTTCCGTCCAAAAACAACACCAAAACACCCATTTGATCTAAATTTAACCACAAATCTTATGTTATTCTTGCATAAGATGATGTCCTTTTGAAGACTTATTGATTGGAGGTGATCATAACATCTACAAAGGAGTTTCCTTGGTGTCTTGGGGCTGATTTTCCACAAGGAGTTCATGAAGATTGGTGGACTTGAAGATGATATTGGTTTATCACAAGTTGTGTGATCAAAATCCATGTCTTGATCATAACCTACATCATCATGGTGGTATAAAGATTGTTCTCCCCATCCTTTTGTTAATTTTGATTATGTAATCATGTATTTTCTTCTTAAATGTATATATGTATGATGATTATATGATGATAAAAGTATTGTGTCGGGATTTGGTATTGATAATCATGGGTAAAAAGATGAAAAACTATATGTAAAAAGGTTAAAATCATGCTTAAAATGATGGCTGTATAAAACAGTAAAGAACCATGTGATGAACTGATAAAATGGATTAGATTAATGGATATACAGTAAGTAATATGTCTTGTACACGTGTGAGAGTTGGCCATGCAATGGAATCATTAGGATGAGTGAGATATGATCAAAACAAGTTTAGAGTACAAATCTGAGTTCACTGTTTTGGACGATTTTTAGAAAATACTTAGAAGCTGATTCAACAGTATCTATAAAAGAGTTAAATGGAGCACATATCATTTAGTTTATGGCATAAAAATTTGAGCTTCTATCTCCATATAGAACTCTAGATATGGCTGTTTTGGTGAACATGAAGGTAAAAATCAGATTTTAGAAATTAAAGTATAATAGTATTATATAAGCACTCAAATAAAAATAGTATAAAATGTGAATTAAAACCCACTAACTTATATAATACATTTATATAAATATGTATAAGGATAAATAAATGGAAATTTTATAAAAATGGTAGTTTGATAAGTTTTAAAAGTTATAAAACTATAAACATGATTTTTACGACTTCTTCGGCTATTACCGTAAAATTAAAGTTTTTGTTAAATAAAACTTAGACGGTTGGACCCGTCTAATGTATACTTTTATAAACTCATATACTGATATATAAGCATATATAACAAGTAAAAACCGATAAAACCCGAACTATATAACATACGGACATTAACGGGCTAAGTTAACGTTATTGGACTAATAATACAACAAAATGGGCTAAAACACTTATAAACTTATTTATTGGGCTTAACCCATTTAGGCCCAACATGTAAAGGGTAAATACTGATAATACAAGTATGAAATGGATTAATACAAGTTAATAAACTTATAATAGGCTTATCGGACCTAAAACACGTAAATAGGTAAAACTAGTAAACTAGTATAAAAGTTACCAATACATAACACTAAAACGAGTAAATGAGAATATATAAACCCACTTGATTATCATATATATAATCATCATATGTATACATAATTGTTATTTTTATAAATTCATTGGACAAGAGTCTAAGACGAGTATTATTTGTCTAGGTTTCCGTGATTGAAGCACGTACCGTACATCCGAATTGCCGATAATCCGCTTTCCCACATCAACATGAGTTCAAAGCCTCGCACTCTTTTAAATGTTTTTATGAAATGTTTTATAAACCCGCGAGGGAGATAACATGTTAGCTTTTATGAAATAGGACACTAGTTGTCCCGATTGTTTGTTTGTTGATTTGGACCCGAATGATTGTATGACCCGATGAATGATTAAATGACCCGATAAATGAAATGAAATGGATTATTAAAGTTAGGTTATGTCACTAAAAGTCCCATTAGCAAGAATTGTGAACTACCGGGATTTTGTAGACCCTTATGCATATAATAGTACTATTTTGGGACGATCACCCCAGTTCGCGCCTTGACGGTTGATCCCCGTCGTGCCACATTGATTGGTAAGCGAATTTATGTATGAGAAGATTTCCATAGCGTGACCTTTGTGACGACACACTAATTTAGATGGGCAAATTGAGTTTTGGGCTAGCTACCCGTTTTTTGTTGTAGTAAGGTAACAATGTCATGCGGCTTATAATAATCCAATTAACGAAATACTGATATATGCACCGAATTACGATATATTGCCTGACTAGCAATATGGGGTCTTATTATTGATTTTATGTTCGTGTTTTGGTTTTACATAACCATATTCATGTAACGATTTTTATTTGGTTTATACAACGTTATAAAACGTATTGTATGATATTTTTATGACATTGGTTCGTATAATGGTTTTTAAGGCGAAAGCCTTTATTATGATTTTGACAAGGATTTGTATAAAATGACTTTGGCTATTTTATGGCCTATTACAAAGATTTGTACAAAATGATTTGCGGTAATAATTTTATATCGATGTTATATTGATGGATTTTATTAAACTCTATGAATTCACTCGACGTTATCACTGACCTTTTCTTTTAACATGTTTTATCTCAGGTACTTGAAGGTAAATCTCGGGAAGACAACAAAGAATTCATGGCCCGCACTTAAATACTAATTTCCATTCAAAATGCTTTGTAAAACTTGTATAAAATACAATGACTTGGGACCTATGTAAATTTGATATTTATGAATGGAAATGCTTTATTATTAAACGACGCGATTTTTATGCGTTGTCTATGATGTGAGTAATGTGCTATCCCGTAACACCAATGAGTCTTCCGCTGTATTGAGTTGTATAAATTTGGGGGTGTTACATATTCACTCTTTGGCCCAAACCGCTCCAATAGCAAAGTCGCTAGCATCGCACATCAATTCGAAAGGTAGCTCCCAATTAGGGGTAACCAAGACCGGTTCCTTAGTTAGCTTATCCTTAGGAAGGTTGAAGGCTTCAATACACTCTTTGGAAAAGATAAAAGGAGTATCTTTTTCCAAGAGGTGGTCATCGGGCGAGAGATTTTAGAAAAATCTTTGATAAATCGATGGTAGAAGCCCGCATGACCAAGGAAACTTCTGACACCCTTCACGGTTGAAGGTGGAGGTAATTTGGCTATGACATCAACTTTAGCACGGTCCACTTCGAGACCGGCTTTTGAGATTTTATGTCCTAACACGATGCCCTCTTTTACTGTAACACTCTCATTTTTCGTATCGGTACAGCGGAAGGGTCTTTCAGAGTGTTACGGGATAGCACAATAACTCCAATCATAGACAACACATAAAAATGGTTGTACAAGGTTTAACAAACATTCATTCGATAAAAAGTTTAAAAGCGTACAACAGGTCCCAAATTATACAGGTCATTAAGTTTACAAAACACAGATCGAATGAACATTTTTAATATTAAGTGTGGGCCATCAGAGTCGATCTCCATCTGGATTACCTTCAAGCACCTGAGATAAAAACATGCAAAAATCATATCAGCGAATGCCGAGTGAATTCATAGAGTTTAATGAAAATCGTTATATAAAACAATCATTTACATTCATTTAAAATCAGAACACAAGTATAATATCGGAAGTAAGTCCACATATTGCTAGTCAGGCAATATTTAAATCAAGCATACATCTGAAACCGTCCTTGAGACCGTAGTCTCTATATTACCATGATAGGTAATATATTCATCATAATAGCGTCGTTATCGTTTATTATTTATGTCTTATATTGTATTAGGATACATGGTATCTGAATTAGGTAGGATTATTATTAGCCGCATGACATTGTTACCTTACTGTGAAAACAGCGGGCCGCGAACCCGACAAACAATTTGCCCATCTAAGTTAGCGTGTCGTCACAAAAATCACGCTATGGAATCTTCTCATACATAAATTCGCTTACCAATCAGTGTGGTACGACGGGGATCAACCGTCAAGGCGCGAACTGGGGTGATCGTCCCCAAATAGTACTATCAAATGCATAAGCGTCTACCAAATCCCGGTAGTTCACAATTCATGCTAATGGGACTTTAAGTGACATAACCTAACTACTAATAATCCTTTTAGTCTCGAATATAGGGTCATAGCATCATTCGGGTCCATATCATTAAGCATACAATCGGGACTACTTGTGTTCTATTTTTATAAAAATCTAGCATGTTATCTCCCTCGCGGGTTTACAAATCATTTTATAAAACATTTAAAAGAGTGCGAGGCTATGAACTCACGTTGTTAATGAAAGGCGGATTATCGACTAC
Source organism: Glebionis coronaria (assembly GCA_025667525.1). Lineage (NCBI taxonomy): Eukaryota > Viridiplantae > Streptophyta > Magnoliopsida > Asterales > Asteraceae > Glebionis > Glebionis coronaria. Next base: position 127,861,332 of record CM046878.1, on the reverse strand, counting down.
GGGCGTGCTTCGGTCACGAAAACCTATATAAATAATAATCGGTCTTAGACTTTGTCCAATGACTTTTATCAAAATAACAATATACATATGATGATTTTGTACATATGATGATGATCAAGTGGGTTTATACATCCTTGTTTACTCATTTTAGCGTTTACGTTTTGGTAACGTCTTACTAGTTTGCTAGTTTTACCTACTTACCTATTTTAAGTCCATTAAGCCTTTTATAAGTTCTTTAACTTGTTTTTATCCCTTTTATACCTATATGATCAGTATGTATACTTTCCATGTTGGGCCCAAATGGGTTAAGCCCAATAAGTTCTTTTTACAAGTATTTATCTTATTAAGTCCAATTATTAGTCCAATATGTTTAGTTAGCTCGTAAATGTCCGTAATTCTTATAGTTCGGGTTTTATCGGTTTTTACTTGTCTTAGTTATCTATACATCAGTATATAACTTTTATAAACTTTACATTAGACGGGTTTGGTCGTCTAAGTTTTATTTGGCCAAAAACGTTAATTTTACGGCGATAGCCGAAAAAGTCGTAAAAATCAAGTTTATAGTTTTTATTACTTATAAATATTATTTTACCACTATTTATATAATTTACCCATTTAATTAACCTTTTGTACATTTATATAAATAAGTTTTATAAGTTAGTGGGTTTATATTTTTACATTTTTATACATTATAATGTGAGTGCTTATATAATAATAATAAACATTATTTCCAAAATCTGATTTTTAACTTCATGTTCACCATTTTTACCATATCTAGAGTTCTACAATGACTTAGAAGCTCATTTTTGGGTGACATGTTCTTCATATTATGTGCTACATTTAACTTAGATATAGCTACTTCCCATTTTAAGTTTATCATTCCTTAACAGTCCCTACAAAACTGCTTATTCAGATTAGACCACCTAACTTGTTTTGATCATATCTCACTCATTATTTTGATTCCATTGCATGGCCAACTCTCACATGTGTATAACATCATCTACTTACTGTAAATGGATCAAACCATGCAAATTTATCAGTTCATCTTTTAGTTATCTACTGTTTTTATACAGCCAACTAAATAGTCAAGATTTTAGCTTCATTTCTTATAATTATCATCATTTTTAAGCATATTTATCAACACTTGATCCCCACACAACATTTTTATCATCATATATACATCATATACATATACAAAATGAAAGAAAATACATTTGTTCTTTACAAAATAATAAGAGAAAAATGTAGAGGATGATCTTCTTTACCAATCCAAGTGGATTTCTTGTTTTAGGAAGACAAGAACTTGATGAACACAACAAGTATCTCCAAGACCATCAAATATCAAGAACATAGGTTGGAAAATCAGCCCTAGGACACAAGCAAATCACCTCCAAAGATGTTAATATGGCCACCAAATGATCAAGGCTTCAAAAGAACACCTTAATAGGACTAGTAAACATGTGGTTTATGGCTAGAAAAGATCAAGAATGGTGTTTGTTGGCTTATTTGGGACGGCACAAAGGAGAGGATTGAGAGAGTTTTTAGAGTGGTTTGCATGTAGGAAATGATAGAAATGAAACAAGTAGCTTGTTTTGTTTAGTGGTAAGGGTTAGCTTAATGTGTAAGCTATGCTTACACATGTATAAGTTAGCTAATACTTGATGCCACATATGTGTTGTGGTGTCAAGTGTAGCCGTCCCTTATTGCTAGTGGGGTGGGACAAAGTGTTTTGTCCCATCTCACTAGTTTACGGGTATTTCTCGATTCTAGTTTTCTTGATTTGCGTGCCCTCGGGTCGTTTTACGAAAAACGTTTTTATAAATTATGAATCACCGTCACAAAACGAATCCAATAAAAATTGTCTCATCAAAAACGGAGTTCAAAAACGTAAATACGTAATCCTAAGGTTTCCGGTTTAGTCGTAAAAGACGCCAAATTATGCACGTTAGCCCAAATTTAAATCCGTAAATTGTGAGTTTGTCAACCAACACAAAAATAAGTTTCAAAATATTATACGAGAAAATATTTCACTACCTGGAAATGTTAGATTTGTCACAGCTTTTCCTCCTAAAAGGGATCAACGTCCTCGTGATCCATTTCATTTGGATGTCCGTTTCTTATTGACATCGAAGAGGTGCAGATATTTCTTACACATTTCATCCTCTCGTTCCCAAGTATACTCCGGTCCATGCTTTGAATTCCATCGGATCTTGACAATAGGTATCCGACTTTGTTTCAGTTGCTTTACCTCACGGTCCATAACTTCTACGGGCTCTTCGATAAAATGCAACTTCCCATCTATTCGAACCTTACCTAACGGAATTTTCTCATCACTCACTGCTAGACATTTCTTTAGATTAGATACATGGAATGTGTTGTGAACACCATGAAGTTCTGGGGGTAACTCTAGTTTGTAAGCCACCGGACCTACTCTAGATAAAATCTTAAAGGGTCCAATATAACGGGGATTCAATTTCCCTCGCTTTCCACATCTTATAACGCCTTTCCATGACGATACTTTCAACATTACTCGGTCACCCACTTCAAACTCCATTGGCTTCCGCCGCACATCCGCGTAACTTTTCTGTCTACTACGGGCAGTCAACAACCTCTTCTTAATCTGAACTATCATCTCCGTAGTCTCCCGGATCAATTCCGGTCCCGTGAGCTGGGTATCCCCAACTTCACTCCAACATACAGGAGATCTACACTTCCTACCATACAAAGCTTCAAACGGTGCAACCTTAATACTAGAATGGTAACTATTGTTATACGAAAACTCTGCTAACGGCAAATGTTTATCCCAATTCTTACCAAAGTCTAACACACAAGCTCTCAACATATCTTCCAGTGTTTGTATCGTCCTTTCACTCTGCCCATCAGTCTCGGGGTGATAAGCAGTGCTCATATCGAGATTCGTTCCCAAAGATCTTTGGAGAGATTTCCAAAAATTCGATGCGAATCTAGGATCTCGATCTGAAATGATCGATACAGGCACTCCATGCTTGTATACAACATTATCAAGGTATATTCGAGTCAGCTTCTCCAGTGAGAACTCCTCCTTAACCGGAATGAAGTGTGCTGATTTGGTCAGTCTATCGACAATAACCCAAATCGAATTGTTTCCAGATGATGTTCTAGGAAGCTTGGTGATAAAGTCCATTGTAATTTGCTCCCACTTCCATTCAGGAATCTTTGGTTGTTGAAGTAGTCCTGATGGCTTTTGATGTTCCGCTTTAACTCTAGCACAAGTCAAGCATTGAAGAACATACATAGCTATGTCAGCTTTCATATTCGGCCACCAATACAACTTCTTCAAATCATGGTACATCTTATCAGATCCCAGATGAATGGAATACTTAGATTTATGGAATTCTAACATAATCAGATCTCTTAAGCCTCCAAACTTAGGTATCCGCATACGACCTCTTAAGCATTTCACTCCATCAGCTCTAACATCTAAAGGATCTCCTTCTCCTCGGAACCCTTCATTAACAAATTTCTCCTTCTTACAAGCTTCTATTTGCGCATTTCTAATTTGCTCAGGCAAATTATTGTGCACGGTCAAGACTAGAGAACGCACCCTGATAGGCTCTCTATCTTTCCTACTCAACGCATCAGCAACAACATTGGCTTTTCCTGGGTGATATTTTATATCACAATCATAATCACTTAACAACTCTATCCATCTTCGTTGCCTCATGTTCAATTCCTTTTGGTCGAGAATATACTGTAGGCTTTTGTGATCGGTGAATACCGTACACTTGGTGCCATACAGATAATGTCTCTACAACCTAAGAGCAAAGACCACAGCTCCTAACTCAAGATCATGAGTAGTATAATTCTCCTCATTCTTTCTCAATTGCCTAGAAGCATAAGCTATCACTTTCTCTCTCTGCATCAAAACAGCTCCATAACCTCTAAGAGATGCATCACAATACACTACAAAATCTTCACTCCCTTCGGGTAATGATAAGATTGGCGCACTACATAATTTTTGCTTCAATGTCTGAAATGCTCCATCTTCATCACTTCCCCAAACGAAAGGTTTATTCTTCTGAGTAAGCTTAGTCAAGGGTTTAGCTATCAAAGAAAATTCTTTAATGAATCGCCTATAATAGCCAGCTAATCCTAAGAACTGTCGCACTTCCGTTGGCGTTGTCGGTGCAGACCAATTCTTAATAGCTTCAACCTTTGCAGGATCAACATGAATTCCATCTCTGTTAATCACATGACCAAGAAATTGCACAGAATCTAACCAGAAATCACATTTCGAAAACTTAGCATACAACCTTTCATCCTTCAACAACTTCAAAACAATCCTCAAATGTTCTCTATGTTCATCTTCATTCTTAGAATAGATTAGAATATCGTCAATAAACACAATCACAAATTTATCCAAGTAGGGCTTGCACACTCGATTCATTAAATCCATGAAAACCGCAGGTGCGTTAGTTAACCCAAATGGCATTACTTGAAATTCATAGTGTCCATAACGAGTTCTAAATGCAGTTATAGGAATATCTTCTTCACGGACGCGAAGTTGGTGATATCCTGACCGCAAATCTATCTTAGAATACACACTAGATCCTTGCAGTTGATCAAACAAATCATCAATCCTAGGTAAAGGATATCAATTCTTAATTGTCAACTTATTCAGTTCCCAATAATCAATGCACATACGAAAAGATCCATCCTTCTTCTTAACAAACAAGACTGGAGCTCCCCAAGGCGACGAGCTCGGTCGAATAAAACCTTTATCAGACAACTCCTTAAGTTGCTCAGATAACTCCTTTAGTTCAGAAGTGGCTAATCGGTAAGGCGCACGTGCCACCGGTGCAGCACCAGGAATTAAATCGATTCGAAACTCTACTTGCCTTATCGGTGGAAGTCCGGGTAAATCTTTAGGAAATACCTCAGGAAATTCACAAATAATAGGTACATCTTCCAATCGTTTCTCCCTAGACTCATTCCCGGTCACTTGAGCTAAGAATAACTCACAACCGTTCCTGATGTACTTTTGGACTTTAATACATGAAACGATTTTCAAACGGGATTCACCTCGACTACCATCAATTACTAACGTCCTATTCCTAAGAGGAATCTTAACCTTCTTCTCTCCACATAAAATAGTAGCATTATTCAACGACAACCAATCCATACCAATAATAATATCAAAACTACCTAATTCTATCATCATCAAATCAATCGGAAAGGAATGGTTCAAGAGATTTAGAGAGCATCCTTCTAATAGCTTATTAGTTTTCACTAATTTACCATCAGCCAATTCCACCTCGTAACTGGTACTTATCTCAACAGGTTCAATATCAATAAGGGCACTAAATTTAGTGGATACAAAGCTCCTATCGGCACCCGAATCGAATAAAGCAACAGCATAATGATTGTTGAGTAAAAACGTACCGGTAACGACATTCGGATCCTCTTTCTTCACCTCAATTGTTCCAAGTTGGTAGATACCACCCTGGGGGTTTCTTCCAGGTACAATCGCTTTCAACTTGGGGCATTCCGATTTCCTATGACCTTCTTCATTACAGTTGAAGCAAATGGTTCCCTTCTTACACCTTTCAACCTTGTGTCCAAGCTTTCCGCAATTTCGGCACTTCCAGCAGTCGCCAGCATGCCTCTTGTTGCCACACTTAGGACATCTATCATCGTTGCGCGGTGTGTTGTTGGTAAGAGAATTTGCATTCCCCTTTCTCTTGTTCTGACGGCGATTGAAATTCTTCCTATTATCACCTCTATCTACACGCTCACCGTCTCCCTTTCTTTTCTCACCAACACGGGCTTCATCTTCCTTATCCTGAATTATCTGTCCAATGAGTTGGTAAGCCATTCGAACAGCATCATCAATGGTCAGTGGTTTAGATGATGTCACGTCCCCCCGGATATTCCTGATCAACCCTTTCACATATTGCTCAATTCGGATCTCTTCGGGTTCAACCAATCGAGGACATAGCAAGGCCAACTCATGGAATCGATTCGTGTAACTATCAATGTCCACACCTTTCATTCTTAGATGAATCAACTCTTGTTCTAACCTAATGATCACACTACGAGGACAAAACTCCAAAGTCATCCATTTCTTAATTTCAGCCCAAGGAGTAGCATTAGCAGCATCAAGACCCATGAAAGCAATTCTCCCGTTCCACCAAGTCAACGCACGACCTTTAAGAGTAGCCATAGCAAAAGTCACCTTATCTTCCTCCTTACACTTACTAATCCTAAACACCGATTCAATCTTCTCAATCCACTGGCTTAGTCCTACAACACCTTCAGTTCCATTAAAAGGTAGAGGTTCACACTTCATGAACGTCACATAAGTACAGCCACCAACTTCAGGTGCATTAGTTCCAAGTCCTCCTACATTTCCTCCAGCATTAGCATTCACATTATTAGCATTCACATTCACATTAGTACCGCCAATTCCACTACCGCCAGCTCCACTACCGCCAGCTCCACTACCGCCAGCTCCACTACCGCCAGCTCCACTACCGCCAGCTCCACTACCGCCAGCTCCACTACCGCCAGCTTCATTTCTAGCATTTGCCATAAATTCAGTCATAGATGCGGAAACTTGCTCCGTAATAACCCTACGTACATCATCCTCAGTCACAGCCTTCTTGGGCGGCATAGTTCTATAATTTCACAATTTCAAAGTATTAAGCATTCATCCAACAAGGATTCATATAATATGGATCGAATTCATAATCAAGATACAAATAAGGCACAATATGGAATTCAAGACAAGATACATATTTCATTCGATCAGAAACAAAAGTATTGTCTTAGTACATCCATATCAAAGTTCTAGCACTATATACACTCAAAATTCGTGCCAAGTCTACTACTAACAAGTCGGTTCAGTCAAAGCTACAAAAGCACAAAAGATATAAAGGTCACTACTAAATACAGACTGGTCTACTGAGAACCGCCAGATGGTCCATCATCCATCGTCTTCTGGATCTTCGCCGGATGATCACTAGACACATCTTCAGCTGGGCGCTTATGGATTACTCCTCTTTCAACCATGTCAGCATAAAATCTACTGTTCCATCCCACGGATATATTCAACTCCTTTTCGGCTTTCTCACGCATCGCACGAGCCACACTCAACTGAATCTCCATAGAATTCACCTTTCTCTTCATGGCAGCATACTCACCACTTTCCAACACTGATAACCTCCTAAAAGCTTCATTCAATCCACGCTCTACATCACTCAAATCCAAACTAAGCAATTCTCGCTCTTTCTCGCCAACCTTAGTCTTCGACTCCAAATAAGCAACCTGAGTCTGAACAACACCTAATCCAACCTTTGTCACACAACTCTTAACACGGGAAGCATCTAGATCACGTCTTAAGGCCCATGGTGCAAGACCATCAATATGAGTAGCCTCTCGAGTACTTGACGACTCTCATATCTCACGTCTATGAGTAGCAATACCATCAGTACCGTCAGGTGCATCGTCATCCTCATCCTCCTCTGATTCAGAATCAGATTCAGATGATTCAGACATTTCATCCCTAGGTAACTCATCCTCAGAATCAGACAAACAAACTGGTGGGGGCAAAGGCTCGCCCTCTGGAACATCATACGGATAAATAAGCTCAGCCTCCTCATCGTCATCAACCTCAACATCTATACCTACATCCTCCTCGACATCCTCGTCGTCAATCTCGTCATCTAAATCATCTAACCCAATCTCATCATCATTCTCAATATCAGCATTCTCAATCTCCACATTCTCAATCTCCACATTCTCATTATCCACATTCTCAATATCCACATTCTCAATCTCATTCTCTACTAAGTCAACCTGAGGGGCAATCTGATCTCCTAGTCCTAACTCGGGCTCGGGATCCTCAAATGGTTCCTCCTCATCATCAATATCAAAATCTACTAAGTCTAAATAAGGATCATCTTCTATATTAGGTTCGGGAATAGCATGGTTTTCTACAGGAATATTAGGGTCAGCCATGACAATCTGCATTTATATATATATCTCGTATTAGGATAACATACTAGTTAAACAATTACATAATGAAATCACGATATATACATATATATAAATTATATTATATATATCAAAATATATATCTTCTCAATAGGGCTTGTTGGTAACGTCGGAGATCTCTGGCACCGTTATAGTCAAAAGATTTTTCAAATATTTTTTCAAATGTTCATTATCAAAAGATTTTGAAAAGTTTTGTTCAAAACCTTGGTTTTTAAAATCATTTGTTCTCTATAACGAGAGCTCTGGTACCAAACTGTAAAACTCTCATTTTTCGTATCGGTACAGCGGAAGGGTCTTTCAGAGTGTTACGGGATAGCACAATAACTCCAATCATAGACAACACATAAAAATGGTTGTACAAGGTTTAACAAACATTCATTCGATAAAAAGTTTAAAAGCGTACAACAGGTCCCAAATTATACAGGTCATTAAGTTTACAAAACACAGATCGAATGAACATTTTTAATATTAAGTGTGGGCCATCAGAGTCGATCTCCATCCGGATTACCTTCAAGCACCTGAGATAAAAACATGCAAAAATCATATCAGCGAATGCCGAGTGAATTCATAGAGTTTAATGAAAACCGTTATATAAAACAATCATTTACATTCATTTAAAATCAGAACACAAGTATAATATCGGAAGTAAGTCCACATATTGCTAGTCAGGCAATATATAAATCAAGCATACATCTGAAACCGTCCATGAGACCGTAGTCTCTATATTACCATGATAGGTAATATATTCATCGTAATAGCGTCGTTATCGTTTATTATTTATGTCTTATATTGTATTAGGATACATGGTATCTGAATTAGGTAGTATTATTATTAGCCGTATGACATTGTTACCTTACTGTGAAAACAGCAGGCCGCGAACCCGAAAAACAATTTGCCCATCTAAGTTAGCGTGTCGTCACAAAAATCACGCTATGGAATCTTCTCATACGTAAATTCGCTTACCAATCAGTGTGGTACGACGGGGATCAACCGTCAAGGCGCGAACTGGGGTGATCGTCCCCAAATAGTACTATCAAATTCATAAGCGTCTACCAAATCCCGGTAGTTCACAGTTCATGCTAATGGGACTTTAAGTGACATAACCTAACTACTAATAATCCTTTTAGTCTCGAATATAGGGTCATAGCATCATTCGGGTCCATATCATTAAGCATACAATCGGGAATACTTGTGTTCTATTTTTATAAAAATCTAGCATGTTATCTCCCTCGCGGGTTTACAAATCATTTTATAAAACATTTAAAAGAGTGCGAGGCTATGAACTCACGTTGTTAATGAAAGGCGGATTATCGGCTACGGGCGTGCTTCGGTCACGGAAACCTATATAAATAATAATCGGTCTTAGACTTTGTCCAATGACTTTTATCAAAATAACAATATACATATGATGATTTTGTACATATGATGATGATCAAGTGGGTTTATACATCCTTGTTTACTCATTTTAGCGTTTACGTTTTGGTAACGTCTTACTAGTTTGCTAGTTTTACCTACTTACCTATTTTAAGTCCATTAAGCCTTTTATAAGTTCTTTAACTTGTTTTTATCCATTTTATACCTATATGATCAGCATGTATACTTTCCATGTTGGGCCCAAATGGGTTAAGCCCAATAAGTTCTTTTTACAAGTATTTATCTTATTAAGTCCAATTATTAGTCCAATATGTTTAGTTAGCTCGTAAATGTCCGTAATTCTTGTAGTTCAGGTTTTATCGGTTTTTACTTGTCTTAGTTATCTATACATCAGTATATAAATTTTATAAACTTTACATTAGACAGGTTTGGTCGTCTAAGTTTTATTTGGCGAAAAACGTTAATTTTACGGCGATAGCCGAAAAAGTCGTAAAAATCAAGTTTATAGTTTTTATTACTTATAAATATTATTTTACCACTATGTATATAATTTACCCATTTAATTAACCTTTTATACATTTATATAAATAAGTTTTATAAGTTAGTGGGTTTATATTTTTACATTTTTATACATTATAATGTGAGTGCTTATATAATAATAATAAACATTATTTCCAAAATCTGATTTTTAACTTCATGTTCACCATTTTTACCATTATAGAGTTCTACAATGACTTAGAAGCTCATTTTTGGGTGACATGTTCTTCATATTATGTGCTACATTTAACTTAGTTATAGCTACTGCCCATTTTAAGTTTATCATTCCTTAACAGTCCCTACAAAACTGCTTATTCAGATTAGACCACCTAACTTGTTTTGATCATATCTCACTCATTATTTTGATTCCATTGCATGGCCAACTCTCACATGTGTATAACATCATCTACTTACTGTAAATGGATCAAACCATGCAAATTTATCAGTTCATCTTTTAGTTATCTACTGTTTTTATACAGCCAACTAAATAGTCAAGATTTTAGCTTCATTTCTTATAATTATCATCATTTTTAAGCATATTTATCAACACTTGATCCCCACACAACATTTTTATCATCATATACATATCCAAAATGAAAGAAAATACATTTGTTCTTTACAAAATAATAAGAGAAAAATGTAGAGGATGATCTTCTTTACCAATCCAAGTGGATTTCTTGTTTTAGGAAGACAAGAACTTGATGAACACAACAAGTATCTCCAAGACCATCAAATATCAAGAACATAGGTTGGAAAATCAGCCCTAGGACACAAGCAAATCACCTCTAAAGATGTTAATATGGCCACCAAATGATCAAGGCTTCAAGAGAACACCTTAATAGGACTAGTAAACATGTGGTTTATGGCTAGAAAAGATCAAGAATGGTGTTTGTTGGCTTATTTGGGACGGCACAAAGGAGAGGATTGAGAGAGTTTTTAGAGTGGTTTGCATGTAGGAAATGATAGAAATGAAACAAGTAGCTTGTTTTGTTTAGTGGTAAGGGTTAGCTTAATGTGTAAGCTATGCTTACACATGTATAAGTTAGCTAATACTTGATGCCACATATGTGTTGTGGTGTCAAGTGTAGCCATCCCTTATTGCTAGTGGGGTGGGACAAAGTGTTTTGTCCCATCTCACTAGTTTACGGGTATTTCTCGATTCTAGTTTTCTCGATTTGCGTGCCCTCGGGTCGTTTTACGAAAAACGTTTTTATAAATTATGAATCACCGTCACAAAACGAATCCAATAAAAAATGTCTCATCAAAAACGGAGTTCAAAAACGTAAATACGTAATCCTAAGGTTTCCGGTTTAGTCGTAAAAGACGCCAAATTATGCACGTAAGCCCAAATTTAAATCCGTAAATTGTGAGTTCGTCAACCAACACAAAAATAAGTTTCAAAATATTATACGAGAAAATATTTCACTACCTGGAAATGTTAGATTTGTCACATTTACCATGAAATGGCATTTTTCCCAATTAAGAACAAGGCGAGTGTCTTCACACCGCTTAAGCATACGTTCTAAATTGGCAAGGCAAGCAGAGAAAGAATCGCCATAAACCGAGAAATTATCCATGAAGACTTCCATAGTTTCTTCAACCATGTCATGGAAGATAGCCATCATACACCTTTGGAACGTCCCAGGAGCATTGCATAAACCAAAAGGCATTCTTTTGTAAGCAAATGTTCCGTAGGGACAAGTGAATGTGGTTTTCTCTTGGTCTTTAGGATCGATGGGAATTTGAAAATACCCGGAGAAACCATCTAAGAAATAGTAATCATTACCCGCTAGACGCTCGAGCATTTGATCCATGAAAGGAAGAGGAAAATTATCTTTTCTCGTGGCATCATTGAGTTTGAGATAGTCGATACAAACTCTCCCCAGTAACGAGACGAGTAGGAATCAACTCGTTTTGTTCATTGGGAACAACAGTTATTCCGCCTTTCTTGGGCACACAATGGACGGGACTTACCCATGGCGAATCCGAAATAGGGTAAATAATTCTGGCATCTAGAAGTTTGATAACCTCTTGTTTGATGACGCCATGAATTCGAGGATTAACCCTTCTTTGGCTTTGGATTGCGGGTTTAAAGTCATCTTCCATGAGAATTTTGTGAGTACAAAAGTTTGGATCAATTCCGCGGATATCGGAAATTTTCCAAGCAATTTCCTTCTTATGATCTTTAAGCACGGCGATAAGGCGAGATTTTTCTTCTTCTTTCAAGTCCTTAGCGATGATGACGGGTGACTTCTTCTTGTCTTCAAGAAATACGTACTCGAGATGGGACGATAATTCCTTAATCTCTAAATCCGGAGGATTTTCGATAGAAGGCGTAGTCAAATTCGGTTCATCGATAGCAATATTCTTGGGAGATGGTGGAGAAATATGGTCCTCATTGAGAAGTTTCTCAATGGTACGAATGTCTTCATCCCAATCGGTGGGAGAATCGTCATATTGTAAGTTCACATCTCCCAAAGTTGCTTCAAATTCAGTCAAAAGGAAATCACTTTCTCCAAATGGAGTTAGTGATGGAGCAATAGAGGCAACGGTCTCAACATTGGGAAAAGAGGTAAGACTATTTTTGCAAGCATCATTAAAGTGTTCTTCACAAGCCTCATCAAGAACGTCGATACAATTAACACTCTCGTATGAATAAGGCTGTTTAGAAATATTACCCATGTTGAAGACAATTTGATCGTCACTAACTCTCATGATAAGCTCACCCGCTTCTACATCGATGAGAGTGCGACCGGTCCTCAACAATGGACGTCCAACGATTAATGGAACACGAGGATCCATCTCGTAGTCAACGACAACAAAATCTGCCGGGAAGGTGAATTTGTCGACGCCAACGAAAACGTCTTCGGCTATCCCTATCGGATAAGCAACCGTACGGTTAGCTAATTCCAAAGTCACTTTGGTGGGGACTAGCTCAGGGAGAGATAATTGCTTCCAAACGCTTAGAGGCATTAAGTTGATACTAGCACCTAGATCGGCTAGGACCATGCAATTCTCTACTCCCGGGAAGTTGCAAGGGATTAAGAAATGACCCGGATCACCAAGTTTGGTTGGCAATTTCCTTAAGAGAACCGCGGAGCAATTCTCGTTAAGTTGGGTATTAGCAATATCAAGATGCTTTTCCTTGTCACTAAGAAGATCTTTAAACATCTTCGCAGATTTAGGCATGTGAGCGAGAGCCTCAGCAAAGGAGATGTTGAAATTCAATTGCTTAAACATTTTGAGAAAGTTTGAAACTTGAATATCATCCTTGCTTTTGAGCTTCTCTTTCCACAACCTTGAGGGATAAGGTATATCGGAAGAAGAGGAAAGCTTTGGGATTGTAGGATCACTCACATCCTTGGGTGGTGGCGGGGTAGAAGTAAGAGGTGGAGGAATTGGGGAAATAGAAGGTTGAGGAATAGGAGTAGGTGACTCGTTTTCCTTTGTCACAATCATCGGTGTAGGTATAGGAAGCTCGGGTTCCTTGGTACCTTTTCCACTGCGAGTGGTGATTGCTTTCATCTCCCCTCGTGGATTAGCAACGGTGTTACTCGGAAGAGTACCCGAAGAAGAGGGTTGATTACCTTGGAAGAAACCAGCCATCATGTCCCTTAGGTCATTCGTTTGAATACTCAAAGAGTTTCGCATATCGGCTCTAAGATCATTCCCTTTTTTCACCATATCGCCCTTCAAATTAATAATCTGGGTATGCAGATTCTTCATCAACATATCATTCGTCCGCATGTACGTTTCGACCTCGTGGTTGAAAACGGTGGGTTGGGTAGGAGGAGGTGCTTGATAAGCAGGTGGTTGGTAAGGAGCGGGTTGGTAAACTTGAGTAGGATTTTGAGGTGGATATGGTTGTCTTTGAGGTGGTTGGTAAGGTGCTCGAGGTTGGTTTTGATTGGTTCGGTTAAGGTTTTGTTGTTGGTTTTGATTGGTTGGAGGAAAACCGGGCGGGGAAAGAAAGTTGGTGGAATGATAACTTAGCAAGATACGGTCTCCTTGAGGGCGGGCTGGATAGCCTCCCGGAGGATAGGTACCGTATGTTGCATTAACATTCTCACAAAGATAGTCTTGGGTGGAGGTACAAGTAGTGTAAGAGTGAGGACCCCCGCATATTTCACATGGTTGGCTTACAGCACTGACTTGAGCATTTTGAGCGTTGATGCATTTGGTATTGTTAGCGGTGTGGACAACAAGTGATTCAATAAGCGAAGTAAGTTTGTCAATTATCTTGTCGTTGTCACTAGTGCTAGCACTAGCGGCATTGGTCCGAACACTCTTGGTTTGCACTCTAGACTTATTCTCAATAATATCCCAAGCGGCATTAGAAGACTTAACCAAAATATTAACCCCCGAGGCACTATTTAGTGAATCTTGGTCATTCATGCTTAAACCATTGTAAAAATTATTAATTTGGTGCACTTTGGTAAAACCATGTTATGGGAACTTTCTTAAAAGGACTTTAAAACGGTCCCAAGATTCACTAAAAGTCTCATCGTACTTTTGTTAAAAATTAATAATTTCATTCCGCAAAGCGGTAGTACGTGAGGGTGGGAAAAAGTTGTTTATGAATTTAGTCTCTAATTCCGTCCACATAAGAATACTTTGTGGCGGTGCGTTTGCAAGCCAATGCCGGGCTTGTCCCTCTAAGGAGAAAGGAAAAAGTTGTAAGCGGATTACCTCTTGTGGAACCCTATTGAATTTGACCGTATTCATGAGTTGAAGGAACCTTTTGATGTGGTCATGAGGATCATCAATGGTACGCCCCAAGAATGGTTGAGTAGAGACCATTTGAATGAAGTCAGATTTGAGCTCAAAGTTGTTGGCTGCAATCGCGGGTATGACAATAGGATCGTTGTTGCCCTCTACATGTGCTTGCAAAAGTTCGATCATAGGACGATTGTCCGGTAGAGGTTCATTGTTGTTATTATTCATGTTGTTTTGAGGTGGATTATTATTGTTGTTGTGTACACCGGCCATGTCTAAGTTATCGAGAGTTTCGGGCTCGGGATAAGACGTTGATCGTGTACGCATGCACCTACAAAAGAAATAACAAAGCAGAAATCTTTTTGGTTTTTTTATGTTTTTTAATTAATTTTTCTTTGTATTTTTGAAAATTTTTATATTTTTTAGGATTTTTGAAAAACATTTATGATGAAAAAGTAACGTTCACGGTGAACTGATCCCAAAATCCAATTTTCTCACAAAAAACCGTTAATACTTACGAAAAGAGCCGGTTGCGGCGCCATTTGATACAAAGATTTTCCTAGGTTCTCGGTGTCTTCTCGAATTGATCACGGCTCAAGGTGGAATTATCGTTCTTGGTAACAAAGAGGGGATTGGGTTTTTTATTCTATTAAAAAGGATTAAAAGATCTAAGTGATAAAATTAAGCTAAAAAACAATTGACAATTTAAAATCAAATTAAAAGAAATAAAGTAGAATTAAAAATTAAACTACCAATGAAAAGCAATTTATCTTAAGCAGTAAAACGTAATAACTAACCAAAAACATTCATTCGGAATAAATGCTTGACCCGGAATAAAATCAGTTCATTCGGAA
The DNA here is from genome assembly GCA_025667525.1 of Glebionis coronaria. Classification (NCBI taxonomy): domain Eukaryota; kingdom Viridiplantae; phylum Streptophyta; class Magnoliopsida; order Asterales; family Asteraceae; genus Glebionis; species Glebionis coronaria. Next base: position 127,845,817 of record CM046878.1, on the reverse strand, counting down.
TATTATGCTTATTCGGAATAAAAGAAGAAAAATCACTCATGCGGAATAATTTGTTTATTCGGAATGATAATGAAAAGCTTTGTTCGGAATAATTTTCAAACCTTCATTCGGAATACCTTCATCCGGAATACCTTCGTTCCAAATATTTGCTGATCCGGAATGTTTCATTCATTCGGAAAGTAGGTTCATCCGGAATAACTAACTCACCCGGAATATTTTGCTTGATCCGGAATATTTTCTTTGATTCGGAATATCTAGAAAAAATGGCTCATTCGGAAAATTTGCTGGTTCGGAATAAAGTTAAAAAGACCTTGGTTCGGAATAACTAAATTGATCCGGAATATTTTCTTTTTCCGGAATATACCCTTGATCCGGAATATTTGCTGACTCGGAATATTAACCCTTCATTCGAAAAAGCGACTGATTCGGAATAAAAAGATTAAAACACTTCGTTCGGAATATTATGCTTATCCGGAATAATTGACAAAAACCCTTGATCCGGAATATTGTGTTGATTCGGAATCTAGGGATTTTGAAGACGCGAAGAACAGGGAAAAAGTAAAGTACGAATTTGAACCAAAATCAACAAAGTTTTCACCAAAGATTAAACCAAATTAACCACTAATCATCTCCTAATGATAAACATCACATCGAATCAACAAAAACACAAAACCCACTTACTTTTGAAGATCAAACTTAACAAAATAAAAACTTAAGACTTTGAATCAATAAGAAAAGGAAGAACAAGATTAAATGAAAGATGATATTGAATGATTAAGGTTGAATAACCAAAAGTGAAGATTAAACCTTACAAGATTTGTGAAAACAAAGATGAAAAATCACCAACACCTTAATGGTGTTAGTATCCTACGAAAATAAAGGAAGAAAAAAAACTGGAAATGAAAAACTAGCTCTAAACAATGAAGGGGACTCCTATTTATAGGACTTGAACTTGGTTGGTGAGTGGGCTTTTCTCCTTTCTTTTTGTCTTCTCGTCTTTTTCAGTAAAGTTGACGTTTTTGATTCTGATTCGGGATTTGTCGATGAATAAATTCAACTCGTCTTTAATTTCTTCGTTTAATAGACTTGAGTTCTTCGACATATGTAAATCTTCCATCTTTGGTCCTTTTCTTCGATAAATCTTCATATAGGCCCATTGACTTCAAATTTTTGCATCTCTTGGACAACAGACTTCGTCTTGAGTCTTTTTCTTTGATAAAACCCGTGCAATCCCATGTTTTCTTCAATATTTACCTGGTTGGCTCTGAAAACACCACAAACACACAAACCACGCATAATTCCAAACAAATGATATAAAATACGTGTTTTGGTCTTGTTTTAGCAAGAAATAAGTGGTAAAAGGATGGGTGTTTTCACACCTATCAAGTACCTGTACCTGTTGGGACAAACTTGTACACAAAGCAGTTAAATTTGCAACATCCACCACCTCTGGTGCTTGTGCTTGTGGTGAACCACTATCAGCAATAGAAGCAGCAGGTGTATGGATCATCTCATCAGTTTTTGGTGGAACACCAACATTGTGAGAAGAAGATTGTGAATCTTCTAGGGAATGGGAACTCTGGTGAGAAGGAGTTTGTTGAGAAGCACTAGCATTGCTAGGTTCCTTACCTTCTTGATTGGCAGGTTGGGCTAACATATGAGCAAACAATGATGTTACTGTTCCTGTAAAGGCATTGCCTTGTTTGGCCAAGAAAGAGAAAGTTCTTTTTGTGAATGAAGGAACATGTATCAGTTAATGCTGGTAGGTTAGGTATTTGGTCACTAACTAAAGTCTGAATGAATCTAGGATATATTAAAAACTTTTTAGTCCCTTCCAAATTCCTAGTCATGCCTTCAAAAATTAATTTTGAAAGCTTAAAAACTCTGTTATTTGCTAGACAAATACCAGCAGATGTGAATGCAGCAGGTATTTGATCAAAAGATGTACTTTTTGAACTTAAACAGTGAATAATAGCATGAAAAAGCAATTTCCATTGAGATGAAAATAAAGCTTTAAAGAAGGTAAGACTTTCCCTACCACCCCCATAGCCCATGGCTGCAAGGCCATCATGAATCTCTGTATTAATAAGCATACTAAGTCCATTATCGTCATTTAATCTCAAACTTGCTCGTAGCAGTACCTCAGTGACATATATATTCCTATGATTCACCCTAGCCTTAATGCAAGGTTGACCAAAACGAGTACCTAATACAGCAGTATCCCAAAATTGTTCAACAATGGGTATAGAGACAACTGGACTTACAGTGAGTGCAAAACGAACATGACTTCGAGATAGGAAACCAAGCATCTCATGGAAACCAAGAGAGTCATCATTCGTAGCAAGATTTGCAACCAAATTATGCTTAGAGATTACTTGTAAAGCAGCCATTAGTATTTTTGATGATCGAAAGATTAGAATGAAGGTTATAGAATCAAGAGATAAAAATAAAAGATTAGGTGAATCAATTGTGTAACTTGAGTAAGTATTTAAGTAAATAACAAACCCAAGCGCGAAGAAACCGCCAAATTTACAAAAGAGACCGTTAACGGTACAACGGACATGTAGCGGTACATGGGACATAAGCGATACTTGGTTTTGTGCTAGCGGTACATGGAGTGACGACGGTACCTCACAAATTTGACCAGTACATGCTTTCCACTAGACATGTAACCTCTTTTATCTTTTTCTATAAACCTGCAATAACATCAAAAACACAAAACATAGACTATTCAATAAAAATTAAAAAAAAAATTGTACAGCTATTACCTCCCCTCAACATATGCAGCATGTTATTGGTTGAGCATACCAATGTGTGTTACCAAGAATTCAAATCTCTTTGCATATGTGACAACCGTGGTTTTGAGTTTCGTCACTTGGTCCTATTTTTAGGTTATTTTATGTGTGACTACTTGATTTATGTGTTTACATGTTTATTTTGTGTGAACGAGGTTGGTGTGGTTATCGTTTATGAGTATAGATTACTCATAAGTAAATCGAGGAACGGTTATTTCATGTTCATGAGTTCACAATTAGTGACTATGAAATGAAATGGTGATATTTTTGTGTTTACGTATACGTATAAGTAATATAGTAATTGTATTTTTATAGGATTTACGGTTTAGCATTTAGAGCTCTCGGATGAGGTAATTAGTCATATGAATATTTTTCGGGATGGTTTTAAGTCATTTAGGACTTAGTTATAAAGTTTATTTCAAAATTTGAGATTTTTTATAAAAGTGTATATTTTACGTTTTTTCGGTAAACGCGTAAATTTGACTAGTTTTACGGTTTTGAGGTTTTGTAAGCTTTAGGAGCTGAAACAAATTAAGGTAAATTAAGGTAATACTAGTAATGTAAAAAAAATAAAAAATATATATATAAGAGGCGGTTTGGCCGACTAAAAGAAAGGAAAAAAAGAAAGGAATAAGGTAAGTGGGCTATGGGTTGGACTTGGGTTCACCCATACCCTATATAATGTCTTAATTAAAAACAAAAGCCATAATTTTTCTCCTGGAACTCTATAGTCGACAGCAGAAGGAGTTTTTTTAGGTTTTCAGTATTTTTTTCATCATCCATTAATTTAAAGGTAAAACCTTCATAACCCTTTTCAATTTAAATTGTTTAATGTTTTCTTTAAATCATCTTATGATTCATTAGGTTAGGGTTTAATTTAAAAACAGTATATTAATGTTATATTAATAATAATATGATGATTACATAAACTTGGGCTTGTATTTAATGGGGTTATGGGTAATTAATTAAGTTAATTTGATTAAACCCGTTTTTAAAAACTGGGCAGAATTTTGAGTCAATTGTTTTGATCATATCATGTGTTATATAAACTCTTATTTTGCGATCCAAGTATCCCCTAAAAGGTAATTGAAGTGGATTTCCAATGAAAGAAACGAGAACTAAATTGGAGGTCGGGAAGTGGGTCAAAAACAGGTTACAACAGTCGGAGGTCAAAACAGTTTTGAAGTCAGCCTGTTTTCTTTTTAAGTTTTGGGTTATTTGGGGTAGTTAGGGTTGCATTGGGATCCTCTAACGAACATGAGAGATGGTTTATATATTATAGTAAGTATCTGCATTGGGGATAAGGTTTTGGTTTAGGGTAAGACCCCCTAATCATAACAAACTTTTTGTATGTTTAAAATCAGTAAATCTGGAATGACAAAAGTATATATATATATATATATATATATATATATATATATATATATATATATATATATATATATATATATATATATATATATATATATATATATATATATATATATATCGGGGCCTTAACAGTAGCTTTAAGGTTGGGGCAAATGGGAGGTGTTAGCTAACATATGTAAGGGAATAAATATTCCCTTTACAGAGAGCATGGGTATGTTTAGGTGGGCGTTTGACTTAAAGTTTGGAGACCTAAAATTGGGACTATTTTGTGTAAAATATGAACGGGATAGTTATCAAACTTAACCAAGTTAAGGGTTTGTTAGGGAAGGGTAATGGGGTGTTTAGAGCATATTAATGAGGGTCATATATGGGAGTAGGCTAGATGTCCATCATAGGTTGATGAGCCATCTTAGTGATTGGTTCATGTTTTGATTATGTGTTTTTGGTTTGTTAGTTTTTTTTTGCTAGTGCAAGGACTTTTGGAGAAGCTCAATCAGGTGAGTTTCATAGTCCCATGTTTACTAATGTTTATGACTTCCAGATGGGATGGAAGAGACACTGTTATGTTATTTATAAATTATGTTGTGAATGTTTGGCATTGGTAATGGACTTATGTGTGCATACTTATGTGATTAACTGCTAGTTGATTCTTGATTGTTTATGTTTTGACTTGGTACCAAGGGGATATTGGAAAGGCGGGGCCTTGGGATTGGTTCATAGGTGTTTGGACGCCTATGGGAGTATGGTGTTTCGTAAGGCTGGGAGCCTTAGATTTGGGTTGATTAGTTAAATCTTGAATATTAGTTGTTAATGCATGTTAGTATCACATTGTCCATATGTTTCTTAAATTTGGTTATTATTCACAGCTTTTGGTATGATTTTGGCGTTTGAGTCTAAAACTATGACTCTCACCAACTTTATGTTGACGTGTTTTAGTGTCTCTTTCAGGTGATACTATGGTTAAGCATGAGAACATAAGTGGCTAGGATTTGGAGAGCGTAGGAATGCATTTAGAAGGAGATCCCCGTTTCCTTCTTAGTTTTTATTTGTCCATTTAATTAGTGATACTGTTGGCACACATATGTTTGTTTTGGTTATGTTATTTGTTTGTCTTGGGTAAGAGGTAGGAATGTTACCTACTTTCCTAGACTCCCGCATTGTTGAGATATTGTCATGACTTTTGTGTCACCATTTTATGACATTTCTTATTTCATATAGTTATCTCTATAGACACGCCATGTTTTGATGATATCCATACGTCGCGCCCCATATTCCGCCATGGTGGGGTGTGACAGAATGGTATCAGAGCCAATGGTTATAGAGAATTAGGTTGCCTAGTCGCGTAGCCTAGTCTATAGCTTAAGGGTCCTTGCATATAGGCGTCATAGGAGTATGTGTGCATTTTATAATAATTGATGTGTTTGGATGTTATTTTGTGATGTTGTTAAGTTAGGAACTAATATGGTTCATACTTGGCCACATATTATTTTCCTTTTCGGGTTTTGACTAGTGCGGGTTTAACTACCATCGTCCACGCTAGTCATTTTTTTACTTTGCTAGAAATGTATGTTATAGTATATAATTTGGTGCATGATAGCATCTGCCTTTTTGTTATGTTATTCTATGTATCTGATGAGTAATATTTTCTTCTGATGTTTAAGTCATGCCCCTTAAGAGCCAAGTAGTGGTGGTGCAAGCCACTGGAATTACGAGGTTAGGATGCCACAGACGTACAAACTATAGGAGGAAAATTCCAGAGGAGTGGGATCTATGTGAGGCGATAGAACGCATGTCTAAGGTGAAAGTGAACAATGTGTGGGTCTATAAGACTGTCTTAACGATAACGGCTAAGGAAGGGAATAAGGAAGTACTATTGAGGACTGTCAAGACTAGACCAGTTTACCCAAATAATAACAATAATAAAGGAGGAGAATCCGATACCGAATCCACTGCATCCAATAGTTATTTGTTTTAAATCTTTTCCGACTCTTATGGGAGGCATGCCTTAGAATTATTTATGTTTTTGTTTGGATTATGTCTATGCTAGTTTAGCTAGACCATAGATTTGGGATGTTTCAAGTATTTGACTATGTTAGTTTAATAAATGGAGTTTTGGATCTTATTTTGTGTGGTTATGTGCTTGTGAGATTGATGATTTATGTGTTATGTGTAGTATTAATTTATTGTAAGTGTCATCATAGGAGGAGTACATTGGTGAAAGGGAACATGTATAATTATGGAGGCCTACATAATTATATATGTGCCACAACACCACTGGACTTTCAAGTATAATTGCATGAAAGAGAGTTGATACATGCTTGTATAGTATATATTGGTAGTACGTATGGTTATGTTAGGCTTGTGTATGGTGGTAAGTATACTATATGGAGTATTTTGGTAGTTGTTAACGAGTGTCATGTTTTTACTATAGCATGGTGAATACGCGAAATGGTGCTGGGGGAGGTGGTGGTGACGGAAATCCTGATTGGGCTGCTTTGATTGCTGCTCAAATGGCCAACATAATACCAACCATTGTTCAGCAAGTGACTAATAAACTGAACAACAACAACAACAACAACAACAATGGTCAAGGAGGAGGTGGAAACAATGGGTGTAGCTATAAGGCATTCACTTCTTGTGGTGCAAAAGAGTATTATGGGAAGGGTGGCGCTGTAGTACTTACCCAATGGATTGAGAAGATGGAAAATATGATTTAGATGAGTTGTTGTTTACCCAATCAAAGGGTCATGTATGTAACTGGTTCACTGGTAGGGAAGGCTTTAACTTGGTGGAATACTCAAGTTCAAGCAAGAGGGAGAGTTGCTGCAAATGTTATGGCTTGGGTCGATTTTAAGGCTCTTATGACTACGGAGTTTTGTCCAAGCAATGAGATGGAGAAGCTGGAAAATGAGTTTTGGGGACATGCTATGGTTGGAGCGGCTCATGCAGATTACACGAATCGCTTCCATGAATTGGCAAAGTTGGTTCCCCATTTGGTTACCCCTGAGGCAAACAAAATCAAGCGGTACATTGCTGGATTGCCTACTCAGATTAGGGGAATGATCAAGGCTACTCAACCTAACACGATACAGCAAGCTATACTTACAGCAGGAATACTTGTTGAGGAGGCGGTATCTAGTGGAACCTTGGTAAAGGCGGGGGATAAAAGAAAGGAGCCAGAAGCCGCAAAATCGCCTGACACCAACTGGAAAAATGTTAAGAAGGCAAAGGATGGAAGAAATTTTGCCATGAGAGTACCTCAAGGTTTTGGAGATTCAAACAACAACAATGCAGCTTGCCGAACCTGCTCTAGGTTCCATCCAAGAGGTACGCCATGCCAGATATGCTTCAATTGCCAGAAATTGGGACACTTTGCTAGGAACTGTGAAGCACCTCACAGGAATGCAACACCAATCCAGTCTATGAGAATGAATGTCACCGGTGGAAACTGCTTTGAGTGTGGACAACCCGGGCATTTTAAGAGGGAGTGTCCTAGATTGGTTGGAGCAACCAACCAGGGCAGAGGCCAGCTAGCTTTGGAAGGAAATCGAGGAAACCAAGGCGGTGGAAACTGGAACAATGCCAACCGCAACAATGGAAACACTGGGAATCGGAACTAGAACAGGAACGAAGGAAATCAGAATAAGGGAAATCGGAATGGAGGCAGGGTTTACCTTGCAAACGCAGTAGAAGCGGTTCAGGACCCGAATGTAGTGACGGGTACATTTTCTTTTAACAATCACCTCGCTACGATTCTTTTTGACTCTAGGGAAGATTTTAGTTTGGTGTCTTCTCAATTCGTGCCTTTGTTAAATATGAACCCTAGTGTAGCGAAACCAGGATATGTGATTGAGATAGCTAGTGGTAAGCAAGAAGAAGTAGATGATATATTTTTAAACTGCAAATTAGAGTTGGGAGAATTTAAGTTCACCATAGATTTAATCCCTCTAGGACATGGGAGCTTCGATGTGATTATTGGGATGGATTGGTTATCGAAGCATAGGGCTGAGCTAATGTGTCATGAAAAGATTGTTAAGATCCCCATAGGTGATAATAAGGTGTTATACGTGTACGGAGAAAGGAAGGAGAAGAAGACCAGGTCCCTTATGAATTCCAAGGATGATGAGCCACAAATAAATAAGATTCGAGTAGTATGAGAGTTCATCGATGTATTCCCGGATGACTTGATGGGGTTACCACCGGTGAGACAAGTAGAGTTTAAGATTGACTTAGTACCCGGGGCAACACCCGTAGCGAAGTCACCATATCGTCTAGCACCGTCAGAGATGCAAGAATTAGCCGAGCAACTCAAGGAGTTGCAGGATAAGGGTTTTATTCGACCAAGTTCTTCTCCATGGGGAGCGCCGGTGCTATTTGTTAAGAAGAAGGATAGATCATTCCGGATGTGTATCGATTATCGGGAGCTGAACAAGCTGACCATTAAGAACCGTTATCCTCTCCCAAGGATTGACGATTTATTTGATCAGCTACAAGGGGCAAGATACTTCTCAAAAATTGACCTTAGGTCCGGTTATCACCAACTACGGGTCTGTGAGGAGGACATACAAAAGACCGCGTTCAGAACAAGGTATGGACACTTTGAATTCACCGTTATGCCATTTGGATTGACAAACGCGCCAGTAGTGTTCATGGACCTAATGAACCGAGTGTGCAAGCCATATCTGGATAAGTTTGTCATAGTCTTCATTGATGACATACTTATCTACTCTAAGACGGAGGAGGAGTACAACCAACATTTAAGGTCGGTATTAGAACTGCTCAGGAAGGAGAAACTTTATGGGAAGTTCTCCAAGTGTGAATTTTGGCTGCAAGAAGTACAAGTTCTAGGGCATGTAATCGACAATGATGGCATACATGTAGACCCAAAGAAGATTAAAGCCATAAAGGATTGGAAGGCACCTACTACACCGTCAGAAATAAGGTCATTCTTAGGTCTGGAAGGATATTACAGAAGATTTATAGAGAATTTATCAAAGCCTTTGACATTGTTGACCCAAAAGAATCAGAAGTATGAATGGGGCGAAGAGCAAGAGCAGGCGTTTCAGACACTAAAGGATAGGTTGTGTAATGCGCCGATCTTGTCCTTACCAGAAGGGGTGGAAGATTTTGTTGTTTACTGTGATGCGTCCAACCAGGATTTAGGATGTGTTCTTATGCAGCGAGATAAGGTCATAGCTTATGCATCACGACAATTGAAAAACCATGAGAAGAATTACACCACACACGACTTGGAACTAGGAGTTGTAGTCTTTGCTCTTAAGATATGGAGACATTACTTGTATGGGACAAAAAGTGTGATCTATACGGATCACAAAAGCTTGCAGCACATCTTTGATCAGAAAGATTTGAACATGAGGCAGAGGCGGTGGTTGGAGCTATTTAGTGATTATGATTGTGAGATTAGGTATCACCCTGGAAAGGCCAATGTGGTGGCAGATGCTCTAAGTAGGAAGGAGAGGCTAGAACCTAAAAGAGTAAGGGAAATGAGCATAACTATTCAGACAACCCTTAGAGATAGAATTCGAGCAGCACAAGTAGAGGCCGTTAAGGAGGAGAGGCTAGTTGAAGAAAATCTACATACTATGGATCAGTACATGGAAGAAAGAGGAGATGGTTGCAAGTATTACTTGGATAGAATCTGGGTTCCGTTGTTTGGCGATACAAGGAAGGTTATATTGGATGAAGCTCATACGTTGAGGTATTCGATACACCCAGGAGCTGATAAGATGTATCAGGACATGAGAGATATGTATTGGTGGCCAGGAATGAAGAAAGATGTAGATTTGTACGTTAGTGAGTGTTTGACTTGCGCCAAGGTGAAGGTTGAACATCAAAGACCATCAGGATTACTGCAACAACCAGAGGTTCCTAAGTGGAAGTGGGAGAATATTGCCATGGACTTCATTACAAGACTGCCAAGGTCTAACAGTGGTAATGACATGATTTGGGTAATAGTGGACAGACTGACTAAGTCTGCCCATTTTGTGGCAATGAAGGAGGATGATAAGATGGAAAGGTTTGCCAAGAAATACTTGGAACATGTGGTGGCAAAACATGGGGTACCGGTGTCGATAATATCGGATAGGGATAGCAGGTTTACGTCTAGGTTTTGGGGGCTATTGGAGAAAGCCTTGGGTACGAGACTGGATATGAGCACAGCTTATCATCCGCAGACGGATGGACAGAGTGAGAGGACTATACAAATGCTAGAGGATATGTTGAGGGCGTATGTGATAGACTTTGGAGGAAGTTGGGAGAATCATCTGGCGTTGGCAGAATTTTCGTACAATAATAGTTACCATGCTAGTATAGAGTGTGCACCGTTTGAAGCACTTTATGGTAGGAAGTGTAGGTCACCGTTGCTATGGGCTAAAGTAAGAAGTAGTCAACTAATTGGACCGGAGATGGTACATGAGACTACGGATGCGATAACTATGCTTAAGGAAAAATTAAAGGCGGCTAGGGATCGACAAAAGAGCTATGCGGACAAGAGGCGTAAGCCGTTGGAATTTGAGGTTGGGGACAAGGTTATGCTAAACGTTTCACCATGGAAAGGGGTGATGTTGTTTAGGAAGAAATGGAAGTTAGCGCCTAGATTTGTGGGTCCATTTGAAATCCTTGAAAGGATTGGGCTAGTGGCGTATAGGTTGAGTTTACTGGAAGAGTTGAGTAGTGTACATGATGTGTTTCATGTCTCAAACTTGAGGAAATGCTTAGCAAGAACTGACTTGCAAGTATCGGTGGATGATATTAGTATAGATGCGAGTCTTCGTTTTATTGAAGAGCCGATAGAGATTTTGGACCGTGAAGTTAAAACATTGAAAAGAAGTAAGATACCGTTAGTTAAGGTTAGGTGGAATTCGAAACGTGGACCGGAGTTCACGTGGGAACGGGAAGAGTTTATGAGGAATAAGTATCCTCAGCTGTTTGTCAATGACGATCCTAAGGAGTAAATCTTGGGACGAGATTTCTATTAGGAGGGAGTGATATGACAACCGTGGTTTTGAGGTTCGTCACTTGGTCCTATTTTTAGGTTATTTTATGTGTGACTACTTGATTTGTGTGTTTACATGTTTATTTTATGTGAATGAGGTTGGTGTGGTTATCGTTTATGAGTATAGATTACTCATAAGTAAATCGAGGAACGGTTATTTCATGTTCATGAGCTCACAATTAGTGACTATGAAATGAAATGGTGATATTTTGGTGTTTACGTATACGTATAAGTATTATAGTAATTGTATTTTTATAGGATTTATGGTTTAGCATTTAGAGGTCTCGGATAAGGTAATTAGTCATATGAATATTTTTTGGGACGGTCTTAAGTCATTTAGGACTTATTTATAAAGTTTATTTCAAAATTTGAGATTTTTTATAAAAGTGTATATTTTACGTTTTTTCGGTAAACGCGTAAATTTGACTAGTTTTACGGTTTTGAGGTTTTGGAAGCTTTAGGAGCTGAAATAAATTAAGGTAAATTAAGGTAATACTAGTAATGTATTATTAAACAATAAAAATAAAAAAAATAAAAAAATATATATATAAGAGGCGGTTTGGCCGACTAAAAGAAAGGAAAAAAAGAAAGGAAAAAGGTAAGTGGGCTATGGGTTGGACTTGGGTTCACCCATACCCTATATAATGTCTTAATTAAAAAAAAAAGCCATAATTTTTCTCCTGGAACTCTATAGTCGACGACAGAAGGAGTTTTTTTAGATTTTCAGTATTTTTTTCATCTTCCATTAATTTAAAGGTAAAATCTTCATAACCCTTTTCAATTTAAATTATTTAATGTTTTCTTTAAATCATCTTATGATGGATTTAGGTTAGGGTTTAATTTAAAAACAGTAAATTAATGTTATATTAATGATAATATGATGATTACATAAACTAGGCTTGTATTTAATGGGGTTATGGGTAATTATTTGAGTTAATTTGATTAAACCCGTTTTTAAAAACTAGGCAGAATTTTGAGTCAATTGTTTTGATCCTATCGGGAGTTCTATAAACTCTTATTTTGCAATCCAAGTATCCCTGAAAAGGTAATTGAAGTGGCTTTCCAATGCAAGAAACTAGAACTAAATTGGAGGTCGGGAAGTGGGTCAAAAACAGGTTACAACAGTCGGAGGTCAAAACAGTTTTGAAGTCAGCCTATTTTCTTTTTAAGTTTTGGGTTGTTTGGGGTACTTAGGGTTGCATTGGGATCTTCTAACGAACATGAGAGATGGTTTATATATTATTGTAAGTATCTGCTTTGGGGCTAAGGTTGTGGTTTAGGGTAAGACCCCCTAATCATAACAAACTTTTTATATGTTTAAAATCAGTAAATCTGGAATGACAAAAGTATATATATATATATATATATATATATATATATATATATATATATATATGTATATATATATATATATATATATATATATATATATATATATATATATATATATATATATATATATATATATATATATATATATATATATATATCGAGGCCTTAACAGTAGCTTTAAGGTTGGGGCAAATGGGAGGTGTTAGCTAACATATGTAAGGGAATAAATATTCCCTTTACAGAGAGCATGGGTATGTTTAGGTGGGCGTTTGACTTATAGTTTGGAGACCTAAAATTGGGACTGTTTTGTGTAAAATATGAACGGGATAGTTATCAAACTTAACCAAGTTAAGGGATTGTTAGGGAAGGGTAATGGGGTGTTTAGAGCATATTAATGAGGGTCATATATGGGAGTAGGCTAGATGTCCATCATAGGTTGATGAGCCATCTTAGTGATTGGTTCATGTTTTGATTATGTGTTTTTGGTTTGTTAGTTTTCTTTTGGCTAGTGCTAGGAGTTTTGGAGAAGCTCAATCAAGTGAGTTTCATAGTCCCATGTTTACTAATGATTATGACTTCTATATGGGTTGGAAGAGACACTGTTATGTTATTTATAAATTATGCTGTGAATGTTTGGCGTTGGTAATGGACTTATGTGTGCATACTTATGTGATTAACTACTAGTTGATTCTTGATTGTTTATGTTTTGACTTGGTACCAAGGGGATATTGGCAAGGCGGGGCCTTGGGATTGGTTCATAGGTGTTTGGACGCCTATGGGAGTATGGTGTTTGGTAAGTCTGGGAGTGTTGGATTTGGGTTGATTAGTTAAATCTTGAATATTAGTTGTTAATGCATGTTAGTATCACATTGTCCATATGTTTCTTAAATTTGGTTATTATTCACATCTTTTGGTATGATTTTGGCGTTTGAGTCTAAACCTATGACTCTCACCAACTTTATGTTGACGTGTTTTAGTGTCTCTTTCAGGTGATACTATGGTTAAGCATGAGAACATAAGTGGTTAGGATTTGGAGAGCGTAGGAATGCATTTAGAAGGAGATCCCCGTTTCCTTCTTAGTTTTTATTTGTACATTTAATAAGTGATACTGTTGGCTCACATATGTTTTTTTGGTTATGTTATTTATTTGTCTTGGGTAAGAGGTAGAACTGTTACCTACTTACCTAGACTCCTGCATTGTTGAGATATTGTCATGACTTTTGTGTCACCATTTTATGACATTTCTTATTTCATATAGTTATCTCTATAGACATGCCATGTTGTGATGATATCCATACGTCGCGCCCCATATTCCGCCATGGTGGGGTATGACAGCATCAAATGCCTTGGTCAACAAATCAGCTACATTGTTGTCTGTATGAATCTTCAAGACTTGAATAAGCTTTTTGTCATAAGCATCTCTTATAAAGTGATGTCTTATTTCAATATGCTTAGTCTTGGAGTGAAATACTTTATTCTTGACAATGCATATAGTACTTTCATTATCAATGTAAATCTTGGTGTTCATGAAGTTAAACCCATAGTCCGACAACTGATTCTAAATCCAAAGTACTTGTCCACAGCAATGAGCAGCAGCTACATATTCAGCTTCAGTTGTAGAAGTAGCAACAATGGTTTACTTCTTACACTGCCATGATATGAGTCTTCTGCCTAGGAATTGACAACCTCCTGTTGTGGCTTTCCTATCATGATTTTCTCCAGAATAATCACTATCTGAATAAGCTTCTAATTCAAAGGTGGAATCTCTAGGATACCATAATCCTAAATTAGGTTGACTTTTAAGATACTTAAAAATCTTCTTCACATCATGTAGATTGACACCTTTGGATGAACTTGGAATCTTGAACAGGCACACACAACAAACATTATATCTGGTCTTGAAGCAGTAAGATACATCAATGAACCAATCATTGACCTATAGAGATGAATGTCAACATCTTCTCCATGTTCATATTTTGATAAAGATTTCTTGGCTTCAAAAGGTGTGCTTGTACTCCTTGTACCCATACATGAAAATTTCTTCAAGATTTAAGCAACATATTTATCTTGACTGATAAATATTCCATCTTTCCTTTGTTTGACTTGCAGTCCTAAAACGAAAGTTAGTTCTCCCATAGAACTCATTTGAAATCTTCCTTTCATCAAAGCTTCAAACTCTTCACACCATGTCTTCTTGGTAGAACCAAAAATGATGTCATCAACATAGACTTGAACTAGAATGATGTCTTTGGCATTTTTCTTGATGAACAGAGTTTTGTCAATGGTTCCTCTCCTATATCCATGTTCTAGTAGAAAGTTGGATAAAGTTGCATACCAGGCTCTTGGAGCTTGATGCAGACCATAAAGTGCTTTGATAACTTTGTAGACTCTGTTGGGGAATTTAGGATCTACAAAACCTGGAGGTTGTGAGACATATACCTCCTCTGAAATAGTACCATACAGAAAGGCACTTTTCACATCTACTTGATAGACTATAAATCCCATATATGATGCAAAGGCCAAAAATAACCTAATGGCTTCTATCCTTGCCACTGGTGCAAAAACCTCATTATAGCCTATCCCTTCTTCTTGTCTATAGCCTTGAGCAACAAGTCTTGCCTTGGTCCTCACAACAACCCCTCTTTCATCCTTCTTGTTCCTGAAGACCCATCTAGTACCAATTACTCTTTTACCTGAGGGAAGATCCACAAGAATCCAAACCTTTTGTAGCTCAAATTGTGTTAATTCTTCTTGCATGGCATCTACCCAACTTTCTTCATCAAGAGCCTGAGAGATGTTTTTGGGCTCTACTTGAGATAAGAAACAGGCAAACAAATAATGTTGACTATCTTTATGATTTGTTCTCTACTGTTGTTTAACATAACTCACTAGTGCATGAGTTTCAATATTGGTTTGCAGTAGTCTTCTGGTTTGTACAGCAGATTTTGGATCACCAATAATCTGTGTAGTAGGATGGTTGTTATTGACTTTATGAGTGGGAATATAACTGACTGGAATTTCTGTTTCCAAATTGTTGAAATCAGTTACTACACCCTACTCATCATAGGAAGCTTTGGAGAAGATTCCTTCAGCTGGACTGGCATATAAGTCTTCATCGTCCAATGCTTGCAAAATCTCTTCTAGTGAGTCAACAGATTTGGTAGATCTTGACTTAGCAGTACTTGCAGATGAAGTACCGCTAGGTATAGTATGTACTGCTGAGTGTTGTGACTCAAAAGACTCTCCTCCTAAATGCTTATTAACATATGTAGCATTCTTTTCTTGATCTTGAAGCCTCTGAAGCTCTGGGAGGCTTGATCATCATTTGATGGCATGGTTTGCTTCTTGGGAGTTGCAAACATGGGAGTAATAGTAGGCATGTTGGGCACATAGATGTGAACATCATCATCTGATGAAGAAACATCTTCTTGAGTACATGCATTAGTTGCACTTGACTCCTCACCTGCATTGTTAGTTTGACAATCCATTTGCAAAGAGTAGTAATCCATGGAGTTAGTTAGATAATCTAAATTAAACATCCAAGCATAACCTATTCCTGGAACATTAGGTTTATTTTCTAAGAAATTGACATGAGCATTTTCTTCAACTTTCTTAGTTGCCAAATTGTAAACCCTATATACTTTACTTTGCAATGAATATCCTACAAGATATCCTGGATCAGACTTTCCATCAAACTTTCCCAAATATTCAAGAGTATTTAGTATAGACACATGACACCCAAAAGGTTTTAAATGACATATGTTTGGCTTTACATTAGTCAAGAGTTCATAAGGTGTTTTGTTTTGAGGCTTAGTTACTAGGACTCTATTTAACACATAACATGCAGTATTGATTGCTTCTGCCCAAAAGGTATTTGGTAAAAGTAAATCAGCCAGCATAGTTCTAGCAGCCTCAATTAATGTCCTATTCTTCCTTTCAGCTACTCCATTATGTTGTGGAGTTCTAGGATTACTAAATTGTCTTTTAATTCCTTTAGACCTACAGAATTCATCAAAATCAGCATTCTTAAATTATGTTCCATTATCAGTCCTAATGATTAATAACTGTTTAGTGAACTGATTTTCAACTAAAGTGATAAAAATCCTTTAGTAATTCACTTGTTTCACTTTTAAGGGCTAAAAAGAAAACCCAACTAAATCTACTATAATCATCAGTTATGACTAGACAAAAGGTCTTATGACTAATGCTTCTGATAGAAACTGGACCAAATAAATCCATATGCAAAAGTTGCAAAGGTTTTGTCACAGTATTTACAGTCTTGGTCTTACAAGAGGCTCTATGTTGTTTACCTTTTTGACAAGCAGCACAGGTGAAATCATTTTGAAAAGATTTGTTAGGTAGACCTCTAACCAAATTCCTTTTTACCAAACTATTAAGATTCTTGAAATTCACATGACCTAACCTTATATGCCATAGGTTTGACTCATCTAAAGAAGCCTTAGCTAGCAAACATGTAATACCACCTGTTAGAGTAATAGTATGAAGATTAAAGGTGTACATATTTTCTTGCCTGGGTACTTTAAGCAGTATTTGAGATTCCTTAGGCATCTCAAAGTCTTTGGACAATACCAAGCAGTCTTTGTCTGTGAATAGCACCATGTTCTTCTTATCACACATTTTTGATACAGAAAAGAGATTGAACTCGTTCAATTCTTTTACAAAGAAAAAATCTTCAATTCCAACTTTCCTGTGTTGATTTTCCCTTTGCCAGTGATTCTACCTTTGCTACCCCCAAAGGCTACTGGACCTCCTCTGAATTCTTCAAATTCAGCAAGAAAATCTTTGTTTCCTGTCATGTGTCTTGAGCATCCACTATCTACAATTCCTTTATCTTTTAATTCATCAATGAGATACCCCTACACACAAATAAAACTCATTAGTTTTTAACAGGGACCCAAGACACATTTGGCTCAGATCTTGTGAGACCTACACATTTAAGAGTTTGTACTGAAGCATTCCTAGTAATGCTACTTTTACTCTTATACTTCATGGTTTCATTCATGTAGTCAAATTTATAGGGTGACTCTATGTGCTCTGACTTCTTTGACTTAAGTACTGCTTTAGCGGTACTTGCTTTAACACATGGTATATCTCTTTTAGGAACCCACATTTGCACTGGTTTGTTCTTGTCCTTACCTTTAGGTGTTTTAACTTTTTCAAAAACTTTCTTAGAAGTCTTGGAGAATATTGGTTTTACAGACTTTAAACCAACAGTACTTGAGTTTGGTCTAGCAGTACTTGCATGTCTAGACTTGCCGGTATTTGGTTTACCAGACTTTAAAGTTACTAGCCCTTGCTTCATAAGTACTTCCCTAGGAACAAAACTTTTGGTAGGATTATTTTTAACCTGTTTAACTACCTTTGTGTGATCAAACTTAGGTTTGTCATCTTTAGTTTTTTGATTCCTATAAACCTGTGCATTTTTCCCATTACTGTTTTTCATGACCCTTTATGTAGCCTTTTGTTTCACCTTTTTATCTTCATGTAATGTACAATCCTTGATGAAGTGACTTAGACTACCACAAACATAACATCATTTTCTTCTTAAATAAGACCCAAAAGGTTGTTTTGACTTTACTTTCTCAAAACCTATCCCACCCATTTTGACTTTAGTATGTTGTACATTGTTTTCCAATATCTTACTAGGAGTTTTTACCTGCTTAGAAGCAGAACTAGTCTTAGATGCCTCAAAAACAAAGTTGTTCATTAAAGGTGGATAAACAATATTCTTGGTCACAGCAGTATTTTCTTGGGACAGAGTACTAGAGTTAAAGACATTATTAATCTTAGGTTCTTCTAACTCTATACTAGTATCATTACAAGAGGGCATGAAAATTCCTGATAATGGTGGAGGAACTGCCTTCATTCCTTCAGCATATCTATCATTTTCAGGTGTATCATCTACCTTACTAGAACTATCAAAAATCCCTTTTGATAAGTCTTTGTTAGTTAAGGTTATCCCAGGTTGATCCTCAATATATCCTAGGCCTGTTTTATCATAATACCCCATTTGTGAATTAATCAATATTCCGAATCCCTTAGAGGATTGTTGCCAATGACTAATCACTTCCCTTTCATTACAAAGACTGGTTTTTAAAGCTTCATTTTCTGAATTTATTTTTAAAAGTTGTCTTTCAAAAGCTTTTATTTCCACATCTTTTTCCCTCATTTGAAGAGTCAAAATCCTTATTTTCTCTTCATAGTTTTGTTAAGCCTTTTTGTACAAAACTATATTTTCTTCTAATTTAACAACACCCTGTTTGAAAGCTTTTACTTCTACAGTGCATGTGTTAACGTTTTGATACTGTTCCTCTAGTTCTACTTTTAGGCTATTAAATTTAAGAATACAATCTTTAGAACAAGGATGTACCTCAGTATCGTCATGTGAGAGAGCCATTAGTCCAAGCTCTTCTTCTTCTTCTTCTTCTGCCCAGTTCACCACTCTATCTACAGTAACTAATGCTTTAGTTTCTTTAGGACTCCTGTTGTTTCCTTTGGGAAAGCTTTCAGTTATTCTTGGAATGGTTCTATAGCTGTTCTTGGACTTCTGATTGCTAGTCTCAGCTTTATCTCTAGAGCATTCTCTTGCAAAGTGTCCATTCCTTCCACAGTTATAGCATTCAACTTTAGACTTGTCATATCCTAATGGCTCATTAGGATCAACAGTCATTTTTCTTCCAGTCTTCTTGAAGAACCTATTAGATCTTACTAACACCATAGCAGCTTGCCATTTAAGATCCATCTCTTCAACATCAGCATCATCCATTTGGAACAAGTAATTGAGAGTTAATCTTGGCATGTTGTCTTGTCCAGAAAAGAATGAGAAGGCATCATTGTTACTAAACAATGGTGAAGACCTTCCATGTGGATTTTGAGAGACTATTGGACTGCTTTCAATACTTTGTGGGTAAGTACTGCTTGTAAGTCCTCCAGTGGTATTTGTGAAATATGTACCGCTGCTAGATCCATTAGCGGTATTTTGAAAGTAAGTATCGTTGTTCCCATCTGACACAAAAGCCAAGTTAGACTTTAAAGTAGTTGCTGTCTTTACTTCAGTGCCTTTCACATCCCTCTCATATGCTCTAAGATTGTTGTAGAGATGATCAAACGGAATTGTTTCCAAATCATCTCTTGTGATGAAGTGCATAGCCATTGCCTTCCACTCTAGTGTAACACTTCTTAAGAATTTTAAATTGGCTTCTTCATTAGGAATCACTTGTCCATAAACTGCTAACTGAATAAGCAACTTATTGAACCTTCCATATCCACCATGTATCCCCTCTATACTGGTAATTGAGAAGTTATAAAATCCTTGCTTAAGAACAATCTTCTTAATTTTCTTAGATTTGTCATTGCCTCCAAATCTAAGTTTTATAGCATCCCACATAGCTTTGGCATCTTTATAATGATGAAAGCTTGGTAGAATGTCTTCAGAAAGAGACATAGCCAAAGCAGTTCTGGCTTTTCTTTCTCTGATCTCTGCTTGTACCTCCTCAGCAGTCACAGCAGGTAGAACATAGCATGATTGTCTGGCAACCAGTGTAGCTTCTTTGGTGTATTCCCATTCTTGATAACTTGCACACAGTGTGATCTGTGTGATTCAAGTAATGTTCCATCTGCATAGCCCATGTCTCATAATTGTCACCTTTAAGAACTGGGAGTTTAACAGCAGATAGAGTATGAGAAGGTGTTGGTGTTGGTGTAGAGGTAGCTACAACATTCATGGCTTGAGCACCTTGTGCTGGTGCAGGATGCACAACTTGTGGTTGTCCCTGTGGCAGAACAGGATCATAGTTCTGAACATCATCCAAGTGAGCATTATCACCATCTGGTTGAGACATTGAGATTTGGTATGTGTGGAGTGTTTGGGATCATGTTCTTCTTTTTCAGAGTTTCTCAACAAGCTCTGATACCACTTGTTGATCCCTTTGGTTGGATCTATATTCTGTTAAGAATTAGTATAATAGTTTGTAATCAAACTAAAACACTTTGAGCACTCTTACTAACACTAAATAAGTTATGCGGAATCTAACTTATAAAGCACAGAAGAACAGAATTACTTTTAACTATTCGATTCTCTTATTAATCGACTTGAATGAGGTACATGAAAGACATTGTACCTATGTTCCTTTTATAGAGTAAGGAACCCTAGAAACCTTAGAATATTCTATAAAGATAACTATATCAGAGACGATATATTATCAATATTCTAACTATTTAGGTATATCACATAAGATATACTCTAACTCTAACTAAGACATATCTTATACGAAGATATATTCGTCCTAATCATCATAGCAGTACTTACTTTATAAGTAGCAGTACTTACTATGTACCACGTTAATAATAACGGTACTTACATAACACTAACAGTACTTGAAATATACTAACGGTACTTGACACTTAACAAATAATTCCCAACAATCGGTACCCTTCTGTATATCACAGCCAGTCGACCTGATCTTCAGTTTGCTATATGTGTGTGCTCGGTATCAAACTAGGCCTACTGAGTTACACTTAGCTACTGTTAAACGGATCTTTCGGTATCTTAAAGGAACCATTAATCGGGGACTTTGGTATTTGAAGGACTCTTTGATTGCACTAATGGCATATGTAGATGCGGATCACGCGGGTTGTCAAGATACAAGGCGTAGCACGAGTGGAACTTTGCAACTACTAGGAGATCGACTAATCAGTTGGGCGTCTAAAAGGCAGAAAAGCGCTGCAATTTCAAGTACAGAAGCAGAATACATAGCTTTGTCCGGTTGTTATGCTCAAATTATTTGGATGAGATCGCAATTAACCGACTATGGTCTAGGTTTCAACAAAATTCCGATGTACTGTGACAACAAAAGTGCAATTTCCTTCTGTTGTAACAATGTTCAATTCTCCCGGTCGAAGCATATTGACATTCGCTACCACTTCATCAAGGAGCAAGTGGAAAATGGAGTGGTCGAGCTTTACTTTGTCCATATGAGTATCAACTGGCATATATTTTCACAAAGGCTTTAGATCACGCTCGAACGGAATTTTTAGCCGACAAGCTAGGTTTGAGAACGTTCTCGCCCGAGACTCTAAAGGATTGGCAGATGAAGCGAAAGAATAGTGGTGGTAAACTATTCTCCGTATCCTTGGTGATCATCTATATATATTGTTTATATTTTTATCCGCAAAAGCAAAATACAAAAATATAAAACCATATAAAAACCATAAAAATTGAAAAATTTAGAAAAATCCAAAAACTTTTTTACTTTATTTTTCAAAGGCATGTCTTTTGGTACGATAATATTTACGGCTTTAGAAATGTAGATTAATATTGACACGACGCCATATATAGAGTTCGTACAAAAGTTGTAAATATTTCATAAAACATGCCTATATGGCTTGTAGTTATTTCAGACTACAACCCGGTTTTCACATTAAAGTCAAGTATTTCTTAAGAAAGCTTTGGCTCACAACGGGAATTAATTTTCTCGGGCATGGTTTACTTTATAACCATGTAAGGGATTGTGTTTACGTTATAACACAATCTAACACGGATATATGTACGCATCAGTGCATTTATTTTTTAAAACAAGAGAAATCTTGTTTTTATGAAGCTATCATCTCTACAACCAGAAGCAATCTGCAATTGGTATCTACATACTCGACGATGCAACCACTCAAACGACGACTACAACTTTTTCAATAGAACACGGGTCAACAGTTAAGGGGGAGCAATTATCCAGCATTCAGAATCTTTGATACCGAAAGTGCCAAGTTCACAAACTGGTGTCAAGACAAAAATACCAATCGTACATACGGTGTCAAGAGATGACTTCAGACGTGACGAGGCGACCAACATTTGCCGACAAGAACCATGTGATCTTATCGTATGATGTTCTCATCAATCAGGTCCAACTTTGTCAATTTATTCTAATATGGTGAATTTATGATCATTTTACTAATCTGTATCATATCTCAACGTTTGGTATCATGAAGATAAAACGGACTTGCACTTTTCTTCCCAAAAACTTTGTTAAAATTTTATTAAATCAATTGATATTAAAAACATCGATTGGGTTAATATTTTTAATATGGGGGACAAAATGTGATTTAATATGGGAAATGATTAATCAAAAATGGTTTGACTTAACATGATAGCTCATCCCGACATGTGCGAAATGTTTTCAAATATCGTGGCATATGTTAAGGGGAGCAAAATGGATTTGCTATACCAAAATGGACTTCATGGTGACATATACTTACCCAAAACCCATTTATTTCACGACGATGAAGATTGTGGTGACATAAGGATGGTAGGATAGGTTAAGTCCAATGATTCTTCCAAAACTGGAGGAATCTTCCCAAGGACATTCCATAGCTAGAAATAGTAGTATTTAGGAAAGATGGAGAAAGATTGTGAATGTATCTGAATGCCAATCAAGTACTTAAGTTAGCACTGGAACAATCACAACAAGGTGCTAGTTAGGACGTATTGGTAAGCATTAAAGGGGTTGAAGAATTAAAAAGAATCGTAAAGATAAAGGGTGTAAAGAAAGAAGCCCTCCTTACAACCTTAAGCAGAAACCGGGTCAACACATATGCTATTGAGATCATTTTAATGATGCTCGATATATAAGATAGAGATCATGGACCCAGTGATGCAATGCACAACCCATCCCAGCTAACTCAGATATCTCTCAAAAGGTATTTATTTTATTCACACGGAGACAACGCATTATCTATCGATTTATTCACTCTGAATATATTGATATTGAAAAGGTGGCACTCCTCTCCAGCCTCCGATCACTAAAATCCAAAATGCACTATCGAGTCTAGAACCATTTGAGATCATCAAATATCTCATTAGGACACACTTCCATATTTCCTTGCTTCTTCACACTCTGTGAAAAGTAAGAAAGATCTTAAGAGTGCTACGCAAAATCTTCATGATCTTGCCTGAACATCCGAGTAATACGAAAGTATTTACAATGAAGATGGAAATCCTTCTTGAGCGAATATCAAAAAGCTCATGGTAGGTGACTTGTGCGATTCTTTATGAATCAAGCTTGTGATAACTGGTGTTGATACAAAAGTTGGGTAGATCGAGCTTGACCCAAATTAGGCTTAATTTGGGGTCTTGTGGACTCTGGCTCTTGCACTAAGTTAAACATACTTTGAGGACCCTGCGCACTAAAAAGACATCGTTAGGCTTACCGTGGGTTTGTGACCCACGATTAGACTACAGCGTGAGAGTAAGTAATCGATTTGAGTATGTAGTGTTTAGTGTATTGTGTGTATCGTTCCTTTGTGGAACCTATGGGGTTCCTTTTATACCCGAGAGAGTCCTGGCTGGGCTCTCCTACTCTTGCGGCCAAAGGAAGAGACAATGACCTAAAATAGTTTGATCCTTATCGCATAACCAAGGCAAGTGTATATCTCTTCCCTTTAGGCGAATATATCTATATGATAGATTATATTCTTATCTGATCCTGTCGCGCTGCGACAAGGACCTGGCTAAGTAATTAACATTATGTGCGACAGCGGCTTACCGGGCCTCGTGGGCTTGCGTGCGCATCGCATAAGCATTCAATCCATTCCTGATGGATGCGGTTAGTACCCGTGGGTCGGGCTATCCAGCCCAAGTAGGGACTATACATCATCATGTCCCCCCAGTTTAGTGGTTGCAGGTTCCAACCGCGGCTGCTACACTATAAATCAACTAAAACACTCGCATAGTCCAGATATGAATAAAGATTTCAAACATTCCCGCCAAGAAGACATTCATCCCCCTTTTACCTAACCTCCTCGGTACCTAGGAAAAGTGCCTGCCACGTCATACTTAACCCTTTAACTTCTACCATTGGATCTAGCAAGTGGGAAACACGTAGCACATATCCAACCATGAATAGTAAATCAGTAGGTATATGTATACACCCCTGACGCCTCCTTTTGAATGTTTACCAATTACAAAAACTCTCAAACCTCCATTAACGCCTTCAACACAAGCCATCATCACAAGATCTTTAGCGAAGGTTATCTACGCGACCATCGTATTATACATATAACACCATGGTGAAACAATTATCCGCCATTACATCAACCTTGACCATAGAGGAGCTAGACCAGTTCACCATGGAGTTCTACATACCTAACTACCTGCACCCAGAAGTTCCTAACCCTCGACATAATATAAGCCAGGCCCCAGCGGGAAAGATAGGGGTGTACACCCGGTTCTTTGATTATGCAAACCAACGTATACCTATGTCACGCTTCCTTCTCAGCGTGTTGATGCATTATGAGACCCACGTCTCTCAATTTCATTTTATAGGGACGGCCAAAATTTCAAATTTCGAAATAAACTGCCGCACCCTAGACATAGATCCCACCGTAGACCTTTTCCGCGTATTCTACCAACGACAATTAGCCAATGGTTGGGTTTTTTTCGCTAAGCGAAAAGGCGGAATGCAATGTTATGACGGAAAAGTAGACTCCCTAATGGACTGGAATGACAGATTCTTCTGGCTTGACGCCGCCGTCTTCCCTTTCCACTTCCCTATTTTGACCCTCGAAATGGTGAGGAAGGACCCCTTACCTGGCCGCAACTCCTATAATCCTGAAGACGCGGAGACATTCAACAACAACTGTATCCCCGTACAGCCGTACCAGAGAGTGTGCTAGTCACCCTTGGACTAAGCCGCGCACAGGATACCTGTCTTCTGCACCCAGGACGGCCAGGGTTAGTGGTTCTTCCTCCCATCCACCGTAGCATTCTGTAAGTACCTTCTTCTGTCAAGAAACTAATTTGTATCTTTCTGTGTGTTTGTTTGCTTATTGCGCAGTTATGGATCTTCTTGAACTCGTTCGTGGTGCATTCCCAGAAGATTTGATGGTATACTCTCGTCCTGAGAGGGAAAATGAAGAATCCCTCCAAGACCGTGCCCAGAAGAACACCATGGACCTGGAAGTCAGAGGGGCATCCGTCGCCCAAGAAAATGATGACACATGCGTGGATCAGCCACCACCCTCACCATCAGCACAACAACCACCAGTAGCACAACAACCACCACCGCCTTTCCTCAGCTCCTCGCTGTCTTCGGATAATCTTACCAAGGACACGGAGAAAGGCGCAAAATAATTTGATGAAGAAGACACTTCTACCCTGGGGAAGAGACAAAGGAGCCCCCCATCGTCTTCACGCAAAGCTGCACGCACTAGGGATGGTCCCTCCTGGACAAAGGTACGCACAACCGAAAAATAGTTCGAGGAGAACCTTGCGAAGACTCCCCCTCCCACTCCTCCAGTCACCATCAACCTAAAGTAACTTCCTTCCCACACATTGTTGTTTTTGTTCTCATGTTGTTTTCTTTTTTTATATATCTCACCATCATCCTTATGTGTCAGTGGCGACCTAGAGAAGTCTTCTGCTAAAGCTAAGACCACGCCTTCCCCCCACAAGGAGACTTCATCAGCAGGGGGAAGCGTGTTCCTCCCAGACCCTGTCTTTGCTCCCAACTGGGAACTGCCTGCATCTTCCGATCTGATAAGCGCTTTTGACTGGTCAAGTTTTCTTGATAACATTGTGCCCCCTGGCCGAGCAGAAATTCTAGAAGGAATGAGTGACGCTGTCCTGGCCGATGAAGCCATCTATCTAGCAGCGCAGCATGTGACATTGACGTCACATCTTAAGAAGAGATTCCTAGAGCTGTCTGCACACGAAGGAAAGACTAAGGCAAGTTACCGAAGAAAAATCCATCGCGTTGGGGGACATGCAAGAAATAATCGACCAAGAGATCGAGAGAGGAAGAAAGGATGCAGCTCTTCTCCATTCTTTGACAGAGGAAATGAACAGGCTATCCATCGCTCTAGATGAAGAGCGCGCCCAGCTCAACCAGCCAGAGGCCTCTAACCAAGTTGCTATGGGGGCCTTCGAGGAAGGAAAAAATAAGTTCGTAGCTGATGTTGACGCGTTGGACGCCAAGGTGAAGGAGGATGTAAACGACCTCAGCGGTCAATTAAAGAGGTTGAGCATAGAGCTGGATGAAGACTTGTACCCTCACTTATTGAAGGAAGTAGTTGAGAAGCGGTGGCTAGTGCGCCATGGTTTGCGCTTAGCCGCAATGGGTGCCTTGGAAGACCCCACCTTGCGAACTTCCTTCTCCAAGTATGTGATAGCTGCGGTCAACAAGGGTACTTCCAGGGGTTTGGTGAAAGCACACGAGGCAAAATTACTGAATAACGATTTAGCAGAGGTGTCCTTTTATGACCCGAAGGCCGACTCCAAACTGACAACAGCCTTGCGGGATATGAAAGCCTGTCCACTGCCATCCTTTGGTTTAGAGGATAAGGACCATGAGGTACCCCTGGAAATTGTGATGGAGGGCCTTACACTGGCGCGCCACAAAGTAGAGGGCGCAGAAGCATTGCCGGACTTCCACCTGAAACTGTCTATGGAGCAGCTGACACTAACTATATTTGCACATCCTAGGGACGCACTTGAACCATTCAAAATTGAGAAGAAGTCCCACTATCTGAGGTGCTTGCAGCCCATGAGAGTCGTGTTGCTGCCAAGAGGGCCCTTCTGAACATAAAGGCTGCACCATCTATTGGCGCGACCCATCTTGCGCCCTCTATTCCTGTGCTACCACTACCACTGCTAGAGAGGGACTCTCACACGCTGGACCGAATGGAGAAGAGCTTAAGGGACCATCGCGCCACTGCTTACTGGCCACTGTTACTGAAATTGAAGAGGTCATCATCCGAGACCCATTTACTCACCAACCATGCTACTGACTTGTAAATATGTGGCTTATTTTGTGATGCCCAAATGTTCGCTCTTGGTTGTAACAAACACTATTTTTTATTTATGATAAGTTTGCTTTAATGTTTGTAACACGACTTCGTATAATGAGTTAATGTAAACTCATAAATGGTCCATATGGGTTTGAGAAGCTCATTACGTGCAGTATACCGCTACTACCATAAGGACGGCCAGGTGAGGGGAGAAGCTCATTATGTGCACGATTGCGTCTTAACAGTCTTAGAGTTTACTGGATGCATAACTTGCTACGACGTCATGAATAGCAAGGGGCCTAACAAGGATACACGATCCATGGTTGATGGGGTTGCATCCTACTTACTCGAAGAGTCTAATTAGAAGGGTAGGCTCATTCCTCTTATTTCTCCTGGAAACGTTGTGCACGCGTGCGCTAGTAGGCAATACATAATACCTAAAAAAGAAAACATGTATGACAAAGAAAACGTTTTTAGAACGCGCCGTGGAACTAGCTAGGTACCACGACAGTTTTATTAATACTTGCAAGTTTTAACACATGAAATAAAAAGAAAAAACAATACAATTATTCAAGAAGTACGCCGCAAAAGGTAGCACTTCTTTAGATGGCATATGTTCCAAGGCCTTTGTAGGTCGCGGCCATCCATGTCACGCAGTCGATACGCGCCATTCCCTAGTGTATCTGTCACTATATAAGGTCCCTCCCACTTAGGTCTAAGTTTTCCTGCATTCTCAGCACGACTGGCCGCGTTTGAGCGATACACAAAGTCACCTGTCCTGAAGGAGGT
The DNA here is from genome assembly GCA_025667525.1 of Glebionis coronaria. Taxonomy (NCBI): domain Eukaryota; kingdom Viridiplantae; phylum Streptophyta; class Magnoliopsida; order Asterales; family Asteraceae; genus Glebionis; species Glebionis coronaria. The sequence continues at coordinate 127,817,719 of CM046878.1, read as the reverse complement.
CTTGCGCACCCTATCATCATAATAGCCTTTCATTTTTGCTTTTGACTTAGCTTCGCGGATTGTTGCCAACTCTCGCCGCTCCTCGATTATGTCTAAGTTCAATCGCAGCTCATCGTTGTTAGTAACCATGTCTACCTCCGCTGTGCGGAGGGTTTGCAATCCGATCTCAGCTGGGATGACTGCCTCTGTACCATATGTTAGGGCGAAAGGGGTATCACCCGTGGTTGTCTTGATCATCGTGCGATGTGCCCACAAGACATGCGACAACTCATCGAACCACTTCCTATTATGTCCCCCCAATCGTGCTTTTATGCCATCTCCCAAACTCTTGTTTCCTCTTTCCACAAGTCCATTCGTTTGTGGATGGGCTACCGATTCGAACCGCTGGTGTATTCCATTCTTTGCGCACCAATCCTTGAATGGGTTCTCCGCGTACTGCTTTCCATTATCAGAAACTATTTCACCGGGTAGTCTGAAACGACATACTATGTTGTCCCATACGAACCTCTTCACCTGGTTCCACGTGATTGTTGCGACTGCCTTTGCTTTAATCCATCTTGTGAAGTAATCCATCGCGACTATGAGGAACTTAATCCCACCCGCGGCTACGGAAAAAGGTCCCACGATATCTATTCCCCATTTGAAGAATGGCCAAGGTTAGATAATCAGCGTGAGTTCCTCCTGGGGTTGCCGAGGTATTGGGCTGTGCACCTGGCAGTCATTGCATTTATTAATGAGTGTTCACGTGTCCGTATGCATGGTTGGCCAGTAGTACCCGCTGTGCAACGCTATTGCTACCACGGACCTTGGTCCTGCGTGCATGCCACATGACCCATCATGGATTTCGCTAATGATGTATTGCGCCTGGCGTGGCCCTACGCATCTTAGCCATGGCTGGAGAAATGATCGCTTGTAAAGGACCCATCTCTGACTTCAAATTGCCTCGAACGTCTTCGTATTCGTTGTGACTCGGTTTCGTCATGTCGGAGTGAATCATTCGTGAAATAACCCACAATCAGTGTCATCCATGTAGGGCCTTCTTCCTCTACGACCGATGTGACCTCTTGCTCTTTTATTGACTTGTCCTTGAGAATCTCCACAAGGACTTGTTTTGATAGGTATGCAAAGCTGGTAGATACTATTTTACTAAGTGCATCTGCTTTCTTGTTCTTCCCCTGGGTACTTGGCGTATTCGGAACTTATTGAAACCTTCAATCAATGCTTTGGCTTTTTGTAAGTATTGCACCATGTTATCTTCTTTCGCCTCGTATTCGCTAAGTATATGGTTTGCCACCAGCCGAGAATCTATGTTTGCTTCGAGATTGCGCACACCCATTCGTGTTGCAATTCTTAGCCCTGCTATGAGCGCCTCATATTCTGCCTCATTATTTGTGGCTGTGAACTCAAAACGCAATGCGTATGTGGATTCCATTCCTTCGGGGTTGGTAAGTATGAGACCCGCGCCTGATCCGTCGGTGCAAGAGGACCCATGAGTAAACAAGACACACGGGGTTGGGTCTTCTTCTTTTTGATCTGGCCATTGAACTCCTTCTTCTGGTTTTTCAATGATGAAATCTGCCAAAATTTGCCCCTTTACGGCATTGCGGTCTGTAAGTAATGTTGTGTTCCCCTAGTAGAACACTCCATTTCTAGAACCTACCTGCGACCTCTGGTTTTGATAATACCTGCTTAATAGGCTGATCAGTTATCACCACTATTGGGTGCGCTTGGAAGTATCGACGCAACCTCTTTATCGCGAACACTAGTGCTAGTACCAATTTTTCCATTGGGGTATAATTTAGCTCCGAGCTTTGCAACGCTCTACTTATGAAGTATACTAGAGTTTGCACATTTTCTCTATCCGTCATTAGCACTGCACTGATCGCTCCATGTGTAGCAGAAAAATACATTATTCGTTCCTCGTTAAGTCGTGGCGCGACTAACATAGGTAGCGAAGCCAAATGTGTTTTTAATTCCTCGAAGGCCTTTTCCGCTTCCTTCGTCCAATTGAGTCACCTTTCTTAATGCACCGTTTGAGCGTTTTAAACAAAGGGAGTGACTTCTCCGCTGACTTAGACAGGAACCTGTTCAGCCCTGTGAGTTTCCCATTCAGCGACTGTACTTCCTTTTTTGTCTTTGGGCTTTGGAGTTGAATCACCGCGTCTGTTTTTTCCGGGCAGGGTTTGATGCCATTGGGGTCAATCATGTATCCTAGGAACATGCCTTCTGTTACCCCAAAAGGGCACTTCTTGGGATTTAACTTCATGTTTATTCTCCCGAGTGTTGAGAATGTTTCCTCTATATCTCGGATAAGCTCACTCTCTGTGTGACTTTTGATTACCAAATCGTCGACATACACCTCCAAATTCCGCCCTATTTGGCTTTCAAACGCTTTATCAACCAGTCGTTGATATGTGGCCCCTACGTTCTTGAGTCCAGATGGTATTTTTGTGTAGCAATACACACCCTAGCTGGTATGGAATGCTGTTTTTTCTTCGTCCTCTTCTGCCATTTGTATATGGTGGTACCCCTTGTACGCATCCAGGAAGCACTTGAAGGGATACCCGTACAATGATTCTACCTTCCAATCTATCTCTGGGAGTGGATAGCAATCTTGTGGACAAGCTTTATTAAGGTCTGTGAAATCAATGCACATGCGCCAGCTACCATCATGTTTCTTCACCATCACTGGGTTAGCGAGCCAGTCATGATAGTAAACTTCCCTCATTATTCCTGCGTCTATTAGCTTTTTCACTTCCTCGAGTATCACCTTGCTGCGTTCTGGGGCATGTCCTCTTTTCTTTTGCCTAATCGGAGGGTATCCTTCGCGGATTTGGAGCTTGTGTTCGGCTATTAACCTTGGTACCCCCGTCATATCTTTGGGTTCCCATGCGAAGATGTCTAGGTTGTTCTTTAAAAGGCGACACATGTCCATCTTTCCTTTGTCAAACATTGTTCTGTAATCTCTTGATCCGGATACTGCGGATGCACTGCTACTTTTAGATTTGGTGGTGAGTTTACCTTAGGTTCTATTGTGACCCGTGGAGGTTCTGTGATCGCGTTACACTCCGGGGTAGTTATCGCTGTATTGAAGATCCTTATGATTCCTCCATCCACTGGGAATTTGATCATGCCATGAGCTGTGGAAGGTACCGCTCGCATTGCGAGTATAGCTGGTCGCCCTATAATCCTGTTATATTGCGATGGCGACCGTATGATAAGGAAATTTATGGAGACGTTTGTTGAGTGCTCATCGTATCCTACTTTCACTACTAGCTTTAGTTAGCCCAAAGGCCACACCGCTTCTCCACTAAAACCGATGAGCGGGGAGGTTGCAGGTATCATTTGGCTATGTACTTCTGCACTAAGTTTCAGGAAGCAGTGCTCATACATTATTTCTGCTAATGAACCTCCATCCACATATATGCGATGTATGCTATGCTGACTAATGCTTATTTCTATAACTAACGGGCCTTCTGCGATGTTCCTCGCATTGAGTGGGGGGAAGGAAATGTCTTTTCCATTCGAGAATTTCTGGCTCACCTTTTTTCTGGTCCTTCGCTGCCATGATTCCACCATGTAAATGTTCGCGCTAGCGATTTTTTGTCTTTCGTCTTTCGTGGTTTACATGACAAGGTGTTTTAGATCGCCTTGATTTTTTGTCTTTCGTCTTTCTTGGTTTACATGACAAGGTGTTTTAGATCGCCTTTCTTTACAATATTTTTGATATATTGTTGCAGCTGAATACATTCGTTCGTAGCACGCCCCCTCTCATCATGGTATTCGCAATATCTATTACCGATGCGCTTTTTGACCGGAGTGGTCATTGGCGTTGGCCTTGGGAAATTCTCACCTTATGATACGAGAATTTCTCTTGCGGTTAACTTAAGGGGAGTAAACCTAGAGTTATTAGTTCATCCCTCTCTTCTCCATCCTAAGTAATCAAGGCCTAGAGGTCTGCCTTGCTTGATGGGCCCCTCACGGGGCGCGTGGACAGATCTGTAGTCATAAGTGTTTCGTGTTACTTCTGAAGCAACTGATTCTCCATGTATGAAAGACCTTACACGCCTTAGTACTCCATCGAAGGTTTCGGGCGTTCTTTCATTTAGTTTCTTTATTAGATCGTTGTTTCGTATATTTGCCATGAAGCAAGATACTTTCAGAATTTCTGGGCAGTCTTTTATCTGAAGACACTCGCCCTTGAAACATTCCAGAAATTCTTCTAGGTATTCGCCCTGGTTCTGATTTACCCTGGCAAGTGATACAACGCTCCTATCATGTCTTTTCCGTTGCACATAGTTTCTTTTGAATGCTTTCCGCAACACTTCATACCCGTTGATTGTTCGTGGCGGAAGCCTATCGAACCACATCCGCGCGTTGCCTACGAGTGTAGAGTTGAACATGTTGCACCATACGGGTTCTGGCCATTGTTCAATACCTGCTGGGATTCAAAGACTATTAAGTGGTCTTCTGGATCTGAAGTGTCGTCATAAGTTTTCACGTTTGATGGCATGCAGCGCTTTCTTGTATCTTCGTAATACTGTATGCGCCTCGTAAAAGCGTTTTTCCTGGCTCTTCTCCATGGTTGCGAGAAGCTTTGGTCATCCGAGTAGTAACTTGCGCGCATGTGTTTTTCCGGGAAGTTATCACTCGATCTTGACAGGTTGCTTTCTGAGATGTGGAGCGCTTCGCGCGCTTTGCTTCTTTTACCATCTTCTCGTGTTTAGTAACCAAATGGATGAGGGTTTGTAGGTTATTAGCTACGTACTCCTCCATCATGCGTGCCTCCGTAGCAACGACTTCCCCTCCATCCTCTTGGAGCGTCTTTCTTTTTTGCTTATTAGGAGGAGGCTGAGTTGACTCTCGTTCGACGCCTTTTCCCCCCATGACGGGTAGGGGAGTTGAGAACAGTCCGCCTATTCTTATGATTGGAGGGTTGTTTACATCTTGGGTGTTTGCTTCACTGGTAGATCCAGGAGTAGTAGTCACGGATGTGATACGGCCATCTACCATTGAGGATCCTTGAAGGCCTTCATTCTTGCCGCTTTTCGTCATTATCTAGAGCTTAATGTGGGTCCCACAGATGGCGCCAACTTGTTGATACAAAAGTTGGGTAGACCGAGCTTGACCCAAATTAGGCTTAATTTGGGGTCTTGTGGACTCCGGCTCTTGCACCAAGTAAAACTTACTTTGAGGACCCTGCACACTAAACAGACACCGTTAGGCTTACCGTGGGTTTGTGACACACGATTAGACTCTGGCGTGAGAGTAAGTAATCGATTTGAGTATGTAGTGTTTAGGGTATTGTGTGTGTCGTACCTTTGTGGAACCTATGGGGTTCCTTTTATACCCGAGAGAGTCCTGGTTGGGCTCTCCTACTATTGCGGCCAAAGGAAGAGATAATGACAGAAAATAGTTTGATCCTTATCGTATAACCAAGGCAAGTGTATATCTCTTCCCTTTAGGCGAATATATCTATATGATAGATTATATTCTTTTCTGATCCTGTCGCGCTGCGACAAGGACCTGGCTAAGTAATTAACCTTATGTGCGACAGCGGCTTACCGGGCCTCCTTGACTTGCGCGCGCATCGCATAAGCATTCAATCCATTCCTGATGGATGTGGGTAGTACCCGTGGGTCGGGCTATCCAGCCCAACTAGGGACTATACGTCATCAACTGGAAAGCAACAGTTGTTTAATTCTTAATTGAATTTAAACACTTTCCAGGCCTCTACGCAATATCTCAGTGATCTTGCCAGAACACTCAGAGTGACCTCCAAGTGTTCATAGTGATGAGTGGAAATCCTTCTAGTGTTAACTTCAAACAGCACTTGGTAGGTAACTTGCAAGATTCTATATGAATCAAGCTCGTGACAACTGGAAAGCAACAATGTTGCGATTCTTTAATGAATCAAACTTGTTCCAGTAATCGGAATTGGCGGCTTCAATCATGCGAATAATTTTATCCAAATGATTCACTCTTTACGTTCGTAGTCAGCTTTGGACGGTCGAGTAAAGAGAACGGGTTTACCCGCGAATTCTTGTCAAGGAGATTTTTAATTAAATCCACCTGCCACAAGTACGATATTTTATATCGTTCAACGGTCTTCACCGACCGGAGGTAAAATGCTACCGAATTAGAATGAAATGTTCAAAGCCATTTCGTTCGTGTCTACTTATGTTGCGGCATTTGAAGACGGTGACTGATGAGACTGCTTTTATACATAGTCTCATCTTCTAAAATGGGCTTAAAATGGTTAAAATATCATAAAATGTGCCAAATATATGCTTGTGTTTGTTCAATGTGTATTTTAGGTACGGATATTGAGAAAATGACAAAAGATCACAAGAAACAAGCAAAAATAAACACGGGAATCGAAGCCGCATAATGAACCGGGCCCTAGAGTTGATTTTCCAAGAAAAACCCTTGAAGAATTGAAGATTGTACAAGAAGGGTCCTTCATTATTGAATAATTGACACTTTAAACCCTTGTATATTCATAATTACAATTTTGGTCCCTAAAGTTTGTCAAATTTACAAAAAGGACCCTCAACTTTGAAGAATTGGCAAGAATGGTCCCTCATATTTGAAGACTTGTCACTTTTAGTCCTCCATTAAGACAAAGAACAAGTGAAGACCTTGAAGATTGAATACATGTCAAGTTTGGTCCTTCAAATATCATCAAATGGCATGAAATACCCTTTGAAATACTTTTGGAAACTTTTTGGGGCAAAAGTATGAAAATTGAAACTTCATTTTTAAGGGAAATCTGAATTGAGCTATTTAAAACACAAGTGAAAGAAGAATGGAAGAAGAGGGACTAAACATGGCAGACAACAAAAGACACCTAGACCAACCACACCTCTCCACGTATCCCACTAACTCCTTACAACCAATCACAAACCATCATTACTCCACATCACCATCCCACTCACCAGCTTATAACTAATTAACTAGTTATAACTTATCTGGCGCCATAACACTTATTTAAACACTAAAACAGATCAAACCATTGTTCTTCATGTTCTTAATCCAAATTAGGTTTTCGTTAATCCCTAACATTTAGACCCTAATCACCTCCAGATTTATGATTAGGGTCATCTTAACCAAAAAAACCCTTACTTTCCATGCCACCTCACCATAAGTGTCACATATATAGTCCCCTGCACACGTTTTTGGGGATGAAGACAAATTTATGCAGAGAATCAACCATCCACAATGTAGCTTACAACATAAGCTCATTTGAGATCCTTGACCACATTTGCACCAGCTAGCATCAACAAGAGTCCAAAATTCCTTCACATGTTAGCAAAACTCAAAATTCCACAAGGGCATTTCTAAAAGTTCAAAACATAGTGTTTTTAGTTTTTCAGCTTAATAGGTCCATGTACACCCTCTATATAAAGGGTTTAGGGTTACACATAGCAAATTGCTCTTCGTTTTTCCTTTGGTCACTTTCTGTAAATCCTATATTTAAGTTAATGAAATAGTGTTTGAATTTGTTGACGAAATCCAAGTGCCACCTTTAATATTCTGTTGTTATTGTTCAAAGTTTGTGATTGTGAAGTTTCAAAACTTGTTTTTAAAGATTGTGCAAGAAATTGCAAAAGTTTCAAAATCTGATATTTTTCTAAGTTCTTTGTTCAAACCCTTGGAATTTTTGGGTCAAAGGTTGATCACATCACCCTGATAAGAAGATTATCAAGGTGAGGTGAGATCTTGGCTTGTGGATAATCAAGGAGTGGGATACAAAGCTTGAATCAATCAGCTTTATTTTTCATTTTCTTTTTCATAAAATCTATTATTTCTAACCTTGTTGTTCTTAGCAGCTTATTGGAAGGTTGTGCCTTGTTAAGCTAGGCACATAAGCTCTAAAATTCGTGAGTGTGGATGTACATTCATGAGGTTTGAGCCTTCTTTCCAAAAATCTGTTTGAAAAGTGATATTAAGTGATTTTGTGATTCTAATATTGTATGTGGTGTTTTTATGGCTTAAATATTGTCCTTATTGCATGGTTGTGTTGTTTTGATGCTTGATTGATCTTGGTGTAACCTGAAATCACATTTGCTTTGTTAATCTTGGTTTAAAAATGTAGGATATGTAAATCTTGCTTATGTTTTAGCGAGAGAGAGAGAGATAGAAACTAGGTAGAATTCACACACACACTTGAGAGAGAAAATAAGAAAACACCTTGTTAACTATGTGTAAAATGAACGAATCCACCACCCTCTCCATCTAAGGAGAGGGTTTATATACCAAGCCCATAATTTGGGCTTGGGATTACATTTGGGCCGGCCATACAAGCATGGACCGGGATTTTCCATGTTTGACATATTAAACGATATCTAGACTACGAGTTACTACTTAATATTCTCAGCGGCCTCAAGTACGTTCACACAGTTAAGCTCCTTAGATTTCTCTATATCTATCGGCAATGATTTAGCAACCTTGTCACTTGGCTGACGCTGTTTTGATTGTAAAGTCAATCGAAAATTCTTTTGAAAATTTGCCTCATCTATATTAACACCTTCGAATGAAGTTTCAAAGATCTCTTGAATAAATTGTTGCTTGCATTCAAGCGAAATACAATGTTTTTGGATCTCATCAAAAAAATTTGAAAGCAAAGTATAAGAATCTTGAAGCTTTAAAAATTCAGCGTCAGATTTGTGACAAGTACTATCTACCACATTATCCACAGATTCAACATTATGCACAATAGAATCATTATCAACACTTTTATTCACACAGACGGAGACTATATCATGAGACATCACTTGCTTCAGAAGCTGATCATTTTGGCGTGAAACTCGTTCTATTTCAAGTAAACTGTTTTCATAAGCATCATCCATTTTATTGAAAACACGTCTAACTTCTTCTATTTCCAAAAGTAAATCTTGATCAATATTACTAAGACAAGCTTTAACATTGTTTACAAATGGAACAATTTCGTCTCGAAATGCAGCTCTAGTGTGCTCAAAATTCCATTCACCTTCCGTTATGGCCGAATCCGTCGTACGTTCCAAAATGACCTTGTCAAAATCGGCTAAGTATTGGTGTACCGCATTTAAGCTAATGGACGCCTTACTTACCGGTGGAATTAATTTCGTTAAATCTGTTTTGACAAGTGTAGGAGACGTACTAAGAGGGTTTTCATTTGACAAACTTTGGGGCACAAGAACTGTCAATTCAGTTAATTCCTTTTGTAAGCGAATACGTGTCTTTTTAGAAATTTGATCTTTATTATACGTATCATAATCAAGCTTATGGAATTTTGAAAGCATTTTAGAATGAGTTTCTTTCGCAAGTGACTGTGTCTCCTCAGTACTACAAACAAAAGGTGCTTCTTTCGATTTGCCAATTAGGGTCATATCATAAAGACACGGAATATACTCCTGAGCTTGTTTTGCATAATCAGGATTAGGTGGTAAATCTTGAAGATGCTTAAGTTCGAGTTCTTTAAATGATTTAGTTAAAAGATGAACCTTTTCTTTGGAAGCGTATTGTTTTAAAAGCTGTTGTTCTTTGAATTTAAGAAGTTTGGTAGCATTAATTTCCGATTCAAACTTTTTAGATTCGAGAGTTTCGAAATCCATTTTAAGTTTCTGAAAATCATTGACAACCGACTCTTTTTCTTTTAATTCATTAGAAAGATTAGCTTTTAATGATTCTATTTCTTTCAAGTGTTCAATTTTTTCAAAACGAAATTGGTCAAATTCAGAACATGTTATTTTCTCTGCTTGAGGGACCAATTCAAATGTTTTGCCTTTTTCTTTATGCAACGCAAGCTCAGCAGTTAGGGTGGAATTCGTATCTACGGATTGTCTGAGAGCCATATGCATTTGATCAATAATATGTTTAGGCACCATGACCAAATCATGTTGAGCATAAGATTCCATACCCGTCGTAGCATTTGGTTGAGGTTCACTCAAATGTGTAGGATTGGGTACCACATCATTTGAGTTACTAGTTCCCGAATACTCTTCGATCGTAATGTAGAAACCCTAAGGTTTTTGCGATCGCAATATAGAACCCTGCTTACTTTGCGATGGATACCAACTTTGCGATGGAGATAAAAGTACCACTTTTCTCGGATAGTACACAACAAATTCGGGATTTTAAGCCTTGAAACGAATCAAACACCTAAAAATTTTGTGTTTTTAACCAAAATACCAATACCAAATCACTATAACAAGTAACTAGATGAGGTATATCAAGATTAAATCATAAAAACACAAAAAAATTGGTTAGTGTGATTTCAGATCAAAATGGGCGAGAGAATCAAGAACACAAACACAAAAACCAAACAATCATCCCATGGCTCTTGATACCATTTGTAGGATATGTAAATCTTGCTTATGTTTTAGAGAGAGAAAGAGATAGAAACTAGGTAGAATTCACACACACACTTGAGAGAGAAAATAAGAAAACACCTTGTTAACTATGTGTAAAATGAATGAATCCACCACCCTCTCCATCTAAGGAGAGGGTTTATATACCAAGCCCATAATATGGGCTTGGGCTTACATTTGGGCCGGCCATACAAGCATGGACCGGGCTTTTCCATGTTTGACATATTAAACGATATCTAGACTACGAGCTACTACTTAATATATTGTCGGAGTGACCGAATCTTCCTAAATACGTAAAAACGTATTTCCAACAAAAAAAAGTGAAAGGGGTGTTTGGGTTTACTGATTTAAGCTTTGTATGCTAGTTTTAGTAGGAGCTAAGTGTTTGTTTCAGTTGGTATCTGATAATTAGGTGTTTGTGTGCTGATATTTGCCATACTTGAGCTTTTAAACATCAAAATCTAATATGTGCCATAACTTGCTTGTTTTTGCATATTTTGACCTAAAATATTGGGAACACTTAGAGTGTATGCATGTTTAGGATTAACAAGTGCTTAAACCAAGTTTGCGTAACCTGTTTGAAAGATTTGATGGTTTGAAATTAGGCTTGTGGTCGAATACATCAGTAAAAGGATCTTGTGTTCATCATTTGTTCATCAATTAACTTTCATAGCTTGAATCTTGGTCTAATCTTTAAAACAGTGTTTGAAACAAGTTCATGTATTCTTATTTGAGTTTATTATAGCTTGTTTATGCATCTGGTTCAATTTGGTTGGCTTATTCTTGCTTAAATTGCTTATTACTTCAAAACTGCTTATTCTTCATATCTGTGTTAGATCTAGTAACTGTTTGATTAAACTATACAAACTGGCTTGGTGAAATTGTGTTTTCTTTGTTGATATTGAATCCTTATAACCCACTGGTTATAAGGGTGCCTTGTTTGTTCATTGATTCCAACAAAAGTCCACAAAAGACAAAAATTCAATTAAGCCAAGCAGTGGAAACTTTTCCCACTGCTTGACACCCAAAACTAGCCACTGCTAGTGTTATTTATCAAAAAGCTTATCAATAAGCTATAATAGCTTATTTAGACTTGCAACAACTTTGTTTTTGTAATCAATCTTCCTTAATTGACCCATTTGACTATTCTGGAGCATTTGAGACTTTGACTTTTAGGTTTGACTAGAAAACCAACTTAGTTGACTATTACATAAGTGCTTATTTGCTTTTTCCAGATTATTCGTTGTGCTTTTTGGAAATCTTTTTGATTATTAAGCTTAGTTAAGTGGTTTGAAACATTTTGCAATAAGAATCAGCACTTGAAACTGCATAGAGCTCGAAAACGACTATTTTGTAGTTTTGTGTAGATAGCTTTTGCTTATTTCAGGCTTATTTCTTGGGCTTATTCAAAAATTCTTTTTACAAAAGGCTTTATTCGGTCAAGAGAAGGATGTGTGTCAAATTTCATCTTATAGCTTAATTGGCTAAAAAGCCCATTAAGAATAAGCTGTTTTGAAATAAGCTGTGATAAGCTCATTTTCAGCGTTTGGGCCTTTGAAATTTTGTGTTTAAAATTCAATTTTAAGCTTAGCTGGAAGTTTTGGGCCATTTTTGTGAACATTTTTCTTATTGGGCCAATTTGAGCCCATTAAGGGGTTTGTTTTACTATTTGGCCCATTTGGAGGCCCATTAGGGGTAATTTGGTCATTTCAAGTTCATTTTCTATTTATTTAGGTTAAAATAAACTACTTTGCAAGTTTTTAGAATTTTTTATAAATTTTGGATTTATTTAATTATTATTTTATTATTAAAATTAGTTTTTAATTTTTTTGCAACTTTTTCATTTTTCCTAAGTTAAAAACAATAACTTAGGAATTTTAAAAGTTTTAGATTAATTTTCTTGTCATTTAGTTAATTTTTAGGATTATTTTAATATTTTATTAGTTTTTAATCATTTTAAATAGTTTTAATTAATTTTAAATTTTCCAAAAATAGTTTTTAGTTTAATTAAGTTATTTTAGAGGTTTACAAATTGAAAACTCTCATTTCGGGCTTTTTGTTAATTAAATTGATTTTTTTAGGCTTTAATTAGCATTAAAAAATTATTATTTAATTAAATAAAATGTTTTAGTGGTTTTTGATTTTTTTGTAAACTCTAATTACATTTTTTTTGGATTTATTGCAATTTTCTAGGAATTTTTAGGGTCATTTTTAAATTTTGTCATATTTTACGGTTTTACGTTCACAACTTTCGTCTTAGTTTAATTTTAATCGTAACCGCCATCCTTTTCTCTTTTCTTTTCTCATAATCATAATCACAAATATTTAATCAAGTATTAACACAACACACTAGCCTCCTTGAGAACGATCCCACAACATTTTGGTCATTTGTGCACGGTTTTCCTAAACCGTCGTACTTACCCTAATTACGCTCTTTTTCTTAAAAGACGTATTTTACAACTATCATTTTAGCGCCGCTGCCGGGGAGGCGTGTTGTGTTTTGATTTGACCAATTTTTGTTTTTATATTAGCCATAATAACTATTTGTGTGATTAGCACTATAATCATACGTATTATCTGTTTTTCGTTTTTGTGTGTGAATATTATTACTATATTGTATACGTAAAACAATAAATTTACAAGTACTCTAAAAGTGTGAAAACACAACCTTGATTTAGGATTTCATCACTCAATCATTGTATTCGAAACTCAAACAAAGAAAAAAGGCAAAATAGATAATTACTTTCGAGAAGCTTGATTTTAATTAACACAAACTATAAGGAGGGTATAAGGCAGTTGTATTTCACGACCTAAGGGAAAAAGGATCTTAAGTGCTTAGCATCGCTTCGTTTCCCCCGCTTGCTTGTACGTGTTAAGAGAAAAAGGTCTAACCGAGGGTTTTCCAACCAAAGTATTATCTACGTATCTATATATTTTCTTGGTTTCAAAAGATTAAACCCTCTTGAACGTTTTGGAGTTCCACCAACGTTCTAAAGTCATCGAAGGCGTTCACTTCACGTGATCGTTTTCACTCCTTGAGGCTCCTTTAATCGAGAGATTTGATTTGAGGAGAGATTTGTAGATTTTTGTCTACGTAATACATCACAAAATCCAAAAAAAAGTAAAAACAATCAAAAACACAAAAAATTGGAAAAAGTTAAAAACACTAAAAAGAATCTTCTTTGCTCATCCCCACGTTGTACGTGACGTTAATGCAAACTCAAAACCAAGCAAGACGTGCACGTAAACGTAGAAACTGAAAGGAAACCACACCTAACCTTTCTAGTGAAGAATCTCCTATTGACGAACCCATCATAGAACAAGAAGAAACCATGGCTAATCGTACTATGATGGAGTTACTTCAAGCACCCACCGAGGGTTATGGAGAAGCAATTGTGATTCCCGTCATCCTTGCGGAGAATTTTGAAGTTAAGACGGGTTTGTTGTCGATGATCCAAAACAACAAATTCAATGGTGATGAAGAGGACAACCCTCACAACCATATCCGCCAATTCAATCGTCTTACCGCCACTTGCAAGTTTAAGGACGTCTCTAACGACTCGATTAAGATGATGCTTTTTCCGTATTCCTTAGCGGGGCCCACTAAAATTTGGTTAGAGAAAGAGCCACCCAATTATATATTAACGTGGAAGGATCTCGTTTCAAAGTTCATGAACCAATTTTTTCCGCCCTCTAAGACTACGAATTTGAAAAAAGAGATCTCAAAATTTTCACAAGAATTTAATAAGAGTTTTTCTACGGCTTGGAATCGGTTTAAGGAAATGTTGCATGAGTTTCCTCATCATGGTTTTTCCGACTTGCATCAAATTGACATGTTTACAATGGATTGAACGATCATCAGAGAGATTATCTTAATGCCGCCGCGGGTGGTAATTTTTTGTGTAAAACGGTCGAGGAAGCGTTGTTGATTATTGAGAATAGGTCTAAGGTCTATAGTCCTCGTAGCACATCGAGTGTTTGTAAGACTTCGTCTTCGGCTGCCTTCATTATCTCATACCATCGACGCTTGCAAAAGCGAGGTAAATTTGGAGAACAAAATCTTTGATAAGATTAAGGGACGTTTGATTGAGTTTAAAGTTGGTGAACAATCTACTCCCGCTACGGCTAAAGCAGTTGAGGTTTCTTGTATGTATTGTGGTGGAGGTCATGATTTCTCCGAGTGCATTACCAACGGTGGTAACACTTCGAGTGCCTACACGGCCACGGGAACTTATAACCAAAACGGTCAAGTTACCCGCACTAATCAATTGACTCCACCGGGTTTTGAACCAAATCAAAATGCTAACAATTATCGAAACAATCAAGTTGGTTATCAAGGAAATCAAAGGAACAATTATAAGGGTAACAATTATGGGAATCAAGGGGCTAATAATCAAGTGCAAAACAAAAATCAAAACCATGATTTTCAAAACAACAACAAGAGTTTGCAAAACTTGAAAGATCTTCCAAATGAATTTTTTAAATATGCAAATGGTAATGATGCTAGGTTTGATAATATACAAAGGGAGATAATTAGCCTAAGATCCGAGTTTAAGAATGACTTGAAAAAGGAGTTGAAAAACGAGTTAGAAAATGAACTTAAGATTCATACCAACAAAATAGAGGGGAATGTGACTAGGTTACAACAAAACCAACAAAAGATGGAAAAAGGGCAACATGAGATAAAACAAGAGATGCTTAAGGCCGATAAGAGGCAATCTATGTTTGAGGATAAAATTTCATCTATGTTTGAGGCTATAATGTGTAAATCGTCTTCTCTCGAGTAGTCTTCCTAGTAACACCATATCGAACCCTAAGGGAGAGATGAAAATGATTACCACACGTAGTGGTAAGACACTTAAGGAACCGACTCCTCAACCAATTACTCCAACGGTGGAGGAAATTGAGGAAGAATCCGAGGTGGTGGTCAAAAAGGAGCATATCCCAATCCCACGAAGTACCGCTCAAACCACACCTACGGTTGACCCATTACCATCATTGGAACCCGAGATTCCAAAATCTATTCCTATGCCTCAACCCACACCACCTTTGCCTTACCCATCGAGAATTCGCAAGGAGAAACGGAAAGAGCGTGAGAATTACCAATTTGAGCTTTTTATGAAAATGTTTCGTGATTTGCATTTTAACATAAGTTTCGCCGACGCTTTGGTCATGATTCCTCGATTTGCCGCTAACTTTAAGAGTATGTTAAACAACAAGGAGAAATTGCAACAACTGTCTAGTTGTTCATCGGTTTATCTTAACTGCATACCTCAAAAAGTCGGTGATCCCGGTAAATTTTTTGATTCCATGTGCTATTAAAGATATGGAAGAATACTATGCCTTGGCCGATCTTGGTGCTAGTATTAACTTGATGCCTCTTTCAATCTTCAATTCACTCAATCTTCCGAATCTTACCCCTTCACTAATGTCTATCGAATTGGCTGATCATTCCACAATTCCCGCATGTGGATTGGCCAAAGACGTTTTTGTGAAAGTGGGAAAGTTCTATTATCCGGTAGACTTTATCGTTGTCGACATTCCCACGGATCCTCAAGTTCCTCTTATTTTAGGTCGTTCTTTTTTGGATACGTCAATGGCGTTGATTGATGTGCATGCTAGAAAAATTACCTTACGTTTCAACGACGAGGAACTTGTTATAAATGCAACACAAAACTCTCAACTTTCTCATGTTTATTCCGTCGCGACTATAAACCTCGTTGATATGATCGACGTCGTTTGCGAGGAATTTTCTCAAGAATTTTTAGGTTTTGGTGACGATGAAAATAGTGGTAATCTCACTATGCTCGATCCTATTCTTGATAATTCGACACCATCCTTTACTCCATTTGAAGGTGGTGGTTTTATGTTGGAAGAATTTGATGTTCCTCGTACTTGTAACGAAGACCTCGAAAACAATGAGGACTTCTCAATTATCAAGGATTTTCTTAACGATTTCCCCTTTCCTCGGCCGAGGAGGTTATGAGTATCGAACCCAAATCTTCAATTGAGGAACCGCCAATCCTCGAGTTGAAAGATTTACCTCCTCATCTTGAATACGTATTCTTGGAAGGAGACGATAAGGTGCCGGTTATTATTGCGAAGGATCTTTCGAATGATGAAAAAACCGCACTTATCGATGTTCTAAAGGACCACAAAGGGGCAATTGCGTGGAAATTATCCGACATTAAGGGGATCGATCCTATATTTTGTACCCACAAAATCTTAATGGAGGAAGACTACAAGCCCGCAATCTAATGTCAAAGGAGGGTGAACCCAAAATTCACGACGTCATCAAAAAGGAGGTCCTTAAACTCCTTGACGCGGGAATGATTTACCCTATTTCCTATAGCCCTTGGGTGAGTCCTATTCATTGTGTCCCTAAAAAGGGAGGAATGACTGTTGTGCCAAACGATGACAACGAGTTAATTCTAACTCGACTCGTCAACGGTTGGAGGGTGTGCATGGACTATCGTAAGTTGAATGACCCCACTCGTAAAGACCATTTTCCCTTTCCCTTCATGGATCAAATGTTGGAGCGTCTTACGGTAAACGATTTACATTGTTTTTTAGATGGTTTTTCCGGTTACTTCCAAATCCCCATCGATCCTCGTGATCAAGAAAAAACTATGTTTACGTGTCCATATGGAACGTTTGCCTATCTTAGAATGCCATTCGGACTTTGTAATGCACCGAGAACTTTTCAACGGTGTATGATGGCTATTTTTCATGACATGATCGAGAAGACGATGGAAGTCTTTATGGATGATTTTTCCGTGTTTGGTTGTTCGTTCACTTCGTGTTTGTCGAATCTTGAGAGAATGTTAAAACGTTGTGAGGAAACCAACCTTGTGCTCAATTGGGAAAAATGTCATTTTATGGTTAAGGAAGGAATCGTCTTAGGGCACAAGGTTTCGAAAGCGGGGATTGAGGTAGACAAAGCTAAAATTGACGTCATCGCCAAATTACCTCATCCCAAAACCGTCAAGGGGGTTAGGAGTTTACTAGGACACGCGGGCTTTTATCATCGATTCATCAAGGATTTTTCAAAAATATCTCGGCCTATTACCCATCTCCTTGAAAAAGATGCACCTTTTGTCTTTAACGAAGATTGTGTACGAGCCTTTGAAATCCTTAAGAGGAAACTTACCGAAGTTCCCATTCTTGTTGCTCCCAATTGGAACCTCCCCTTTGAACTCATGTGTGATGCAAGTGATTACGCTATTGGGTCCGTTTTGGGGCAACGTCACGAAAAGC
This sequence comes from Glebionis coronaria, assembly GCA_025667525.1. Taxonomy (NCBI): domain Eukaryota; kingdom Viridiplantae; phylum Streptophyta; class Magnoliopsida; order Asterales; family Asteraceae; genus Glebionis; species Glebionis coronaria. Next base: position 127,800,110 of record CM046878.1, on the reverse strand, counting down.
ACTTCTTGCCTATTCACAATGCTAGCAAGACGATGACTGAGGCTCAACTGAAATACACTACAACGGAAAAGGAATTCCTTGCCGTGGTGTATGCATTTGAGAAATTCCGACCTTACCTCGTCTTGACCCAATGCATAGTGTATACGGATCACTCAGCAATCAAGTATCTCATGGCTAAGCAAGATGTAAAGCCGAGATTTCTTCGTTGGATGCTCCTCCTACAAGAATTTGATGTCACAATCCTTGACAAAAAAGGAGCCGAGAATCTAGCAGCCGATCATCTTTCTCGCTTGGAAGATCCTCACCAAAGTGTGTACGAGAACAAGGAAATTACCGAAACATTTCCTATCGAGACACTTGGTGTAGTGAATTCTAAGCTTGACTCATCCACCCCATGGTTTACGGACATCGCAAATTACCATGTGGGGAATTTCATCATTAAGGGTATGACGACTCAACAAAAACGAAAATTCTTTCGTGACGTCAAGTTCTACTTTTAGAACGACCCTTACCTATTTCGGACTTGTGCGGAACAAATTATTCGACGTTGTTTTTTTGGCACCGAAGCTTCTAATATCCTTAGAGCTTGTCACGAGGGACCCACGGGTGGTCACCATGGTGCTAATCTCACGGCGAAGAAGGTTTTTGATTCCGGATTCTTTTGGCCTACTATTTACCGAGATGCACATGCACTTGTGAAGTCATGTGACTCATGCCAACGACAAGGAAAAGCCTCACAAAAAGATGAAATGCCACAAAATATCATCCAAGTGTGTGAGATCTTTGACGTTTGGGGAATTGATTTTATGGGGCCGTTCCCATCATCTCGTGGTAATAAGTACATCCTTGTCGCCGTTGACTACCTATCCAAGTGGTTGGAAGCTAAGGCTTTGCCCACGAACGATGCTCGTGTGGTAGTCAAGTTTTTGAAGAATTTGTTTTCTCGGTTTGGAACCCCTCGTGCAATTATAAGCGATTATGGAACCCATTTTTGCAATGACCAATCCGAAAGGGTCCTAAGGAAATATGGGGTTACACATTAGCTTTCTACGGCTTATCACCCACAAACGAGTGGGCAAGTTGAGGTTTCAAATCGAGCGTTGAAGAGGATCTTGGAGAGATCGATAGGGGAGAACCGACAATCGTGGTCGGATAAGTTAGACGATGCTTTATGGGCCTTTCGTACCGCTCATAAGACGCCCATCAGGTGCACTCCTTACAAGCTTGTGTATGGGAAGAATTGTCACTTGCCAATTGAACTCGAACACAAAGCTTATTGGGTCCTAATGCATTGTAATGATGACATTGAGACCGCGGGAAAACACTGGAAAATGCAACTTAATGAATTGGATGAATTGAGAGATATTGCTTATGAAAATTCATTGATTTATAAAGAGAAAACCAAAAATTTTCATGATTCTAAAATTAAAAATTGGGTTTTTAACATTGGAGATCAAGTGTTGCTTTTTAACTCACGTTTGAAAATCTTTTCCGGCAAGTTGAAATCCCGTTGGTCCGGTCCATTCACCGTTACCCAAGTTTTTCCATATGGGACCATCGAGCTAGCTCAAAATGATGGCCCTAATTTCAAGGTGAATGGACATAGATTGAAGCACTATGATGTAGTATTTTGTATATTTACTTTTAGGAAAAAGCAAATAACAAGCGGAAAGTATTAATCGACACGATTTAGGAAAACCATGAAGACGAAAATTCCAAGTTCGTTGTCGAAGGAGGTGTATGTGTTGTGTTGCCAATTATATAAAATAAAAGTTTGGATTAGTGTCGTTTTTGGTTTAAGAGAGAAAAGTAAAGACGAGCTACGACTACGATTACACTACGACGAATCGACGTAAAATGCGAACGTAAATACGTAAAACGTTACAAAATTAAAAATTAACACTAAAAATTAATTAAAAATTAAAACTAAGTCTAAAATAATATAAATAAGAATAAAAATTCAATAAATAAAATTTTTACCTTTTATTAATAAAATATTCAATTTTAAATGCTAATTAAAGCCTAAAATTAAATATAATTAAGAAAAAGCCCAAAATATTATTTTATTGAACCAAAAACACACTTATATTATTTAAAGACTAAAAATTATTTTTCCTAAATTTTAAAGACTATTTTTCTATTTTTTAAATGCTAAATACAATTTTTAAACTAAAATAATGATTAAAAATAATAAAATAATGCTAAAATTAATTTGACTATTTGAAAAATCCTAAATTATATTACTGAATAGTAGAATATTTTAAAAAGTTGAAAACAATAATTTTTATACTAAATGACAAGATAGTTTTAATTAAAAACTATTTAAACTAAGATTAATTCTAAAACATACTTAAAAAGGTGAACAGTAAAACCTTTTTAATCTAAAAATCTTAAAATAATTTTCTGAATCTAAGAAAAATTTTAAAACTGAAAAATGTTGAACTTTTACACTAAAAGACAAAAAGCAGATTAATAAAACTAATTAAAATTGCATTAAAATCTAAAAAATAGGAAATGAACAATAAAGTAAAATTAAACTAAATGAAAAATCTTAAAATAAAATAACAAATCTAGGAAAATTAAAAAAAATGGAAAAAGCTTAATATAAGCCACTAAAGACAAAAAAAAAACTATAAAATTAAGAGTGACACTTAGCTGGGCTTTGTCTTTTAGCCCAGCAGTGGGAAGTTTATCCTTAGCAGGGGGAACTTTGTTCCCACTGTTTGTTCAAAAAAACGTATCTGGTGACTTTTTGACTTGTAACTTTTTTGTTACATGGTTTTACTTGGATACAAGGGCACCCCTACACTCAGTGGAGTGTAGGGAGTCAAGTTATGCTAGAAAAAACACAAGTCCAAGCGAAATAAAGCGCACAGTGGGCAAATAAAGGTTACTGATATGCACAATATGGGTCTGTGGGTTTGTTGTTGGTTCAAATGGCCAAATTGTGATATTCAAACCACAATAACTTGCACAAAACCTTACCAAATCACATACAAGCTGAATACAATCCTAGATTAACTGATAAGCTAACATATTCCAAGAATTGATGGTCACAATGTACTAAAACCATGTAGTTTAAGGCTTACTGATTTTTAACTGATTTTACCAAATGATAGAACATGCAAATCTTCTAACAAACTACAATACTGAAAACCCAATACTGATACTTCCTATAAATACCTAAAGGAGTGTGTTTGGCTAGTATCTAAACAAAAATTAGTTACCCAATATCAAGAAGACATCAAAACCAAACACCCCTTTAAGTCTGTTGACAAACTTTAACAAAGGACTTGTACTCATATAACCTACAACCCTAATGAAACCTGATCTAACATGCATAAGACCAATTGATAAACATAAACCAACTTCTTAAGCTAACATACAAAAAGATTCACACAAATTCCACATAAATCACAAATTTAAGCTTAAAAAGAGGGTTCAAGCCTAGGTATACCTTGTGGGTCCCACAATCCAGGCCCCACTATGGCTGCATTGCCATCTCCTTTTTAGCTAAGAAATTAGCTTATGGGGCTTATGAACTGCTTGATGTAGAGATGATGGTAGTGTTGGACTACAACAGTCCCAACACACCCTATATATCTTGATAAATTGTACCTGCTAAGATAAGAACAAAGCAGCTTGTACCATAAGCTTATCAATAAGCTTATTTGTCAGATAAGGTTATTGTGAGCTTATGCTACAGTAAATACCAACAAGTATAATCAATGAAAACTGAATTTTGGAAATTTCTTTTGGAACCACACTTTTGAAATTGAAAGATGTTTGATAAAAGCTTAAGCAAAAACTGAAAACAACTTCACACTCCACTTTCACTTCATGTGAAATATGGATTCAAGCTTTTGAAAGGCTTTTTCAAGAATTTCTAAAACACATGTTTTTTGAAAACCTTTTAGAATGAAAACTTCTTAAAACCTTAACTAATTGGAAAACATTGAAACGGATTACACTAAGACAAGGAATAAAAAAGGAACTCAGAGATTTGCACATTTTAAACTTTTCGTTTTCATTAATAGGATTTAAAATTTATACAAAAATCTGGAACAAGAAATATAAGTGACAGGCCACTTATATTTATACTACTAGCAAGAATAATCTAGAATAAAAATAAAATAATACAAAACCCTAAACCCTAATTGCTGAAAGTTCATCTTTGCCCTTGGTCGAAGTGTTGAATCTTGGTCTTTGAGGTCTACACGTGATGCCAGGCTGTGTACAACCAATCTTGAACGGTTAATTAGTCCTTTGGGGCCAAGGAAACAAGCTGGCTCGTTGATTGACTGAGAGATTCCCTTTTTGCTCAAATAAGTGAAGCAGGGGACATACGTGGGGACCATTTGGGTGGAGGGAATTGGGTTTTATGAAGTAGGATTGGGTGAGGGTATGTTTAATTAGTGATCTGCATATTTCGAACGAAAACCCCCATGATTAGGTTAGGAATTGGATTAGGGTTTATTGTTCTTAGGTGTGTGTTAGTGTGTGGGTTTAATCAGGTTTAGGGGTTAATAGGTTTTTAAAAAAAGTGTTAAGGAGGGAAAGTTATAACTGATTTATTAAATCAGTTGAATAAACAAGGTGGGGTGTGACGTGGAGGTATAAAAAGGTGTGATTGGTGAAGGATTTAAGTGGGGTGAGGTGGCAGATGGGTATTGGGTGGGATAGGTTTGAGTGTCTCCCCGTTTTGGCCCCTATAATCTCAATCTCTTGTCAAACAAGTTTTAATAGCCATAATCTCCATTTCCCTTTAAATGAAACTTTTCTTTTTTATACTTTTGCCACAATAATTTTAGTAAAACTATTCCAAGGGATTTTCTTGTATATTGACCATTCTTCAAGGACCATTAATGTAATATCTCATCATTTTAGGGACCCATAAGTAATTTTGAGTTTTACAAGGGTTTAAAATGACAAGTCTTCAAAAGTATAGGGACCAATCTTGCCAAATGTTCAAACTTCAAGGACTTCAAAGGAAATTCATGATTTTGGTCCGGTTCTTTGTGCGGCTTCATTTCCCGTGTTCGTTTTTGCTTGATTCTTGTAATCGTTTGGTGAATTCATGATATCCGTACCTAAAATACACAATGAACAAACACAAGCATATTTTGGGGTATTTTATGACATTTTAAGCGTTTTAAGCCCGATTTGGACGATGAGACTATGTATAATTGCAGTCTAATCACTCCCCCATACTAAACCATTGTCGTGCCCTCACGCAATGCTAGAATTAAGTATCGTAGAACTTCTAAAACTCATTTTTATGTGACATTTATTTGAAAATGTAAACTAAAATAAACTACTACACGTGTTTTAGACATAATGTATTGTTTTCATCACGATTAAGTGACTTTTAGGGTCAAAGAATAAGAACACGTGAATGCCTCATAGAGATAAGTTCGACATCCTCGATTTTCACTCGATTCCATGCTAAGCGTGTAACTAGATCATTGTTATTATAAGTTAGCAACACAATCATATCTCATGAGTGTTAATTACACACCTAAACTCCCTTATTCCTACTTGGTATCTCTTATATTTTATTTTTGTCTTAATGATCATGAGGATACATCATTAACTTATGCGTGAATAGAGATTAGGTCTAAAAATAGAGTCTTAACGGTGTAACCAAAATCATCGAATTAATAATTCACCCTAATAGACAACGATGTCAAAAAATTAAGTCAACAAGAAGGATCGATAAACACGATTTTAGAACGGTTTTGAACATGAGACTTATTACCATGACTTTTATTATCCGCCATCATCGGTGGTTTTATTATCATGGTTTACCTCCATCTTTTATTCAACTTTGCCATGAAGCTTTTATTATGACTTTGGTCTTTCCCTGGTCTTTATTATCCGCCATCATCGGTGGTTTTATTATGACTTGACGTATATCCTCACGCTAAAGCGAATTTTGGATCTTTAAGGCTTCAAAGATTAAGGCTTGATTCACTTTCAATTTGGGCATAGATTTTTCGGCTTTGTGAGCTTCAAATTTTTGCTTAATTTAGGTGGGCACTTGAAATCTTATTATTGGGTGAAGCTTTTGATTATTCGGGTTGCCAGTACTTCACAACCGTGACGTTGGCGATACCGTAATGTTTTCCCAATTTAATTACATGGAAGCTACTAAAACAAATTACAAACCAACAATAGTGGTTAGGCCGCTAAATCAATATTTATTAACAGTTTATTATATAAAAGTGTGGGGAGAATAAGCTAATAATTACTACACATGAGATCGTGAAAGATTACGAGACTTATAAATAACTCTATCATTTCTCGTCCTCATTTAAGAGACTTGGTCTAAAAAGTTAAGGAATCGAAGCTAAGTGCTCAACACGCACGGTCGAGTCAAAAATTACTCTTATTCTCACCATCGGAAAACCTACATTCGTGTCTTAAACACTTATGAAAAATTAGAAAATTTTTAAAATTTGGGCCCTTTTTAGCCTTATTTTGTAACAAAACGATAACAAAAAGATGAATATTGGATAGCGTGATGACGTAAGCAAGGTGAAGTATCTACTCACCCCCCCCCCCCCCCCTACTAAAACTAAACATTGTCCTTAATGTTTCGAGTCTAGGGGTGAAAACACCCCCATAGTAGAGACGAAGTCGAATGCTTAATCTCGAACATGGAAAGGGTAAAACGAATAACCTAAAAGCCGTTTATGAATTATGCTAATTAGATAAACGTTAGAACATAAAAGGATATCATCGGCTATCGGAATCTCCAAAGGCAACGATCGGAGCTCGAGTGATCCGTAGAACGAACACGAGAGGCTTCAATGATGATGATGAACCTAATGAATCACAATCACAAACAACCACTGAACAAAGGTTGGAAGAGCACAAGTCCCCTCGTTATACTATTAGAAAGCAAAAATATTTACAAGGATAAGCATGAGAATCCCCCACGAGGCACCTTGTTTTTGATAACCGAGTCAAAAGCTCGACTCGAATCCTCATAAATGTGATCATTTAGGGATAATCTTGGTATGGTCATTTTTGGTGGGGCTTACATGATGAATAATGCCCAAAAGTACGTGGAGTACTGTAAAACCCGATATACGTATACCGGGGTCAAAGCTAACGTCCTCATTTTCGGATGAAAGACGAAACAACGCCACTCCAACTAGAACCCCAATGGGGTAGAAGAAAATAGATGAGAAGTAGAAAGGTGGGGCAATGGGTAAGGCAAAATTATAAGCTACTCGAGGTAGACTCACACCAAACAAATGAATATAATTTCTATTTATTGCATCGGTGTGAGACCGAGATTTCCTTTTACAAGCAATTCCGGGATCGTAAATCTCGTCCTCAGTGGAGAAATGGGAGGGAACATAAGGTTCTTCCCCCACACTAAAACCACACATACCATCGTCAAAAGGAGTAGACGAGGTGATATCACTCATAAAACGCGGTGATGACGGAGTTAAACTTTGTAGAAAAATCTTTTAAAACACATTTAAAATCCTTTCCTTTTTCATTGTTAAAAAACTCTTTATGAAAACCCGATTTGATAATGTCGAAAATATTTGGCGTGTCAAATTCAAAATTAGTCGCGCTAAAAATCCTCACATTTAAGTCATTGGTGGGAGGGGTGGTGGATTATATAAGTTCTCAAAACGTCGATCAATAAAGAACACCGCCCCCTCGGGGTCTACATATTCGTCATCCTCATGAACGTCGATCTCATCGATTTCTTCATCAAATATAGGCTTGTCAAACCAAGGTTTGTCATTCCCCTCCTTGATTATCTTAGAAACTCTCTCGAAAAGATCACGATCAAGCACGAAACCATCATTCATTTGTGGGGATTGTTGATAAGTTAAATCCTCACGAATGTGACAAACGTAATTCACATTTGAGGAGTGTTGATTAGGTAACTCCTCGAGAATTTGATTATGGGTCACGTGAGTTGGTTCGTCATCGAAAATAAGACGTTCCAACTAATTTAGTTCATCCTCGATTTTGGAAAGATTGACCTCACTTGTAGGTGGAAATGGAGGCAAAAGAGCTAGCTCTCGTTCAATAATTTCATCAATCTCGGGATCAAACTCGTAATCATCGTACTTCACATGAGAAGAGGTCTTTTTAGGAGAATCCTCAAAAATGGCATGTGGATTTCGAAGTAGGTGATCAATCTCGGCAAAATCGCCATCGTCATCATCAAAGAAAGAGTCGATGTGATCACTCACAACAATGGTCTTACAAGTCGAATGACTATGCTTAGGTGACTTTTCTAAGACGAGAGGATCGATGTCGATTAAACCTTTAGCCTCAACGGGTGTTGGGCTAGGCAATGGAGGCACTTTGATGGAGTTAGAAGTTGAAGCCTCAAAGACGTGGTCCTTCGAAGGTGGTGAAGACGAGTCCATTTTGGTCATTGTCGTGATGGCACCAACGTCGCCCTTCGGAATTGGTCGTTTACTTGTTTCATCGAATACATACCAAAGTGATTTTTCATTCATAAATTTACACATACCCTTTTGAATTAGGTACACGTATTCTTTATCGTTAAAATCATCATCTTTAAAACCGTTTTTCTTAATTCTTTCAAAACATGCATTAAGCCTCATAGTTTCCGCTAAAGTAAACATTTTGAAATCATTAGAATTTGAAACGTTAGGTTTTGAAACATCGGTTTTTTCATGATCATGAAACACTTGGGATTTACTCGTGAAAACGTCCATTTTATCCTCCCATATCTCATAGTAAGTCTTCCCTCGTGGACGTCGATTATGGTTCGAGCCGTCGATAAAAATGGTCGGCCTAAAATAATGGGACATTTAGGGTCACACTCATAATCGAATATGACGAAATCCGCGGGAAAAACAAACTTTCCAACTTTGACATAGACATCCTCGGCTATTCTAATTGGTATTAATGGTGTATAATTTGCAAGCTCGATAGTCATGTTCGTGGGGGTGAGTGAAGGCAATCTCATCAATTTCTAAAGAGAATGAGGCATGAGATTGATGCTAGCACCTAAATGGGCAAGGGCTAAACATTCCTCAATCTCGTCAAAATCACAAGGTAATAGAAATTGGCCCGGATCCTCTTCCTTTCTCGGCATATGCCTTTTAGGTTTTTTAAGAAGGATTGAAGCACAAGTTTCTTCAAGGGTTACTTGGGTAAGGTAGATAAAACTCTCTTTTTGAACCGTGGATGGAATTTGAGGTACACGAGGGTGTGCACTCTTTTCCTTTGTCGCCACGTTCACCCCATCGACTTTAGAACAATAAGACGTCTTAGAAGTCGAGGGTTGAGAAGAAGGAACAACTCGAAATCCATCAAGGTTAGGGGTAATCACACTACTTTTTCCACGAGACGAGGCGGCTTTACATTGTTCCTTCGGATTAGAAACGGTGTCACTAGGTAACGAACTCGATGAAGCACCCGAGGCTTTGTTCATAATAGCCGAAAACATCTTTTTTATATCAATTTGTCCTTGCTCAATCTTCGTGTTTTGAAGTTTCAAAGTATTAGAAAAATAGTTTTTCAAAGTACCAATTTCTCCCTCTAATCGTCTCATATTAGCCTCATTCGTTTTCATGTAATTTTGAAAATCGTTTGACAAACTATTTTGATTAGCATTAAAGTTCCCTTGGTTTTGATTACTTCTTTGAAAATTGTTTTGATTCCACTTGAAAAATTGTTTCCTTGATTGTTGTTGTTTGAAAAATTCGGGTTTTGATTGTTGTCTCGATTTTGCCAATTTAAATTCCGACCATTATAACCTTGGTTTTGAAAATTCCCTTGTTGATTGTTTCCTTGAAAATTGTTACGATTTTGATTAGAAAATTTGTTGCCTTGGTTATAATTGCCTTGTTGTGATGGACCGGCGTTATTTTGATTTTGATTAGAAAAATTGTTGTTTAACGCACTCACATTCGACGTTTGGCCATTCGTAGCTGCACACTCGTAATAATTATGAGGTCCACCACAAAACGTACACGATGTCTCAACCGCTTTCACCGTAGCGGGAGCGTCTTTCTTTTGCATTTCAACGAGAAAAGACGTAAACACATTCATTAGCTTGTCGACTTTCGCATTAACCCTCTCAATGTCGCGATTAGAACTACTAACATTTGTGACATTGGCAACACTCGGTGCGTTGCGGAGTTGGTAAACCTTGGATCCATTCTCGATAATCATCAATGCATCTTTCGGAGTCTTACACAAAAAGTTGCCACCGGCGGCGAAATTCAACGAATCTTGTTCTTGAAAACTAAGACCGTTGTAAAACGTATCGATTTGGTGTAACTCGGAAAATCCATGGAGAGGACATTGCCTAAGCAATTCCTTAAAACGATCCCACGCGTCTCTAAATGATTCATTCGGTTTTTGTTCAAATCTCGTAATTTCATTTTTGAAAAACGTCGTCTTAGACGGTGGGAAAAAATGATTACCGAATTTGGAAACGAGATCCTTCCACGTAATTATCGAATTAGGTGGCTCTTTCTCGTACTGTAAAACCCGTAAAAATAAGGTCATAATTTAATTCTACTTTCAATTATTTTGAAGTACTTTATAAAGTTAAATATTATTATGTTTAACGGTTTAAGTTGAAACCGATATTGAATATTATATTTTAATATATTGACGAGCAACGAAGACTACGAGTGATCGCGATACCGACGGATGCCTAAAATTTTATATTTTGTTATCGATCGTTTCGATATTTAATACTTTAGACAATATCGTTTTAATTACGTATCGAGTCGTTATATTATTATTTTTCGTGTGCGTTTAAACTTTTAAGTATTTTTAAGAAACCCGAGTCCCGTAAATATTTTCAAAATTGACTAATAATTATTTCCCGCTTTTTAGCTAACTATTTTCATTTTTAGCCACAACTATTGCCAAATTGCAACCAAGGTCCCTCCACCACTATATAAAAAGCCAAATCAAACACACACTACTCATTTCTTCCATCAAAAATTTTTCTCATCTCTCCTTTTTCTCTCTCATTTGCCGAAACTCACACCACCCTCCCAAACACATACAATTTTAATTTTAACTCAAGATTTAGGATGAATTAAGCTAAACCAAAGCTAGACCCATTCTTATTTTTGATCAATGATCATATTGGTGTAAGAATTTTACACATGCAAGGCATTTTTATTTTCTTGATGTTGGTAGGTAGAAGCCATGATCATGCATGGTGTTTTTAGCATGATCCATGGTGGTTCTTGCTAGAAACTTTGTTAAAAACTTCATTTTGATCTAAAGGTTTTAATATTTATGATGATATAGATGTTATGGTTCATATATGTTGATGTTAGGGTATAGGAATGAACATTTCTATGGTTGGTTTTGATCAAAAAGTTGATTTTGTACAAGATTTTGGTAGTCATTTTATAACAGTAAGTAAACTGTAAAATCCGAATTTTTATGTTTTGAAAATGGCTTAACTTATAGCCTAGGGTTGTAGATAATTTTATTATCTTCGATTTGATATAAGGTATAGCTTCTAGCTCCAAACGAGCGCGAAGTTATGATGTTTTGAATGATCGTGTACCGGGAGACGGGTATCGGCACTACAAATAGTTGTTGTCGATATTTGGATCGAATCTCGGGGACTCTAAATGGAAGTTTTGTAATATGTAACCTACTGATAATGAGGTGTTTATTTTATAGGTTGAGTTTACTTTAAAGCCCGAGTGTCGGTTTTGTAAACGGAGTTGTTTAAATAAGTTAAAACGGTTGTATGAAAAATTAACGTAAATCTGTCCGGATTTTGTAGTTTGAAAATGAGTCGGGTAAAGGACTTTAAAAGTAATTTCATTTGATAAACTTGTAGGAGGACTTTCTATATATAGTAAGTTAGTTTATCGAGTCGTTTCATAAACGGTTGATGAGTTTAAAAGGGGTAAATAAACTAGTACATGTAGTATGTACCAGCGGACTTTATTAAAAGCATAAAATGGTTAAGTAAATGTGTAGTACAGTATAATGAAGTTATTTATATCATTTTCTCTCAAGTTTGTCGTGATTTTATGAGTCGAGTTTTATATTCTTATGTATGGTTTATTTCTCGAGTCTATTATTAATGAACGCACCTTATTTGATAGGTTGCGGTTCTCGTGTTTGAAAGGCATCATCTATCGTCGGCGATCGTCTCATTACCACTATTGGCTCAGGTGAGTCTATAGCCTTGCTTTATACTAGTTATTAAATGATTTTAAACCCGCGAGGGGGAATACATGTTTTTATAAACTTAGAACACAAGTCTTTTATGGTATGCTTGTCCCTCTTTGAATGGAATCGTGGTTGCCTTTAAATTGCATTAAGTGATTGTCATTGTTAAAGCCTTAATTATGGACCGTTAATTAACCTATGATGGGTTAACCGCTAGTACAATTAATAGATCTATGGGGGAAGCCGCCCCGGTTCAGTTTGTGTGGACTTGTCACAGAAGATTAGGCTCGACCTCCACACTGTTTGAACATATTGTATTGAGAAGTCAGGTATACGGCAATGTACCAATAATCTGGAGGTAACAACAATTAATAAATCTCTTGTCTTATTAGACCTAACGGAGTGTCTAAGGGCTCGGTTCCATGAGCTTGATGCAATTTATGCTATATTCAATTATTATTGTTGATGCAAATTATTATTCGATGCTTATGAAGCATGCCACAAACTTATAATCTTTGCTTGTGTTTAAATTGATTAAATAAACCTATAGATTTACTCGGCATTTTTGCTGATTGTTTTACTCACATGTATTTCAGGTAATCACGAAGTGGAAGCTTGGAGGTCACGGGAATGAAGTTGTGCACTGCTTTTGTTGTTCAAACTCTTTGATTTATTTATCGTTCCATTTTTACAACAAACTAATATGTTGTTTTAACTTATCTTTTGGTAACGATTACTTGGGACTACGCTACTCTGATGAATGTTTTAGGAACGATAAATCTAAAACGTCTATTTTCGAGTCGTTCTTTATAAATTGAGTGTTTTTATACCATTGTTTAGCACCCAAAGATATATTCCGCTGCGTGTAAATTTGGGGGTGTTAAAGATTGGTACCAGAGCCATGAGTTATAGAGAACTAGGTCTTTATTTTAAAAACCTAAACTATAGCTGTCAGTTTTTATTTTTCAAAGAGTCGGTGCACATGACTTCGCATGACTTCAGGTTCAAGCTACTTCTGAGATTACAATTTTAGTATACGTTATTACGTATACCTTATTGGCAAGTATCTATAAATAAATACTATGATCCATTTATGGATATATATTTATATCTAGGATCCCTTTTATCGATATATATTTATGTCGTTAAACTTTTCGATAAAAGTTTATCATTTATTAATGATTAACTTAAATAAATACAATGAATTTTCAATATCTTTCTGTATTTATTTTTGAAGTATTTAAATTGCTTTAACGCAAAAATTTATATTATGACCTTACATACCTTCATCTGCGTGTGCTATGTTCATTGTTTAACCCTTTGAGATATCTATATAGATATCCAAATCGTTTTTCGGCTATTTGTGCTTGGACGTCTTGAAACGTAATCTCTAGACCATTGTGTAGCTCAATGTGTCCTTGGAATAGACTAACCGCCATCGTGTGAGTCACACATTTTGAAACATTTCCTATAATCGTGTTGAATAATATCATGGTTTTTCATAATATTTTGTTGATTTTTATCACCGTTTTGCACGGCATGCGAAGATTTAATTCATTGACATTTATATGTACCGACTCCGAAGTGTATTGTTCGCTTATATCTCGGTAACGTCATCGTCATTTTATAAATCGTCGTCTAGATTATGGCGCTAGATTGGAATACGATTTTACATCTATAAACTTGTATTATCCTCTTTCATTAACTTTCTTGCTCCCGGAGTGCAACCCGTGAATGTTCCATTCTTTTCTTGTTATGTTTTATGTTTTTGGACAATCGTGGCACCAAGGAGATTTGCCTACATTGCACCTTGAAACTTAAATTATGAACGTCATTCGCCGTTTTGCTTCCTAAATTTCGTGTTGAATATCTTGAAGCATCTTTTGTCATTCATTATGCTATATTTTTATTTGATGCTCATTATGAGATTTATTTTTCATTGTTGTAAAATCCACAAGATATGTGTGTATATATATATATATATATTTTTGGTGGTTAGGAAGTGTCGAAAAATATATTTAATGGAGAAACTGTAGGGGTGTATAAACAGGTCAAAAGTTAAAAGTAAAACCTGCGTTTTTTTTAAAATAAAATAGTCAAACCTGCACAGAACTTGCAGGGGTATTTTGGTCATTTTATATTGGGTTTCAGGTCTCGGGTAAAACTAGAAAGTCGTCTGAAACGTCGTTTTGCATCAAAATGCTTTAGACTCCAATCTTGGGGATGTCGTTTATCGGGTCAATTAATCGGCTCATATTTAAAAGTCAAATTTGATAGAAAATTTGAAACATGGGTTTTAAACGTTTCTAAGCAGTTTTGAATTCATTTGAGATCGTAAAATTTTAACGAATATTATTTTACATTTAACTAATACTAGTTGCATGTGAAAATGTTTAAAAATAGAAACATTACAGGATTAGCAATTACCGGATTAATGGTGTAATTTAAAAACGAATAATATACATTCTTAAAAGCATGTTGTGTCGAGTATCTTACATGGAATACACATATGGATTGATTTATTCTTTTTATATATATATGACACATTTGTCATTCGATCTTATTTTATTTTATTTTCTGCTAACCTTCCACTGATTTGGGTTGAGTTTTGAAGTTTTGTCTTCACATTCTTCTTCGACATTCTCATCACGTGTCTCACGGCGTTTTCGTCTAAACCTTATAACCTTTTGAAACCTTAACAACTTGTAACCATTTCATTGGTTGTTTTATGAGCTACTATTTGCCACTGTTTGCAAACCATTGGCTACTTTATACATTGTCATAATGTCACATTATAGATAAATCTGATATTGTTTTACGATTATTTTCACCAATTGTTTTTACTTTGGTCTTATAAAATACTTTCGTAACATTAAAAGTTGCTTATTGAGTATCTCGCAAATTACTTGTATTCTATAAATTTATAAAGTATTTTAAATTCCATTTTTCAAATGGCATGGTTTATATATAAACATAAGAAACGTAATACTCTTCGACGAAATGGAGCACTGCATTGCTAGCCCTAAATTATACATGGCCTGATCACCTATGTCTAATTTAGAAGGAGCCATGCTAGGCTGAATAATACTCACCTTAAAAATCTTGATAATAATCAACTTTTTACATGTATTTATGATAAAGATAAATAAAATGAAATAAAGTGAAAAGTAGTTTTGAAAACCTTTATATTTTATGCAAGTAGCACAATTTCTATGCATCCGCATACGTTTTCTTACCTTTTCTTGAACGAATTACGCGTTTACGAATACGTTTTTACTCGACGATCATTTTCTACTCGTTACTTCATTTTGTCTTATAACTGATTTCTTTTTACCGTTCGTCTAATTACTGACTGTTGATAAATGACTTGAAAGTCTCGATGTTTTATCCTTCCTTCTTGTCCAATCTTCTTTATGAGACTGGGTAGATCTTTGGAATGTCTCCGCACGTGAATAATGAATTATCACTAGAGTGATTTCCGTATATCCTGGATGACGTCCGTCACTCTCGTCTGTCTCGAAATCCACTCTTGTGAACCGTGCTTTGACTTCTCTCTTTAAACACTAACATCGTTCATTTGATTTGTTTTAATTACAAGTGATTATTAGGAATTTTATTTGATTAAAATTTTTGTATGGATCTTATTTCCGATCATGTATCGACCACCGCTAAGTTAACGAGCTGATGTTGGTGAACCACCGACCGCACTAACAAAATTGACAACTTTTTTAATCTACTGTTTCTTATCGTCTTACCATCAACGCCTTTATTTTATTATTCTCTTTATGAATTCATACGACATTCGCTTCGTCCTCTTTTGAACCGTTGATTTCGTACTAATTGTTGACCATTATTTCTATTCGTATTCGTTTATCATCTTGTCACATTTTGAAACCCAAATATATCCCATGTTTATTTTGAAATAATAAACACCTTTATGTATTTCTACAACGTATTATAAAAATTCTATGGAACTTTTATACATTTTCTAATGATTTTCAATTAATGAAATAACTATCATAAGAAAAAGGTCAAATTTATACATCATATTTTGTATAACTAAAACAAATGTTTAAAATGAAATTATGTTCTATCTTTTGAAGTAATTGACTTATCATACTTTACTTTAAATGTAATAAAATTACCAATTTGATTTATATTCCTAATAGTGATTTAATTTGGAAATTATATTTTCTATTTGTAACCATCAATATGAGTTTAATTAATAAATTCATGTCATTCTTTCAAAGTTTCTTAAGACGGCCAAATAAATTTTGAAACTATTTAACTTCTATTTTTAATATATCATATTTATCAAGAAGGTACCTCAACTGAGTTTTAAGGTAATACCAAATCCGGGACGGATAATTGTGACAAACGTTATTTTAATATTAATATTTAATTCATTCTTCGCTCTCATTTTCTAGTATTGCGAATTATTATGTTTTACGGTTACGTGAGTCGATATCCCTCGTCGATCGTCAACCTTAAATCATTTTACCACATCTTGTCCGTTTATGCGTTTATTGAATTCTTTTTTGTCTCGTTCTGTTCCTCGTATTGAAGATTACTATTTTATTCTGAGTTTAAAATGAATCTTGGGAAGCAGTGTATAAGAAGAAACGATAAGTGTCCCCAGGATTTATGCGTGTACTTGTGGAATGATTGAGGATCGAATCTCTTAATGAATGGAGTTAATAAATTCGTTACAACCTCGAGGAGTATGTTGAAGCCGACTCCGCAAGTGGAAAGACTCTGGAGATTAAGTGGTTATTATCAAGGGTTCGTTCAAGGTTTTCTCTATGATTAATGGTGGAGATCTATACTCGATGTTTATGTTCGACCTTTTCTTTTATGTACTTATATGGTGTGTGATCTAGTCAAATGATCGTAAGTTGTGAGAACTTGAGACGGCATCATCCGATGACGTCCGATCATGTAGAACACATATTATGTGATATCTTTTTTACTTTCAACGACGATGTTTATTGAGACTTTAATGCGCGTTGGCGAAAGTGAGATGGTGTCTTTGTATTATCTTTTGAGTAGGGACCCGCGTGTGAGCACCCTCCGATGACAAAAATATTTTCTTGTTAGTTATTTTTTATGTGTGTTCATGGCTATCCGGCCGATGGATATCCTTTAATTTGCAACCTTCCTTTTAACTGGACTTACCCGAAAATCCTGTCATCTATTCTTGTCGTCGAATGAGCTTCGTGTGATTCATAAAATTTTCATGTGTCGAGCTTGACGGGCGACTGGTGGATAAGGATTCATTTATTCCTTTTTGGTGAGATACAACTTGACGACAAGTTGCGTTTTGTAAAAGAACCAGTGGAGATCGTGGATCGAGATTCACGTGGGAACGTGAAGACTTCTTTATAAGGAATGCCCTCATCCTTCCGGGTAGTGAACAACTCGTGTATGAGGCGAGTTGAGCGTCGGGACGTCGCTCCCTTAAGGTGGTGAGGATGTAAAACCCGTAAACATAAGGTCATAATTTAATTCTATTTTCAATTATTTTGAAGTACTTTATAAAGTTAAATATTATTATGTTTAACGGTTTAAGTTGAAACCGATATTGAATATTATATTTTAATATTTTGACGAGCAACGAAGACTACTAGTGATCGCGATACTGACGGATGCCTAAAATTTTATATTTTATTATCGATCATTTCGATATTTAATACTTTCGAAAATATCGTTTTAATTACGTATCGAGTCGTTATATTATTATTTTTCGTGTGCGTTTAAACTTGTAAGTATTTTTAAGAAACCAGAGTCCCCTAAATATTTTCAAAATTGACTAATAATTATTTCCCGCTTTTTAGCTAACTATTTTCATTTTTAGCCACAACTATTGCCAAGTTGCAACCAAGGTCCCTCCACCACTATATAAAAAGCGAAATCAAACACACACTACTCATTTCTTCCATCAAAAAATTTTCTCATCTCTTCTTTTTCTCTCTCATTTGCCGAAACTCACACCACCCTCCCAAACACATACAATTTTAATTTTAGCTCAAGATTTAGGATGAATTAAGCTAAACCAAAGCTAGACTCAATCTTATTTTTGATCAAGAATCATATTGGTGTAAGAATTTTACACATGCAAGGCATTTTTATTTTCTTGATGTTGGTAGGTAGAAGCCATGATAATGCATGGTGTTTTTAGCATGATCCATGGTGGTTCTTGCTAGAAACTTTGTTAAAAACTTCATTTTGATCTAAAGGTTCTAATTTTCATGATGATTTATATGTTATGGTTCATATATGTTGATGTTAGGGTATAGGAATGAACATTTCTATGGTTGGTTTTGATCAAAAAGTTGATTTTGTACAAGATTTTGGTAGTCATTTTATAACTGTAAGTAAACTGTAAAATCCGAATTTTTATGTTTTGAAAATGGCTTAACTTATAGCCTAGGGTTGTAGATAATCTTATTAGCTTCGGTTTGATATAAGGTAGAGCTTCTAGCTCCAAACGAGCGCGAAGTTATGATGTTTTGAATGATCGTGTATCGGGAGACGAGTATCGGCACTACAAATAGTTGTTGTCGATATTTGGATCGAATCTCGGGGACTCTGAATGGAAGTTTTGAAATATGTAACCTACTGATAATGAGGTGTTTATTTTATAGGTTGAGTTTACTTTAAAACCCGAGTGTCGGTTTTGTAAACGGAGTTGTTTAAATAAGTTAAAACGGTTGTATGAAAAATTAACGTAAATCTGTCCGGATTTTGTAGTTTGAAAATGAGTCGGGTAAAGGACTTTAAAAGTAATTTCATTTGATAAACTTGTAGGAGGACTTTCTATATATAGTAAGTTAGTTTATCGAGTCGTTTCATAAACAGTTGACGAGTTTAAAAGGGGTAAATAAACTAGTACATGTAGTATGTACCGGCGGACTTTGTTAAAAGTATAAAATGGTTAAGTAAATGTGTAGTAGAGTATAATGAAGTTATTTATATCATTTTCTCTCGAGTTTGTCGTGATTTTATGAGTCGAGTTTTATATTCTTATGTATGGTTTATTTCTCGAGTCTATTATTAATGAACGCACCTTATTTGATAGGTTGCGGTTCTCGTGTTTGAAAGGCATCATCTATCGTCGGCGATCGTCTCATTACCACTATTGGCTAAGGTGAGTCTATAGCCTCGCTTTATACTAGTCATTAAATGATTTTAAACACGCGAGGGGGAATACATGTTTTTATAAACTTAGAACACAAGTCTTTTATGTTATGCTTGTCCCTCTTTGAATGAACCCGTGGTTGCCTTTAAATTGCATTAAGTGATTGCCATTGTTAAAGCCTCAATTATGGACCGTTAATTAACCTATGATGGGTTAACCGCTAGTACAATTAATAGATCTATGGGGGAAGCCGCCCTGGTTCAGTTTGTGTGGACTTGTCACAGAAGCTTAGGCCCGACCTCCACACTGTTTGAACATATTGTATTGGGAAGTCAGGTATACGGCAATGTACCAATAATCTGGAGGTAATGACAATTAATAAATATCTTGTCTTATTAGACCTAACGGAGTGTCTAAGGGCTCGGTTCCATGAGCTTGATGCATTTTATGCTTTATACAATTATTATTGTTGATGCAAATTATTATTCGATGCTTATTAAGCATGCCACAAACTTATAATCTTTGCTTGTGTTTAAATTGATTACATAAACCTATAGATTCACTCGACATTTTTGCTGATTGTTTTACTCACATTTATTTCAGGTAATCACGAAGTGGAAGCTTGGAGGTCACGGGAATGAAGTTGTGCACTGCTTTTGTTGTTCAAACTCTTTGATTTATTTATCGTTCCATTTTTACAACAAACTAATATGTTATTTTAACTTATCTTTTGGTAACGATTACTTGGGACTACGCTACTCTGATGAATGTTTTAGTAACGATAAATCTAAAACGTCTCTTTTCCAGTCGTTCTTTATAAATTGTGTGTTTTTATACCATTGTTTAGCACCCAAAGATATATTCCGCTGCGTGTAAATTTGGGGGTGTTAAACGTACCAATCCTTGGAGGCACCATCGAGCGAGTACGGAAAAAGCATAAGCTTGACGACATCGGTGTCGACGTTCTTAAACTTGCTCGTTGCCAAAAGACGATCAAAATTTCGAATGTGGTCGTGAGGATTATCGGCCTCACGACCTCGAGACTTCGTAGCTGGTATCAACGAAAGCATTCCGCTCTTAATCTCAAAATTCTCCGCTTCGATAGCGGGAATTACAATCGCGTCTCCATAACCCTCGGTGGGCGCTTGGAGCAATTCCATCATCGAACGATTGTCGGCCATCTCGTCTACGGTCTCTTCAACAACGATATTAGGAACGCCGGTTTCTAAATCTCGTCTACGTCGTCGATTCCTTCGATTACGATTGTGTCGATTCGAAGTGTCGCTAGAATTAGAATAATCCTTTGATCGAGTGCGCATGCACTAAGCATAAAATGGGGGGTAGCAAAGAAGATTGTTTTTGCGGCTTTTCGATTTTTTCAATTTTTTTGGTTTTTATTTGGTTTTTTTATTTTTTTGGATTTTTGTTGTATTACGTAGACTCAAATCTACAAATCTCTCCTCGAATCGATTTCTCGATTAAAGGAGCCTCAAAGAATGAAAACGATCACGTGGAGTGAACGTCTTCAATGACTTTAGAACGTTGGTGGAACACCAAAACGTTCAAGAGGGTTTAATCTTGAAAACAGGCAAATATAGTATACGTAGATAATACTTGGGCGGCAAACCCTCGATTAGCCCTCTTTCTCAAAACACGCACAAGCAAGCGGAGGAAACGAGGCGGCGCTAAGCACTTAAGAGCCTTTTTCCTTTATGTCGTGAAATACAACTGCCTTATACCCACCTTATTGTTTGTGTTGATTGAAATTAAGCTTCACAAAAGTATTTATGTATTTTGCCTTTAAACTTTTGCTTTAGATTCGAATACAATGATCGAGTGATGAAATCCCGAATCAAGGTTGCGTTTTCACGCTTTTGGAGATATTGTAAATTTATTGTGATACGTAGTACAATATATTAATAATATTCACCAGAAAAACGAAAACGATAATGGGATATCTACAATATAGTAAAGATTGTTGTGTGTTTAATTTAGGAAAATTAAACACGATTTATTTGGATATTATAATATAATAGAGAAAAATAACAAAAATGAGTATGTACGATATTTACGCTTTCCAAAAATTGAAAAGCAAAAACGCACTACTCACACAAATACGATAATAATAATGGCACACTAAAAACACCTCCCCAGCAGCGGCGCCAAAAATCGATGTAGTATTTTGTATATTTACTTTTAGGGAAAAGCAAATAACAAGCGGAAAGTATTAATCGACACGATTTAGGAAAACCGTGAAGACGAAAATTCCAAGTTCGTTCTCAAAGGAGGTGTATGTGTTGTGTTGCCAATTATATAAAATCAAAGTTTGGATTAGTGTCATTTGTTGTTTAAGAGAGAAAAAGTATAGACGAGCTACAACTACGATTACACTACGACGAATTGACCTAGAACGCGAACGTAAATACGTAAAACGTACCAAAATAAAAAATTAAAACTAAAAATTAATTAAAAATTAAAACTAAGTCTAAAATAATATAAATAAGAATAAAAATTCAATAAATAAATTTTATAACCTTTTATTAATTAAATATTCAATTTTAAAGGCTAATTAAAGCCCTAAAATTAAATATAATTAATAAAAAGCCCAAAATGTTATTTTATTGAACCAAAAACTCACTTATATTATTTAAAGACTAAAAAGAATTTTTCCTAAATTTTAAAGACTATTTTTTTTTTTTTTTTAAATGCTAAAAACAATTTTTAAACAAAAATAATGATTAAAAATAATAAAATAATGCTAAAATTAATTTGACTATTTGAAAAATCCTAAATTATATTACAGAATAGTAGAAAATTTTAAAAAGTTGAAAACAATAATTTTTTACACTAAAAGACAAAACAGTTTTAATTAAAAACTATTTAAACTAAGATTAATTCTAAAAAATACTTAAAACGGTGAACAGGAAAACTTTTTTAATCTAAAAATCCTAAAATAATTTTCTGAATCTAAGAAAAAATTTAAAACTAAAAAATGTTGATCTTTTACACTAAAAGACAAAAAGCAGATTAATAAAACTAATTAAAATTGCATTAAAATCTAAAAAAATAAGAAATGAACAGTAAAGTAAAATTAAACTAAATGAAAAATCTTAAAATAAAATAACAAATCTAGGAAAATTGGAAAAAATAGAAAAAGCTTAATATAAGCCACTAAAGACAAAAAACTAAAAAACTGACAGTGACACTTAGCTGGGCTTTGTCTTTTAGCCCAGCAGTGGGAAGTTTAACCTTAGCAGGGGGAACTTTATTCCCACTGTTTGTTAAAAAAAACGTATATGGTGACTTTTTGACTTGTAACTTTTTGTTACTTGGTTTTACTTGGATACAAGGGCACCCCTACACTCAGTGGAGTGTAGGGAGTCAAGTTATGCTAGAAAAAACACAAGTCCAAGCCAAATAAAGCACACAATGGGCAAATAAAGGTCACTGATATGCACAATATGGGTCTGTGGGTTTGTTGCTGGTTCAAATGGCCAAATTATGAGATTCAAACCACAATAACTTGCACAAAACCTTACCAAATCACATACAAGCTGAATACAATCCTAGATTAACTGATAAGCTAACATATTCCAAGAATTGATGGTCACAATGTACTAAAACCATGCAGTTTAAGGCTTACTGATTTTTAACTGATTTTACCAAATGATAGAACATGCAAATCTTCTAACAAACTACAATACTGAAAACCCAATACTGATACTTCCTATAAATACCTAAAGGAGTGTGTTTGACTAGTATCTAAAACAAAAATAGTTACCTAATATCAAGCAGACATTAAAACCAAACACCCCTTTAAGTTTGTTGACAAACTTTAACAAAGGACTTGTACTCAAATAACCTACAACCCTAATGAAACCTGATCTAACATGCATTACACCAATTGATAAACATAAACCAACTTCTTAAACTAACATACAAACAGCTTCACATAAATTCCACATAAATCATAAATTTAAGCTTAAAAAGAGGGTTCAAGCCTAGGTATACCTTGTAGGACCCACAATCCAGGCCCCACTATGGGTGCATTGCCATCTCCTTTTTAGCTAAGAAATGAGCTTATGGGGCTTATGAACTGCTTGATGTAGAGATGATGGTAGTGTTGGACTACAACAGTCCCAACAAACCCTATATATCTTGATAAATTGTGCCTGCTAAGATAAGAACAAAGCAACTTGTACCATAAGCTTATCAATAAGCTTATTTGTTAGATAAGCTTATTGTGATATTATGCTACAGTAAATACCAACAAGTATAATCAATGAAAACTGAATTTTGGAAATTTCTTTTGGAATCACACTTTTGAAATTGAAAGATGTTTGATAAAAGCTTAAGCAAAAACTGAAAACAACTTCACACTCCACTTTCACTTCATGTGAAATATGGATTCAAGCTTTTGAAAGGCTTTTTCAAGAATTTTTAAAACACACGTTTTTTTCTGAAAACCTTTTAGAATGAAAACTTCTTAAAACCTTAACTAACTGGAAAACATTGAAACGGATTACACTAAGACAAGGAATAAAAAAGGAACTCAGAGATTTGCACATTTTAAAATTTTCATTTTCATTAATAGGATTTAAAATTTATACAAAAATCTGGAACAAGAAATATAAGTGACAGGCCACTTATATTTATACTACTAGCAAGAATAATCTAGAATAAAAATAAAATAATACAAAACCCTAAACCCTAATTGTTGAAAGTTCATCTTTGCCCTTGGTCAAAGTGTTGAATATTGGTCTTTGAGGTCTTCACGTGATGCCAGGCTGTGTACAACCAATCTTGAACGGTTAATTTGTCCTTTGGGGCCAAGGAAACAAGTTGGCTCGTTGATTGACCGATAGATTACCTTTTTGCCCAAATAAGTGAAGCAGGGGACATACGTGGGGACCATTTGGGTGGAAGGAATTGGGTTTTATGAAGTGGGATTGGGTGAGGGTATGTTTAATTAGTGATCTGCATATTTGGAACGAAAACCCCCATGATTAGGTTAGGAATTGGATTAGGGTTTATTGTTCTTAGGTGTGTGTTAGTGTGTGGGTTTAATCAGGTTTAGGGGTTAATATGTTTTTGAAAAAAGTGTTAAGGAGGGAAAGTTATAACTTATTTATTAAATCAGTTGAATAAACAAGGTGGGGTGTGACGTGGAGGTAGAAAGAGGTGTGATTGGTGGAGGATTTAAGTGGGGTGAGGTGGCAGATGGGTATTGGGTGGGATAGGTTTGTGTGTCTCCCCGTTTTGGCCCCTATAATCTCAATCCCTTGTGAAACAAGTTCTAACAGCCATAATCTCCATTTCCCTTTATATGAAACTTTTCTTTTTTATACTTTTGCCACAATAATTTTAGTAAAACTATTCCAAGGGCTTTTCTTGTATATTGACCATTCTTCAAGGACCATTAATGTAATATCTCATCATTTTAGGGACCCATAAGTAATTTTGAGTTTTACAAGGGTTTAAAATGACAAGTCTTCAAAAGTAGAGGGACCAATCTTGCCAAATCTTCAAACTTCAAGGACTTCAAAGGAAATTCATGATTCGGGTCCGGTTCTTTGTGCGGCTTCATTTCCCGTGTTAGTTTTTTGCTTGATTCTTGTAATCTTTTGGTGAATTCACGATATCCGTACCTAAAATACACAATGAACAAACACAAGCATATTTTGGGGTAGTTTATGACATTTTAAGCGTTTTAAGCCCGATTTGGACGATGAAACTATGTATAATTGCAGTCTCATCACACTACTTTGGTGGGGAAGTTCCCTCTTTGAACTACCTCGACAAAGTCACTTTCCCTAATGATAATTAGTATTGAGGGGATCAAGTCGAGCTCATGACTCGGTAATAAAAAACGAGGTGCCTTGTGGGGGAGTCCCATGCTTATCCATGTACATATTATCGCTTTCTAATGTAGCTTACGTGAGGGGATTTGTGCCCTTCTAACCTTTGTTCCGTGGTTGTTTGTGCATTGTGGTTTTTAGATGATCATGATCTTCACAATTGGAGCCTCTCGTGTTCGTTTTATGGTAGAACTCGATCGTTTGCTTTGAAGAATTTCTCAATATCCACGTGATATATCCTTATATGTTCTAACCTTAGGTTTTAGCACACTTCATAAAACGGCTATTAATTTAACGGTTACACCCTTTCCATGCTAGATTAAGCATTCGACTTCGTCTCTAGTATGGGGTATCCTACCCTTAGACTAGAAACATTAAGGACAATGTTTAACTTTAGTATGGGGGGGTGAATATATACTTTCCTTGCCAAACCTTCACGCTTTCCAAAATTTATCTTTTTGTTTATCGTTTTGTTGCAAAATAAGGCTAACAATGGCCAAATTTTAAAAATTTTCTCATGATTTATAAGTGTTTGAAGACACGAATGTAGATTTTCCGATGGCGAGAATAAGAGTAATTTTTTACTTGAGCGTGCGTGTTGAGCACTTAGCTTCGATTCCTTAACTTTATATTAGGCTAAGTCTCTTAAATGAGGACGAGAAATGATAGAGTTAATTATAAGTTACTATGCTAAATGTAGAGTATTTGTATTCTTTCAAAACTCATGTCTTCTCGTTGTTTGCTTATTCTCCCTTTCCTTGTATATATATATTTTGCTAATAAGTATTGGCTTAGTGGTTTAGTCTTGATTGTTGGTTTCTAGTCTTTTCTAGTAGCTTCCATGTAATTAAATTGGGAAGACATTAAGGTATCGCCAGCGTCACGGTTTTGAGGTATTGACAACCCGAATAATCGAAAGCTTCACCTAATAATAAGATTTCAAGTGCTCACCTAAATCAAGTAAACAATTTGAAGCTCACAAGGCCGAAAAATCTATGCGAAATTGAAAGAGAATTTTGCCTTAATCTTTGAAGCTTTAAAGATCCAAAATTCGCCTTAGCGTGAGGATATACGTCTTTGGCCATAATAAAACCACCGATGAGGAGGATAATAAAAGGCAAGGCAAGACCGAAGTCATAGTAAAAGCATCAAGGCGAAGTTTAATAAAAGATGGAGGTAAACCTATGATAATAAGGCCCATCCGTTAGGGGCGTATAAAAGTCTTGGTAATAAGTCTCATGTTCAAAACCGTTATAAAACCGTGTTTATCGATCCTTCTTGTTGACTTAATTTTTAGACATCGTTGTCTATTAGGGGGTGTTATTAATTTGATGGTCTTGATTACACCGTTATTGTAACACCCCCAATTTCATGTCATAGCAGCGGAAGAGTCATTGGGTGTTACTGTCATGGTTCAATCTCAATATCATAGAAAACGCCTCAAAATGAGTCGTTTTAGTAAAACATACATCCATTCATTATTTAAAGGTAAAATAGTTGACACACACGGTCCCAAATAGTTTCAAAGTTTACACAATATAACAAACAACACAAGTTTCTTTGAATGGATATAGTTTAGGAAAAGCGGGACAAAATATTTCACAAGCAAGCTACACGAAACCGCCTTCCTTTGAGTGCCTTCTTCATGGACCTAAGATAAAACATGCTATAAAGTCAACAAAAATGCTGAGTGAATCTGTAGAGTTTAAATTTAATAAACGAACACAAGTATTCTGACTAAACCTTCAATGGTTGACAATCATGTGGATCAGACATAATCATCGGTGTTATTACATAAGTCTCATGACATTGAACGTTAACATATATTATTTCAGCCCAACACACCTAGCCAAGTGCGTATATTTCTCTTATACAATTGAATCCGATGTTTCATTACTAGTGCATCACAACACGCGACCGGACTGGGCATCACCCCGATAGATCTATCCATAGTATTAGCGTTCATTCGATTAACAATTCATGATTCAATGGGTCTTTTAAGGCTAGAAGCAAACTTATGAAAATAACTTCATCTAGCATACAATCGGGTCCTTTGTGTTCTATTTTAAAACAAGCATGTTATCCCCCTCGCGGGTTTTAAAATACTTTACAAGATAGTATAAAAGCGAGGCTATAGACTCACCTTGGTACAATAGTAGTAATATGACGATCGCCGACGATACGTGATGCCCGTTAAACACGAAGACCGCAACCTACCAAATAAGGCACGTTCGTTAATAAATGACTTAAGTATAAATGATACTTAAACAATACCAAACTCAAAAATACAAAACCATGACAATCCCAAAAATACTAATAGCACAAGTGTACTTCTACACTTCTTTATATGTCAACTTTATTAGACTATATCATTTATAAAAATCTGCCGGTACTTACCAAAAGTACAAGCTCATTTGCCCTACTTAAACAACTCCGTTTTCGACGAAACTTGGTCACAAACTCAATCATAATATGAATAAGACTCAGTTTAAATTTCATTCAAAAATATTACTTTTAAGACCTTCTGCCCGACAGACCTTCGTGTTATAAAAACCGGACAGATTTACGCCTTCAACTCGTAAAACCTTTTTAACTTATCTAAACAACTCCATTTATAAAACCGACACTCGGGTTTGAAATTGACTCATGACCTGAGGTTTAGCAACTTACATCAGTCCTTGAAGATTTTTAAAACTCATTTTATAGTCCCCGAGATTCGATCCAAATATCGACAACAATTTTTGGATTGTGCCGATACCCGTCTCCCGGTACACGAATACTAAAATTGTTGTAACTTCGCGCTCGTTTGGAGCTAGAAGCTCTATCTTATATCAAATCTAAGCTAACGAAATTCTCTACGACCCTATCTTATTAGTTTACCAAGTTTATTAAAGTAAGTAATCCAAAAGTAGCCTTTTACCTACTGGTCTAAAATGGTCATCTAAAAATCATACCAAATCACCATTTTGACCCATTTCAACAATTTACATACCCATATTATCATCCTAATATTACCATAATATATTTAACTAACTCCTAACAACCTCAAATTCAATCTAACAAAAATCAAATATTTAAAAATCTTGCATGCAACAACAATCCCACTCAAATATAATAATAATAACAACATTCATCACCATAGAAATGGATCAAACACATGTTCTTCACCAAAATCTTGAAAAAAAAATTAAAGTGTATGCACGTGGGAAATTTTTATACCAATAGGAAGCTTATTGAATTTCTAGAATGGGTCTTTGTTTAGAATTGGATGAATCAAAGTAGAAATTGAAAAATTTTGGTGGATTGGGGTTGATGGTGGACGGCAAAAAGATGAACAAGAGAGAGATGGGTGATTTTTTTAAAATGAGTTTTTAAATGAAATTAGGTAGTGGAATTTCCTTAAATAGTCCAAAGGTAGGGTAGATTTTGTCATTTAGGCATAGTTTTGGTCCAAAAATGCAATTAAATAGTTTACAAGGTAGAAAATGTAAATTGTAAATTTTGAAAATATTTACGGGGCTCGGGTTTCGTAAAAATACTTTTCGAAAGTTAAAATGCTTCATAAAAATAATAATAAAGCTTCGACACGACTTAAAACGTAATTAAATCGAAAACATCGAAAATATAAATTATCGAGACAATCGATAATAAAACATAAATATTTGGGCATCCGTCGGTATCGCGATCACTAATAGTTCTCGTCATTCGTTAAAACGTAAAACACGAGAAATAAAGATTAAATATAATAAAATCATTTTTATGATAAATTGAGAATATAATATCGATACCTAACATATTCCTTGCCGGTTTTCATCTAATCGACATTCTTATACTAGTTTCATGTCATAACCTTCTCGGTTAGTCGATAATTTAAAATTCTCATTAAAGTAAACACGTAATACGTAATAGTCGAGATTAACATAACGACCTGAAATTGACGGATTGTCACATTATCCCCACCAAATTAGGATCTTTGCCCTCGAAGATCAACTTGCGTTCTTGCCCGATCGCTTGTTGAAATCAAATAGATAAGGGTAATTCTTCCACATTTGGTCTTCTCGTTTCCAAGTATACTCCGGTCCTCTCCGAGAGTTCCATCGAACTTTGACGATAGGGATTCGGCTTTGTTTCAGTTGCTTGACCTCGCGATCCATGATCTCGATTGGTTCTTCAATAAAGTGCAACTTTTCATCAACCTTAACTTCGTCCCACGGTATAACGAGTTCTTCATCGGATAAACACTTCTTCAGATTCGACACATGAAAAGTGTTATGAATCCCATACAGTTCTTGTGGTAGTTCAAGTTGGTATGCCACGTGTCCTACTCTAGATGTAATCTTGAATGGTCCGATATAACGAGGATTTAACTTCCCACGTTTTCCAAATCGTACAACACCTTTCCATGGTGATACCTTTAGCATAACCTTATCTCCCACACTAAACTCCAATGGTTTTCTTCTCACATCCGCATAACTCTTCTGTCGACTTCGTGCAGACAGCAACCTATTCTTGATTTGCACAATCATATCCGTCATCTCTCTAATCATCTCTGGTCCAGTGAGTTGAGCATCACCAACCTCACTCCAGCTAACGGGCGATCTACATTTTCTCCCATAAAGTGCTTCAAAAGGTGCAACTTTAATACTCGCGTGATAACTGTTATTGTACGAGAATTCGACCAAAGGTAAGTGCTTATCCCAGCTACTTCCAAAGTCAATCACACAAGCACGTAGCATATCCTCCAAAGTCTGAATAGTTCTTTCGCTTTTCCCATCGGTTTGCGGGTGATAGGCTGTGCTCATATCCAAATTGGTTCCTAAAGATTTCTGAAGTGATCTCCAAAATCCAGAAGCAAAACGACTGTCTCTATCGGAAATGATTGAAATAGGAACACCATGCTTACACACGATATTCTTCAGATAAAGGTCGGCAAGTTTCTCCAGACCGAACCTCTCGTTGATTGGAATAAAATGAGCGGATTTAGTTAAACGGTCGACAATAGCCCAGATTGCATCGAACCCAGACGGTGTCCTTGGGAGTTTTGTGATGAAGTCCATCGTAATTCGCTCCCATTTCCAGATTGGAATTTCAGGTTGGACAAGTAATCCTGACGGCTTCTGATATTCAGCTTTCACTTTTGCACAGGTTAAGTATTTCGCGACGTAGGTTGCAATATCAGCTTTCATATTCGGCCACCAGTATAACTTTTTCAAGTCTTGGTACATTTTGTCCGATCCAGGATGAATAGAATACTTGGACTTATGAGATTCTAACATGATCAAGTCTCTCAGTCCACCAAAGAATGGTAACCAAATTCGACCTCTCAAACATTTGATACCATCGGATCGCGTCTCAAATGTTTCACCATCTCCTCTAAATCTTTCGGCTGCAATATTTTCCTTCTTGCACGCTTCGATTTGTGCGCTTCAGATCTGCTCAGGTAAGTTATTATGAATTGTCACCACCAAAGCACGCACTCGAATCGGTTTCTCCCTTTCCTTTCGACTTAACGCGTCAGCTACCACATTCGCCTTTCCCGGATGATAACGAATTTTGCAGTCGTAATCACTCAAGAGTTTAACCCATCGATGTTGCCTCATATTCAGCTCCTTTTGATTCAGTATGTATTGTAGGCTTTTGTGATCAGTGAATACTGTACACTTCGTACCATATAGATAATGTCTCCAAAGTCGCAGAGCAAAAACCACAGCGCCCAATTCCAAATCATGGGTAGTGTAGTTCTCCTCATTTTTCCTTAATTGTCTAGAGGCATATGCGATCACCTTTTCATGTTGCATGAGAACAGCACTGTATCCTTGAAGAGATGCATCACAATTAACAACAAAGTCTTCACTTCCTTCAGGTAACGATAAGATCGGCGCACTACAGAGTTTCATCTTCAGGGTTTTGAAAGCTTCTTCTTCTTCATCGCCCCATACAAACGGTTTATTCTTCTGAGTCAGCTTAGTTAATGGTTTCGATATCAAAGAGAATCCTTCAATAAACCTTCGGTAGTAACCAGCCAAACCTAGAAATTGTCGCACTTCAGTTGGAGTAGTAGGAGCACTCCAATTCTTAATTGCTTCAATCTTCAGAGGATCAACATGTACCCCACTTTTATTAATCACATGTCCAAGAAATTGTACAGAATTTAGCCAAAAATCACACTTTGAGAACTTAGCGTACAACTTTTCGTCCTTTAACAAGTTCAAGATAATTCTTAAGTGTTCGGCATGCTCTTCCTTGCTCTTGGAGTAGATTAGAATATCATCGATGAAAACGATCACGAATTTATCAAGATACGACTTACAAATGCGATTCATTAAGTCCATGAATACAGCAGGTGCATTAGTCAAACCAAAAGGCATAATTCGGAACTCATAATGACCATAACGAGTCCTAAACGCCATAATAGGAATATCTTCCTCGCGTACACGAAGTTGATGGTAACCAGAACGAAGATCAATCTTGGAGAAAACACGAGAACCTTGAAGTTGATCGAATAGATCATCAATTCTTGGAAGCGGATAGCGATTCTTGATCGTCAGCTTATTCAGCTTTCGGTAATCGATACACATACGGAACGAACCATCTTTCTTCTTAACGAATAAAACAGGAGCTCCCCAAGGTGACGAACTCGGTCGTATAAAACCTTTATCAGATAGTTCTTGCAATTGCACAGACAACTCCTTCAGCTCGGATGGTGCTAAACGATATGGCGCACGAGCCACGGGTGCAGCACCAGGAATTAGATCAATTTGGAATTCTACTTGCCTTGGAGGCGGAAGCCCTGGCAAATCTTCCGGAAACACTTCAGGAAAGTCACGAATGACTGGAACATTTTCGATACGATTCTCCTTCGATTCCTTCTCCGATACATGAGCTAAGAATAACTCACAACCTCTTTCGATATACTTACGAGCTTTAATGCACGAAACGATCTTCAGCCGAGAATTACACTTATCACCTTCGATAACTATGGTCTTGTCATCTAAAGGAATCCTAACTTTCTTTTCTCTACACAGAATAGACGCATTATACTTGGACAACCAATCCATTCCGATAATAATATCAAAGCTTCCCAATTCGACGATCATCAAGTCTATCTTAAAAATAGGTTCAGAAGATTAAGAGAACATCCTAAGAGCGCACGATTGGTACTCACTAATTTACCATCAGCTAGTTCTACTTTATAACTCGCGTCTAATTCGACCGGTTTGATATCAATTAAGGTACTAAAACTTGTAGACACAAAGCTTTTGTCTGCACCAGAATCAAATAAAGCTGTAGCATAACGGTTATTTAGTAAAAACGTACCAGTAACAACTTTCGGGTTTTGCTTAGCATCAGCTTCTCCTAGTTGATAGGCTTTTCCTTGATTATCACCACCACGTGTATTCTTCTGCGGCTCAGGGCATTGATTCTTCATGTGTCCTTTACCTTGACAGTTAAAGCAAGTCATTCCTTTCCTTCCTGGTCCCCAACAGTCTTCAGTCTTGTGACCTAGCTTGTTACACTTTTCACACTTAGTACATTCACCAGTATGAATCCTTTTGCATCGTTGACATCGGGTTCCCTTATCAGCAGGTGCAGTTTCAGTCATTGCATTAGCATTGCTCCTCCTTCGGTTCTGATTCCTATTGTGAGATTTACGGTTATCAGCTCGATCATCACTTTCCACTTCAGCCTTTCTTTTACTTCCTTCAGCAACACCATCAGCCTTATCTTGGATAATTTGTCCCATCAGTTGGTAGGCTATACGAACGGCTTCATCAATATTGGCAGGTTTAGATGAGGTCACATCACCACGGATGTTGGCAGGTAAGCCTCGAATATACTGCTCCACCTTCAGATATTCTGGGTTAACTTTGTTTGGACAAAGTAGAGCAAGTTCATGGAATCTGTTTGTGTATCCATCGACATCAGTACCCGTCAGTCTCAGCTGATACAGTTCTTGTTCTAACCTTTGAATAACACTCCTTGGACAGAATTCCTCGATCATCCATCTTCTTACTTCAACCCAAGGTGTAGCATAAGCAGCATTCATCCCTACAGACGCCATTCTTCCATTCCACCAAGTCAATGCTCGCCCTTGAAGAGTAGCAGAGGCAAACATCACCTTGTCTCCTTCCTCACTTCCACTAAACTAAAACACGGATTCCAATCTTTCAAACCATTGCATTAAACCAACAGCACCTTCAGTACCCTTAAAAGTCGGAGGTTTACATTTCATGAATGAGGTATAAGTACACTTCTTGTTTTTAGGAACCACTGGTTTATCAGCACCACCAGTTCCAGCACCAGCATTGTCAGCTCCAGTATCGCCAGCTCCAGTATTGCCAGCTCCATTATTGCCAGCTCCAGTATTGCCAGCTCCAGTATTGCCAGCTTTAGTATTGCCAGCTTCAGTATTGCCAGCGCCAGTATTGCCAGCTTCAGTATTGCCAGCTCCACCAGATCCACCAGCTCCACCGGATCCTCCAGCTCCACCGGATCCACCAGCTCCATTATTCATATTTGCCATAAATGCATTCATAGAGACCTGAAATTGATCAGCTACTATAGCACGTAACTGAGTCTCAGTCAATTGTTTTGGCGGCATGATCCTGTTACACAATTCACATCAAAATGAGTATTCATTTAACGCTCGTGATAACAAAACATGAATAACACATAATAAGAAATAGATAGATGAATAGAAACAAGAAATGATTATAGAACGAAGAATAGAATTTAGACAAGGAACGAAGATTCACGAGGAATGAGTCAAAAGACAGGAATTTCTACTGTGACAATCAGCGTCGTTTATAAATTACGTATTAGTATTATAATAATCAAATAATAAACATTTATAAATAAATAAATGTAATCCATTATGCTTTAAGCATAAATAATAATTAAATATGTATAACATATATATACTTTTCTTATTCTCGTCCATTGGCAACTCGGAGATTTCGCTTGCAGATGTTATAGTCAAAAGATTTCAAATTTTTATTTTTGGAAAATCTTTTCGTTTTCTATAACTTGAGCTCTGATGCCAATCTGTAACACCCCCAATTTCATGTCATAGCAGCGGAAGAGTCATTGGGTGTTACTGTCATGGTTCAATCTCAATATCATAGAAAACGCCTCAAAATGAGTCGTTTTAATAAAACATACATCCATTCATTATTTAAAGGTAAAATAGTTCACACACACGGTCCCAAATAGTTTCAAAGTTTACACAATATAACAAACAACACAAGTTTCTTTGAATGGATATAGTTTAGGAAAAGCGGGCCAAAACATTTCACAAGCAAGCTACACGAAACCGCCTTCCTTTGAGTGCCTTCTTCATGGACCTGAGATAAAACATGCTATAAAGTCAACAAAAATGCTGAGTGAATCTATAGAGTTTAAATTTAATAAACGAACACAAGTATTCTGAATAAACCTTCAATGGTTGACAATCATGTGGATCAGACATAATCATCGGTGTTATTACATAAGTCTCATGACTTTGAACGTTAACATATATTATTTCAGCCCAACACACCTAGCCAAGTGCGTATATTTCTCTTATACAATTGCATCCGATGTTTCATTACTAGTGCATCACAACACTACGCGATAGCTAGTCGCGACCGGACTAGGTGTCACCCCGATAGATCTATCCATAGTATTAGCGTTCATTCGATTAACAATTCATGATTCAATAGGTCTTTTAAGGCTAGAAGCAAACTTATGAAAATAACTTCATCTAGCATACAATCGGGTCCTTTGTGCTCTATTTTAAAACAAGCATGTTATCCCCCTCGCGGGTTTTAAAATACTTTACAAGATAGTATAAAAACGAGGCTATAGACTCACCTTGGTACAATAGTAGTAATATGACGATCGCCGACGATACGTGATGCCCGTTAAACACGAAGACCGCAACCTACCAAATAAGGCGCGTTCTTTAATAAATGACTCAAGTATAAATGATACTTAAACAATACCAAACTCCAAAATACAAAATCATGACAATCCCAAAAATAATAATAGCACAAGTGTACTTCTACACTTCTTTATATGTCAACTTTATTAGACTATATCATTTATAAAAATCTGCCGGTACTTACCAAAAGTACAAGCTCATTTGCCCTACTTAAACAACTCCGTTTTCGACGAAACTTGGTCACAAACTCAATCAGAATATGAATAAGACTCTGTTTAAATTTCCTTAAAAAATATTACTTTTAAGATCTTCTGCCCGACACACCTTCGTGTTATAAAAACCGGACAGATTTACGCCTTCAACTCGTAAAACCTTTTTAACTTATCTAAACAAATCCATTTATAAAACTGACACTCGGGTTGAAAATAGACTCATGACCTGAGGTTTAGCAACTTACATCAGTCCTTGAACATTTTTAAAACTCATTTTATAGTCCCCGAGATTCGATCCAAATATCGACAACAATTTTCGGATTGTGCCGATACCCGTCTCCCGGTACACAAATACTAAAATTGTTGTAACTTCGCGCTCGTTTGGAGCTAGAAGCTCTATCTTATATCAAATCGAAGCTAACAAAATTCTCTAAGACCCTATGTTATTACTTTACCAAGTTTATTACAGTAAGTAATTCAAAAATAGCCTTTTACTTACTGGTCTAAAATGGTCATCTAAAAATCATACCAAATCACCATTTTGACCCATTTCAACAATTTACATACCCATATTATCATCCTAATATTACCATAACATATTTAACTAACTCCTAACAACCTCAAATTCAATCTAACAAAAATCAAATATTTAAAAATCTTGCATGCAACAACAATCCCACTCAAATATATTAATAATAACAACATTCATCACCATAGAAATGGATCAACCACATGTTCTTCACCAAAATCTTGAAAAAAAGATTAAAGTGTATGCATGTGGGAAATTTTTATACCAATATGAAGCTTATTGAATTTCTAGAATGGGTCTTAAATTTAGAATTGGATGAATCAAAGTAGAAATTGAAAAATTTTGGTGGATTGGGGTTGATGGTGGACGGCCAAAAGATGAACAAGAGAGAGATGGGTGATTTTTTTTTTAAATGACTTTTTAAATGAAATTAGTTAGTGGAATTTCCTTAAATAGTCCAAAGGTAGGGTAGATTTTGTCATTTAGGCATAGTTTTGGTCCAAAAATGCAATTAAATAGTTTACAAGGTAGAAAATGTAAATTGTAAATTTTGAAAATATTTACGGGGCTCGGGTTTCGTAAAAATACTTTTCGAAAGTTAAAACGCTTCATAAAAATAATAATAAAGCTTCGACACGACTTAAAACGTAATTAAATCGAAAACATCGAAAATATAAAATATCGAGACAATCGATAATAAAACATAAATATTTGGGCATCCGTCGGTATCGCGATCACTAATAGTTCTCGTCATTCGGTAAAACGTAAAACACGAGAAATAAAGATTAAATATAATAAAATCATTTTTATGATAAATTGAGAATATAATATCGATACCTAACATATTCCTTGCCGGTTTTCATCTAATCGACATTCTTATGCTACTTTCATGTCATAACCTTCTCGGTTAGTCGATAATTTAAAATTCTCATTAAAGTAAACACGTAATACGTAATAGTCGAGATTAAAATAACGACCTGAAATTGACGGATTGTCACAGCTATGACTCTATTTTTGGACCTTAATCTCTATCATCGCATAAGTCAAAAATGTATCCTCGTGAACATTCAAGACTAAAATATAAGAGATACCAATTAGGATTATGGGAGTCTAAGCACGTGATTAGGGCATATGAGTAGTGTTAGCATTACTAACTTATAATGACAATGATCTCGTTACACGCCTGGCATAGAATTAGGGTGAAAATCAAGGACGACAAAATTATTTCTAACGAAGCATTCACGTGTTCTTGTTCTATGAATCTAAACATCCCATATTGTGATGAAGATCCTACATTATGTCTAAAATACAAGTAGTAGTAGTAGTAGTAGTAGTAGTAGTGTAGCAAGTTTATTATTTAATAAAAGTGCATAAAATGAATTTTGGAGATGCTACGATACTTTATTCTAGCATTGCGTGAGGGCACGGCAATGGTTTATGTGTAAACCTTGGTTTACTCGAATCTTTTAGCTGCTAGGCATAACCATTGTTCATATGATTAACAATCAAAGCGGAAAAGAACAATAGTTAGGAAACAAGGTGTTTGGGCACAAGACACAAAGAATTACTCAATTGGATTGTTTATTAGATTAATAACAAACAATCACTAGGTGTGTACACATTGAATCCCACACCCAGTCGACACATGCTTTAGGTTTACATTGTGAATGAAAGATATGAATAAAACCTAAGACCCTTGTTCCTTTTATAGACTAAGGATTAGGGTTTACAAGAGATAAGATCAAATAAAACATGTGTATCTTCTATTTAAATAAACTAATACATAATATTAATAAATAATATTCTGAATATTTAACCTAAATAGATATTTCTAACAGCGTTTGACTTCTGTTGACTTCTGTCAGCGTTGCGTTAACACTTGTCAACGCTTAGACACAATGTGTCAGCGTTGAAGTGAATGCTTCATGTTTTCTTTGTTTTGAGTTTCTGTCACATCAACTTTTTTACCCAACAATCTTCCCCTAGTTGATGTCGGCAAAACTCTTTGTGTATCTCTTGTAAGTGGTACATCATCTTCAAATTGCTTCCCCTCAAATGTAGCATGCATGGCTTCCCCATTTTGTCACATCAATAGGGAAGGAAACAAAGTATGCAATCGAAGATTCTACAAATATAGCTCTATGTAATGATCTTTGAAGAAAAATAAATAAAGTAATCTTGATGTAGAAGTAGAATAACCCATACCTATGTTCCATATCTTGTACTCTCCATGTGACTAAGTGTCATCATTATACAAAAATCCTCAACCTTTGTGAGACACTGAGCACGATAATGTAACTCCTTCAAGTGATAGAAAATATGTGCATAGAGTACCATAAGAAAAATCACATATTCCTAGATCTTGTATCACTTCATCAGTAACAATGTAAGCACAAACAAGTTATCTTAAAAGTCAGTGGCTGGGAGGTCACAACTTTAAGATATGATAGGACATAAACTCGCGAAAATCTTCTTCGAACATCAAACTTACCATAAGAATTCTTCCCCTTAAGCCAACACCTATTCATGACGAGTCTTAATGAAACAATATCTTCTTATGTAAAAGCAGTTACTGAATAAATCTTTCACAAGGCTATCCCGATTACATAATAAACATTACTCCAATAATACTTCACTAATTGGTGCGAACTCATGTAAAAATCATTGACCCCTTTAAAAAAATATCCGAGCCATAAATATCAACTTGATATTCTGTATAAAAACGGAGATCCCATGTACCTTCGTGTGTAAATACCTCTTTTTGTGTGCCAAAATCGTATCAATTTTCCAAACAGCAGCTATTCCTATGTTGTCCAATAACCTTCACTGTCCAATATCTTAACCATATGTATTGCCCAATATCGGACAATACCTATCAACGCTTGAACAAACCTTTCTCGGACAACACGTGTCAACGCTTTCTATCAGCGTTAACTTTATTCCTTAT
The DNA here is from genome assembly GCA_025667525.1 of Glebionis coronaria. Taxonomy (NCBI): domain Eukaryota; kingdom Viridiplantae; phylum Streptophyta; class Magnoliopsida; order Asterales; family Asteraceae; genus Glebionis; species Glebionis coronaria. The sequence continues at coordinate 127,761,333 of CM046878.1, read as the reverse complement.
CAGCGGCTAATCAACAAATCTCAGCGTCTCCATCACACACCTCACCATCTGTGTCAACGTCACTTTAGATAGTGACTAGACAGAATATATACTTACCAAAAGTAATTCTCCAAGAGATCAGAATATTATGTTGACTCAATCTTCATTCCCAAATAACTAGGAACAATAACAATCATCCTTGTTTCCACAAAATTAGGGAATATATACGCAGGATATAGTAAATATCGTATATAACTAGTGAATTTGATCAACCATAATATGAGATATAGAATGTCCCTAAAAATCAGTAACTGAGAATTATCTTCTTCAAAAACTGACGTATGTTGTATCTTCCTTAGCCAACAGCAATTTATCTCACGTCTTTTTCATCTTTTTCCTTCATAAAGCGTGAGACTATTCCAATTCTCGTGCCATTTTGAACCAGTAGCAAAACATATTGAATTCAAGTCGTTCATCTTGTACCAATCCAATATTTAGGGTTTATAACGAAACCCTAATAATCAATGATACAACCTGCTGCTACTTATGTTACAACACAACAAATCTAGGGTTTCAGCAAACCCTAAAAACGAGAATCAACTTTATAAGGAACATCGATCATACTAGGGTTCATTATGGATCCAAAAATCCATTTGCCAATGCTAGTATGATCCATCATAATCAACAGCAACATACCATCTTTTCTGTTTAGGAATGATCTAAGGTTTGAAGAAACCCTAAATTGTGATTTTATGTAAAACAGAAAATTTGAAAATCACCACTGCTGCCAAGTTCGACAGCCTATAACTTTTTCTTGAGGATAGATCTGGACAATCCCTCTAGTGGATATCTAAGTATATTTGTGTAAAACACACACACAAAATCTTGTGTCGATCCAACGGTTCAATAAAAAGTTATGGCCTTCTGAATACTGCTGCACACACAAAATCGCCTAGAAAAACCCTAGACGGATTTGCTTTTCATCACATAACACGAACACCTTGTTGGTCCTAGCATCACGAGCCACGAGGCTCTGATACCAAATGTGGAAACCTTGGTTTCCTCGAATCTTTTAGCTGCTAGGCATAACCATTGTTCATATGATTAACAATCAAAGCGGAAAAGAACAATAGTTAGGAAACAAGGTGTTTGGGCACAAGACACAAAGAACTACTCAATTGGATTGTTCATTAGATTAATAACAAACAATCACTAGGTGTGTATACATTGAATCCCACACCTAGTCGACACACGCTTTAGGTTTACATTATGAATGAAAGATATGAATAAAACCTAAGACCCTTGTTCCTTTTATAGACTAAGGATTAGGGTTTACAAGAGGTAAGATCAAATAAAACATATGTATCTTCTATTTAAATAAACTAATACAGAATATTAATAAATAATATTCTGAATATTTAACCTAAATAGATATTTCCAACAGCGTTTGACTTCTGTTGACTTCTATCAGCGTTGCGTTAACACTTGTCAACACTTAGACACAATGTGTCAGCGTTGAAGTGAATGCTTCATGTTTTCTTCGTTTTGAGTTTATGCCACATCAACTTTTTGACCCAACAGTTTAGTATGGGGGAGTGATGAGACTACTTTTATACATAGTCTCATCGTCCAAAATGGGCTTAAAATGGTTAAAATATCATAAAATATGCCAAATATGTGTTTGTGTTTGTTCAATGTGTATTTAAGGTAAGGATATTGAGAAAATGCCAAAAGATCACAAGAAACAAGCAAAAACGAACACGGGAAACAAAGCCGCACAATGAACCGGGCCCTAAAGTTGATTTTCCAAGAAGAACCCTTGAAGAATTGAAGATTTACAAGAAGGGTCCTTCATTATTGAAGAATTGACACTTTAAACCCTTGTATATTCATAATTACAAGTTTGGTCCCTAAAGTTTGTCAAATTTACAAAAAGGACCCATAACTTTGAAGAATTGGCAAGAATGGTCCCTCATATTTAACGACTTGTCACTTTTAGTCCTCCATGAAGACAAAGAACAAGTGAAGACCTTGAAGATTAAAGACATGTCAAGTTTGGTCCTTCAAATATCATCAAATCGCAAGAAATACCCTTTGAAATACTTTTGGAAACTTATTGGGGCAAAAGTATGAAAATTGAAACTTCATTATAAAGGGAAATCTGAATTGAGCTATTTAAAACACAAGTGAAAGAAGAATGGAAGAAGAGGGACTAAACATGGCAGACAATAAAAGAAACCTAGACCAACCACACCTCTCCACGTGTCCCACTAACTCCTTACAACCAATCACAAACCACCATTACTCCACATCACCATCCCACTCACCAGCTTATAACTAATTAATTAGTTATAACTAATATGGCGCCATAACACTTATTTAAACACTAAAACAGATCAAACCATTGTTCTTCATGTTCTTAATCTAAATTGGGTTTTCTTTAATCCTTAACATTTAAACCCTAATCACCTCCAGATTAATGATTAGGGTCATCTTAACCAAAACCCAACCCTTACTTTCTATGCCACCTCACCAAAAGTGTCACATGCATAGTCCCCTGCACACGTTTTTGGGAAAGAAGACAAATTCATGCAGAGAATCAACCATCCACAATGTAGCTTACAACATAAGCTCATTTGAGGCCCTTGATCACATATGCACTAGCTAGCATCAACAAGAGTCCAAAATTCCTTCACATATTAGCAAAATTCAAAATTCCACAAGGGCATTTCTGGAAGTTCAAAGCTTAGGGTTTTTATTTTTTTCAGCTTAATAGGTCCATGTGCACCCTCTATATAAAGGGTTTAGGGTTACACATAGCAAATTGCTCTTGGTTTTTCATTTGGTCAACTTTCTGTAAATCATATATTCAAGTTAATGAAATAGTGTTTGAATTTGTTGACGAAATCCAAGTGCCACCTTTAATATTCTGTTGTTATTGTTCAAAGTTTATGATTGTGAAGTTTCAGAACTTGTTTTTAAAGATTGTGTAAGAAATTGCAAAATTTTCAAAATCTGATACTTTTCTAAGTTCTTTGTTCAAACCCTTGTAATTTTTGGGTCAAAGCTTGATCACATCACCCTGATAAGAAGATTATCAAGGTGGGTGAGATCTTGGCTTGGGGATAATCAAGGAGTGGGGTACAACGCTTGAATCAATCAGCTTTATTTTTCATTTTCTTTTTCATATAATCTGTTATTTCTAACCTTGTTGTTCTTAGCAGCTTATTGGAAGCTTGTGCCTTGTTAAGCTAGGCAAATAAGCTCTAAAATTCGTGAGTGTGGATGTACATTCATGTGTTTTGAGCCTTCTTTCCAAAAATCTGTTTGAAAAGTGGTATTAAGTGATTTTGTGATTCTGATATTGTATGTGGTGTTTTTATGGCTTAAATCTTGTCCTTACTGCATGGTTATGTTGTTTTGATGCTTGATTGAGCTTGGTGTAACCTGAAATCACATTTGCTTTGTTAAATCTTGGTTTAAAAAAGTGAAAGGGGTGTTTGGGTTTACTGTTTTAAGCTTTGTATGCTAGTTTTAGTAGGAGCTAAGTGTTTGTTTGAGTTGGTATTTGATAATTAGGTGTTTGTGTGGTGATATTTGCCATACTTGAGCTTTTAAACATCAAAATCTAATCTGTGCCATAACTTGCTTGTTTTTGCATATTTTAACCTAAAATCTTGGGAACACTTAGAGAGTATTCATGTTTAGGATTAATAAGTGCTTAAACCAAGTTTGTGTATCCTGTTTGAAAGATTTGAGGGTTTGAAATTGGGCTTGTGGTCAAATACATCAGTAAAAGGATCTTGTGTTCATCATTTGTTCATCAGTTAACTTTCATAGCTTGAATCTTGGTCTAATCTTTAAACCAGTGTTTCAAAACAAGTTCATGTATGCTTATTTGAGTTTATTATAGCTTGTTTATGCATCTGGTTCAATTTGGTTGGCTTATTCTTGCTTAAACTGCTTATTACTTCAAAACTGCTTATTTTTAATATCTGTGCTAGATCTGGTAACTATTTGATTAAACTGTACAAATTGGCTTGGTGAAATTGTGTTTTCTTTGTTGATATTGAATCCTTATAACCCACTGGTTATAAGGGTGCCTTTTTTGTTCATTGATTCCAACAAAAGTCCACAAAAGACAAAAAGTCAATTAAGTCAAGCAATGGAAACTTTTCCCACTGCTGGACACCCAAAACTAGCCATTACTAGTGTTATTTATCAAAAAGCTTATCAATAAGCTATAACAACTTATTTAGACTTGCAACAACTTTGTTTTTGTAATCAATCTTCCTTAATTGACCCATTTGACTATTCTGGAGCATTTGAGACTTTGACTTTTAGGTTTGACTAGAAAACCAACTTAGATGACTTTTACATAAGTGCTTATTTGCTTTTTCCAGCTTATTCATTGTGATTTTTGCAAATTGTTTTGATTATTAAGCTTAGTAAAGTGGTTTGAAACATTTTGCAACAAGAATCAGCGCTTGAAATTGCCTAGAACTCGAAACCGACTATTTTGTCGTTTTGTGTAGAGAAATTTTGCTTATTTCAGGCTTACTTCTTGGGCTTATTGAAAAATTCTTTTTACAAAGGGCTTTATTAGGTCAAGAGAAGGATGTGTGTCAAATTTCAGCTTATGGCATCAGCTTATGGCATCAGCTTATAGCTTAATGGGCCAAAAATCCCATTAAGAATAAGCTGTTTTGAAATAAGCTGTGATAAGCTCATTTTCAGCTTTTGGGCCTTTGAAATTTTGTGTTTAAAATTGTATTTTAAGCTTAACTGGAATTTTTGGGCCATTTTTGTGAACACTTTCTTATTGGGCCAATTTGAGCCCATTAAGGGGTTTGTTTTACTATTTGGCCCATTTGGAGGCCCATTAGATGTAATTTGGTCATTTCAAGTTCATTTTCTGTTTATTTAGGTTAAAATAAACTGTTTTGTAAGTTTTTAGAATTTTTTATAAATTTCGGATTTTTATTAATATGTTATTATTAAAATTAGTTTTTAATAGAAACTTTTTCATTTTTCCTAGGTTAATAACATTAAGTTAGGATTTTTAAATGTTTTAGATTAATTTTCTTGTCATTTAATTAATTTTTAGGATTATTTTAATATTTTATTAGTTTTTAATCATTTTAAATAGTTTTAATTAATTTTAAATTTTCCCAAAATAGTTTTTAGTTTAATTAAGTTATTTTAGAGGTTTACAAATTGAAAAATCTCATTTTGGGCTTTTTGTTAATTAAATTGGTTTTTTGGGCTTTAATTAGCATTGAAGAATTATTATTGAATTAAATAAAAGGCTTGAGTGGTTTTTGATTTTTTGTAAACTCTAATTATATTTTTTAGGATTTATTGCGATTTTCTAGGAATTTTTAGGGTAATTATTAAATTTCGTCATATTTTACGGTTTTACGTTCACAACTTTCGTCTTAGTTTAATTTTAATCGTAACCGTCATCCTTTTCTCTTTTCTTTTCTCATAATCATAATCACAAACATTTAGTCAAGTTTTTCACAACACACTAGCCTCCTTGAGAACGATCCCACAACATTTTGGGTCATTTGTGCACGGTTTTCCTAAACCGTCGTACTTACCCTAATTACGCTCTTTTTCCTAAAAGACGTATTTTACAACTATCAGTGACGTTGTGGACTCCGAGAAGAAGTCGTCCCCGCATGCTTATACTTTATGCACTTAATACTTCATCTAATTCTAGAAAGCCTAAAAGTCAAGTCTTCCTCTGTATCGAACTCTGAAGCTTTCAAGAATTACGAAGGTATAATTATGTGGGACATGAAGTCATGAAGAGGCGAAGATCACAAGTGAAGGATGCACAAGATCAAGGCAAGAGATTAATGCTAAAGATTGATATCAAAGATCACATCAGCATGTTCACCAGAAAAGAAAAAGAAAAGAAAGACGAAGACTACGAGCTCAAGACAAGCATAGAACACTAGGTTTATTTTATTATTGTAACTTGGGTAACGCCCTTGTTTGGAGTGACCTCCCTTAGGGGGAGATTGTTGGAAATAAGTTTTACGTATTAGAAAGGATCGGTCACTCCAACGATAGTCTAAGAAGTAGCTCGTAGTTTATTTATCATAATAGTAAACAAACAAGGCCAAGCCAAGCCTACAACCTGTGTAGGCCGGTGGCCCAATGTAAGCCCAAGCCCATGTCATGGGCTTGGGTATATAAACCCTCTCCTTAGTTGGAGAGGGTGTTGGTTCACATTATTTTCACATAGTAGAAAGTGTTTTCTTCATACTTTCTCTCTCTAAGTGTGTGTGTTCTTACCATCTTTCTATCTCTTTCTCTCTCTAGACTAAGCATAGATTTACAATATCCTACAAAGACCTTTAACCAAAACAAAAGGAGTTATTCCAATACTCCTAACAGACCTAATCCTAGCTCTAAGAGCAATGGTGCAAGAAACTATATGGGTCCCAACCCTAATCTTCATTGCACCAATTGCAACCAAACTAGCCATACTATTGATAGGTGTTTTGAGTTAATTGGCTATTCTGCTAGTTATAAAAAGGGGTGAAATGTTCAGAGACAAAATGGTTTTAAGCCCAACTTTAATGCTAACTATGATGTTAAAACTGGAGAAAAACAGGCTTCCACCTATAATTTTCCAAACTATTTTACCACTGAACAAATGCAGAAGCTCCTTAACTTGATCAACGACACATCTGGAAACACTCAGCCCAAAATGGCAGGCTGAATCTCTTTTTTCAATGCTAATGTTTGGTTTAATATTAATTTTTCTAAATTTTTTTATGGTACTTCTAAATTTTCTGTTAAAACTATAACCCTTGGATGGATTATTGATTATGGTGCCAATCAACACCTTGCCACTTCCCCTACTAGTATAGTAAATGTTGTGGATATTTCAAACCTCAACATCTCTGTTGGTCACCCAAATGGCACTGTTGCCCTTATAAGTCACATTGGTGATCTTAGACTTTCTAATAATGTTGATCTTCATGATGTTCTTGTTGTGCTTGGTTATTGCGTTAGTCTTCCGTCTGTGAACAAGGGGACCACTCTGGGGACTGGTAGTGAATCTGGGGGGCTTTACTTCTTTGATGACCTTAAGATAAGAGCTTAGGTAATGTTAAGTCTGTTATGTCCTTTAACCCTTCCAAAGACCTCTGGCATTGTAGACTTGGTCATCCTACTGACCAAGTCCTCAATGCTCTCAAAAATGACCTTAACTTGTCTAAAAGTACCACCATTTCTGTTTGTGAAACTTGTCATAGGTCTAAACAAACAAGGGAGCCCTTTTCTTTGAGTGATCACAAATCAAATCATGTTGGTGAACTTGTTCATCTTGATTTGTGGGGCCCTTACAAGGTTCAAAGTAAGGAAGGGTACATATACTTCCTTACCATTGTGGATGATTACTCAAGGGTTGTGTGGACTTATCTTTTAAAGGCTAAAGATGAGGTTTTTGATTGGCTTATTCACTTTATAAATCTTGTTAAAACTCAGTTTAACTCTAAAATCAAAACTTTTAGATCTGATAATGGAACTGAATTTGTTAATAACAAGGTTCACACCATGTTGTCCAATTTGGGTATCATCCATCAGACCTCTTGTTCTCATACTCCCCAACAAAATATTATTGCTGAAAGGAAACAGACACATGTTTAATGTTTCCAGGAGTCTTATGTTTCAGGGAGGGATTCCCATTAACTTCTGGCATGAATGTACTCTAACTGTTGTTTATTTAATCAACATGATCCCTTCTTCTGTCTTAAAAGGTAGGTCCCCCATGATTTGCTCTATAAGAAAAAACCTAATCTCTCTCATATTAAGTGTTTTGGGTTGTTGGAAATATGTTTTTATAGTTAGAAAGTCTCGATCACTCCAACAATATAGTTATGGGCTCGTAGTAGAGTTATCGTAATAGATTAAGAAAGCCCGACCCATGAGCATGTTCATGGTCCGGAGGCCCAAGTCTATTTATGGGCTTGGGTATATAAACCTCTTTCCTTCATGGAAAGGGTGTTGGTTGTTTTCATAATTTCACTTAATAAACACATAGTTTCTCTCACTTTCTCTCTCTAGAAACATCAACCTCACTTATTTGGATTAAGATTATCATTGTTCTACAATTGGTATCAAGAGCCATGGGGTGAAATAAAGTTTTTGTTGTGTTTCTATATTAGCTTCGTGTAGTTTTGCTTAATATACCCGTGGTTAAAAAAAATTTGTGTTTTTTTCACCTTTAATCTTTCTTAGAATCTCCTACATAGTTATGGTAGGAATTTAAGTTACTTATTTTGGTGATAAACACAAAAAGTTTGGATTTTTTAGCTTGATTTTGGAGTAAAAACAAAAAAAGTGCATTTTCATCTGAGATATAAGGTTATTCCAAAATTAACCTTTTTCCCGAAATCTTTATCTTAGATTCCGGAATATATTAAGTTTGGTTTGGATTCCGAAATTCCAAAAGGAAGGATTCCGAAATCTTGGCGGGACATTCCGAAATCTTCACAAAGGCGCATTTCGAAATCTTATAGCAGAAAAGATTCTGAAATCTTCACAAAGGAACATTCCGAAATCTTTGTGGTGTAGTATTCCGAAATCATTACTAAGAACATTCTGAAATCTTTGTTGTGTAGTATTACGAAATCATTACTAAGAAACTTGGAAACTTGATGCATCAAAACATGATGATCTTATCATGATCATCACATGCATGATCATCAAAATCTCATACCCACCATAAATCATAAGAAACTTGGAAACTTGATGCATGTGAGAAATTTTTGTATCAATGGAATCACCTTTTAATTACAAGAGTGAGTCTTAACTTATTTTAGGCTTAAACTAGGTAAATTTTGATGATCTATGGTGGTTTTGGAGTGTAAACTCACGGCAAGAAAAGGGAGGGGAGAGGGGGTGATTAAATTTTTTTTTATTAATGGTTACTATGTGTTTTAGTGGAAGAAAAATGTATATATAGTGGTAGGTGGAGGGGTTAAACTTGCCAAATTTGCATTTCTTGGGACTAAAAGTAACTATTTAGTTAAAAAGAGAAAATGACTACTAGTCAATTTTTACAAATATTTACGGGACTCGGGTTTCTTAAAAATACTTTTCAAAAGTTAAAACGCCCTCAAAATATGATAATATAGTCTCCCGACTCGACTTAACGCGTTATTAAAAAGAAAACATCTAAAACATCGAACATTGAAACAATCGACAATAAAACGTGAAATACAAGGATTTAACACTGTGCCCGTTATCGGTCTAGACTTAATACCAAGTAAAGATTAACATCTTTAGGTCGAAATATTTAGCCCTCGGTCCTCGTTCCGTTGATTCAAGTAAACTTTTGTAAAAATGCACGCGGGTGCTTTAAATCAAAATTTTTTATTTAAATTGTAAGACCCGAAAAATAAGGTCATATTTTACTCTAATATATTATTTAATTCAAAAATTTTATTGAAGTGAATTATTCGTTTTAGTTGAATTTAAATGAGAATCGTTAAACTATAACTTTCGCGAATCTTACGAATGGAATTTATCTGCTAGTGATCGCGATACCAACAGATGCCCAAATTTTTTGTTTTATTATCGATGGTTTCGATATTTAATATTTTTGACGATATCATTTTTAATTGCGTATTAAGTCGTTCCGGGACTATATTATATCATATTTCGTGTGCGTATTAAATTTTGAAAAGTATTTTTACGAAACCCGAGCCCTGTAAATATTTTTAAAATTGATTATTAGTAATTTCCCGCTTTTTAACTAATATTTTCATTTTGGTCCAAAACTATGCAAAATTGGCAAAACTAACCCTTCCACCACTATATTTAAACTTTTTCCCTCATCTAAGTTACACATAGTTGCAAGTTATTAAACCAAAAATCATCTCTCCCCCTCCCCTTTTCTTACCGTCACCTACACCACCATGCAAACACAATTTTCACTTGATTTCCACTTTAATCTAGCCAAAAATAAACCAAGACCACACTTTAGAATTCCAAGGTGATTCTAATGATGCTAAAATCTTCAACATGCATGAAGTTTTGATTTTTGGTTAAGAATTAGGGTTGGTAGGATAGCTAGATGATCATGCATGTGTTATTTGGTGATGATCATGTTGTTTTGTGAAAAAGTTGATTTTTATTTTTGGGTTTTTATTTTTATGATCACTACAGGTGTTAGGATTAAGATATGTTGATATTAGGGGTTTAGGATGATGAGAAAAGTGGTTAAAGTATGATTTTATGTAAGATTTTAGGAGGTAAATTAGGGCAGTGGGTTCAAGGCTATTTTTGGATGTCTTATATTTTGATTATTGTTAAACTAATAAGATAATGTTATAGAGATTTGGATTATCTTTGTTTTGGCGTAAATTAGAGCTTCTAACTCCAAACGAGTGTGAAGTTATGATAGTTTGATTATTCGTGTACCGGGAGACGAGTATCGGCACAATATGAAGTTGTAGTCGATATTTGGATCGAATCTCGGGGACTATAGAATGAGTTTTAAAATGAGTCAAGGGCTGTTCTAAGTATGTAAACCTAGGTTGGTGAGTCTATTTTATGAGTCGATAACGTAAAACTATCCGGTTTTGGTAGTTCGAAGATGTGTCGGGCAGGGAGTCTTAGAAGTAAAATATTTTGACAAACTTTTTGGAGGAATTTCTATAGATAGTAAGTGAGTTCTCTGAGTCGTTTCATAAACTTATGACGTGTTTAAGTGGAGTAAATGAGCTTGTACATTTGATATGTGCCGACAGATTTTTATCGAAAGAATAGGCTAATAGAGTAAACATATAGAAGAGTGCAATAGTATCACTTGTATTGTTTTCTTTCGGGTTTGTTGTGAATTTATGATTTTGAGTTTGATGTTATTATGTATGGTTTATTACTCGAGTCTATTATTAATGAACGCGCCTTATATGATAGGTTGCGGTTTTCGTGATTAACGGGCATCACTTATCGTCGGCGATAGTTATTGTTAATGCAAAGCAATGCCTAAAAACATTGTTAGTATTAATTAATCTTTAACACCCCCAAATTTACACGCAGCGGAATACAACTTTGGGTGCTAAACAATGATACAACAACACATAATTTATAAAGAACGACTCAAAAAGAGACATTTCAAATTTATCGTTCCTAAAACATTTGTCAGAGTAGCGTACCCAAGACATTGTAACCAAAGTACAACTAAAACAAAAGATTTAAATTGTTTTAAACAAAGGAACGACAAACATTTAAAGAGTTTATATTACAAAAGCAGTGCACAACTTCATTCCCGTGACCTCCAAGCTTCACACCTCTTGATTACATGAAATACATGTGAGAAAATCATCAGCAAAAATGCCGAGTGAATCTATAGGTTTATATAATCATTTTGAACACAAACAAAGATTATAAGTTTGTGGCATACTTGAAGGCAACAAGCATCAAATAATTTGCATCAACAATAATAATTGTATATAGCATGAATTGCAATAAGCTCATGGAACCGAGCCCTTAGACACTCCCTTGTAGGTCTATTAAGACAGGAGATTTATTAATTGTCAATTACATCCATATTATTGGTACATTGCCGTATACCTGACTTCTAAATACAATATGTTCAAACAGTGTGGAGGTCGGGCCTAAGCTTCTGTGACAAGTCCATACAAACTGAACCGGGGCGGCTTCCCCCATAGATCTATTAATTGTAATAGCGGTTAACCCATCATAGGTTAATTAACGGTCTATAATTGTGGTTTTAACAAAGGCAATCACTTAATGTAATTCAAAGGAAACCACGGGTCCATTCATAGAGGGACAAGCATACCATAAAAATCTTGTGTTCTAAGCTTACAAAACATATATTCTCCCTCGCGGGTTTTAAAGTATTTGAATGAGCTCAAACGAGGCTATAGACTCACCTTAAGTAGTAGAAGTAGTTGAAGACGATCGTCGACGATAGTAGAAGCCCGATAAACACGACAACCGCAACCTAGCAAATAAGGTGCGTACATTAATAATAGACTCAAGAAATAAATGATACATAACAAAATCAAACTCAAGTATAAAATCACGACAACTCGAGAGAAAACGATACAAGTGGTTCTATTATACTCTCCTATATATTCATTTTATTATTCTATGCCTTTATTAAAAATCTGTCGGAACATACCGAATGCCCAAGCCGTTTTCCCATACTTAGACAAATCAAAACTTCATGATACTACTCAGAGAACTCACATACTATATGTAGAAAGTCCTCCCAAGAGCCCATCAAAAGATTTTACTTCTAAAGTTCCCTGCCCGACACATATTTGAATTACAAAATTCGGACAGTTTAGCGACCTTGACTTACGAAACCATTTTGACCATTCTAAACAACTCCATTTGTAAAACCGACACTTGATTCTAAAAATAGACTCAAAATACTAAACTTTGAGCCTGAGAACAGTCCTTGAATCTTTTTAAAACTCATTTTATAGTCCCCGAGATTCGATCCAAATATCGACAACAATTTTCGGATTGTGTCAACACTCGTCTCCCGGTACACGAAAATCAAACTAGTGTATCTTCCACCTCGTTTGGAGTTGGAAGGCCTACTTTATATCAAATCGAAGCTAACGAAATTCTCTACGACATAATCCCATAATATCAACCTATTTTCAGACTTAAGACCCCCGAAAATGGTCTCAAACCTACTGCCTAAAATTGGCCATTTAAAAACCATACAAAATCAAGTTTTTGATCAAAACCAACAACTTTTATCATCATTCTAACATCCTAATATCACCATAAACCAATCCTAACACTTGTATCATCACCAAAATCAAAACCCAAAAATTAAAAGTTCATCTTTTTAACAAAAACATTGCATAAACATCTCTTGATCATCATTTCTAACACATGCATGATCATAATCTCCGCCTAACAAACCTATTTTTTATCAAAAATTAAAACTTAATGCATGTAAGAAAGATTAGTAACATTAGAATCACCTTGAAAAATTAGGAATGAGACTTGTTTTAATTTGGATTGAATCAAACTAGATCATCAAAATTTTTGATGATTTGTGTGTGTGGGTTGTACGGCCAAAAAAAGAAAAGGAAGGAGAGTGGTGATGATTTTTGTTTTATTGATTTTTAAATGAAATGTGCTAGTGGAAAAACTATATATAGTGTAAGGTTAGGGTAGTTTTTGCCAATTTGTGATAGTTTTGGTCCAAAATGTAAATATTAGTTAAAAAGCGAGAAATGACTAAAAGTCAATTTTACAAATATTTACGGGACTCGGGTTTCGTAAAAATACTTTTTAGAAGTTTAAACGCCCACGAAAAATGATAATATAACGACTCGATACGTAATTAAAACGATATCGTCGAAAGTATTAAATATCGAAACGATCGATAATAAAATACAAAATTTTGGGCATCCGTCGGTATCGCGATCACTAGTAGTCCTCGTTGCTCGTCAAAATATTAAAATAAAATATTCAATATCGGTTTCAACTTAAACCGTTAAACATAATAATATTTAACGTCATAAATACTTAAAAAATATTTGAAAAATTGAATTAAGTAATGACCTTATTTTTGTGGGTTTTACATCCTCACCACCTTAGGAGAGCAACGATCCGTACTTCTTCTTCACGAACAATACTGGAGCTCCCCAAGGTGACGAACTTGGTGTAATGAACCCCTTCTCCATTAACTCCTTCAACTGATCTGCCAACTCCTTCATCTCAGACGGTGCTAAATGATAAGTTGCACGCGCCACCGGTGCAGCTCCTGGCACTAGATCAATCTTGAATTCGACTTCTCGCTGAGGCGGAAGCCCTGGCAAGTCATCGAGAAATACTTCAGGAAAATCACGAATAACCGAAACATCTTCCATACGCCTTACCGGTAGTTCTTTCTCCACTACTTGAGCCAAGAACAGGTGACAGCCTCTTTCTACATATTTCCTCACCTTGATACAAGATATCACCGTCAGACGAGATCTACCAACATCACCTTTAACTACTAACACCTTGCCCTTAACCGGTATGTGAACAACTTTCTCCCCACATACAATTACCGCATCATGAGCAACCAACCAATCCATACCAACAATCACATCAAATGAACCCAACTCTATCGGAATCAAATCAGTTTCAAACATATGATTTGCTAATTTCAAAGGACACTTCTTAAATATAGTGGTAGTACTAACTAATTGTCCATCAGCTAACTCGACCTCATAACTAGTATTTAGGCTTGTTGGCTCAATATCAATTAAACGACTAAAGGAAGTGCTTATAAAGCTCCTATCAGATCCTGAGTCAAACAACACACTAGCATAACGATGACTGAGTAAGAATGTACCCGTCACCACATTTGGACCTTGTGCCTGATCAGCATCCTTAACAGCATAAACTGCCCCAGCAGCTTCACCTGCTTTCTTGTTCTTCCACTTTGGACACTTAGGGCGAATATGATCACGTTCTCCAAATTCAAAACAAGTCCTGATCGGAATAGCATTTGCTCCAGTGGCAGGGACCCTTGTCCTGCATTTCTCCTCAACATGCCCAACCATTCCACATTTAGTGCACCTTGGTGGACAATTACCAAAGTGACAAGCACCACAGCTCTTACATTTCTAGGCTGGTCCCCCATGGTCAGCATTATCATTCTTGTTAGTTGCAGCTCTAGCCCCGTCATTTCTCCTCTGATTGTATGGCTTATGGCGGTTACTACCCTGATTACTACTCTGCGAATTCTCCCATTTCCTTTTACTACCCTCAATAGCTCTTTCAGCCCTATCTTGAACTTTCTGTCCCATGAGTGTATGAGCCATTCTTATAGTTTCAACAAAGTTCTTGGGTCGGGATGAAGTTTTCGCACCTTTAATGTACCTAGGCAGCCCTTTAATGTATTGATCCATCTTTTTCTTCTCAGTAACAAAAGCATCTGGACACAACAAAACCAACTCATTGAATCGGCTAGTATACGCAGCAATGTTATTATCTTTCAGCTTCAGGTGCCTCAACTCATCCTCTAAAGCAGATAACTCTTCTTCTGGACAGAACTCTTCTTTCAACAACCTTTTAATTTCATCCCAAGGTTTCCTGTTTGCAGCTTCTAAACCAACTGTAGCAACTTGATTCTTCCACCAGCTTAAAGCTCGATCCTTGAAAGTAGCAACTGCGAACTTAACCTTGTTCCTTTCTGAGCAATCACTAATCTCAAATGTTGTTTCTGTTTTCTCAATCCACCTGAATAATTCTAGTTCTCCACCAGTTCCTTGAAATGTAGTGGGTCCACATTTCATGTATCCAGCAAAAGTACACTCTTTAACCGCAGCAGCAGCCTGAGCAACCTCACATGCAGGATTCTCAGCTACACCTGCTCCTCCAACAACTTCTGGTCCAACAGGTTCACTTTCACCTTCAGCACCCGCACCTCCAGAGCCACCTGCTCCTTCAGTGTTAACACATTCAGCTCTATCCGCAGCTAATGCTTTCGCAACCTCTTCAGCAACTAGCCTTGCAATGGCATCATTTGTCATTCTCCTAGGTGGCATGATTCTGTCATATCACAAAGAGAGAAGATAAAATGAATGAGTTAATTGTAATCATGGTATAGTCATATCATGTACAAAGTCAATTATCAAACGCATACACATTCTCGATACAAGAATTCACAATCATTATAAGGATCAAAGGAAACTATTATCATAGATCAACAAGGAATGATCTTAAAGACAAATAGAGTACAATGACACAAAATAATAGACACTAGTCACGTGGGGATCCACATGGCTTAGTTGACTGTGTCTCGCTTACAGCAGTGGAACCTGCTTCCTCCTCATCGAAGACGTAATTTGACTGTGGTAAATTCACAAAGTAGGTATAAGGTCATAATAAAATGAAATGGAATAATTTCCAAAAATTTAATAAATATAGAAAATCCTTCAAAATAAGTAGAGGAAAATTTCCAGAAATTTATTCAAATAAATCATTAGCAAATAATAAACTTTTGTCGAAAAGTTTAACGATATACATATATATCGATCAAGGTTTAT
Organism: Glebionis coronaria; assembly: GCA_025667525.1. NCBI lineage: Eukaryota > Viridiplantae > Streptophyta > Magnoliopsida > Asterales > Asteraceae > Glebionis > Glebionis coronaria. The sequence continues at coordinate 127,745,293 of CM046878.1, read as the reverse complement.
AGTATTTATTTATAAATACTTGGCAATAAGGCATACATAATAATGTATACTTAAATTGTAATCCCAGAAGTAGCTTGAACCTGAAGTCACGCGAAATCATGTGCACCAACTCTTTGAAAAATAAAAACCGACAGTTATAGTTTAGGTTTTTAGAAAAAGACTTAGTTCCTTATAACTCATGGCTCTGGTACCAATCTTTAACACCCCCAAATTTACACGCAGCGGAATACATCTTTGGGTGCTAAACAATGATACAACAACACATAATTTATAAAGAACGACTCGAAAAGAGACGTTTCAAATTTATCGTTCCTAAAATATTTGTTAGAGTAGCGTAGTCCCAAGACATCGTAACCAAAGTACAACTAAAACAAAAGATTTAAATTGTTTTAAACAAAGGAACGACAAACATTCAAAGACTTTATATTACAAAAGCAGTGCACAACTTCATTCCCGTGATCTCCAAGCTTCACACCTCTTGATTACTTGAAATACATGTGAGAAAATCATCAGCAAAAATGTCGAGTGAATGTATAGGTTTATATAATCATTTTGAACACAAGCAAAGATTATAAATTTGTGGCATACTTGAAGGCAACAAGCATCAAATAATTTGCATCAACAATAATAATTGTATATATCATAAATTGCAATAAGCTCATGGAACCGAGCCCTTAGACACTCCCTTGTAGGTCTATTAAGACAGGAGATTTATTAATTGTCAATTACCTCCAGATTATTGGTACATTGCCGTATACCTGACTTCTCAATACAATATGTTCAAACAGTGTGGAGGTCGGGCCTAAGCTTCTGTGACAAGTCCATACAAACTGAACCGGGGCGGCTTCCCCCATAGATCTATTAATTGTACTAGCGGTTAACCCAACATAGCTTAATTAACGGTCCATAATTGAGGCTTTAACAAAGGCAATCACTTAATGCAATTCATAGGCAACCACGGGTCCATTCATAGAGGGACAAGCATACCATAAAAATCTTGTGTTCTAAGTTTACAAAACATGTATTCCCCCTTGCGGGTTTTAAAATATTTGAATGAGCTCAAACGAGGCTATAGACTCACCTTAAGTAGTAGAAGTAGTTGAAGACGATCGCCGACGATAGTAGATGCCCGATAAACACGACAACCGCAACCTAGCAAATAAGGTGCGTACATTAATAATAGACTCGAGAAATAAATGATACATAACAAAATCAAACTCAAGTATAAAATCACGACAACTCGAGAGAAAACGATACAAGTGGTTCTATTATACTCTCCTATATATTCATTTTATTATTCTATGCCTTTAATAAAAATCTGCCGGAACATACCGAATGCCCAAGCCGTTTTACCATACTTAGACACATCAAAACTTCATGATACTACTCAGAGAACTCACATACTATATGTAGAAAGTCCTCTCAAGAGCCCATCAAAAGATTTTACTTCTAAAGTTCCCTGCCCGACACATCTTTGAATTACAAAATTCGGACAGTTTAGCGACCTTGACTTACGAAACCATTTTGACCATTCTAAACAACTCCATTTGTAAAACCGACACTTGATTCTAAAAATAGACTCAAAATAATAAAGTTTGAGCCTGAGAACAGCCCTTGAATCTTTTTAAAACTCATTTTATAGTCCCCAAGATTCGATCCAAATATCGACAACAATTTTCGGATTGTGTCAACACTCGTCTCCCGGTACACAAAAATCAAATTAGTGTATCTTCCACCTCGTTTGGAGTTGGAAGGCCTACTTTATATCAAATCGGAGCTAACGAAATTATCTACGACCTAATCCCATAATATCAACCTATTTTCAGACTTAAGACCCCTGAAAATGGTCTCAAACCTACTGCCTAAAATTGGCCATTTACAAACCATACAAAATCAAGTTTTTGATCAAAACCAACAACTTTTATCATCATTCTAACATCCTAATATCACCATAAACCAATCCTAACACTTGTATCATCACCAAAATTAAAACCCAAAAATTAAAAGTTCTTCTTTTTAATAAAAACATTACATAAACATCTCCTGATCATCATTTCTAACACATGCATGATCATAATCTCCACCTAACAAACCTAGTTTTTATCAAAAATCAAAACTTAATGCATGTAAGAAAGATTAGTATCATTAGAATCACCTTGAAAAATTATGAATGGGACTTGTTTTAATTTGGATTGAATCAAACTAGATCATCAAAAATTTTGATGATTTGTGTGTGTGGGTTGTACGGCCAAAAAAAGAAAAGGAAGGAGAGTGGTGATGATTTTTGTTTTATTGATTTTTAAATGAAATGTGCTAGTGGAAAAACTATATATAGTGTAAGGTTAGGGTAGTTTTTGCCAATTTGTGATAGTTTTGGTCCAAAATGTAAATATTAGTTAAAAAGCGAGAAATGACTAAAAGTCAATTTTTCAAATATTTACGGGACTCGAGTTTCATAAAAATACTTTTTAGAAGTTTAAACGCCCACGAAAAATGATAATATAACGACTCGATACGTAATTAAAACGTTATCGTCGAAAGTATTAAATATCGAAACGATCGATAATAAAATACAAAATTTTGGGCATCTGTCCGTATCGCGATCACTAGTAGTCCTCGTTGCTCGTCAAAATATTAAAATAAAATATTCAATATCGGTTTCAACTTAAATCGTTAAACATAATAATATTTAACGTCATAAATACTTCAAAAATATTTGAAAAATAGAATTAAGTAATGAACTTATTTCTGTGGGTTTTACATAATCTTTCTTAGTTTTGATCACGACAAATTACAAAGACATTTATTGTCAAACACAATCATAAAAAAAATTATCTAACAAACACTATCATCAAGATAATAATCATTACACTAACATATCTTAATCATTCTTAGTGATCATAAAAGTGATTAGCCTTAAAACTCACTTTTGTCAAACATTACAAAAGATTTTTAATAAACTTTATTTTTAAGAAAATATTTTATTAAAATGAATATGCAAATTTGAATATGGCATATTCCAAATGCCATAAGAATATCCTTTGAAGGTTTAAACAGCCTCAGATATTTCAAATTCACTAAAAGACAAAAAGGAGTGGAGTCTACGCCGGTGGTACTTTAGCACCTACGGCGGTTCCTTATCGATAAGGGTCCAATAAGGAACCGCGGGCAGATATAGTCGTTGGATGTTTTGTCCTATAAATAGTGGATCAAATATGCATTCTCATCAACCCTTTTTGGACATCTTCTTCAACCTTCTTTCTATTTTCTAATCCTAGTCATTTGTAAATGATCACTTAATGTGTTAAGTATATTTACTCATGATTATCCTCTTGATCTCCTTCTTTACCTTGTCCAAAGAGAAGATCACTCACACACTTGTCATGTGATAAAAGATGTAGCATTGATGAAGATCACCTTCTCCTAATGATCTAGTCATGTTCATCATTTGTTTATTTGTGTCTTGTGTAAATCCAATGTATTTGTGAATACTTGGACTAGTTGTGTTCATCCAAGTTATTTGTGAATACTTGGATTAGAGTTGTGTACATCTATTGCACATGTATGTGCTTGAATTCATGTTGTGTATCCCAAGCTACATGTGTGTACTTGGATATGATTAGTTGAGTTATAATTAGTTGTGTTAGTTCTTACTAAACTATAAAGTGATGTGGTTGTGTCTTGTGAGTTCTCACTAAACTATAAAGTGATGTGGTTGTGTCTTGTGAGTTCTCACTAAACCATAAAGTGATATGTAGTTGTGTTGTGTGAAGTTCTCACTTAGCTTCAAAGTGAAGAGTCGTGAAGATTGGTTCTAGCTTTAGATTAGAACTCAACATCTAGCCTTATGTCGGAAAATGGTGAAGTAGGAAACATTGTGAAGATCGGTTCTACCTTTAGATTAGAACTCGACATCTAGCCTTGTGTCGTAAAAGAGTGAAGTGGGCGACGTTGTGTAGATTGGTCCTAGCTAAGATTAGGTCTCGACATTTAGCTTAGTGTCGGAAAATAATGTAAGCGACGTTGTAAGGTTTTCTCCGCCAAGAAGGGAGCTTGTGGATATAGTGGAAATATCGAGTAAGGTGTACTCGAGGAGTGGAGTAGGAACGAGGATAGAGCCTCGTTTCCGAACCACTATAAATCTTGGTGTCCTCCTACTAGGTTGTTTCTTTCCTTACTCTTTACTTACATTCATTATCACTACACTTACTATACATTGTTAATGCATTAGAATTAAACCTAATCATTATGCAACTAGCTTTCAAGTAAAAGATAGTTTTATGCACTCACCTAATTGAAAGGTGTTAGAAATACGTTTTAACGTATATTAGAAGTATCGGTCACTCCATAATATTATTTATGTTGTAATAGCTCGTAGTTAGAATATGCTTATTAAGTTAAGTAAGAACCGGTCCATGGGCTTGTCATGGCCTGGCCCAAGTCCAAATAAGGCTTGGAAGTATAAATACCCCTTTCCTCCTTGGAAAGGGGTTGGTTGTTGTTCATTTCTTGTTTCCACTTAATAAAAAGACACATAGTTTTCTCTCACTTTCTCTCTCTAGTTTCTCTCTCTAGAAAACATGAACCCACTTCATAGATTCATAGGTTATCAATATTCTACATTTGGTATCAAGAGCTATGGGGTGATTTAAGGTAATGATTTGTGTGGTTTTTTAGTTTTTGATTGTATTAGTGTTCTTTAAGAAGATCCATCTTGATTCTTGGAGTTTTTGGTGTTTTTGTGATTGGGATTAGTAGATAAGTATTAGTTTTTACTTATTATTGTAGAAATCACAAAACCTTTTGGGTTATTTGGTAAAAATCTGGGTTTAATCTTCATTTTTTAAGTCGACTGTTCATACGAACAACCTTCTGTTTACCCAGTAAAGTTCCGAACCAAAAACATCCGGATCAAAAAGTTCCGGATCAACCAAAGTTCCGGATCAAGGAAAGTTCCGGATCAAGGAAAGTTCCGAACCAAAAGTTCCGAACCAAAAGTTCCGAACCAAAAGTTCCGGATCAAGAAAGTTCCGGATCAAGAAAGTTCCGGATCAAGAAAGTTCCGGATCAAGAAAGTTCCGGATCAAGAAAGTTCCGGATCAAGAAAGTTCCGGATCAAGGAAAGTTCCGAACCAAAAGTTCCGGATCAAGGAAAGTTCCGGATCAAGGAAAGTTCCGAATCAAGGGAAAAGTTCCGGATCAAGGGAAAGTTCCGGATCAAATCTTTCGAACCAAAAGTTCCGAATCAAGGTATTCCAAGCCAAAATCTTCCGAATCAACACTTCCGAATCAACAAAAGTTTCGAATCAAGGGATATTTTACTTGTTTTTTCGACGATTTTTTAGAGGATTTAATCTTGGTTTCTTACAACAAAAACTCAACACAATTCACAAGCTTTACTTCACTGCTCGATCAACCGATAATCTTTGTTTCTTTGAAGTGAACTAAAATGAATCCGAATTCATTAATTCCTCAGATGACATCACTTATGGATATCTCAATCATAACGGGAACTGATAATCGTCCACCGATGCTTATTAAAGAGGTGTTTGAGGCATGGCAGGGCCGCATGATGCAATACCTGAAGGGCAAACCAACATACGGAAGGCTTATGGTCAAATCGATTTTGAATGGTCCACTCGACTATGGTACCATTGTGGTGAATAACGTGACTCGACCAAGAGAATTTGAAGAACTCACACCGGCACAACAACTCATTGTTGATGCTGATGAAAAGGCTCTACAGACTCTTCTCCAAGCTCTTCCGCATGATATTTATCGCATGGTAAGTCAGTATACGGTGGCAAAGGATTTATGGGAACGTCTAAAGGTGTTGTTACAAGGTACGTCTCTTACCAAACAGGAAAGGGAATGTCAGTTTTATGATCTGTTTGATAGATTCACGTACAGCCCAGGGGAAACGCTACACGACTACTACTTCAGATTCTCTACTCTCATGAATGATCTGAATGTATACAATCTCGTGATTGCTCCATTCCAGGTTAACACCAAGTTTTTGAATACTTTACCTCAAGCTGAATGGGGTGAGTATATTACCGATGTTAAGTTAACCAGGGATTTGCATAAGTGCCATTTGGATCAAATCTATGCTTTTCTTCAGCAGCATGAGAAACATGTAATCATGCACCGTTCGCCTCGAGGTATGTATCCTGATTCTTTAGCTTTGATGGCAAATCAACCAAGTTTGTCCTACAACAACAATCCTTATATCATGGGACACCAAGCCTATCATCCATCACCATACATGACTCCAAGCTTCCCCCAATATTCGATTCTGCCGCAACCACCCACCTCACATCAGCAACAATATCGGTTTAGTGCACCTTCACCTCAGAGAGAACCACAAGCTTCACACTATACCTCACAACCTCACCCATATTCACCAGCAAGTATTGCACCTTATGGTCAGTCATCACATCCTTCTTATCAAGAAAATGCTGCATATCCATCAAGCCATTCTGACCACATGAGTATTCCTCAACAAGACCAAGCATTGTATTGTGATAATGATGAAGTTCCCATTCCTGAGTTCCAACAAGGAACTGACCCAGTTGAAATGTTAGCCACTTTGTCTGCTTATCTCACTAAGACATTGAGCAAACGAGGATTTCGAGGATCAGCTCCAACCAACAATCAGTTGAGGAATTCATCCAATTCTCGCCAACAAGCTACTATTGAGAATGGCAGGGTAATGGTTCAACCTATTCAACCTTATCAGGGGAGACCTACAACATCAAACACCAATGCTCGCACGGTCAATCCTGCTCCAATGGTCAACGCTCCTCCACGGGCTAATTCCACAGGCAAGTTGAGAATGATTACATGCTACAACTGCAAGGAAGAAGGTCACATGTCCAGGGATTGCAAGAAACCCAAGAGGAGAAGGGATGGTCAATGGTTTGCAGAGAAGATTTATCTGGTGAATGCTCAGGCACAAGGAAGGGAACTTGATGAAGAGGAGCTTGCATTTCTTGCTGATCCAGGGATTGCTGAACAAGACATTGTCACTACACAGAATGCAGCATACCAGGCAGATGATCTTGATGCTTATGATTCAGACTGTGATGAACTTCAATCAGCACAAGCAGCTCTTATGGCAACCATCTCCAGCTTAGGGCCAGAAAAGAGATCTGAGGTACTTATTAATACCGTTGATAATACCACTGATACTAGTACTCAACCACATCAAGTTGTGCAAGAGAGTGCTGATTCGAATGAGTCTACGGTGGTGAGTCTTTCGAATAAGGAGACAATCAATGATAGTAATATCAATGTGAGTCCCCAGACTTTGAGTGAAACACAACCGGGAGTCATTTCGCATACGCATAATCCTGCTCAACAAGATTTGGTCATGGTTCCTGCTACATTACTTAGCCAAATGAATGCTGCACTCTTAGAAACCATAGTTAAGAATAAGAATTTGTCTGATGAGCTTGCCTTATGCAACGAGAAAGTTCAAACTTTAGAATTAGTGCCTTCGTCTAGTGTTCTAACAAATCCCAAATATGATCACTTTCGAAACAAACAAATGGGTCACTTGCAAGAAATTGAAACCCTAAGAGCAGATCTCTCTAATGAACTTAAAGAAAAAGAGTTAGTGGTCACTAATTTTCAAAAACTTCAAACGGATTTTGAGTTACTCGAATCTAAAAAGAATGAAATGGAGATTAATGCCGTTAATAAGATTAGAAGTCTAGATTATTTGCTTTTAAGACAATACGCTGCCTCTCAACTAGTGCACTTATTCGATGCTTCGTTTAGAGAATTTAACTTATCGCGTCAAAAAGGCCTTCCCCCTAACCCACGGTATGCAAAACAAGCTCTTATCCATAGTCCAAGACTTTATAATGCAACCCAATTAGGATTGGTCTTAGACCCGATTGTTTTTCCGAGGATCGCACAAATAAGGATCTAGTTGCTGAGGATCGGTCATACAATTCTGCAAAATATCCTCAGTGTGATTATTTTAAGATGAATCAAGAGCTTGCAAAAACGGATTTTAGAATTCGCTTCCATATGGATAAAGATCTCATTACAGCACCAACCTACATGTTGACTGAAGAAAACCCTATTACACTTCCTACACTTGTCAAAATGGACGGACCTAAGGAAATTCCAAAGGATCTTCCACCTGTTAGCACTGTATGGTTAAACTTGCAAGAGATTAATCAATACTTTGTTAGTTTTGACAAGGTCATTTTGGAATGTACGACTTCAAATGGCTTAAACACCGGAGAATGGGCTTTCGAACACATGAACGAGGTGTTTAAGAATGAGATCAATCCGTTTGTCGAAAATCTAAAAGAAAGTTTTGCATCTCTAAAGGAAAATCTTCAGTTTGAAATTTGTGAAGTTCAAAAAGTGTTTTATGAAATGGACACCGCTTACGAACTACAATTAATTGAAAAGGAAAAGATTTTATCCGAATATGACCGATTCTTGTCCCAAGTAATTTCGTGTGATGTGCTTACTACTGTGAATGTTAATTATTCGAATGAGCTTACATCCGCTATGATTAAATGTGATGCTGTGAATATATGTGATGATGTTTGTGATCTCTCTGTAAATATTGTTGATACTGTAAATGAGGTAGATAATCATTCTTGTCACGAGTCTAACGCTGAATTTTTAAAGCTTCAAGATTCTTACAATTTACTTTCAAAACGATTTAATCAGCTTGAACAACATTGTATATCTTTAGAATTAAAACAACAAACTCAAAATGAGGATTGTTTGATAAAAAAATGATTGTGAAAACAGTGTTGAGACGAGTGACAAGATGATTGAAATAGTTAAGGCATTAGAGGAAGAGATTATGAGGTTAAAGAGAGATGTGTCATCAAATGAAACACTAAAATTGGAACTAGAGGCTGCAGAGTCTAAAAACCAGGACTTAGAAATTAGACTTTCGTCTATTCTAGGGGAGATGGATCGGACAAGACAGGGACTATCCGCTCTTTATGGTTCATTAGAAGAACGCTTAGCTTTTAATACAGCACAGCAACAATCTTATGTTGAACAACTGAACCAAAAATGTGAGGAAATCTCTGACTTAAACATCCAGCTCATTGACAAAAACATGGTTATGGCCGAGTTAAAGGAAACACTTCTTCTCACCCGACAAGAAGTTGTTAATAACTTAGCTACAAACTCTGCACCGTCCTCTAGTGCTCCAACAACCAAGTCAGTAGTGCTTTATAAGAACCCGCTTCATAAGAGAAACCCGATTACCTATGATGATTATATGAGGAATGCCATTAAGCATGTAGATCTTGTTAGGGATATTTTAGACGATCTTTATGCCTTAGATCCCTCAAGTAGCTACTATTATTCGGCTCATGAATATATTAAGCGAGTTCAATATTGCTTATCATATTTACAATACATATGTAAACCAGGTACTGCACTACTCACTAATAGACCCATTGCTGTAACTCCATTTAATAAGACCCCAGGAGCAAAACCGTCATTGGCACCATCAAGTAAGGCACCTTTAAAATCTGTTGCTAATATTCCCACTTTGCCTTCTACAGGAGTAAAAGAGTCTACTAAGGCTAAAGGATCGCCACTCAAGAAAGATAAGATCAAGCCCTCTACTAGTAGTACCAACAAGAAGAAAGTAGAAGCTCACCATAGGAATGTTAGTTCAGTTTTAAATAAAAAGAATCATGTTAAGTCTAAAAGCTCTGCGCCTGTGCAGAAGCCTAAACCATTTGTGAATTCTGATTTAAAATGTTGGAATTGTAATGAATGTATGTTTTCCCAACGTCATGATTTGTGTCTTATTGATCATGTGAATGAAATGAATGCAATTAGGAATGATCTTGAATGGAAGCCAACTGGTAGAACTCGTGAACAAGTTGGCTGGCAATGGCGTCCCACTGGTAGGACCTTTACATTAGATGGAAAAATGTGCCCTTTAACTAGGAATGCATCCATTGAGGTTAGGTCTGAGCGTCCTTTAGTTAGGCACACTAGCACTCAAGTATGGAAACAGCGCCCTTTAATTAGGTCAGCTCCCACTATAGTGCCTATCAGTGAAGAAATACCTCAGGATTTAAGCCAACTAGAATCTACACCACCAACTAGGAAAAAGAAGACTAGGAGATCTAAGAAACCTAGAGTTAGCAAATCTAAGATTATTAAATCTGTACCTGCTAATAACAAGGAACACTTAGATTCCGATACCTCTACATTGTCTTCGTGTGGTGATATATTCAGGTGGTCTAAATCATCCTGTGGTATTTGGACTCCGGTTGTTCAAAACATATGACCGGAGATCGCTCGATGCTTCGAAATTTCGTCAGCAAGTTTCTTGGAACGGTTAAATTCGGAAATGATCATATAGCAAAGATAATGGGGTATGGTGAATATCAGATTGGAAACGTTACGATTTCAAGGGTATACTATGTAGAAGGTCTTGGTCATAACTTATTTTCGGTAGGACAGTTTTGTGATTCCAACCTAGAGGTTGCTTTTCGACAACACACTTGTTTCATCCGCAACTTGGAAGGAAAAGACTTGTTGAAGGGATCTCGTGGTGCAAATCTTTATACGTTATCCCTACAAGACATGATGGCCGCCTCTCCAGTATGTCTTCTCTCTAAAGCATCTAAGACCAAGTCATGGTTATGGCATCGTAGATTATCTCATCTTAACTTTGATGCTATTAATCATCTGGCTAAAAACGAATTAGTTCGTGGTTTTCCAAAGCTCAAATTTCACAAGGACCATTTATTTTCCGCGTGTTCAAGGGGGAAAAGTACCAAGAAATCATACAAGCCCAAAGCTGAAGACACCAATCAAGAAAAACTTCATCTTTTGCATATGGATCTTTGTGGGCCAATGAGAACTGAAAGTGTGAGCGGTAAGAAATTCATTTTAGTTATTGTGGATGATTTCTCCAGGTTTACATGGGTTAGATTTCTACGTACAAAGGATGAAGCACCGAAGGCTATCATCACTTTTCTGAAATTCATTTAGGTACGTTTGAATACTACTGTCCGCCGTATTCGTACAGATAATGGAACAGAGTTCGTCAACCAGACTCTTCGTGATTACTATGAAGGAGTTGGTATCTCACATGAAACATCCGCTGCACGCACTCCACAACAAAACGGTGTCGTTGAAAGACGGAATCGTACGCTTATGGAAGCTGCTAGGACTATGCTAATTTATGCGAACGCTCCATTGTTCTTGTGGGCAGAAGCCATATCTACTGCATGTTTCACCCAAAACCGTTCTATCATTCAGAAACGCTATGGAAAAACACCTTACGAGCTTCTACATGACCGTAAACCCGATGTTTCATTTTTTCATGTGTTTGGTGCTCTTTGTTATCCAAACATTAATAGTGAGAACTTGGGCAAGCTTCAACCGAAAGCCGATATAGGTATTTTCATTGGTTACTCACCCTCCAAGAAAGCATACCGAATTTACAACCGTCGTCTTGGTAAGATTGTAGAAACTATGGACGCAGATTTCGATGAGCTGACAGCGATGGCTTCTGAGCAACGCAGCTCTGAACCCGCGCTTCATGAGATGGGAACTGGTGCAATTAGTTCCGGATTAGTTCCCAATAATCCTACTTCTACATCATTCTTACCACCTACAAGGCCTGAGTGGGATAAACTGTTTCAACCGTTGTTTGATGAATTCTTTGATCCCCCAAATGATGAAGCTCCAGCACCTGTAGTGATAGCTCCAATCCTTAAAGCTGTTGCTCAAGCTAATGAAGCTTTATCTAATGCATCTTCAATTAATATTGAACCGGATGCACCTTCAACAAGTGATTCTCAAACTACACCTGAATCGTCACCCCTACTTGTGCCTAATGATGTTGAAGAGGATCCTATTGATCACGATTTGGAATATGCTCACCTGCAAGAGCTTCCTTTCTTTGGTGTAGCGATACCTGAAAACCCTTCAGCCGCGTCTACCTCAGAAGAAGCTCCTTCTATTGTTCACTCCAGACCACCTAGGATTGAAAATCATAGCACCAAATGGACAAAAGATCACCCAATGAGGAATGTTATTGGAGATCTAGATCGACCAGTCTCTACACGCCATTAATTACAAGAGAGTGCACTCTATTGCTATTTTGATGCATTTCTCTCCGAAATTGAACCTAAAAACTGGCAACATGCTATGACTCAATCGTCTTGGATTGAAGCCATGCAAGAGGAACTAAATGAATTCCAAAGACTTGAAGTATGGGAATTAGTTCCTCTCCCTGACAAGGTTAACATCCTTACTTTGTTGTGGGTTTATAAGGTTAAACTTGATGAGATGGGTGCAGTATTGAAAAATAAGGCTAGATTGGTTGCTAGAGGATATAAACAAGCCTTGGGTATAGACTTTGAAGAATCTTTTGCTCCTGTGGCAAGATTGGAGGCGATTAGACTATTCCTTGCGTATGCTGCTCATATGAACATGATCGTCTATCAAATGGATGTGAAGACGGCATTTTTGAACGGTGAACTAAGGGAAGAAGTCTATGTTAGTCAGCCGGATGGGTTCGTTAGCACGGAGTTTCCTAATCATGTTTACAAGCTTAAGAAGGCTCTTTATGGGTTGAAACAAGCTCCACGCGCGTGGTACGATCTCCTTTCAACATACCTCATTTCGGAAGGCTTCTCCAAAGGCAAAGTGGACCCCACTCTATTCACTCTCAAGGAAGACAACGACATGATACTGGTACAAATTTATGTTGATGATATAATATTTGCTGCCACTAACATATAATTGTCAAATCGCTTTGAGAAAATAATGTCCACACGCTTTCAGATGTCAATGATGGGAAAAAATTCATTTTTCTTAGGAATACAAATTTCTCAGAATCCCAGAGGCATCTTCATTAATCAATCCAAATATGCTCTAGAATCTTTAAAGAAATATAACTTTGAAAATTGTGACCCCGTGGACACTCCAATGGTGGAGAAATCCAAGTTAGATGAAGATAGGGATGGGATTATTGTCGATCCGAAACTTTACCGTGGAATGATCGGCACCCTTCTCTATCTGACTGCTAGCAGGCCTGATTTGCAATTTGCCGTATGCATGTGTGCCCGGTATCAGGCTCGGCCTACCGAAAAGCACCTACATGTTGTTAAACGGATCTTTCGGTATCTCAAAGGAACACTTAATCGTGGTCTATGGTATCCGAAAGATTCCTCTATTGCTTTAATATCATACGCAGATGCCGATCATGTTGGGTGTCAAGACACGAGGCGTAGCACTTCTGGGTCTATGCAACTCCTTGGAGACAGATTGATCAGTTGGTCTTCAAAAAGGCAGAAAAGCGCTGCAATTTCTAGCACGAAGGCTGAATACATCGCCATGTCCGGTTGTTGTGCTCAAGTCCTTTGGATGAGATCACAATTAACTGACTACGGTTTGGGATTCAACAAAATTCCGATGTATTGTGACAACAAGAGCGCCATTGCCCTTTGCTGCAACTACGTTCAACACTCCCGGGCCAAGCACATAGACATTCACTACCATTTCATTAAAGAGCAGGTGGAGAACGGAGTGATCGAGCTGTATTTTGTCACCACTGAGTATCAACTGGCAGATATGTTCACCAAAGCCTTAGATCGAGGACGAATCGAGTTTTTGATCGAAAAGCTAGGCATGAAATCATTCTCTCCAGCGACTCTCAGAGAATTGGCAGAAGAATCAGCTGAATAGTAGTGGTAAACTATTCAAGCGTATCCTTTGTTCGTGATCATGTATATTATCGTATATATATAAACCACAAAAAGAAAAATACAAAAATATAAAACCAAGAAAAACCATAAAAAATATAAAACCTACAAAAACCATAAAAAATATAAAACATAGAAAAACCATAAAAATTATAAAATCAAGAAAAACCAAAAATATTTTTTCGTTTTTAAATCGGGCATGTCTTTTAGTACGGTAATATTTACGGCTTTAGAAATGTCGTTCAATGTTGACACGGCGCCATAAATAGAGTCCGTATAAAAGTTGTACATTTTTAAAACATGCCCATTATGGCTTGTAGTTATTTCAGACTGCAACCCGGTTTTCATATTAAAGTCACGTATTTCCTTGGAAAACGTTGGCTCACAACGGGAATTAATTTTCTCGGGCATGATTTTCAAGCCAAATCATGCAAAGGGATCAAGTTTACTTTACAACTTGGTCTAACATGAATTAGTGTACGTCTCAGTGCATTGATTTGTCAAAATAAGAGAAATCTTATTGCCACCACGAATCAATCATTTCAAAACATCAATTGGTAATGCTTTTATCAATATTTGACTCTTTAAACAATGACTACAGCTCTTTAAATAGAAAACGGGTCATCGTTTAAGGGGGAGAAAATATTAAATTATCTTCGTCATCAAAATGATTTTCAAAAGTGATTCTGGAAACCTAATTGGCTAAATGGCTTATGAGTGGTTTTGCTTTAGAATATGATTTGTGCTTGCTCAATGAGATAGGACTTGCTTTAGATTTTGGAGATATGCAAATAGGTTGAGATGCTTAAGTTGCGTGTGGGTTAAGTTGGCAAAATTTAACTATGGTTAGGGTAACTAAAAAAGAAAAGGAGTTAGCATCTAAAAAGGATAAGAGTGAAAAGTATAGGGGTCTTAAGTGATTATTTGAGAAAGTTGTTCAAATTTGACCTAAGTCAAATCCAAAACCCCCCGTCCCTTTTTTACTTTATTCTTCTTCACTGTTTATTTCCCTTCTTGCCGCCATTAAAACACACACATAAGCTCTCAAATCTCTTGTTTTTCAATCAATCAACTCAGTTCATTCGATTTAAAAGGTAATAAGCATCAATCTTTGATCATTAATTCGTTTAAATCATTGAAATCCATGTTAATTAATTCGCATAAGCAAGTTTATCCAATTAGGGTTCGTATGCTTAAATTAGGGTTAATGGATTAGGATTATTGATGGGTTTTGCTCGGAATACATTTAGAATGAGTTTAGTTGCTTTAGATTTCCTTTAAACTCACAAACGCGCCTAGATTAATCTTTAATAGAGTGTGTTTGTAAAGTTCCGGATGAACATGGATAACAACTTCCGAATGAAGGAAGTTCCGAATGAAGGAAGTTCCGAATGAAGGACTTCCGAATGAGGGACTTCCGAATGAAGGACTTCCGAATGAAGGACTTCCGAATGAAGGACTTCCGAATAAAGGACTTCCGAATGAAGGAAGTTCCGAATGAAGGAAGTTCCGAATGAAGGAAGTTCCGAATGAAGGAAGTTCCGGATGAAGGAAGTTCCGAATGAAGGAAGTTCCGAATGAAGGACTTCCGAATGAAGGACTTCCGAATGAAGGACTTCCGAATGAAGGACTTCCGAATGAAGGAAGTTCCGAATGAAGGAAGTTCCGAATGAAGGAAGTTCCGAATGAAGGAAGTTCCGAATGAAGGACTTCCGAATGAAGGACTTCCGAATGAAAGAAGTTCCGAATGAAGAACTTCCGAATGAAGAAGTTCCGAATGAAGAACTTCCGAATGAAGAAGTTCCAAATGAAGGACTTCCGAATGAAGAAGTTCCGAATGAAGAACTTCCGAATGAAGAAGTTCCGAATGAAGAAGTTCCGAATGAAGAACTTCCGAATGAAGAAGTTCCGAATGAAGAACTTCCGAATGAATAAGTTCCGAATGAAGGACTTCCGAATGAATAAGTTCCGAATGAAGGACTTCCGAATGAAGAAGTTCCGAATGAAGAAGTTCCGAATGAAGGACTTCCGAATGAAGAGTTCCGAATGAAGGACTTCCGAATGAAGAGTTCCGAATGAAAAGTTTCGGATGAAGGTTTATTTGATTAATAGTGTTTGCCTGTTATAAAGTACTTGTTGAAATGTGTGATGAAATGTGTTATGCTTAGAAGTAATAATGATACATATCTATATATTTTTGTGCATCAACCTTTCATGTCTTATCTTAAGCAGATACGATGACTAATCCAACAGTACAAGCAATCCAAGACTCTAGAGCAGCCGCTATTGCCGAAGCACGAACACTCAAGTTCATACCAAACAATTACCGGCTGAAGCAAGTTTCAAAATCCACTCATCATGGATTTAAAGTAGCCATAGCAATCCTTGATCACTCTCACTTTAAGAATGCTTTGAGGAGTACTGCCTCGGTGCCATATGAGTACATGTATGAGTTCTTGGCCACCAAGGAAAGTACTTCAAACAAGATCACGTTCACTCTCGACAACAAGCAGCAGACACTTACTGTTTCAGACTTCCGTAAGATATTTGGCATTCGGGATACACCCAAAGGTATGTCATTTTCGAGGGATCCTACCAAAGACGAACTTATGGAGATGTTCGAAGCTCTTGGATGTCCTGACATACGAGTTGTGTCTGAGTTTACCACCGCTAAAGCAGGTCAACCTTGGAGAGCACTGTTGGGTATTCTCAGTAAATGTCTTACACCGAAAACAAGTGGACATGATGCTTTGCGTAGTCCAATAATGAACCTCTTCTATGGCATGTACAAAGGTGCAAATGCAGATTATGCATTATTGATATGGAAAGAATTCACCTTTCAACTCTTCCAAAACAAAAAGCTGAAGACTAATTTCTTTCCTTACCCTTGATTTATCAAGCTCATCATTAATTATTTTATGAAGAATGATGTTACTATTGATAGGCGCGCAGCAAGTCGTCATCACACTGAAGAGGCTGATGACATTGTGGATATAAGGCATGAAGGACCAGCTGGTGGTTTTATTCCTGGTCCTATTCCCGATTATCTTCTGACGGATAAAATTAAAGGTTCTGCTGATTACAAGCTACTGCTGCTAGAAATCAAGAAGCTAAAAGCAAACCTTCAGACTGGAGAAGACTCGTCTACTACGGTCAAGAGTAAAGGTAAACGCAAGCAACCAGCTGCTTTACCTGCACCCGAAACCAAGAAGAAGAAGACTGAGGTTAAGAAGGGAAAGGGTACGGCTGAGGAGTTAGTTCTCCACGATGAAGAAGATGTTGATGATCCTACTCTTAACAAGGCTGAGAGAAAAGCAATGAAGATAGCTATTGAAAGGAGTAGGAAAGACACGGGAGGTAGTGGTTCGGGTGTACAGATGAATATTGAAGAAGAGTACCATGAGCCAGATGATATTGATGAGTTTGGATCACCTGAACGGTATTCTACTTCGAAGGAGACATCAATCCCTGTTTCAGCAAGTGTTGAAAAGACGTCCGGTGCTCCTACAATCATGGTATCTACTCAACCTTTAGCAACTCAACCTCCACCAATACAGCCCTTACCAACCCGACCGGTTTCAACACCATTTCTTCCACCACCAATAACTCCTATCCTTAGTACCGTGGTCACAACCGAGCCTCTTCAACCAACCCAAAGCAGCTCAGCATCGTCTTCAATGGCTGCATTTGTTATGGCAGAGATGTTGGATAAACATACGGATAATCAATGAAAAGCGTTGGATGATCTTCGCCAAGAGCTACTTAGACGAGTTCAAAGTGAAGAAGCATCTAAGAAAGCCCAAGAAGAGATGCTTGCTAAGTTCGCTGCAGAGATGGAGTTGACACGTAAAGCTCATGCAGAAGAACTAGCCCAGGTTAAGCAGGCTGAAGCTGATAAGCATGCTGCACGAATCACAAGACTTCAAGCTATGAGGGATAAATACAAGGAGCAGAAAGAAGCACTGGAAGCTTCTGTTGAAGAAAGAGTGAAAGAATCCATTGAATCCATTATGCCTAAACTGCGTGATGAGTTGAAGACACTCGCGGCTGACAACTTGATGATCAAGTCATCCAATCCTTCTGAATCCGCTTACAAAATTGCCTATGACTTGACGGATTTTGAATTGAAGAAGATCCTCAAAGCTTGTATGAGGGAACTTGGATCGTTTGATAAATCTAGGATTCAACGGGCTCTTTACAAATCCCTGAATGACGCTATCATGGAGGATGATAGGTTATTTAAAACGTTTGGAAGTGTGGTACCATACCACATTCTGCCTGAGGAAGAACGGGAAGAAAGTGAAGAAGAAGAGGGTACTGGTGAAGAAGAGGAAGAAGAAGGAGAAGAAGAAGAAAAGAATGATGACGATGACGATGGTGGAGATGATGATGAGGATGATGATGATGATGATGATGATGGTGATGATGGTGGTGATGGTAATGAGGAAAGTGCTAAGGGGAGCAACGAGGATAACGATGAGGATGATGATGGGGGTAAACAGCCTGAGAAGGGGGATAAGGTTGCCAGCTCAAAGAAACCTGCTAAGTCTGGAACCAAGTCTAAGAAAGATGCAGCGGCAAAGGAAAAATCTACCTCAACAGAATCAAGACGATCCAAGTGGCGCCATGATGTGAATGCTACTACGGCGTCATCGATTCCTGGTACATCTATTGCTGTGTCTATACCTGTTACCACTAACCCTATTAGTTCTGTTGTTGTTGCTCATGTGATTGCAGAATCGGTAACTGAACCTGAAGCTGCACAACACTCACCCGTTCATGACACTGCCGAGATGCCTGAATCAGCACCAGTAGATGTTCATGTCTCTACTCCTCTACAACAAGAACCACAATCTACTGTTCCTGAGTCAAGCACACGGGACTGGGCAGACACGTTGTAGATTGACGAGACTGCACCGCCACAAGCTTGGATCACGGCAGCGGCTCAATATGATCCAATTACAGACGATGATAGAGATGTTCTATATCTTCGAATCCGTAGCCCGATAGATTTGTGTGCGTTTTGGGCTCATGAGTTCAAATCTTCAGTCACTCCATCTCTGGTAAAGAGAGCACTAAAAGACAAGAGCCTTCGCGCCAAAACCGGATTAAGCCGCATGGAGTACGAGTACTATGCTGACGAGGTCCTGAAAGCTCTCAATACCACTCAAAGGGCAGGACTTCATGAGTCAGAAAGAGCTCCACCTCCACTTGATCCCTCTCGAGAGAATCAGATTGCTCTTGACTTCTTCGTCACCAATGATCTTGTTTATCTTCTCAAAGGTTCATCAAAGTACGCAACCTCGCTGACCTTACTAAAAGCCGCTAACTGGGGAACAATACCCTATATCGAGGAAAAGGTAAACCGACTCTGGGTCCCAAAGGTAAATCGTAATTATGATATGTATGTTGTTATAGGTGCATCTCATTGGGACGAACGAGTCCGAAGGGCGTACAGGGGTTGCTGCTTGGCCAATTCAGGAAGTAACGTTAGATCCAATATCCGCATCTCCAGTATTTTAGGGCTGAAAACTGAAGCCAAGAATGGCTATTATCATGTGACGGAGATTCGTCTGAAAAGGGAGGATGACAGAGAATACAAAATCCAGCAGGGAGATTTCTCTATCCTTCGTCTGGAGGATATCGAAGATATGTTGCTTCTGATGACCCGAGATCAACTCACCCATATTGCTCGTGAAGACGGCATTGCCTTGAATACAGCACCTCGTATGTTCACACGAAGCGTTGTTATCAAGAAACGAGTTGAAGTTCTTCAATTGGGAGTCGAAAGCTACCAAAGGAAGCTTAACCTAACTCGTCCAATGAATCAAGTTCTACCTCAACATGTAGACAGATGTCCCTATACCGTCATTTCTGTTCCGAATTACGGCATTTTCTACTTGAACAGTCGAGGGTTAATGAAGTTTATGAGGATGGGTGAGCTTTATAAGTATAGTGATGGGACTCTCATTCTCGTCAGAGGAAAATTGGAGCATCTTAACTCAGGTGGGTCTTTACCGGAGATGACTGAGGATTGGCATCAGGGTTACCGGCAAATGGCGAAGTATGTGATCAAGAAGATTGATCAAAAGCTCCGTGAACGTAGATTGTTAAGGAGTTTAGAAAGATTCGTTGGTGGTAGACCATATGGAGTGCACTACAAGTTACTACAACGATCCATCTAATGGGTCGTACATCTCAGGTCCACTCTATATTGGTATTATTTGTGAATATGTAAATTCTGTGAATATTGTGCTTTTATGGCTTGATGTAGTGTTAAGGTATGTTAATTTTTCCAGAATTTCTCACGAGATTCTAAATCTTTCAAAATATATCATACTTAAGCACTACAACTATCCCTTATTAATTTAAGGGGGAGCATTAACATGTTCTATGGCCAAACATCGATTTCATTTTTTACCCAAAGACTGGTTAATCCATTTAATATCCCAAATATTAATGGATAACATTTTGGATAAGGGGGGAAAATGGGATTAAGGAGACTTAAATGATACTTGGCTAAAAGATGAAAAAGACTTAACGATAATCCAACTTAATATGTGTAAAGCACGTGTTAAGGGGGAGCGTTTTTGATGAACAAAACACCTAAGGTACAAAACTTTTGATTTCAATATCACTAGTACCTTAAGTGATTTTCAAGGATTTTTTCATGGTGGCTATACCTTCCCAAAACACGTTTAATTCACGACGAATGTGGTGACAAAAGGGTGGTAGGAATAGGTTTAGTCCAATGATTCATCAGAGCCGATGGAATCTTCCCAAGGACAATTCCCTAGATAGAATTAGAAGTCCTAGGAAAGATGGAGAAAGGTTGTGAACGTAGCTGAGTACCGACTAATTACTGATGCTAGCACTTGAACAATCACAACAAGGTGCTAGTGATGATGTATTGGTAAGTACTGAAGGGGTTGAAGAATGAAAAAGAAATGTAAAGATAAAGGGTGTAAAGAAAGAAGCCCTCCTTACAACTTTAGGCAGAAACCGGGTCAATACATATGCTATTGAGATCATTTTTGTTAATGATTCTCGATATTGAAGAAAGACATCATGGACCCAGTGATGCAATGCACAACCCTTCCCAGCTAACTCAAATATCTCTCAAAAGGTATTGGTTTTAATCACACGGAGATTAACACGTTATCTATTGGTTTATTCACTCTGAATAGACTGATATTGAAAAGGTGGCACTCCTCTCCAGCCATCGCTCACTAAATCAAAACGCACTATCGAGTCTAGAGCCATGAGATCATCAAAAGTCTCATTAGGACACTTTCCATTTATTCCTTGCTTTCTCACACACTGTGAAAAGTAAGAGATTTTTATGAGTCCTACGTTGTATTTCTGTAATATTGCCAGAACATCCGAGTAATACGCAAGTACTACAATGAAGATGGAAATCCTGCTTGAGCCAACATCAAACAAGCTCATGGTAGGTTACACGTGCAGTTCTTTTAGAACCAATCTTGTGAAAAACTGGAAAGAACCAGTGGTTTAATTCTTAATTGAACTTAAACTCGTTCTAGGCCTCTACGCATTATCATATGATCTTGCCAGAACACTCAGAGTGACTCTTTATTGATCACAGTGACGAGTGGAAATCCTTCTAGTGTTAACATCGAACAGCACTTGGTAGGTAACGTGCAAGATTCTTTATGAATTGAGCTCGTGATAACTGGAAAGCAACGATGGTGAAAAATCTTAATTGAAATTCACTTGTTCCAGGTTTCATGAATTGATGGCTTCAATCACAAGGATAATTTATCCAAGTGATTCACTCTTTATGTTCGCAGTCAGCTTTGGACGGTCGAATAAAGAGAATGGGTTTACCCGCGAAATTGATAGGTGTGAAAACACCCATCTTTTCTACCACTTAATTACATTAAAACGGGACCTAAACGTATATTTTATGTCGTAAATGGCGGAATTGTGCGTGGTTTGTGTTTTTATTGTGTTTCAGGGTCGAGAAGGTGAAAAGTGGAGAAAACACGGCTTTCACGGGCTTTTATTGAAGGAAAAGACAAAAGACGAAGTCGAAAGATCAAAAGTGGAAAAAGAACGGAAGTCCAAGACCAATTCTGAAGATTTATCGAAGAAAAAGTCAAAAGACGGAAGTTTACCAAAAGCCGAAGAACTCAAGTGTAATTTATTGAAGAATTACAAGACGAGTTCAAAGAAATCCCAAGCCAAAGTCATTATAGTCCAAGATTTAAGAAGATTAAAGAAAGGAGGGACCTAATGACGCAATTGAGGAAAAGAGGAAAGAGGGGAGGAAGCTTCCTTCCACTTATCCCTTCCTCCCCTATAAATACACATTATTAGCCATTTGTTTAAGTTGTTGGAGGCTTGACAAGCCTCTCTTCCCCATTTTCATTTTTCTTGTTCCTTAATTTTATGCACTTTAATTTTCATGTAACGCACCATTGATTTTCTTTTAATACCAAGTAAGTTTACCTTTAATTGTTGTTAATCTTTATCTTATAGCCAATCTCCTTCTACCTTTCTTGTTTGATTTGTTCTTTATTTTGATTGTTCATGTTCTTGAGTTTTTTATGATTTTGATCAAGTGGGTTTTGATTGATTTGGCTTTATTTGTTAGTTTTGTTGATTTGTTTTGATTGATTATTGTTAGTTGATGTTTAGTGGTTATTTTGGGTTAATCTTTTGGTTGATCTTGATTGATTTTGCTTAAATTCGTGTTCTAGTACTTTTCCCTGTTCTTCGTTCCTGCTACTGTTAATATTGCCCAGTTAATGTTCCGAACCGATGTTCTTAAAGTTCCGAACCAAATTTTTGTCAAAAAAGTTCCGAACCAAATTTCTTTTCAAAGTTCCGAACCGATTTATTCAAAAAGTTCCGAACCGGAACTTTTGAAAAGTTCCGAATAAAAAAAAAAACTTCCGAACCAATTTTTTTCAAAAACTTCCGAACCAATTTTTTCAAAAACTTCCGAACCAATTTTTTCAAAAGTTCCGAATCGGAACTTTAGAAAACTTCCGAATCTATTGAAACAAAATGTTCCGAATCGGAACTTAAAAAGTTCCGAATGAAAATAAAGATCCACCAGCTTGTGTGCCTGCTTAAGAACTTTTCCCGCCAATTTCACCAGCTAGCTTGCTAGCTTCCAGCAGCTAGCCTGCTAGCTTGTTTATTTAATAGTATTGTTCCGTAATTGTCTAGTTTTATCTGAAAGTTGTTCCGATTTTATTTTTGAAAGTTACGTATTTTTAGTTGAATTTTTCATCGATTTTTAGTATTAATATTTTTTCGTAAAGTTTAAGTTTTATCTTTTATTTAGTACCCGCTTTAGGTTTTGCCTCGTTTAGCTTTAAAGTACCATTTTAGTTTTATTCTCTCCTTTTTCATTTAGTGAACTTTATTTTCGAGTCGATAGTTAATTTCGTCTTTTATATTTATTTTTATTAATTGTTTCGCTTTAAATTACGTTTTATTATTTGTTTTAATATTCGTTTTAATATCGTTTTAACTTTTAGTTTTTAATATTCACCTTGTTTTACTTTTATTATTTGAACTTGTCTTTAATTTGTTTTTAAATACTTTTCTCATTTACTTTTAAATTAGTTTTAGATAATCAACTTCCCTTTTTCTTAACCAAAAACAATTGAGTCGCACTTTGAACCGGAAATCAATTCGAAAAGACGCTGAGAAACGAACTTTTCAACGAGTAAAAATCTTGTTATTAAAATGGTGTCGCTGCCGGCTCTTTTCGTGAAGATTGAAGGTTTTTTGTGAGTGACGCGTTGGATTTTGGGATCCGTTCACTTGTGAACGTTATTTTTCTTGTCAAAAATTTTCAAAAATCCAAAAACATTTGAAAAATCTTAAAAAGCATTTCTTTTTCAAAGTTTTGCACCAAAAATATTCTTCTCGCTTATCTATCTTTCTTCATGGATTTTTATGTCCATTGCGTCCGGTGTGGGAAACAATTATCTGGGAACAACTCTTATCAATGGTGTACATGTGAGCGGTGCGGAAACGATATCGACTACACACAATCCGGATTTTGTCCTTTGTGCAACTCGACTAATTCGTACTTTTTGAACCTACCTCCTGTTCCCCCGTGCATCTATTGTAGAAGCGATTCTCATTGGCATGTTTCGTGCCCGGTTCGATACCCGTATGGTCACGGGCAAGAACCGGGGTACAATTATGACAATGAAAATAGCTATCCACAAGATGCACTTGATTTTTCTCCATACCCGGTTTGCAACAACTGTGGGGGTCCTCACGATACCTATTCTTGTCAACCACTGAATTGTTATGAGCCAAATTCGTGTCCTCAGTTTTCTTCACCTATGGATTATTATGAACCAAACCCGGTTTCTAATTATTCCCAACCGATGAACAACTATGAGCCACAACATTGCTATAATTCAGGTTTTCAACAATTTGAGCCCCCACATCACACCCTCAATCATCAATCCTCTCAGCAAATTAATCTTGACCCACAACTCACTACCTTGAATGAAGAAACACACTCCATTGTTTTGCAACTTCAAGAAGCCGTTGTTTTGCTTAAAGAACTTAGGGATGAGGAAAAGCGACTACAACAAGAGCAAGTATCTAATCTTAGTGATTATACCCCTCCGCTTGTGCGTCAATACTATTATGATGATGATGACGATGATGCTGTATGCACTTTCAACTCATCTTCTAAAGTTGCTGCTCCTACTCTCGATGTTCCTACTGCGTCTACCGAATCTAGATTCGTTGCATGAGCTTAGTGATGTTGGTCTCGATAAAGTATTGGATGATGAGGTTTGTGACTTACCTGCTATGGAGCCTGAGGACGATGTTGCTATTACGGACAAGGTCGATCCTAGTGATGACGATTCTTCTCTCTGCTATGAGAATTTCACTTTTGAAATTTCTCAATCTCCACCGGGAGATGCAGAAAATGACGGTTTATTCTCTCCGGTTTACGAGCAGTTCACCGATGAACATGATCTTGTGGATGAGGTGGAAGACGTGCTTCTTCGCTATGGATTACGAAAATTGCACCTTCTTATTGCTCAAATCGAAGCGTTGACTTCTCCTTCTCTTTCCAAGTCTTTACCTCCATCTATTCCTCCCGTTGAAGATAATGACCCATTGCTGGAAGAAATCGATATCCACTCCATCCCTCCAGGTATTGATGATTCTGACACGGAGGGGGGCATTATTTTTGAAAATTTGCTGCAGGAAAGTATTGACCCAAGTCCCCCTCCCGAGCACCTTCCATCCTCCCTTTTAGCCACTATCACGGAGGATGAGTGCTTTGACCCGGGAGGTGACATTGATTATGCTATGATTGATAACAATACGGCTTTGCCGTTTGCTCAGCATCCATTGTCAGTGGGGGATGACAATGTGCTTACTATACCCAACCCACCTCCCGTGGATCTTGAATTCACATACTATACGTATGTTGAAAGGACCTTTCTCCCTTTCAAGACTTATCCCCCCGCCTCTCCTTTGTTGATGTCCTCCGGGAACGAGGACAAGGTCTTTGATCCAGGTATCACATTCGAGGTTTCCCCATGGACCATTTAATTCGGGGACGAGTCAGGCTCGTGACTCGGTCAACAAAAACAAGCGCTTTTTGGGAGGCAACCCAATTATCTATCTTATTTCACCATAAGTGTAGGGGGAGCCCCGTTGGTGTTTCTTGTTCTCTTTCTTATCATATGCAGGGATTAGAGCTTCAAAGACACACTCTTGATGACTTTTGACGAACCGTGATTCCGTGTTCCCTTCTTCCCGGTTCTATCCTAAACTCTTTTCGATTCACTATTTTATATTTCTCAATATTAAAATAGGAATCTCTTTAGTTGTCTTTTCCTTAACGCGATTTAAACAAAGTGCACAATGTCCTAAGTGTAGGGGAGTTTACTCCCACATGCTTAAACATTGAGGACAATGTTTATATTAAGTGTAGGGGGACTTCTATCGAAGTTAAGTGGTCCTTTCCTTGTATTTGCCCTCATTTTAACCGGAAAATCAATTTTTCGACATTTTTCAAAATTTTTAATCTATTTTGGCCTAGTTGTAGTCCCCTTTATTTTTGCTATGTTTCTCCTATTTTAATAAAATGGTTTTAACAAGTTTAGTTATCTTAGATATATTAGGCCCGTTGTGAATTTTTTGACTCAACCCGAGTTTACTTATCCAAGTTCACTCTAGCTAGTATCCTTAACCATGTAGACCTTAATTGGTTTATTAGGCTAAGCATCCACGAGTCTCATTCCTTGAGATTTTAAATTGTGGAGAACGAGAAACGATAGAGTTGGTTACAAGTTTGGTATTCTCTCATTAACTTATGTGAGTTAATTATGATCTTTTTCTCCCATCACTTGCTAATAAATTATCTGCAATAAGTAAGGTCGTACGATTTGAAAAGTTACTTAGCTTCTAGCCCAAGATCGTTTAAAAGTTGCTCGGTAATGACGAGAGTTCATAGCCAAGGCATAACTTATGAAGCGGGGCGCGAAGATTGGCGAGTCCGAAAAGGCCCTAACAAGGCATGAGGATTCCATTTTATTGCTGAAGATCCAAGATGATGTGAAAAGCATTATTCCCAAAGTCAATATGAAGGATCAAGACTCACGACGAAAAGCAATCAACTCCCATAAAGATCATGGAGAAGTCTATCCGAAAAGACCCTAACAAGGTATGAGGATAAATAGATCCATGTCCGAAAAGGAGGCGGATCGTTGTATCTCGAAATCCCAAATAGAGATTGAAGAAATAATCATGAAGTCGTGGTCAACAAAGTTGGAGTACCCCTCAAAAGTCTCCAAGTGAAGAAACTCTATTATGATGAGAAGACCATTATCTCAAGAACGTCTCTCGAAGATATGAAGTATGAAGTACATGCCAAATATCGGCCCGAGAAAGGTCTCAAATCGTGAACCGATTTATGCCAAGATATGAACTTTTTGATATCCCGAGAAGTAGTTTTAAGAGATTTTGTCCTTTAGCTAACTATTGATCAAATCGTCCTACTTTGCTTTCAGCCTTAATAAATTATCAGAATAAGTCAACAATGCATCCTCGTGATTATTCAAGACATCAATAAAATATAAGAGATACCCATAGGAATAAGGGAGTTTAAGTGATTAATTGAACCGCATGAGTAAATGTTTGTTATGCTAACTTGTACTAACAATGATCTTGTTTTTAAGCTTGGCATGGGGAACGTGAAACTTGAGGGTGATAAACATTCATGACACACAAGCCCTAATGTAAGTCTTAGATTTCTTTACATGTTCTTCCTTGATTGCATCTTGTTATTTTCTATCTTTTTGATTTTCCTTAGTTGTTTAATAAAGGCCAAAGTAGGTTGATTATGATGGGAAGTGTAAACCTTGCTTTATCACTAAGCATTGCATGAGGGCATTGCAATGGTTAAGTGTAGGGGATTTGATAGGTGTGAAAACACCCATCTTTTCTACCACTTAATTACATTAAAACGGGACCTAAACGTATATTTTATGTCGTAAATGGAGGAATTATGCGTGGTTTGTGTTTTTATTGTGTTTCAGGGTCGAGAAGGTGAAAAGTGGAGAAAACACGGCTTTCACGGGCTTTTATTGAAGGAAAAGACAAAAGACGAAGTCGAAAGATCAAAAGTGGAAAAAGAACGGAAGTCCAAGACCAATTCTGAAGATTTATCGAAGAAAAAGTCAAAAGACGGAAGTTTACCAAAAGCCGAAGAACTCAAGTGTAATTTATTGAAGAATTACAAGACGAGTTCAAAGAAATCCCGAGCCAAAGTCATTATAGTCCAAGATTTAAGAAGATTAAAGAAAGGAGGGACCTAATGACGCAATTGAGGAAAAGAGGAAAGAGGGGAGGAAGCTTCCTTCCACTTATCACTTCCTCCCCTATAAATACACATTATTAGCCATTTGTTTAAGTTGTTGGAGGCTTGACAAGCCTCTCTTCCCCATTTTCATTTTTCTTGTTCCTTAATTTTATGCACTTTAATTTTCATGTAACGCACCATTGATTTTCTTTTAATACCAAGTAAGTTTACCTTTAATTGTTGTTAATCTTTATCTTATAGCCAATCTCCTTCTACCTTTCTTGTTTGTTTTGTTCTTTATTTTGATTGTTCATGTTCTTGAGTTTTTTATGATTTTGATCAAGTGGGTTTTGATTGATTTGGATTTATTTGTTAGTTTTGTTGATTTGTTTTGATTGATTATTGTTAGTTGATGTTTAGTGGTTATTTTGGGTTAATCTTTTGGTTGATCTTGATTGATTTTGCTTAAATTCGTGTTCTAGTACTTTTCCCTGTTCTTCGTTCCTGCTACTGTTAATATTGCCCAGTTAATGTTCCGAACCGATTTTCTTAAAGTTCCGAACCAAATTTCTTGTCAAAAAAGTTCCGAACCAAATTTCTTTTCAAAGTTCCGAACCGATTTATTCAAAAAGTTCCGAACCGGAACTTTTGAAAAGTTCCGAATAAAAAAAAAACTTCCGAACCAATTTTTTTCAAAAACTTCCGAACCAATTTTTTCAAAAACTTCCGAACCAATTTTTTCAAAAACTTCCGAACCAATTTTTTCAAAAGTTCCGAATCGAAACTTTAGAAAACTTCCGAATCAATTGAAACAAAATTTCCGAATCGGAACTTAAAAAGTTCCTAATGAAAATAAAGATCCACCAGCTTGTGTGCCTGCTTAAGAACTTTTCCCGCCAATTTCACCAGCTAGCTTGCTAGCTTCCAGCAGCTAGCCTGCTAGCTTGTTTATTTAATAGTATTGTTCCGTAATTGTCTAGTTTTATCTGAAAGTTGTTCCGATTTTATTTTTGAAAGTTACGTATTTTTAGTTGAATTTTTCATCGATTTTTAGTATTAATATTTTTTCGTAAAGTTTAAGTTTTATCTTTTATTTAGTACCCGCTTTAGGTTTTGCCTCGTTTAGCTTTAAAGTACCATTTTAGTTTTATTCTCTCCTTTTTCATTTAGTGAACTTTATTTTCGAGTCGATAGTTAATTTCGTCTTTTATATTTATTTTTATTAATTGTTTCGCTTTAAATTACGTTTTATTATTTGTTTTAATATTCGTTTTAATATCGTTTTAACTTTTAGTTTTTAATATTCACCTTGTTTTACTTTTATTATTTGAACTTGTCTTTAATTTGTTTTTAAATACTTTTCTCATTTACTTTTAAATTAGTTTTAGATAATCAACTTCCCTTTTTCTTAACCAAAAACAATTGAGTCGCACTTTGAACCGGAAATCAATTCGAAAAGACGCTGAGAAACGAACTTTTCAACGAGTAAAAATCTTGTTATTAGAAATCCTGTCAGGAAGTTACTTAATTGAAACTATCCGTCACGGGTACGATATCTAATATCGTCCAACGGTCTTCACCGACCGGAGGTAAAATGCTACCGAATTAGAATAAAATGTCAAAGCAATTTTATTCGTGTCGTTGTTGTGTGCCTGATAAAGACAGTGGCGTTGCTATGTACCTGTTGAAGACGGTGGCGTTGCTGTGTACCAGTTAAAGACGGTGGTGTTGCGGTTTACCTGTAGAAGTCGTTCCCACATGCTTATGTTTTTCTGCATTAAAGTTCAGCAAAAATTCAAGAAAGTACAAGATAAAGTCTTCCGCTGTACCAAACTCTGAAGCTTTCGAGAATTCAACAAAAAGACATAAGTATGTGGAACATGGAGTCACGAGGAGGCAAATTTCACAAGAAGGCAAAAATCGCACGTGATTGGTCAAAAGAACAATGCTCTCAAGCCAAAGCCTAAAAGATCAAACCAACATATTCACAACAAAAAGAAAAAGAAGAAAAGACTACGAGCTAAAGAACGAAGACTTAGTATAGTATGCTAGGTTTAGAACTTTGTAACGTGGAGTGACCTCCCTTAGGGGGAGATTGTTAGAAATACGTTTTAACGTATATTAGAAGTATCGGTCACTCCACAATATTATTTATGTTGTAATAGCTCGTAGTTAGAATATGCTTATTAAGTTAAGTAAGAACCGGTCCATGGGCTTGTCATGGGCCGGCCCAAGTCCAAATAAGGCTTGGAAGTATAAATACCCCTCCTTGGAAAGGGGTTGGTTGTTGTTCATTTCTTGTTTCCACTTAATAAAAAGACACATAGTTTTCTCTCACTTTCTCTCTCTAGTTTTTCTCTCTAGAAAACATCAACCCACTTCATAGATTCATAGGTTATCAATATTCTACAAAAGGAATTTTAATTAGGAGATAAACCGATGAGAAACTATTCAACCCCCCCCCCTCTTCTAGTTTCTATAGTTATCTCTACTTCTACCACTCAAGGTGAGTCTATAGCCTCGCCTTTAAACTTTAATGTTTTATTAAACCCGCGAGGGGGATACATGCTATTTTATAAAATGAACACAAGTTGTTTCCGATTTGTTGGACCCGAATGAGATGATAAATGCATAAGTACCATTTTCTAATGAAGTCCCTGAGTTTCATGCATTGTTATTTACTCTATAAACTAATACATATCATATATGTATTTGGTTTGACAGCCTTATCCTAGGGTATTTATCCTTGTGATCACCTGAAAGGGATATTATGTATAAGAGGTCGCTGGTATATGACAATATTACCTGTTAGTATGCGCGTCGTAAGTGATTCGGTTTGACATGTTGGTTAACGTTCAGTGTCGTGAGCTTAATGGATTTATCTATATATATGACTTGTCTGTGTGATAAGTTTGAGATGATTAAAAAAATTTGTGTTCACTTATTATTCTTATAAACTCTATTAATTCACTCAGCTTTTTAGTTGACTTTTTAGCATGTTTACCTCAGGTAATTAAAGATGAATGATGGAGGTTTGGAATGGACGAGGAGGCAAGCGCTAATGTTTTGGGAAATATGTTTTTGTTCCATTCAACTATCTTTTTCTTTTAAATGTTTATGTACTTTAAAAGACTTATGTATGAAATGTTGGTAACGGTTTGTGGGACCTAGTACTCTGATCTTTATGAATGGAGCCCTTTATCTAAATATGTCTCTTTTACAGTCGTTCTTTATATTCTTTTGTGATTGTGCTATTTCTTAACACCCAAATGGTTGGTTTCCGCTACGAGTAAATTTGGGCGTGTTAAATAAATAAATATGGAAACATAAAATAATATTAATCTTATAATTTCGAATAAAATATTATCAATAATTAAAATAATATATAAGAGTAAAATTATTATTAGGACGAGGTCTCACAGAAAGTGAGCATGATAAGTTTCTTAACAATATTTTTGAATACCAAAGACTTTTAGGAAGACTTATATATCTCACCCACACTAGGCCTGGCATCTCCTATGTTGTTCATTGCCTCAGCCAACATATGCATGCACCTTTACAGTCTCATCTTAAAATATCTTTAAGATTTATTAGGTATCTTAAAAACTCTCCTATAACTGGCATTCAGTTCTACAAGGATACCTCATTAAGAGTATCTTGTTTCACTGATGTTGATTGGGCCAAGTGCCTTAAGACTAGAAAGTCTGTTTCTAGGTATTGTGTTTTCTTGGGAGGGTCTGTTTTCTCTTGGAAGAGCAAGAAGCAACCCACTATATCCAGGTCCTTTGTTGAGGCTAAATACACAAATGTATGGCTAGTCCTACTTGTGAGGTGATATGGATAACCAATCTTTTGGGTGATCTTGGAATTAAGAACCTTTTTCCTGAGAACTTATTTAGTGATAGCAGCTTTGCAATTCAGATTGATGTTAACCTCGTGTTTCATGAAAGAACAAAACACTTTGAGGTAGATGTAACACCCCCATTTTACCTTTACCAAGTGGAACATAGATCTGGGGTATTACTTCTTAAAACACAAGTCATAATAATAGAAAACAACTCAAAAGAGTGACAAAATCAACTTTCTTTATATATCATTAAAATTTCAGAGTTTTACAATATGAGGTTCCCAAAATCTAAGATAATAATTTCAAGCTCATGCCTCTTCATGCCATCCTCGTGCTGCTCCATGTTATCAGTCATAATTCCTGAAATATATGCTTAAATTTGACATAAAGGTTGAGTGAATTCATAGGGTTTAAATATATTTTGAATACAAGATCCTTTTCCTGAGCTACGTTATTATTTGCTCACATAACACAATTTATTATTATTGCACTAGCTAATGACCCCGCGACTAGACATTATCAGGAAAACCCAACAAATTTGCCCTTAAGTAGAAAGCTTGCTGGACTATCCTAAAAAGCAAAATAAATCATATTTGTTTAGCCTAGGTAGGAACCATCAGCTGCTAGCAAGGCGCGACTTTCCCAGATAAGAGATGTCAGTCTCCAATAGTACTATTCATAATATTAGCGCTCATTAAATGATTAGCGGTCCACGACTAAAAAGGGAGTTAACGTCAACAAGTAAACTTAGTGTCAATAATCATATCTGAGAAGCATACCAAAAACACTTGTATTCTATTTTTAGCATATATCCCCCTCACGGGTTTTCAAATCATTTATAAAGCATTTAAAAGTGAGGCTATGAACTCACCTTATTTCCATAGAATCCGAGCTATAACCAGATAAATTTCATTCATAGATAAACATCTTGATCATACAAACCACAACTTGGTCTCATAAACAACAGGTTGATCTCACACAAACCTGAATTAATACATTATGTATAGTATCAAGTCTTTAATCTTTTGTTCAATCTTTTTAAGTATTGGTTATATATTCTTTAATTATTATTTGGTTGTAATTATAGCACCATTGTTCTGGACATCATACTCAGAAGCCATTCTATAAACGTTTGAGGAGCGAGGGCACTTTAAATCGTAAACTCAACCACTTAGTCAGAACGTAATATCGAGATGGAACCTCTTTGTACAAAGCTCCCTACTAACATGATACTTTCACTACTTCCTTATATTCATGATTAATCTTCTTTAGTTTCAAAATTGGCGAAAATATCCCTTATAGTTATACTTTGGTATAATTATACTTTTAACCCTTAAAGTATATAGTTTTAGTATTTGCATTTTAAACCCTCAATATTTAACCTTAGGACCTTAAACTTTCCAATATTTATTCTTATATATTTAACTTTCACAAAATGACACTTTTGGCCCAAAAAGTTAAATAGTTTCAAAAATGAAAGTTTTAGTCCCTATACTTGTAAAAAACACATAACAACTCCAAAAATGGACCAAATGATCTAGGATTTTAAAACAAGGTTTCAAAACATGTTTATAATCATAATAAAAAAATTTCTTCAGATTATATCTTTTGAAATAGGGTTTTGCTTATTATTTTATGTAAATTACAAAACTAGGGTCTTAAGACATCTTTAACTTATAACTTTCATTTATAATGATCAAATGACTTAGTTTCTTTTAGATTATCTTTCTAACATAATTTTGGAATTATGACAAGTCTAAGAATTCATTATAACAAGATCAAAGCATAGCTAACATAGAAATTACCTAGGATGCTCCAAAATGGCTCCTAATGGCTTCTTATGAACACTACTTGCTATCAATGCTTCAAGAGCTTCAATGGCTACCTTCTAGACCTGCTTTCTGGTCTTGGGACATGTCCTAGGATGTATATAGAAGTGTAAATGGAGAATGGGTAGGAGATACAAAGGAAACGGGGTGCAAGTTGAAATGAAAGGTTTAGGTTGCTATTTATAGTATTTTCGACCTTAGGCTCCAAGTAAAGGGTGAAAACGTGTAAGCTCAGTATTTTAGTGACTAAGGGATGCTAGGTAAGGTCTATTCAAGTCTAGGAATGAGTCATGAAGTCTAGGATGATAGTTATCTAAGGTTTGTGGTTAAAAACATGTCACGACATATAAGGGATGGGAACAAGGATGTGGCAACTTCAATTAGGTGCATCACCTACTTAAAAATATTTCAAAATGTCTATTAGTACTGATCCTAAGTTTAAATTTGGGAGGGAAATGGTTTTGATTATGTTTTGGAGGGAAAAAACCTAAACCAGGTCCTAAATTAGGGCTTGTAACTTGTAACTTTGTAATTTTGGTGATTAAGGGTTTAGGAATGTAATTAGTAATGGATTAGGGTTTATTTAGGTTATGTACATTGTAATTAAGAAGTTTGGGTCTTTGGTTTAAAGTTTAACAAAGGTTTGATGTGAAAATGGGAAGAAAACTTAAGCGGGTTAGGGTTTCTAATGATTTATGGTCAAGTCTTAGTAAAAGTGATTATCCTTCAATTAGCTACTGATGTAAACTCAATTTATATATCCTACATTGTCCTCAATGTGTTCATGAAGTCCCTACATTGTTTTAATTAAGTTATTCTAAGTAAACATGTCTAAAGGGTGAAAATAATCATTTTTGACCTAATTTACAAGCTATGCATTGAAATCGTGTACCTTGTGCATTAGGGTACTTGTACATTATCTTAAAATAATCCTATAACCATAATAAAGTCCTATAAATATTTATAGACTTTTCCAAAAAGACTAGGTAGTGATTCTATGTAGATTTCTTAATATAAGGGTTTTTAGGTCATTAATCCTAATGACTTTGTATCTTGGGTAATTAGTATTTGTACCTTTATAAACACTTCTTCTAGGGCTTATATAGTATGTTTATGACTTCTAGGGATTCTACATTTTTAGTTTAAGGGTTTGTATAGGTTAATCATATTCTAGGGATAATTATGGGAGCTTAAGATCCTATGTTTTGATAACTTGTACCTTATGCTTTATTAACTTGTAACTTAACTTGAAATAAATGTATAATCTTAATATGATACATAGTTGATTTTATAATTTATGGCAAAAGATTTGACTCTAATTCAATGTATAATGGATTTTATATGCTAATCTTGGTTACTAGGTCTTAACTTGTAATTAGCTTTGGATTAGTGAATATTAGTATTTTGTGATTAATTAACTTTCCTTTATGTGATAGATTATAATTATTATATTATTTTGATACTTGTACATAGATATTATGTAATTACATTGCTTGAAATATTGTTTACCAAGGGTTTCTAGATGGTTATCTAGACTATTATGTATTTTTACATATACTTAGTTTTGTATAGTGATGAGACTGCAATTATACATAGTCTCATCGTTCAAATCGGGCTTAAAATGCTTAAAGTATCATAAAAATACCAAAAAATGTGCTTGTGTTTGTTCATTGTGTATTTTAGGTACGGATATCGTGAAATCAACAAAATAGATCACAAGAATGAAGCAAAAACGAACACGGGAAACGAAGCCGCACAAAGAACCGGACCCGAATCATGAATTTTCATTGAAGTCCTTGAAGTTTTGAAGATTGGCAAGATTGGTCCCTCAACTTTTGAGGATTGACACTTTATACCCCTCAAATATCCAAAATTATTTTAGGGTCCCTAAAGTTTGAAGAAATACCATGAATAGTCCTCCAAGATTGAAGAATACATAATTTAAGTCCTTTAAACCACTAAAGTTAACAAAAGAGTAATTGTGCAATACTAGAAGGACTGAAGTTGCAAAGATTGTGAGGATGCAAGATAACGGAGAGGAGTCACTTCTGCCAATTCAGCAAAGTTTCATACAAGGGAAAGTTGTGTTTATTTTAAGCAAGTAAAGGGACGCAAAGTGTCAATTTCATAAGTTTAAATGATTAGTTATCATTTAACAGTGAAGGAAACAACTTAATCACCCCCAAACTAAATCAAAGACACCCCTGCTACTCTCTTGAGCCCTAACTTTATTCCAATTCCAACTAATCACGAATTAAGGGTTTTTCTTAAAATTAACCATGGGAAAAACACTTCATACCCCACACACAACCATCCCATGTGAACGAATATTCCACCTCATCACCCATGGTCCCATTCCAGCTTGCTCAACATCACGGGATGCAACAATCAACAAGATTCTTGGACCAAATGGACGTTTAGATCACCTTTCCTTGGTCCCTACTCAATATCTACAGCTTGGATCACTTGGAACCTTCAAGAACAAATTTGAATCAGCATATCCTCAAGAATATGCCAAGGGCAGATTGGGAACTTTATGGATGATTTCCAGCTAGGTTTTGATTAGGGTTTCTCCTTGTAACTAGTATAAATAGATAACATTATAGTTTAGAAGCTTTGTTTCAGTTCTTGTAAACTTTTTTTAGTTAATGAATATTAAAGTATTTTCTTCAAAAATTTGCAAGTCCTGAGTTCCAATTTACTGCTTTCATTGGTGTAATATTTAATTTATTTGCAAGTTTAGTTTACTTTATCAAAAGCAAATTTTCTTGTTCAAAAGTTTTTGGCAAAATATGTTTTTGAGACCCACTGTTCATCAGCTTATAAGACCATTAAGTTGTCATATAGTTTGTTCTTACCATTCTTAGGTATTATTATGTCTTCAAAGTATAGTTTATAACTTATTTATAATCCATAATGACTTATTCATATGTATTCTTCATTCATAGTTTACTATTCTTGAGTTTATAACTCATTTAAAGGGATTCTAGGGTTTCTAAGGGAATTTAGGGCATCATAGTTATATTGGAGATGTTCTTATTCATAATATACTTTTTAGATCTTAGACTTGATATATATACATTGTATTTCCAACATATAGGAATATCTTGAAGTGGCAGTTCAGGTTATGAGAAACAATTCATCTTACCAAGTAAGGCATAAAAAGCAAAAATTTCTAGCCAAATTCATACTCATATTATCATAGCACATAACATAGATGTGAATTTTATGGGTTGTCATAGTAGATTTTCATCTTATCAAAGAAAAGGTTCACGATTATGTTATTAACATCATCAAGGTTACATCAACAGATCAAACAACTGACATCTTTACTAAAGCCCATGGGTTTTTCAACACTTGATACTTTGCAAGCAATTGAGGCTTGTGGACATGTTTGGGAAGTAATATATATGTTCCTTGTTAAGATTGAGGAAGGGTGTTAACTTTACGATCTTTCCAAGTTTTAGTGTATTTGTACTGTTTGTTTCTTTCAGTGTCAACAGATACAAAGATGAGGGACACATTCTGTCATTCCTCATTTCTTCTTCTGGACCCTTGTTGGACTACTTATGGATGTTGGGCTATTGCTTGGTTGATGGGTCTATGTGACCGTTGTCAAGGATTGGTTATATTACCCTAGCTCTCTCAGAGCTAGGGTTAGCAATCATATTTCACATACACACCTTTGTGTGTTTATTGCTATCTCTCTCTCTCTAGCCGTCACAGGCTCTCTTGGGAGGTTTTCATCTGGTAATTTCATATTGTATGTTTAGAGTGATTATTGTAAGTGAGAGAGATCGGATCAACCTAGTTGGGAAGATCTCAAACATTTCTATTGTAATCGTTCGATTAGCACTCGTTTGAGGACTAATCCTAATCTTTCTGTTTTGTACTTGATAATCAATAAATTTACCAAAGGGTGGTTGGTTAGGTGAAAGATCTGTTTCTATATCTTTAATATTGTGTTTTAACAGGCTTAGATTTAAACTCCTTATTTTAAATTATGATATGAAGTTAGGTTTGTTAATTTTAGGCTCACAATTAAATTATTGAGTTAAAATTAGAGATAACCTCTTTATATAATAATATAAAAGTATAGATAATACATTTTATAATCTATAACTACATTATAATGCATTTGGGACCTT
The DNA here is from genome assembly GCA_025667525.1 of Glebionis coronaria. Taxonomy (NCBI): domain Eukaryota; kingdom Viridiplantae; phylum Streptophyta; class Magnoliopsida; order Asterales; family Asteraceae; genus Glebionis; species Glebionis coronaria. The sequence goes on along the minus strand of CM046878.1, from coordinate 127,707,917 downwards.
CTTAAAATTATAAGGCTAAAAATTTAGACTTTTTTATTTAATAAATTAAGCAAGTTGTTGATATCTTCATCAATATTATATACTATAACCATTTCTAACAATCTTTTGTAACAAACTTTTGTAACAACCTATTAAAACAACATTTCTTCTTTTAAATTGATTTATTTTTTTATTAATTATTTTTATAATCTAATTTCACTATATTTTCTAAAAATTTATGCTCTTTAATTCAATATTCATTTTGCTATATGTTTATTAACTTTTATTTTTTTAAATTTAAAAGGGTTTTTTAATCGATTTTTTACAACTTTAACAATACAAACTTGATTGGTTACAGATTAATATTTGTTAGCCTAAAAAATGATTATGGGTTACTCGCCGCCGCATTACGCGAATATCATGTTAGTTAATTATTAAAGCTTTTACAAAAAAACTTGTATTATGTCAAGCTTTCATAAAAAGTCCTCCATAAAGCTTTTAACTAATAACAAAAACTGATAAAAATCACTTTCTAAAATAGTGCACAATTTTTGGTACTAATCTCTCTTATCCGCTTTTTAGTCTTTGAAATTTGAGGGAAGTGCAAAAATCATCCTTTGTTATGTCGAAAAATTGAATTAAATTTTTCGTTAGTTTTTTTACAACAACCATCTCTCCGTTAGTGCGCGGGGCACAATACATCCCTCATCGACTAACGGTGCAAATGTTTTTCTCGTTAAAAATTAACAAGGTTTAAAGAGAAGGTATTCTTGTCTTTTTCGTTTTCTAGGATGTATTGTAAACCTTATCATAACTTAAAAAAAAGTTTAATTTTTGGAAAAAAATAAGTTTTATTTTCGAAAAAAAAGTTTTATTTTCGAAAAAAAATGTTTTATTTTTGGAAAAAAATGTTTTATCCTTTGCGAAAAAAATACATCCCTCATTGACTAACGGTGCAAATATTTTTCTCGTTAAGAGTTAACAAGGTTTAAAGAGAGGATATTCTTGTCTTTTTCGTTTTCTAGGGATATATTGTGAACCTTATCATAACTTGAAAAAAAAGTTCAATTTTTGGAAAAATATTTTCGAAAAAAAAGTTTTATTATCGAAAAAAAGTTTTATTTTCGAAAAAAAATGTTTTATTTAAAAAAAAAAAGTTAGTTTCCAAAACAAAAATAATTTTTTTTAAAATAACCTGTTTGGAAACAAAAAATTTTGAAAAAAAGAATTTAATCTTTTTTCGAGAAAAGAAAAAATATTTGTTTCGAAAAAATAATTAAACTATTTTTTAAAAAATAATTTGTTTCAAAAAAAAAGTTTCAAAAAAAAAGTATGACTTGTTTCGAAAAAAAATAATTCGTTTTTAAAAAGTTTTAATTTTCGAAAAACAAATATTTCTGAAAAAACTTGTTTTGAAAAGAAAGGTTTTATCTTTCTCGAAAAAATAAAAAATATATTTTTCTAAAAAAAGTTTGTTTCGAAAAAAAAATTGAACTTTTTTTTAAAAATAATTTTTTCGAAAAAAGAAATATGTTTTTTTTCGAAAAGAAAGTCTTATATCTTTTTAAACTTTTTATCGAAAATAAAACTTTTTTTTTTCAAAAGTAAAACTTTTTTTTTGAAAATAATTTTTTTTTCCGAAAATAAAACTTTTCTTTTCGAAAATATCTTTTTTGGAAACTAGTTATGATAAGGTTCACCATATATTATTAGAAAATGAAAAAAATAAAAATACCCTCTCTTTTAAACTTTTTTAATTCTTAACGAGAAAAATATTTATACCGTCAATCAATGAGGAATGTATTATGTCTCGCGCACTAACGGAAGAATGACTGTTGTAAAAAAGCTAACGAAAGATTTAATTCAATTTTTTCGACTTATCACATGGATTTTTTTCACTTCCCTCTTCAAATTTTTTAACGAAGTTTAGAGACACATTTTTCCAAAAACATGTACGGAAACGAAAGTCACGTAGCGACAAAAAACACAATAATAAAACCATGTACCAACCCTTTCTCTTATCCATTGTTTGGTGATTTAGGGGTTTGCTAGTTGCCTGTCTTTTTCTCTCAGAATGTAAGCCATTCTAATTCTCTTTATGAAATCCCTTTTATATATAATATATGCTACTAGTATTTCACTTGTTGTGGGTGTTGAAATCAACTACAGTAGTATTTATTCTACAAATCAGGGTTTACAAGAAACTGCAGCAAAATTGTTTTTTTTTTAGTTAAGGAAAGAAAAGAGAAACATCTGTATAAGTCATTCAGGCTAGGGATGTAAACGAGTTCCGCTCTTTTGGAATATTAGAAGGTCGAGCTCGTCCCATTTCGATCCTTATTCGTAAACCTCAAGCTGAGCTCTGTTCGGGCTTTGGCTTGATATCCGAAGCTGGTTCTCATTTAGCTTCGGCCCGAGTTGACTTTTTATCTAGCCGGGCTCAAGTAGCTAACGAGCAACGGAGCAATTTGGCTCGTTTACACCCCTGCTTCTATTGACTATTCATTAATTATCGTCTTCTTTATTTTCAATTACTAGATTGTTGATTGTAAGTATAGTTACTTGAGTAAACAAGAAAATGTATGTTACTTATTGTAGGCTAGATTAGTGTGTACGTTACTATTTAGGGTGAATTTACATGTGTTGGAAGAACGGCATGTTAGCGAGGTTTTTATTTTAAATAAAAATATCAAAACAATCATGAAGCATTTTACATTAAAAACGTTTTCCGTTTGGTACAACTTGTTGTAATTAGTTGAACCTCAGAATGTACATATACCCCCACTATTATTAACTTGTGATTGGCGATTGGACACATGGAAGAATACTGTATCTATAGGACTAGTAAATAAATGGACATTTGGTTACCTGATATCTTAGTTGGCAGAAAAACCTTCACTTCGCTAAGCTTATATAAGATTCTGCTATTCTGATGTGTAAATCATTTTACACACTTTTACTCTTGTCCTTCTAGCTCTCAAAATAGGTTCTTGTAAGATTATCTTGTTTTTCTGCACGTACAATATAATATCCAGATACTCTTATATATAATATTGTTTTGATGCAGGTAACAATGTTCTCATTTTAAGAATGTACCAGAGAGACCGTTACTGACTTACAGTTTCATCAACCAAAAATTAATCTAAGGCATGAATAAAATAAGAAAACCTAAGGAGTCTGAAGATTCTTCCCCATTTGATTGTTTACCAGACGATGTTCTTCTCCAAATTGTGGGAAAAATACTCGACTTGAAAACCTTATGCCTTTCCGAACTCGTTTCCAAACGTTTCTATCGGACTGTCCTTCAAGTTGATGCCATTTCCTTCACTAGTCCCATGGTAGTCGACCCTCCCAAATTTGAAGGGGATATCACTGCCCCTGCTGCTTGGTTGAAATCCCTTCGGTCTGCGATTTTGTCTTTAAAGAAATTTGGAAGTGTAAAATCACTATGCATCCAGCTTCCATCTTTTAATGTTCATAATGATTTGTTGTTCCAGTGGAAGATTATGTCTGTAAACAAATGCGATTTATTTATATGTCTTTCACCCGAATCAATTTACCATAACAAGGAATCTGTTGTTGAAGAAAATGGTCAGGAACTACCAAATTGGAAGAGGTGGGAGAAGCCATATGATATTACACTAGTATGTATGATGTATGTGTGGCTGAGTCATAGGATGTTGTGGAGCAACATCGAAAGTATCCCATTGCTGGAAGAAGTTTCCATTACAGATTCAGGGGAAAGGGGCAGGCTTTCTCTTGGTGCAGGAAAAATTGCTGAGATGAGGAACTGCCCAACGCCACCCTTTGAAAAATTTGAACAGAGGTTCATGATTCATATAAATAGGTATCATAGGAATCGTAATTGTCTAATCTCCCCCTTGTTAGAATTGCCAATTTCAGGGTACGTGATGAAGAGGGTATCTTTAGTTTCACTGAGGTTGAATGATGTCCCACGTGATAGTGATGATGATATTTATAATACTTTGTATGGTGTTGAGGATTTCTTTGAACATTATGTCCTTTCGGCAACATCGAATGATTTTGAAGATGTGGTTTATTGTGAAGCTATGGATGAGATTTTAAAGGAGTAAAGGGGGTAGTAGTATCAAGTTCCTAATGAGTGGCGGTGTGCGCAGGGTTTGAAACACCTTTCCTGTAGGCCTACGGTTTTAATGAGTCGTCGAGGATTACTACTAAAGATTTGTTTTTGTGGTTCTCTGGTATGCAAATCTGCGTTAATACACCTAGTTTGGGATCTTCTTTTTCTATGGTAGTTGTTTCAGATAACAGGGATTGTTTGTGTTGTGTGTTTTAAGTAAACTCAATGTTTCTGAATGTTTGACTTTTGATACTTTGACTTTGTATTTCTGGGTTTTTATTCTCTTAGGCTAGTAAGTTGATGTTATATGTGTTTCACCAGTTGGTGTATTAACATGATACTAATGTTGTTGAATATTTGGTATGATCTTTCAAATTAAGAAGCCTCTTGATACGAACTTGCTGATGATTTTATTAATAGTGAAGAAAAACAGAAAACAAGAGAACAATAAACCCTAATCTAAAGATGTTCCAAGTCCGAAGACCGGTTCTATTCCCCCGACTCCTAACCCAGTAATCTTGTTCAACAAGATAACTTAAATAAGGAAAGCACTTAATAACTAGAAAGTAAATAAATATATAAAACTAAATATTCCAACAGATTTTATATTTATCTCTTAGACCCCTGAGTTCGTATCACCTCTTTGGTTTAACCTGTAGTTGATAAAGTTAAGAACACGTAGAAGGTACAAAACATGGGATATTTGAGTTCTGATATCTTATCGAATATATGTATTAGAGTGCTTGGTATTGTAATGCCACTCCTTTGGCGTGTGCCAAACTGACGCCACGACACGCCCTCGCAAACTGTCATGCGCCATGGCTTGAGCCGTGACAACGGTGTGTGTTATAACATTGGTTGTGTATGTGAGGGGTCCTAAACTTGTTGGTTTAGCTTCTCTTATAAAGGATTGTATTAGTTAGCAGCCTTTTTCTGTGATTTGCGAACAGTTACTGTAACTATGTATGTTCACAAGTTATATTCTTAACCAATAGACTAAACTTAATCATCCGGTTACTTTGCTGGCCGTTAATGCGGTGTGAGTTTTATCTTTGAGGAAGTTTATAGGGCTTAATTTTATGTATGGAGCTTGCACATATTCCCATAAGTTAGGAGTTGATAGTAGTGTGTTGTTCAAGTAAAAGGTTATGTTCAGCGAATCAGTGGTAACCAAGCTGGATCATTTTTATCTGCTTATGGATTCAATTTGTGATACAAAGCTTTTTTATGTTAATAAGATGGGTGATAACAAACATGATATGAAATTTAAAATGAAAAATGTAGACATTAGGTTGCATTCATAGTTAATTTCATTTTAGATAAGAGCTTATACATTACTGCGTCCAGAAACAATGTGTAGACAGATTGTGACAAACATTCATCAATACAAGTTAGAACTGGTTTTCATCTCACATAAGTATGACATCTTTTTTGGATTAACTTTTATGTTGGAATAAAGGTAGTGGTGGAACATCAGTCGGTCGGGTTGAGTAAAATGGTATGAAATGGATTTATAAGTTCAAAACGGGTAACTTTTAGATTAGCATTTTGTATAGATTTTTGGTGGAAGAACTATTTGACTGTGTTTAACTGTCATGGTGTCGGGGTTGATGTTGTTTTGTAAAGCAAAGGATCCAAGCAATACTGAAGATGGGTTTCGAGATATCGTGTTTGGTATTATTGAGTTACTAGGAGCACCAAACATATCTGATTATATCCCATTACTATAGGCATAGCAGTTTGATGTACAAGGAAAACAACAAAAAATGCAGAAGTTACGGGAAATTTTGATAGAATTTTTACATTATTATGGAAAGATGAATCAAAGTCATCTCCGGAAAAACAGAAGGAGCTGTTGAGGAAGATCGAAGGAAATTTTTTCAACACGTGTTTCTAAAGAATATCATGCTACAACTGCATTAAACGTTGATTTCATAAAGGCCCTACTAATAGTAAGTTTTTCTTTGAAGTATTATGAATCCTGTTGCTACCTTATCACCGCTTTCCTGAAGTGTTCTCGGCCAACCCAACCTGTACGAATAAAAATCTCATTCTGGGTAGACCATGGTTTGACCCATGACTCAACCTTAGAGTAGCTTATCAGAGATGTATCAGCTTTTTAAAGTATTAAGCATCCTGTTGCTATCTTATAACTGCTTTCCTGAAGTGTTCTCGGTCAACCCAACCCACATGATTAAAAAATCTCATTTTGGGGTAGAACATGGTTTCACCCATGACTCAACCCGGCTACTTCTGACGCCTTTAACAGTAAGGATTTATTCGAAGTCTAGACTTTTTACCTGATACCTAGACTTTAATAGCAGAGGAGAGTATTAACTGAGTGCTTGTCCAGACCCATTAACCGGTATGAACATAATCCACAATTAAACTATATATTTCCAACAAAATTACTATCACCTTTATGTTTTAAACCTTTGATGATACACATACACTCGTGTGTACGTAAACCCACTGCGGGATTAAGTTGGACTGTTTATGAACTGCTGACATTTACCCAACTGTTCAAAAATATGCAATGTGAATGAGAAAACAAAGTGACGGCATATTTGGCACTGATTCATATCTCTTCTTTTCTTTAACGGAATACAAAAATGAGTGATTCTTAAACATCAATTTTGAAATGTTAGCTTTTCAAGAGATGAGCCACAAGTAAAACTAAAGTTACCCTCTTCATTACATACCTGGAATCTGGTAATTCCAACAAAGGGACGTGATACACGCTCAGCTTATAAGAAAACTCTGTAACTCTGAATCTTCCGTTACTAATAGATAAAATTTTATCACATAAAACTACTTTGATATTCATACCTAACGCGTTCAGAATCAAGTTGCTTCTACTTCAGTTACTTCAATAATTAAACTTAATTCAGTTGCATAGATATAAAGACCATATATGTTCATACATTCATGAAAACTAGATTAAGTGATGTGAACAGAATTCTGAAAGTTCACTTGGTCTCGCATTGGCCTTTCCAAGAGATGATCACAAACTACTGAACTTTATTTAGACATCCACAGTACATGACACACATTGAAATTTAAAACTTATACAATTTTCTTCACCTTCCCATGTGTTATGAAAATTTGCCTTACAGCCTCCTTACCATCAGAAGAATCCCAATCAAGATGCTCACCAATACTATGAAATCTTTCAGGGTCGTCATTTATCTCCAGTAAAACTAAAGTTACCCTCTTCATTACATACCTGGAATCTGGCAATTCCAACAAAGGGACGTGATACACGCTCAGCTTATTATGACGACGAAGATTTATCAGCTTTTGTTCAGTAGTTTCTGGAAATGAATGTAGCCACTTACTTACCTCGACAATCTTTTCACCACTAAGAGAAAACCTCCTTCTGTTTGAATCCGTAACGGAAACATTTTTTAACAACGGGAAACGATCTATGCAATCGAACAACACTTTACACCTCAAAACTGCATTCGTGAAACAGCCCATTGCAAACTCAGTTAAGTCCATAGGTCCTTCTTCTTCTACTTGATGAACATTTTCATTAACACATACCCCCTTCTCATCGTAAATTGAATCCGGCGACAGAAACATAAACGCATCAAATATGTTCCCGAAGAAATACTTCCCCTCAAAATAAGAACGAGTATTAACACCTATATGGGAAGGAGGAAGCTCGATAAATAGAGACTTTAGTCCTCTGAACCTCATCAAAGACTTAATCACAGACAAATAGGGCTTGCATTTATATAAATTAGCACGATAATCGAAATGTGGCGCCCTGAAAGAGATGGTGTCACTGTCGACTTGATTGATCAGCCGGTAGAAACGAGTCGATACAAGTTTGCAAAAGCATAGGTCTTTCAAATTGATTAAATTGCGAAAAATTTGGAGAACAATTTCATCTGGTAAATGACCAAATAAAGAAGAATCAGCGTATTCTCCACGTAGAGTTTTTCTAAATAAGAACATTGGAAGCATCACCTGCATCACCTGCATCGAAAACAGATATCAGGTATAGATATAAGGGGAATGTTATCCTTTGTGGCCTCTTAGTTAGATATGTGAAGGCTTTATTGATTAGAACAACCATTATTACATCATTTAAACAAAATATTATAGAAAACTGTATGATAGAAATAGAACATATATACCGAAAATCATGAAACAACCAATAGAAAAGAACTTGTTTATCTTCGTATTAAAAATTGATCAATATGACTTCAAGTAGAAATCTAAATACTCAGTTACAATGCACACGTCCAAATGCTCCAAACTAACGTTTAAAGTTGATGTCATTAATTAACGTGTCACAAAATATATAGAGGATCCAATATGAAGCACGATTTTAATGTGAAAATAGAGTGCCATATATGAGAGCATATTAGTAAATGCCTCCCGATAAAGAATAAATGATTGACAAAATTAAAACATATCATCGTTACTCAGTTCAAAGATATACTTATGTATGAACGATGAAAACTTACAAACCACAATTTAACATGTAGATCATGCAACTAAAACTTTATTTAATGTCACTCATGTGCAGCTATTGTGAATGTGAAAATTTTAAGCTTATCATTGCTCATATCTTGCAATACACATACAAACGGGGCGTAAATGGAGTACCTAACTCTCATATAACAGTAAATGGGTGAATTTAGATGATTGTGGTTAAAAGTTGTTGAACAATATTTAGCAACCGTAACTCAATATAATCAACGTTGCTGGTGCGTGGAATCCCCTTTTCCCAATAAGGTAATAGATATAAGGGTGTCCGTACGGTATTTAAAGAATTGGTCCTCTTTATGTGTATCAAATAAACTATATGCATTGATTCAAATTATCATAAAATCTAAAACCATTACACAAGTCGACTAACTACAAAATGGGATGAGACCATTGATCTTAATATACCATGCTATTTTCTCACAAGAATAAGGTATTTGGCGTGTATCCGAGCGTTTTTAGACATGGTCGAGCTCATGTATGGCTTCAAACATCGAAACCGAAGTAAACTGCGTCTATCTGAACCAATGTACAACTCTCCAATGATAGCATTACTTGCAAGTATCATTTCTCATATTATACTATACAAGACAAACTATATATCCGACCTACATTACATCTTTCTCCTATCAAGTATCAACTATACACCGTTCCACATTTTGCTAGCGGAGCAATTTATTTATAAATTGTTTAACACTCTATTTTGTATTTTAAACATGGACACGCCCTATTTAAAGCTAACAAGTTATACCAACAACTAGTTTAAGTATCAACAATCGTATAGTAACACGAATGAGCCTAGTCAAAACTAATTTTAATGAGCAGATCACATCAAATATTGTTATTGATTGGTTTTTTAGGTTTCCAAAGTGTATAGTTTAACAAAATTGGTATTAGCACAAACATGATTGTGTTTCAAATAATTAGTTAAAAGGGTTACCTCTGAAATCGAAGCAGATGATTATGCTTTACTCACTTTGTCCATGGCGAAATGAGAGCAAAAGAAAGACACTACAGGCACATAATATATCTATCTCTCAATGGTCGTGTCGTGTCTGTAGGTCAGAAGATTGTTTCGGCTATCTCTAATTTACCATTGGGCCTGATGAGACTTATTTTCTTTACCCAATTACAAAGCTTCAGATATACCATATCCTCCATAACAAACCATCATTTCATATGGTTCATTACTAAAATTTATTATTGTATCGGTTTATTACGTACATCCTTCTGGTTAGGGTTTTAGTTTGTGAGTTCATAGTATGTTATTATATACTTTTTAGGTTCTTCTATTTTGTGTTACTCTACACAAATGAACTTCGGTTCACGTCCAATGATACTTTTATACGTCAAGTTCTTTGCTAGTCACTTATAAATTTTGGTTACGTATTGAAACCTCTCTCATATACAACTCATTTCTTCTTAAATTGATGTCATTAGCGTGTTACAAAATATATGGAGGATCGAATATGAAACACGATTTCAATGTAAAAATAGAGTGCCATATATGAAAGCATATAAGTAAATGCCTCCCGATAAAGAATAAATGGATGACAAAATTAAAACATATCATCGTAACTCAGTTCAAAGATATACTTATTTATGAACGATGAAAACTTACAATCCACAAGTTAACATGTAGATCGGGCAACTAAAAACTTTATTTAATGTCACTTATGTGCAACTATTGTGAATGTGAAATTTTTAAGCTTATCATTGTTCATATCTTGCAATACACACACAAACGGGGAGAAAATGGAATACCTAACTCTCATATAACAGTAAATTGGTGAATTTAGATAATTGTTTTTATGGAATAAAATAAGCCTCCAATTCGCCAAATGAAGGACAAGTTAGTTTGGGGTCAAAAGTTGGTTGAACAATATTTAGCAACCATAACTCAATATAATCAACGTTGCTGGCGCGTGGAATCCCCTTTTCCCAATAAGGTAATAGATATAAGGGTGTCCGTACAGTATTTGAAGAATTGGTCCTCTTTATGTGTATCAAGTAAACTATATGCATTCATTTAAATTATCATACACGTTAACTACGAAATGGGATGAGACCATTAATCTTATACTATACAAGACAAACAATATATCCTGCCTACATTACATTGCATCTTTCTCGTATCAAGTATCAACTATACACCACTCCACTTTTTGCTAGCGGAGCCATTTATTTTTTATGTTTAACACTCTATTCTTCTAATCTGTATTTTAAACAAGAACACACCCCATTTAAAGCTAGGGTTAGTTTCTTAAATAACAAGTTATACCAACTACTATTATATGTATCAACAATCGTATAGTAACACGCATGAGCCTAGTCATAACTAATTTTAATGAGCAGATCACATGAAATAGTCTGATTGATTGGTTTTTTAGGTTTCCAAAATTAGCACAAACATGACTAAAAGAATAGCTTATAATTAGAGAGATGGATTAAAAGAATAGCTTATAACCTCAGAAACGGAAGCAGACGAAGATCCTTTACTCACTTTGTCCATGGCGAAATGAGAGCAAAAGAAAGACGCTACAGGCACATAATATATCTATCTGTCAATTGTCGTGTCTGTAGGGAAGATTGTTTGGGCTATCTCTAATTTCACATTGGGCCTGATGAGACTTAGGGCGTGTTTGGTTGAAGGTGACCCAGTCAGATACGGGTTAACTCGGGCCGGGTCGACTCGACTCAGGTTGAGGCTAAAAAATCATATCCGAACCTGAGCTTAATTAGAACTCGGGTCACTCGAGTTCGGGTCAATTCGGGTCGGTCAATTCGGGTTCGAGTCAACCGAGTATAAGTAAAAAGACTAGGCTTATTTGAGTATATTTACAATGTAAAAAGTGTTAGTCGAGTCGAGTCAAGTCGGTTAATAAATATAATCCCGAACCAACCTATTTAAAACTCGGGTCAATTCAGGTTAACCCGAATTGACCCGAATAATTTTTTGGACCCGAGTGACCCGACCCAAATAAATTTATTCGGGTTTAGGTCGGGTCGAATTTTTCGACACCCATACTTACTACATTAATATATACTAATATTTAGATGAGAGAGAAAAGTACCTTGCCATTTTTTAAAAAATCCAAGTTAAAAGATATGAAGATATTGATATACTATTTTAAAAGTTCACTTCTCCAAACAAATCTATTTTAACAACCCAATCCGGATCTTTAGAATCCACCATCGGCAACCAAACGGGCCCTTATTAGATGAGAGGTGATGTGCACACTCTTTGGATTCATTGGCACACTCCAAAATATGATATCTTGACATTTATACCCTTGTATGAATGAATATGAATGAAAATGATATAAGGATATATATATCAGGACATGATATTTTAAAGTGTATCAATCAATACAAGGAGTGTGCAAATCACTTCCCTTATTTTATTTACCCAATTACAAAGCTTCAAATATACTAAAATTTATTATTGTACCAATTTATTAAGTAACATGGTTCTAGTTAAGGTTTTATTTTGTGAGTTATTGTATTGTATGTCATTATATACTTTTTAGCTTCTTCTATTTTGTCAGGTTACTCTACAGAAATTAACTTCAGTTCACGTTCAATGATACCTTTAAGTCAAGTTCTTTGCTGGTCACTTGTACATTTTGGTTACATATTGAAACCTCTCTTATATACAACTCATTTCTTCTTAAATTATTTGTCATATTTCATTTAACGTAAAAAGAAAATAAATAATTTTTTGTGAAAGTCTTTTTTAGGGAAAGAACAAGAATCGAAGGAGAAAAGAAAAAGATTTTTTATGAAAAAAATATTACATTTATATTTGGGAGGAAAATGGGGGAAGTGATAAATCCACAGACGTTTTTTATACATCCACATAACTTCATTGCCTATTTACAATCATACACCCACAATTAATTACTATCTATATTATCTTCATCATCTTACCCACCCATGAACCAAAACCCATTTACGTTTCCTTACTCCGACATCTTTTTCGACACCGTATTACAACATTGATATTTAATAACACGAAGCTTGATGAATTCGCACAATGATCTATAGAAATTTTTTATAGTTGCAATTGAGTTTCTTAATGCAAACACTTAACGTCACGTTGCAATTTAATAGGAAACCATTGCTGATAACACAAAATCCTTCACTTAATCTGGTTCTCACACCTTGTAAGTGTGTTACTCACTAGTCGGTAGTCACTAACGTAAAACCGGTAGTTGTAATGTCCATGTATATTTAACATTAAGGGTAAAATCACCTAAAGAAAAACAACCAAGAACACTCACGGGATCCTAGAACCTAAAACGCACCAAACTTGTTGAAAGACAATCACTAAACAGATTAGCAACCCAAATTAATACTAAGTTCTTGCACTGGTTCGAGACCCAAAATAAGGAAATAAGTTGCATGCACGGCTAACATAGTAGATGTACCGGTGATGATCATTAGGCACTTTGGAATACATTTTGGTTTCGATATCTCCAAGTAACCCAAGTTTATGAATGAATACCATTTTCCAATATTTCAAGTTTTGTAATGTCAGTGACATGTTTGCAATCGTGAGTTTTCTTCGTATGACGTAGTAAAAACTAGAAGTTATCATATAAATTAGGAGTGAAACAACTTTGCGCTATAAGATTGCAATGTTTCATGTGATATACTGTTAGTGAGGTAAAGACAAAGGCATATAGTCAAACATTGATGATGAGGAGAAATATGGTTTTAATTGTGGGGGTACAAATGTAAATTTACCCTAAATATCCGTGTATAAAAATCATCCGCGGAAATATCATCACCCAAATAGAAAAGGACATGAATGTTTTTTTGTGTGTAAAGACTAATATGCTTATTTTGAAAAAAAATTGATAGAGAAGTTTGATTAAATTTATTATATTACATTTGTTTGAAATTATTAATACAAATTTTTTTTAAAAAAATTAGTTAATTAGCGAGGGATAAAGCTGTCATCCTGTCAAAAAATAAAAGAAATAAAATAATAATAAATGCACTTTTCTTAAAACTATGCATTTTCTGTCGACCACAATAATTTTTAGACATGAGGAATACAAGTTAAGGCCTTATGTATATTAACATTTTTTTTTCTTTTTCCTTGAACTCGAGAATTTAAATTATGGTAACTATTAGACCTTTCACCCATCTTAAAATTATAAAAACCAACTTAGGAGGCGTTTTCTAGATCACCGGTTTGATATAATGGTTTTTATATCTTATACGATCTCGAAGTTTAAATATATGTTCAACAATAAGCACCTTCTTAATTTATTTTCTTCTTCTTCTTCCTTTGTTTTAAAACTCGAGAGTACAAACTAGTTGTCCATTACTAAACAAACTGAAAAGTTTGATCGAGTTTATTATATTACTTTAATTTAAATTATTTTTGCAAAACTTTTAAGCAACAACAATGATTTAGTTAATAATACAATTTATTTAAAAAATATTAATTATGGTTTTTTTATTTACAATTTTTAGAAATAATCATACTTCATACTCCCTTATAAAGCATTTTAATATATTATTTATGGAATACTTGAAATTTCAAGATACAACATCAATAAGTTATTTGTACAACCACAACAAGTTTACATAATAAAAGTAGAAACTTAAAACACGTAATTATAACATATTACATAAAATACTATAATTAAAATTTAAAACACCCCCTCACCCTATTTTATAACTAAAACAACACATGGTACAAGTATTAATACATAATTAAAAATTAATTTAAACATAAACACATAATTTAATATTAATATTAAAACTAATTAATACATAATAATTAATATACACTTTAAAAAAAATTAATTAATACTAATTAAGTATATAATTAATACAAATCATTAATTAAAAATAAAATTATATATATATACATATTGTATAACAATTAAATACATATATCTACGAAATCGTACGTATGTTGTCTACCTAAAATAATGGTGTACATAGTTTTAAAACCGAACTGGACCAATGGGTTCAACTGGGAACCAGAGTCTCAATCGATTCGGCTAGCCAAAAAGCCGTCAGAATAAGAACCAAATAGGCCCCATCGAAACCTGATAAAAACAGCCGCATTACATAAATATGTACTATTTTTTAACGGGACATAACTATATACTACTTATAAAAGAGATCACACTCTCTCTCCAAAATTTAAAATATTACACCCTTACAAGCATTTGTTACAAACTTGTACAACATAAAAACTTTACAAATTTATTTCTGTATTAAATGGAGAGCAATACGCATTAAATGACAAATTTAATACAAATTATATAGAACATGGACAAATAATAATTACATTTTTTACATAAAGTTATTTAAATTATTCACAAATGTAAGTTTAATATTAAATGAGCGTTTGATTTTAAATCATACAACTTTTTTTCAATTTGCATATTCGAAAACACATATCGTGTATGTATGTATTTTAGTACAAATTTAAGAAAATACTAATCATTTTGTTAATTTAATCAATTAAATCGTACATATCTAAATAAAAGATTTTTAAGATTATTATAATATATAGAAAATAATTAGAGAGATAGATTAAAAGAATAGCTTATAACCTCAGAAATGGAAGCAGATGATGATCCTTTACTCAGTTTGTCCATGGTGAAATGAGAGCAAAAGAAGACGCTACATGCATATAAGAGTAGCTATCTGTCAATGGTCGTGCCATATGAGGTTAAAAGATTGTTTGGACTATCTCTAATTTACCATTGGGCCTGACCAGACTTATTTTCTTTACCCAATTACAAAGCTTAAGATATACCATATAATCCAAAACAATCCATCATTTCATATGGTTCATTACTAAAGTTTATGGTATCTATTTATTATTGTAAATAGCGTGAAGTGTGGCGTAGCGGTATTGCCAAACTTCAAGCTACAGAAGTTATAGCGAAACTATGATGTTTTTTAAGCGTGATAGATAGCGGCAAAAAATATTTATAAATAAATATTTATATAGTGAGTTTACAAGAGATGTTATACATAAGAAATTAAATCTGTTAATGAATAACCTACTTTTTACATGATACAAAATAGAGCAATACTTAAATTCAAATTTAAAACAAAATCGGGTAGTAGTTACTTAAGAATTTATCTATATATTAAAATTGCTAAGTCCAGTAAATAGCCCGAAACAAGTAAACAAGACAAATTCTTGTAAATCTGCAAAAACATTTTAAAAAAAAGCTCCACGCTACACGCTATAGAGCACTATATCACACTTTATGTTGTTTTTTTAGCACGCTACGGTTAGAGACGACGCCTTAGTCCGTTTCATAACATCGAGGTCACGCTTCACCCTATAACCCGCTATAACGCTCGTTACAACGCGCTATTTAGAACCATGGTTCTGGTTAAGTTTATATTTTGTGAGTTGTATTTTGTCAAGTTACACAACATAAATGAAATTCAACTCACGTCCAATGATACCTTTAAGCATGGTTATAGCCCGCTAAGGCCCGCCTTAAGGCACACTAAAGCTTGAGGCGCGACCTCCATGCTACGCAATAGATCAACGCGTGTTACAACATGAGGTGCGATGATTATTTGAATTCAACTCCAAAAAACTAATATTATTACATGTAAGGAGAGTTTTCTGACTTTATTATTATGTACAACACCTATTACGAACTCAATATAAATATAATATTAAAAAAGGAGTTATATATGTTGTGCTGCCATAAGTCACACTTTAAAAATGATAAAACTTCACCTTAGCCGCTAAAGCGTGTAGCTTGGACATGCCACCACGTTACGCCTCACGCGATTTATAACTATGCCTTTAAGTCAAGTATTTGCTAGTCACTTGTAAATTGTGGTTACATACTGAAACCTCTCTCATATACCATTCATTTCTTCTTAAGTTGTTTTTCATATTTCATTTAATGTGAAAAGAACATGAATAGTCTTTTGTGTTTTAAATTCTTTTTTAGGAAAAGAAAAAGAATCGAAGGAGAAAAGGAAAATATTTTTTATGAGAAAAATTCTTACACTTACATTTGGGAGGAAAATGAAAAAGGACATGAATGCTTTTGTGCTTATTTTGAAAAAACTTGAGAAAGAAGTTTGATTAAGTTTACTATATTACCT
The DNA here is from genome assembly GCA_025667525.1 of Glebionis coronaria. Taxonomy (NCBI): domain Eukaryota; kingdom Viridiplantae; phylum Streptophyta; class Magnoliopsida; order Asterales; family Asteraceae; genus Glebionis; species Glebionis coronaria. The sequence continues at coordinate 127,691,218 of CM046878.1, read as the reverse complement.
TTCTTAGAAATTATTATTACAAACTTAAAAAAAAATAATTAATAAGCTAATAATAAGATTGACATTCTGTCAAAAAGTAAAAGAGAGATAATAATAATAAATGTAATTTTCTTAAAATTATTGTATTTTTTGTCAAATACAATAACTTTTAGACATAAGGAGTACGAGTTAGAGCTCTAGGTGTGTATGTGCGCCAGACAAACTATGTCTTTACATAGAGGATGATGAGGAGGATGGGATCTTGGTGAACCTGCTAACTATTGGTCCGCAATGTCTGATCCATAAAAGTTAAAATAGATAGTTGCGATGAATGAGGAAATGAAATCCATGGAAATCAATGATGTTTGGATTCTTGTAGACGCACCTAAAAATGCTAAAGTAGTGAAAAATAGGTGGATCTATAAGAAGAAAACTGACATGGATGGTGATGTAAAATCTTATAAAGCACGTTTAGTAGCTAAAGGTTTTACTCAAACTTTTGGCATAGACTACGAGGAGACATTTTCTCCTGTAGCAGACTTACGAGCTATTAGGATTCTCATAGCTATAGCATCATATTATGACTATGAGATATGGCAAATGGATGTTAAAACTGCCTTCTTTAACGATCGCTTAGATGAAGACATCTATATGCAACAACCAGAAGGGTACGTTGATCCTAAATATTCAAAGTGCGTGTGCAGACTTCAAAGATCTATTTATGGTTTGAAGCAAGAATCACGTCAATGGAATAAGCGATTTGATGAAGAAATCAAAAAGTTCGGATTTATTCAAAATCGTGATGAGCCATGTGTATATCGCAAAGCTAGTGGGAGTAATGTAGTGTTCCTAATTTTATATGTCGATGACATATTAATCATGGGAAGTAACATTTTAAGACTTAAGGAAGTTAAGGATTATCTTGGTAAATGTTTTTCTATGAAGGATTTGGGAGATGCTGCATATATTCTAGGAGTTAAAATCTATCGAGATAGGAGTAGACGGTTAATTGGTCTTAGCTAAGATGCTTATATTGATAAGATATTGAAGAAATATAACATGCATAACTCTAAGAAAGGCTTTCTACCGATGGAGGTTAAGCATGAGTTAAGTCATGAGAAAGATGCATCATCACCTGAAGAGGTGGCTTACATGCGGAAGGTGCCTTATGCTTCGGCAGTAGGATCTATTATGTATGCTGTAAGATGCACAAGGCCTGATGTGGCGTTTGCTCAGAACTTGGTCAGTAGATACCAACAGAATCCAGGAAAGTTCCACTGGACTGCTGTTAAGCATATTCTAAAGTATTTGAGGAGTACGAAAGATATGTTTTTGGTATTCGGGGGTAAACCAGACACACAATTAAATGTAACAGGATTCTGTGATGCGTCCTGACAATGTGATAAAGACGATACGAAGTCTCAGACGGGTTACGTGTTTGTCATCAATGGAGGAGCAGTTGACTGGAAGAGCAGTAAGCAGAAAACCATTGCTATGCATGCGACTCAATCTGAGTACATGGCCGCTTCAGAAGCTGCAATGGAAGCTATTTGGATTAGGAAGTTTATTGGAGATCTTAGAGTGATGCCTTTAATTAAAGAACCTATTGATATATATTACGACAATTCTGCTGCAATAATATTCGCCAATGACCCTGGAGTTATGAAAGGCGCCAGACACTTTAAACGTAGATATCACTACGTTCGAGAACAAGTGGAAGCTCGAGAAATAAAATTAATAAAAGTTCACACATATGATAACGTAGCTGATCCTTTTACTAAGGCTTTATCTAGGCCAAAGGTAGTTAAGCATGCCAAGGCAATTGGGCTGTAACTAGATAGCGAATTCATGCAATAAATCTGTTGATTAGTATTTGGATAAAGGATGTAAGACATTATTGAATTGATGAAATAAAGATTGGATTTCGTTTATTTTTTTGTTATTTGATTTTGTATCCTATTTTACATGTTTTTAATCCATGAGCATTATGATGTTTCTAAATGTCCGTTGTCGATTAATAATATGGGAGTATTATTAAACTAAGACAATTTAAAATAGTGACAGAGTATACTTGAAAGTATATTGGTCAATTTTGGATGATATTTGATGGATCAAATATTGGACTTATCCCAACTATGTGATTTTACTTTATGGATCTTTGTTATTAAGTAAATCATAAATAGTTATCCTTAGACCTGAGATACCAGAAAACTGCATTGAATGTAGTGCATTTCTGTGAGATAACCTAACGCTAAACGTAACTGGTAGTCATAAGGGTTATTTTCAGAAGTGTTGCAAAGTTCATGTGTTTTGCTTGTAGTCAAAATGGGATTTGTTTCCTTCAAATCATTTTGAAGTGTAAATACAGCTGGGCCCCTCGGGGGAGTAGTAAGATGTTTGTGTGGCCACACCCAAAAGTGTTTTGGTAATCTTGCTATATCCGTAAACGAGAAACAGAATAGTTAATGAAGGAATGACTGAGATCCATATCCTTATTAACGATGTATTTGAAATGAAAGGTATAATCATTAAAAGGTTCTTGTCCAGGAGGCCTTACCCGGTTTGTACTAGTGACATTGCTAGTGTAACTAGACGCTAGTCAATGTGATCACGATATTAGAATTTTGTCCAAGTGGGAGCTGAAAGTTTATGGACTTAAAATTAATAGTCGTGAGATAGGATCGAACTCGGGATCACGAGATTGCACACATAACGTAAAGAGTTAATTTATTTATTAAATATATATATATATATATATATATATATATATATATATATATATATATATATATATATATATATATATATATTATATATTTATTAAATCAAACCAAAGCTTAACTAACGATCGTTCATAAATAAAAGTTAAGTTATAAACGACCGTTAGTGAAACTAATAGAAGTGAAAAGAAGGAAAACAAAAATTACACAAACACCCCCTTGGGGGCTTGCGACCGTCGGCCAAAGGAAAGGGGGCAAAGGGAAACTTTTGTTTCCTAATTCTTGTTTATTTACTTGGAGCCCAAGGATTGCCAAGGCTATATAAACAACCCCAAGGCCTTCATAATTTTTTGTATCTCCCCTTTCTCTTGCTTCATGCGATCGCCACCCACAAACCCTAAGGGGTTTTCGTTGGTTTTCGATTTAGCTATTTATCTAGTCCTAGCCCCTCTCTAGGGTTGTTGGGTAGATATTCCATAAGCGTTGAAGCTCGGTTTGTTCGTGCTAGACTCACGGTTAACTCGCCGTATTATGTGTGTACAAGAGCGTGATATAATCTTCCTTTAGATTATATTCTTGGTGGTGTTCGTGATAAACCCTAGTTGCCGTTCGTTCCGTCGTCTTGTGGATCTTGCTAGGATAAAGGTATACCCTAATCTTGATTAATATAATTGTGTTAAATTAATGATCTTGTTAATTGCTTCCGCTATGCGTTCTTTGATCCATATTAGGGTTTTAAATAATTGTTATGAACTATATAAACCTTAAGTGGCATCGAGAGCCATTTTAACGTGACTATAATTATCAAGATCTAAAGTTTTTTTAACTAATATTGATTTGTGTTAAAGATTACATGTTGTTTTTTTAGGTTTTATAAAAATTAGGGTTTTGTTTTTTTATTGTTTTTTAAAAATCGGCTATTGCCGAGTTTTTTATAATTTTTTTTTGTAAACCCTAAAATTACATGGTAATTAACTTTAGATGTTTTGCATGAATTAATTGTTATGTCATGTGTGGTTATGATCCGTAGTTTTTTCTAATTGTTAAAAGAATGTGGGAGATCCGTAATAAACATGCATGTTTTTTACGGATCATATAATTTTGATTGCTATTTTCTCTATTTGATTCAAAGTTTTAAAATTAGGGAAGACTTTTTATGTTCATAAAAACCCTAGATTTGATGTTATTTGAATAAATTGTTATGCATGTGGCTATTTGATTTAGTTTTTTTGTACTACTTGTTTTCATGCGTTTTTATATTGTATGTTGTAAACAAGGGTAATTTTTTCCAAGAAAAATAATATGGACTAAATCTTATCAAAATTAATGAATTGTTTTGAGATGTAAATTACATATGATTTGTGTTGATTAGAATTGCAATAGCAACTTAACGGCCTACTCAATTTTGGCTAACTATAAAGTGGGTATAACGCACCGCTGGTCATGTACCCGGTTAAGGAAGGAGGTGTTATGCTTCAGCGCTGACCAAATTCTCGGCTCGCCTGTGCGTCAAAATTGGAATTACCTACGGTTGTTATTGGTACAATTCTTTAAGGTTGATTTAACTACATTAATTCACATCCGAAACACAATGAATAAGGTTATTGCTTTGTGCTATAACTAAGTTTTAGAAAAAGTACGGTGTGAATTTAGTTGTGTGTAAAATCTTTAATTGGTTTAACCAATACCTCAACTTGCAAGTATATGATGAACTTTTAGTCTTACCAAAAAGTTTAATAAACGTTTTATTAAACTTATGTTATGGAGATGTATGCATGCTTCTCCATACATGATTTTGACACCAAAATCTATAACCTAAAATTTAAGTCATATGCCCTCTAATTGACGAACACTTGAAGTTACAATTGTCGTCATATAAGATATCGGACGATGTTGTAATGGAGAGAAAACTTCATGACTGAATAAGATTGCACATGAAGGTTTTACGTTCTTTAGATTAGTCGACTTAATTAAGTTACTCAGTGAGAACTGGAAACTTAAGGCATAAAGTAGGGATAAAACATGTTTACAATGCAAGTGATTTTGGCAATGTAAATCCCTAACATATCTAGAAATTGCAAATTTGTTTGTCATTTATTGTTCGACAAGTTACTGTGTTGAATACATTTGTCACTAGCAGATCAACTGATGTGATGAATCTATGTCAATGTAGATTCTAGTTTCAAGGAAAATACTATGGTTTTATTACCGGGGTAATTTTATTTTCTTGAATTGTATTATCAATAATACTAATGTTTGAACTTATTTTTGTAGAAATGGCTCAACCCGAAAGCAATCTGACAATAAGCTCGTCGTTCAAAGCTTTCTTTGAACGGCCTGAACTTACTGGCCCTAATTTCAATGACTGGTATCGCTCACTAAGAATTGTTCTGAGAGCAGCGGGTACTATCAATATCTTGGAAACTCCTTTTCCAGAGGATCTTGCTGAAGGAGCATCTGATGCGGAAGGCTTCAACACGCTGCTAACGTTAAGAAGCACCATGAGGTGGCTGCTGTAATGTTAGGGAGAATGGCTCCATCACTTCAAAGGAAGTATGAGCTATTTCCACCTCAGCAAATGCTTGATGAACTCAAGGCTGTGTATGAAACGCCGCAAGCTGTAGAGATCTATGATCTAGTTGTGCTCTACATAGTTGCAAGCAAGCTCCTGGAAAGTCCGTAAGTGCTCATTATATGGAGATGAGGGGTTATATGGAACAACTCATCGCACTAGGACAACCCTTTGATCATAATATGGCTATTAACTTGATCAATAGGTCCCTTAATAAGGACTTCAATGATTTCGTTCGTAACTATAATATGCATTGCACGGGGAAGACAGTTAATGATTTGCATGCAATGCTCATTGACTTCGAAAAGGGTTTGAAAGATAAGGCATCCACTGCTACTCCTAAAGTACTTTATGTACAAAAGGGTAGAGTGTCGAAACCAAAACCGCAAGTGAATAAGAAGCAGAAAGGCAAAGGCAAGGTTGATAAGAGCAAGCAAGTTGCGACTACATCAAAACCGAAGCAGAACTTCGCTAAGAAATGTCAGAAAGATGAGACTTGTCACTACTGCAAGATGACTGGACACTGGAAGAGGAATTGCTCTCTCTATCTCCATGAAATGGCAGAACATAAGAAGAAGGCTGAGCTAGCTGCTGTAGCACCATCTTCAGGTAACTTATTTATGATAGAGTTATTAATCTTTCATACAAATCAAACTCCTGGGTATATGATATGTGATGTGGTATTAATATTTGTAATACCCTGCAGGGATTTGAGTTGAAGAGGAGGCTTACCTATGGGGAACAATTTATGCAAGTGGGCAATGGCGCACAAGCAGCGGATCTTGCTAGGATAAAGGTATGTAACCCTAATCTTGATTAATATAATTGTGTTAAATTAATGATCTTGTTAATTGCTTCCGCTATGCGTTCTTTGATCCATATTATGGTTTTAAATAATTGTTATGAACTATATAAACCTTCACCACTATGTTTTTTTTGAACGGCAGTTTGGTGCAGCGGAGTATCTTGCGTGCCAACGAGGCACCATGTCTCTCGACCAGAGTTTGAATTATCTCACGAAGAGAATATCAACCCCATGCTAGCCATCCAGTTTCCCATTAGGGGGCTTCAACACTACTACAAAAAAGTCCATGGAGACTGGTCCAAAAAGGCAATAGAGATTGGTTTTGTAGGACGTCTCTATGTGGAGGATCTCCTTGCTCGAAACATAAAGAGACTGGTTTTGAAACCAGTCTCTATTAAAAGAATAGACACTGGTTATCTTCATAAAAACAAGTCTCTTTAGAGATTGGTCTCCATACTAATCTCCAGAAAGCAGTATCTTTAAGAGCATCTAACCAGTCTTTTTATGGAGTAAAAAAATGTGTTTTTTTTTAAAAAAACCAGTCTCTTTTTACTTAATTTTTTTTTAAAAAAAAATTGGAATTTTTATTAAATTCCAAATTTTACAAATTTAACCCTCTACAATGGAATAATGTAAATACAAGAATTACACTACTACACAAACAACGTTTACCCACAGCAGAATCCGTGGGAAATTCCGTGGGGAAAGGCCCTTTCCCACGGAATTGTTCCGTTGCTAAAAACCCCGTGGGTAAATATTTTTCCCACGGAATTTCCCACAGTACGTTGACTATTTTCCCACGAATTTCCCACGGTTTTTATCAACCAAATTTCACATAAAAGGAGTGGTTTTTTTGACACGTATTTCACACGAATATTTTCCACATATTTCCCACGAGCGTTTTCCCACAGATTTCCCACGAACGTTTTCCCACAGATTACCCACAAGTTCTAACAGTCATTTATCCAAGTGGGAGCCATTAATAGATTACCAAAATATACAAATAAAGTACCCGAGATACATAAATGTGTCATCCTCTAAAGTGGTATCGACATACTACAACCGAATGGTTCTAACTTCTAAAAAAAGAGTAAATTTTAATGCCAATGAAACTAGCTAGGACCTGATACATAGAAGCCTTGTTGTTGGTGTCGAAACCATGTCAAACAGCTTCCGCCGTTGCAAGCAGCACCATATACTTCATACATCTGCTACAAGTCGTTTTGAATCTCTTCTTCAAGATAAATCTGCTTGCGAAGTATAATCATGCCACTTTCTTTTGGCATCTACTGTAATTCTGTCAAAAGATGAAACGTGTTAGGACCATTGTAATAGTTAATATGTAATAGGTAGACTAGGAGGTATGTAGTTCCTCCTGGTCCTAGTCGTAGTAGGAGCAAGTCCTGCTCCTGGTCCTAGTCGAAGTCAAACTTTATTAGTTACTTAATATTCTGTTAGGATATGCATGAGATATGTTAGGAAAGGATATGCATATCAGTTTTACACGTTTTCATTAATGATGTATTAGGGTTTCCTTGTAGTATAAAAGGAACCTTAGGCAGAAGGGTTAGACACACCTTCACAAAACGTAGTTCTAGTCTTTATCAATATTAGAAATCCTTAGAAAGGATCAAGTCTTTATAGTTATTCTGTTTCTCTTGTTTATATTTATATTCTACATTCATATTGTGTATAGAGTCTCTTTGTGATTTGACTTGTGATTACAGAAGTCATTCACCGGTCCTGACAGGCTGCAAGATCTACATCTAGTAGACCCAACAAGTGGTATCAGAGCCTGGGAGGGTCTCTATACAAGCAGAATCAAGTTCTCTTATTACTATCAATCTGTTTATCATGTCTGCCTCAACTTCTACTCAAACAGGAGAAGAAGGCACTCCTAAAATTGTGCAACCTCAGCAGATCCTGGCTACGGTCTCCAACACGAATGGAAAATTCCCTCTTCTGAAGAAAGGTGAATATGATAACTGGGCAATGAAGATGGAATGGTGGATCACCAACACTGATCAAGATCTTTGGAAGATCATTCTGAATGGAAACAGCAGAAAGCTTACTGGACGAGACAAGAACGGTAATATTACTCTTCTTGACCCTAAAACTCATGAGGAAATCATCGCTATTCCGAAGGAGGTAAAAGCAAAAACAATTTTGCTTCAATCTCTTCCTGAAGATCACATGGGTGACTTCTACCATTTGGATGATGCCAGAGAGATCTGGAATGGCATAAAAGCAAGGTTTGGCGGGAATGAGGAGTCAAAGAAAATGCGAAGGTCCATGCTGAGAGATGAATTCACAGAGTTCAAAATCTCAGAAACTGAAGGTATGAATCAAGGGTATGATAGGTTCCAGAAGATATTGAGCCAGTTGAATCAACTTCGGTCCAAGCCTGATGATGGTGATGTTAATGCAAGGTTTCTTAAAGCCTTACCCTACTCTTGGAACCAGGTGGTAATCTCTCTTAAAGCCAAAGGTGGGCTTGATTATCTCAGTTTTGATGATTTGTTTCATAGGCTCAGAAACTTCGAACCTCATGTGAGAGGATATCCTAGTGACTCTTTTCCCACCCCTGCTAATTCAGCCTTTGTGAGCTCTATGGCATCTAGTCCCATGTCATATGCAAGTAGCCCGAGCAATACTGTCTCTCCCCAGCATACTATTCAGCATACTGGTGCCATGTCATATGCATCTAGTCCCATGTCTTCTGCTCCTGATCCTGCTGCCAAGTCTGGTAGTATGGTAGAAGCTGTTCTTCATTCTTTTGTGGCTGATGTTACTGCTGAACAACAACTTGCTTTTGATGACTTCAAACAGATCGATAAGCTTGATCTGGATGAGATAGATCTTAAATGGCAGATGGCCATGCTTACTATTAGGGTTCACAAGTTTGAGAAGAAAGCAGGAAGGAAGTTTAATTACAACCCTCGGGAGCCAGCAAGATTCGATAGAAGCAAGGTACGGTGCTATAACTGCCAGCAACAGGGTCACTTTGCAAGAGAGTGCCCTAGCAAGAATGATCAGAAGAAGAGCAGGTACTCCGCTTTCAAGGTTCAGGAGGTTAAAGATGACAAGAAGGCATTGGTATCTGTTGACTCTATGGTCAACTGGAATGATCATCAGGCTTCTACTCTGGAATCAGCGGAATCCACGACTGATGTGTTGGCAATGATTGCTGGGAATCTCTCTGATGCAGAAGAAGCAGAAGAGTTTGCTCTTATGGGCATCTCACCTCAGGTACAACATTGTCCTCTTGGTTGTCATGATAAATACACAGAACTGTTGTCCCAATTTAATGAAGTAAATGATCAAAATGATAAGTATTTTTTAGAGGTACAAGCCTATAAAGCTTCATTAAACACATTGGAACAACAAAAGAAGTGGTTACAAGATACACAACGTGCGTATGACGATAAAATCAGGATACTAAGCATTGATTTAGAAAATACTACAAATATGCTTAAATATACAGAAACTGAAAGATATGCTAGTATCAAAGAAAAAGAGGAGATGCAAGCTAAATTAGATGCTACAATGTTAAGATTTGACAAATGGCAAAATGCACCTAAAAATCTTTCAAAATTAATTGATAGTAGCATGTCTGGCAGAACTAAAAGAGGCTTAGGTTTTGAAAAATATATTGATTCTGAAGATGTATTTGATTTATCTTTCTCAAGTGTCTTTGATGCCGACAAAGAGGATGAGGGCAAACCTAGTTACAATAGGTTTAAACCAGCAGCAGAAATGCATGCTGTTCCTCCTCCTCTTACTGGAACTTTTATGCCCATCTCATGGCGTAATGACTCGGATGGATCACAGATGCTTGAGTCCCCAACTAGTTCTACTAACACTAATGACTTTGTCTCATGTACTTTCAGTGACAAAGCCGGTGACTCTGCATCTAATGGTTCAAGTGAAGAGTCAAGACCTACGAGTTCCAAGTCGAATGAACATGCTGCTACTGGTGCTAGGAAGTGTGAAGAAAAAGTTGCTGTCAAGTCAAGTGTGTCTGGTCCTTGTTTATTGAGTCCTAGGAAGAATGTTTTTCCTAGAAATGTGTGTAATAAAGTAGGCAGTATGAAACAGTCTCATTCTAATAAAAGGTCTTTCAAAACATGTTTTATTTGTGGCAGTTCCTTTCATTTAATTAAAGATTGTGATTATTATGACACACATGCATCTGTTAATCATGCTTTACTTGCTCCTGGTTCACCAGGAGCTGCTTCATATGCTACTAGAAGACTTAATCCTAGTGCTCCAATGTTTAATACTTCTAGAGTATCCTCTCCTTTCACGTCTGATTATTGGAGAGAAAATGGATTCCAAACAACCAGTAATTTTTTTCCAACTTATAATCCAAACTATGCGCATTATTTTGACCACACGTATTTTGGTTTGGGAAATTTGGGAACTGCTGTTAAGCCCTCAGCAGGTTGTTCCTGGTCAAATTATAATACCCATATGATGAATAGGCAACCAAGGAACAATGGTGGATCTCATCAATCTTCTTGGCATTCTTCTAATGATCCACAAGGCAGGCTCAAACCTGAAAAGGTTTGGGTCCCCTTAAGACACTAACTTTTGCATTGTTATTATCTTGTTGTTGTAGGTTACTCCATACCAGGATCCTAGTCTAGGCATTGTTGATAGTGGTTGCTCCAGGAGCATGACTGGAAATAAAAGCCTTCTCTCTAACTTTGTACCATTTTATGGAGGCAAGGTCTATTTTGGTGGAGGTGAAGGCAGAATCACTGGCAAAGGAACGATAAAGACACCAAATCTTAATTTTGAGCAGGTCTACTATGTGGAAGCACTTCAACACTTCAACTTGATATCGGTCTCTCAAATTTGTGACAAGAAGCAGTTTGTACTCTTCACCGATACTGATGCACTTGTGCTCTCCAAAGATTTTAAGCTTCCGGATGACTCACAAGTTTTACTCAGAATCCCTAGAAGACACAATCTATATAGCATCAAGTTGAATGAAGTCAACCCTACTGGTCAACTAGCATGTCTGGTTGCAAAAGCCTCGGAAGATGAAGCCACAAAATAGCACCGAAGGATGGGACATGTGAACTTCAAGACCATTCACAAACTTGCCAATCTGAATCTGGTCTCTGGTTTACCTCCCAAGACGTTTAGAAATGACATAAATTGTGTTGCTTGCAGCAAAGGCAAACAACACAAAGCATCCTTCAAGGCCATTACTGCTTTAAGTCTCATTACTGAACCATTGCAGCTTCTACACATGGACTTATTTGGTCCTACTTCCATCAGAAGCATAGACCACAAGCAATTCTGTTTGGTGGTGACTGATGGTTATAGCAGGTTTGCGTGGGTGTTTTTCATGGCTGCCAAAAGTGAGACCTACTCAATTCTTCGAGATTTTCTTACCTTGATAGAGAATCAGTTGTCCAAGAAAGTTAAAGGTATTCGATGCGACAATGGAACCGAGTTTAAAAATAGAGACCTCATCGCACTTTGCAATGCTAAGGGCATCAAAAGAGATTATAGTGCTGCTAGGACTCCTCAACAGAATGGTGTGGCAGAAAGAAAGAACTGGACACTAATAGAAGCAGCAAGAACTATGCTTGCCGATTCCAAGCTTCCGACCATGTTCTGGACAGAAGCTGTTAATACTGCAAGTTATATTTTGAATAGGGTGTCTATTACCAATCCACACAAGAAAACACCTTATGAGCTGCTCACGGGCAAAGTTCCAAATATTGCTCATTTGAAGCCTTTTGGGTGTCCAGTCACCATTCTGAATACTAGTGACTATTTGGGGAAGTTTGATGGCAAGGCTGATGAAGGATATATTGTAGGATATTCAGCTCATTCTCGGGCGTATCGTGTCTACAATCTTCAAGCCAAACGGATAATTGAAACTATTAATCTCAGGTATTTTGAGGAGAAGACAAACATACAAGGAACAGGTCCAGAATGGTATTTTGATCTTGATTATCTTAGTGATTCGTTAGGATATTTTCGTTTCAAAACTAACCATGATGCAGGACCACAAGTGTTTGCTACTTCAAGTACTGGTGTTCCTTCTAGTCTTTCTGATTCCGATGATGAGGATGACATTTTTGTGGTTCCATCTTATTCCACCACGGTTTCTCCTACTCCTCCTAGTGATGCAACTCCATTGGATGTACAGGACTCCCAAGCAGCTCTTGATACTCTTCTCAAGCAACAACAAGAAGCTACTAAAGCAGCGGCTCAAGGTAGTTTTGAGTTTCCCTTGGTTGAGCCTACTGACAAAGTTGCTCCTGGTACTCCAGCTTCTGCTCCTAGTGCTAGTCACCCAACTACTGGTACTCCGGCTAGTGAGTCTGCTTCCAATACACGTTTCTCCAGTCCTTCTGATTTAGGGAATCACGAAAAGAAGTCTTCTACCAAGCTGGATGATATACATAAACAACCGGTAGACGGGATTTTCCAAAATGCTTCATATGATGCTGATTTTGTTGGTGATTGATAGGTGTGTAAACACCCATCTTTTCTACCACTTAACTACAATAATAACCGGACCAAAACGTGTATTTCATGTCTTTTATGTCGGAATTATGCGTGGTTTGTGTTTTTGTTGTGATTTAGGATGAAAAGGTGAAAAATGGATAAAACACGGACATTCACGGGCATTTATGGACTTTTATTGAAGAAAAGGATAAAAGACAAAGTCAAGAAGTCAAGAGTGCAAAAAGAACGGAAGTCCACGACCAATTCTGAAGATTTATCGAAGAAAAAGTCAAAAGACGGAAGTATATCAAAAGCCGAAGAATTCAAGTCTATTTTATTGAAGAATTTAAAGACGAGTTCGAAGAAATCCCGAAGCCAAAAGCCCCTTAAGTCCAAGTTTAAAGAAGAATAGAAGAAAAGGACTAATGACGCAATTAATGAAGATTAATAAAAGAAGGGACTTAAGCTTGCAATTAAGAGAAAAGGAAAGAGGGGAGGAAGCTTCCTAATCCTCCCCTATAAATAGTCATTAGATGTTTATTTTTCACTCTTGTTGGCTAAGTGTGACAATTAGCTCTTCCACCATTTAAATACTTGTCATTTACATTAATGGTCAATTTAATTACCTTGTCTTGCACCTTAAATTCATTTAATTTCAAGTAAGTTTTCATTTAATTTTTGTCAATCTTTACTTTACCTTGTCAATCTCTTATCTACCTTTCTTAATCTTTGATTTGTTGTGTTCATGTTTATGTTCATGCTTTTATTTTGATCCAAAGTGGTTTTTGATTATTATGGTTAAAGTTGTTTAATTTCATGTTTTTGATTGTTTGTTGATGCTTATTCATTGAATCGTTACTGTTTATATTCATACGTGTGTTGATTTTGGTTACTTTTCATTGTTATTATCTGCTACTCATCTTCCTTGTTCTTCGGAAGAGTTTTGCTTGGTTTCTGTGTTTCCAGAAAAAGTTTCGAACCAAGGGAAGGATTGAGGTTTCATTCGGAAATCAAAACTTCCGAACCAAGGCTTCATTCGGAAGTCTGAAACTTCCGAACCAAGGTTGTTCATTCGGAACTCAAAAAGTTCCGAATCAAGGAAACTCATTCGGAACTTCAAAAGTTCCGAACCAAACTTGTTCATTCGGAAGTCTAAAACTTCCGAACCAAGACTTCATTCGGAACCTTCCGAATCAGAAACTTCCGAACCAATTCCAAAAGTTCCGGACCAAGGGCCTTCATTCGGAACTTCAAAAGTTCCGAATAAAGGTGCTTCATTCGGAAAGTTCCGAATCAAGGGGTGACCAAAACTTCCGAATCAAGGGTGATTTTACAAGGTTCCGAATCAGCAAGTTCCGAATGAAAGATTGTTTTGGATAAGTGACATATTCAGGCAAGTTTGTTCCGGATCAAGGACTTTGGTAATATTCCAAGTGAAGAAGAATCATTTCAACCAAAGGTGACATTTAAGTTGAGTGATTATTCCAAACGAAGGTTTATTCTAAATGAGCTGTATTCAGGTTCTTATTAGCTTTTGTCTTTGATTGTTATTTTCAAGCTTTATTTTTCTTTCCTTTTTATTTAATTGCACTTTTAGATTATTTGCCTTAGTTTTAGTCGCACTTTAAGTTTGCTTTAGATAGATTTAAGTTTACGTCAATTCACTTTAGTGCCCTTTAATTTTAGTCACGCTTTTAAAACTTGCACTTTACTTTAATTAGACTTAGATTTATTTTAAGTACCTATTTACTTTTAAGTCTTTGCATTTAAATTTAAAATCACCCAAAAATATTCTTTTTCACCAAAGATCAACTTAGTCACACATAGGAGCTTAGATCAATTCGTTAAGATACCGAGAACACGAACTTAATCTTTAATTTTTATACGGGCAAAAGCCGTGTATCAAATGGCGCCGCTGCCGGCTCTTTTCGTTAAGATCAACAGTTTTCTGTGTTAGACACGTTGCTGTTTTTTGGGATCCGTTTACTTGTGAACGTTAATTTTCTTGCCTAAAAAAATTCAAAAACCATAAAAATTAAAAATTTCAAAAATCCAAAAAGATTTTCTTTTTATTGTGTATATATATTGTCTTTGCGTTTGGTTTCTTTTTCTTTTGCATTTTCAGGTGTATGCGTACTAGATCTTCTAACTACCAAGAGCCCGAGCCTCAAGAAGATTTAGATATGGCAGGTGTTAACAACAATAATCAACTACCGCACCTCAATAATACTAATAATAACAACAATGCTCCTCCACAGCCCGATCTTCGGACCATGGAGGAACTTTGTCAACCAACAATGTTTGGACGAGGAGGACCGATTGCGCCGATGCAAATCAACGCTCCTGAGTTTTCGTTGAAGCACCACATGATTCAGCAAGTGCAAACAAACCCATTTAGAGGATTGCCTGATGATGATGCCAACAAACACCTCGACAAGTTCATTACAATCACCCAAAGCATGAAGTTGCCTGGGGCCACAATGGATGTTCTCCGCTTACAACTCTTCCCACATACTTTATCGCATCATGCCGAGAAATGGTTTGATCGTCTCCCGAAGAATTCTATTCACACTTGGGATGATATGACTCAACGCTTTCTTTCGCGCTACTTTCCACCATCCATGGTCACAAGCCTTCGCAATCAGATCAGCGGTTTCATGCAAGATCCCGATGAATCTCTTTTTGATGCATGGGAAAGATATAATGTCTTGATCGACCGTTGTCCAAACCACAACATGCTTCCGGTCACCTTGATCGATACTTTCTACAACGGATTAACTTTTCGAGATCGTGATACGATTAATGCAGCCGCCGGTGGCACATTCATGAAAAGGAGACCCGAGGAGTGTAGAGAGTTAATAGAGAACATGACTACTCATCATAAGAACTGGGATTCTTCTGCTTCTTCTAGAAACAACACGAGAGTCAATGTTTCCTCTACCTCAGCAAACCCTGAGATGACCGAACTCACCCGCATGATGGCTGAAATGAGCAAAAGTATTACGCTTCTCGCTTCAAACCAACAACAACATCAAGTTAAAGCGGTCGCTAATCCTTGTGAAACATGTGGCGGTCCTCACTCATACACCGATTGTCCTTCGACACAAGGAAATCCGGAAAATGTGTATGCAGCTTACGGTAATTATTCACCAGAAAATTACCAAGCTAGACAACAAGGGGATAGAAATCTGCTGAGCTACCGTTCCAACAACTACCTTTCACCCGGTTTTTCTCCTCAAAACCAAAACCACGCCAACAACTACAATAGAAGCAACCAAATCCCACCTCGTGCTTCTAACCCTTATCAACCACCCTCCCAACAACACCCACCCATTAATCCCGATGTTGACACAATCATGAGAACTCAAGGTGAGCAAATCAAGAATCTGCAGAGCCAAATAATCAATTTGAAAGGAGATATCTTGAAGCAAGGTAATGACATCAGAACCGAGGTTCGTGAAAACCTTCAATCTTCTTTCATCACTCAAACAACTGAATTGAAGAATCTGTTGGCTAGTTTCTTGCCTGAAGCTCAACCTTCTTCTTCGGGTTCTCTACCTTCAAACACCGTCCCCAATCCGCGAGCTAATGTGAGTGCTATAACTACGCGTAGTGGACTTACCATTGTCGATCCACCTACCCCACCACCATCATCTACACCTCCTCCACCACCATGTATCCCGACTCCTTCTACACCTAGTAGTAGTGCACCATTACCGTCTCCGCCTCGTCATGACGATGTATCTCGGAAGGACCCTTCAACATCACAACTTTCACCAACTACACCTCCACCCAATCCTTATCAGCCCAGAATCCCATACCCTTCTCGCATAGGCAAGACCAACGAGCTAACCAAGAATGATTGTAATGTAATGAAATATGTGGATATGCTATATAAAATGACCATCAACATTAGCCTTGTTGAAGCACTTTGCCACATGCCGAAATTCGTCAAAACATTCAAGGATTTGCTTAGCAAGAAGGAGAAGTTACTTGAACTTGCCAACACACGCTTAAATGAAAACTGCTCTGCAGTCCTTCTTAAAGAACTTCCGGAAAAACTTGGAGATCCCGGTCGTTTTGTGTTGTCTTGCTTATTCAACAAAACTGAAGAATTTACTGCCCTTGCTGATCTCGGAGCTAGTATTAATCTTATGCCACTCAGTGTTTGGAAAACACTATCATTGCCCGATCTCATTCCTACAAAGATGACTCTCGAACTTGCAAACCGCACTCTCGCTTACCCCGTTGGTATAGCCGAAGACGTGTTTATCAAAGTTGGCACATTTACCTTCCCGGTCGATTTTGTTGTAGTTGATTATGAAATGGACCCTCGTATTCCTCTAATACTTGGTCGGCCATTCTTGAGAACCGGACGTGCTTTAATAGATGTGGCCGAAGGTGAGTTAATCTTACGAGTCGGGGATGATTCTGAAATTTTTAAAATGGGGAAGCTTACCGGCAGATCTTTTGGAGGCCGAGAATCAGTACATATGATAAATGTGCTCGATGACTTTACCGTCTATGACAATCCTCTATTCGAGTCGTCCACTGATAATCCACTCTTTGAAGATAATGTGGATGATTCTCTCCCTACTTTGGACACTTCTCCCATTTTTGATTCTCCACCGGTCTTTGATGCTTATGAAGATGATACTTCTAGCTCAGATTCGGATGCTTTTGATTGTACTTCTGAGTATCCCGAGCTGCCTACATATGATGATTTTGATGAGGCCGATACTCTCTCGAGCGATTCTTCAGATGATGAAGATCCTCCGCCATCACTCGATCCTACTTTGGACGATTACTCATTCGAGGAAGATTTCTCTGAATTTCTCAACACATACTTCCCTCATGAGAGTGATGCTCCTCCTTTCGACTTTGAAGATTATCGTCTTGATCCTACTTTGGATTTGAAGAGCATTTTGTCAAAGGAGAAGAAACTGGTCGACACCGAAATCCGTTGCACTTATGATTTGACACCTCTTTGTCCCACTTCTGAGGACGAGGTTGTGCTTCTTTGCGGATCTTCTTCACACTCGGCTGAGCCTGAGTGCTATTTTCCCCTAAAGGAAAAGGTGTTCGATCCCGGTATTGAAGTCTTTAAGCCATCTCAGTATCCACCTGATGAAATAAAAGGAAATATCTTTGGACCCATTGAAGACATGCTTGCACCGCACCATCCTTGCTTCTACTGTGCTCCATCACTGCTTAAGGGAACCTTGCCACTTCTCTTTTGGCTTGCCTTGTTCGCCTTAAGCTCTTGCTTATTGATGGATGAAAACTATGTCTTTGATCCTGGTGGATTTGTTTCATGCTACTTCCGTTGATGATCAAGGTCGAGTCAGGCTAACGACTCGGTTAACAAAAACCAAGCGCTTCTTGGGAGGCAACCCATGTATCTATCTTTTTGCTTTCTTTACCATAAGTGTAGGGGGGACCCCTTGGATTGCTATTTCCTCTCCTCACTTCTTAATCAGGGATTCGAGCTTCAATGATCCACTCTTGATGATTCTTGACGACCCGTGATTCCGTGTTCTACTTCGTCCCGGTTCTATCCTAAACTCTTTTCGATTCACTATTTTATATTTCCTCAATATTAAAATAGGAATCTCTTTAGTTGTCTTTTCCTTAGCAAGATTTAAACAACGTGCATAATGTCCTAAGTGTAGGGGAGCTTACTCCCACATGCTTAAACATTGAGGACAATGTTTATCTTAAGTGTAGGGGGGACTTCTATCGAAGTTAAGTGGTCTTTTCCTTGTTTTTGTCCTCATTTTAACCGGAAAATGAATTTTTCGACACTTTTCAAAATTTTTGATATATTTTGGCCTATTAGTTTTTCCCTTTTGTATAGTTATTTTCTTTCTTTGCTAGAATAAATGATTAATAAGTGGTTTTAATTTTCAAACGTTGTGAATCTTTTGACTCAATCCGAGTTTACTCTAGCTAGTACCCTTAACATGTTTTAAGTCAAGTTTTGCTAGGCTTTTATATAGGGAGCTATAAAACGCGAAAGTCTTAACTCTCACGGGTTAAGAACAAGAACTTTTCGCAAGTTCCTATAATTGATCCTAGAGAGTCGTTTATCAAGGGAACTTTAAAATGCGATTTCTAAACTTGAAAGAGTCTAAGAATTTGCAAGATCCTATAGGCGACTCGAAAACCCAAAACTTTGATTTAATAGGCTAAGTATCCACGAGTCTCATTACTTGAGATTTTAAATTGTGGAGAACGAGAAATGATAGAGCCAATTATAAGTTCGGTATTCTTTCATGAATTTATGTGAGTTAATTATGAGCCTATTCTCCCATCGCTTGCTAATAATTTATTTGCTAATAAATAAGGTTGTACGATTTGAAAAGTTACTTAGCTTTTAGCCCCAGATCGTTTAAAAGTTGCTCGGTAATGACGAGAGTTCATAGCCAAGGCATAACTTATGAAGCGGGGCGCGAAGATTGGCGAGTCCGAAAAGGCCCTAACAAGGCATGAGGGCTATGTTTTGTTGCTAAAGATCCAAAGTGATGTGAAGAATCATTTATCGAAAATCAATATGAAGGATCGAGACACACGACGTAAAGCAAAACTCCCCAAAAGTCATGGAGAAGTGTATCCGAAAAGACCCTAACAAGGTATGAGGATAAATAGATCCAAGTCATAAAAGGAGGCGGATCGTTGTATATCAAAGTCCAAAATAAAGATTGGAGAAAAATGAAGAAGTCGTGGTCAATATATGAAGAATCTCTCAAAACTTCAAGTGAAGAAATTCCAATTATGAAGAGAAGACCATTATTTCATGAACGTCTCTCAAGATTTGAAGTATGAAGTCGCTGCCAAATATCGGCCCGAGAAAGGTCTCAAATCGCGAACCAAGTTATGCCAAGATATGAACTTTCTGATATCCCGAGAAGCAGTTTTAAAAGATTTGGTCCTTTAGCTAACTATTGATTAAATCGTACACTTTATTTTCAGACTAAATAACTATCGAAATAAGTCAAACAATGCATCTTCATGATCATTCAAGACAAAGTATAAAATATAAGAGATACCCATAGGAATAAGGGAGTCTAAGTAAATAATTGGCCCACATGAGTTCGTGTTAGTGTACTAACTTATAATAACAATGATCTCGTTTTTAAGCTTGGTTTGGAGAAAGTGAAAACTTGAGGATGATGATTATTCATAACATTTTCAAAACCCAAGGTATGCTTTTGATTTCTTTATTTTGTATGTTTTTAATTTTCTATCTCTTTAATAAAGGCCAACGTGGATTGATTATGATGAAAAGTGTAATCTTGCTTTGTAACTAATGCATTGCATGAGGACATTGCAATGGTCAAGTGTAGGGGATTTGATAGGTGTGTAAACACCCATCTTTTCTACCACTTAACTACAATAATAACCGGACCAAAACGTGTATTTCATGTCTTTTATGTCGGAATTATGCGTGGTTTGTGTTTTTGTTGTGATTTAGGATGAAAAGGTGAAAAATGGATAAAACACGGACATTCACGGGCATTTATGGACTTTTATTGAAGAAAAGGATAAAAGACAAAGTCAAGAAGTCAAGAGTGCAAAAAGAACGGAAGTCCACGACCAATTCTGAAGATTTATCGAAGAAAAAGTCAAAAGACGGAAGTATATCAAAAGCCGAAGAATTCAAGTCTATTTTATTGAAGAATTTAAAGACGAGTTCGAAGAAATCCCGAAGCCAAAAGCCCCTTAAGTCCAAGTTTAAAGAAGAATAGAAGAAAAGGACTAATGACGCAATTAATGAAGATTAATAAAAGAAGGGACTTAAGCTTGCAATTAAGAGAAAAGGAAAGAGGGGAGGAAGCTTACTAATCCTCCCCTATAAATAGTCATTAGATGTTTATTTTTCACTCTTGTTGGCTAAGTGTGACAATTAGCTCTTCCACCATTTAAATACTTGTCATTTACATTAATGGTCAATTTAATTACCTTGTCTTGCACCTTAAATTCATTTAATTTCAAGTAAGTTTTCATTTAATTTTTGTCAATCTTTACTTTACCTTGTCAATCTCTTATCTACCTTTCTTAATCTTTGATTTGTTGTGTTCATGTTTATGTTCATGCTTTTATTTTGATCCAAAGTGGTTTTTGATTATTATGGTTAAAGTTGTTTAATTTCATGTTTTTGATTGTTTGTTGATGCTTATTCATTGAATCGTTACTGTTTATATTCATACGTGTGTTGATTTTGGTTACTTTTCATTGTTATTATCTGCTACTCATCTTCCTTGTTCTTCGGAAGAGTTTTGCTTGGTTTCTGTGTTTCCAGAAAAAGTTCCGAACCAAGGGAAGGATTGAGGTTTCATTCGGAAATCAAAACTTCCGAACCAAGGCTTCATTCGGAAGTCTGAAACTTCCGAACCAAGGTTGTTCATTCGGAACTCAAAAAGTTCCGAATCAAGGAAACTCATTCGGAACTTCAAAAGTTCCGAACCAAACTTGTTCATTCGGAAGTCTAAAACTTCCGAACCAAGACTTCATTCGGAACCTTCCGAATCAGAAACTTCCGAACCAATTCCAAAAGTTCCGGACCAAGGGCCTTCATTCGGAACTTCAAAAGTTCCGAATAAAGGTGCTTCATTCGGAAAGTTCCGAATCAAGGGGTGACCAAAACTTCCGAATCAAGGGTGATTTTACAAGGTTCCGAATCAGCAAGTTCCGAATGAAAGATTGTTTTGGATAAGTGACATATTCAGGCAAGTTTGTTCCGGATCAAGGACTTTGGTAATATTCCAAGTGAAGAAGAATCATTTCAACCAAAGGTGACATTTAAGTTGAGTGATTATTCCAAACGAAGGTTTATTCTAAATGAGCTGTATTCAGGTTCTTATTAGCTTTTGTCTTTGATTGTTATTTTCAAGCTTTATTTTTCTTTCCTTTTTATTTAATTGCACTTTTAGATTATTTGCCTTAGTTTTAGTCGCACTTTAAGTTTGCTTTAGATAGATTTAAGTTTACGTCAATTCACTTTAGTGCCCTTTAATTTTAGTCACGCTTTTAAAACTTGCACTTTACTTTAATTAGACTTAGATTTATTTTAAGTACCTATTTACTTTTAAGTCTTTGCATTTAAATTTAAAATCACCCAAAAATATTCTTTTTCACCAAAGATCAACTTAGTCACACATAGGAGCTTAGATCAATTCGTTAAGATACCGAGAACACGAACTTAATCTTTAATTTTTATACGGGCAAAAGCCGTGTATCAGTGATCTCAATAACTTGGCACCAGAAGTGGAGGTTTCTTCCAATCCAGTCTTGCAACCACATAAAGACCATCCTACCACTCAAATTATTGGAGATCCTGGTTCTACCGTCAAGACACGCAGAATGCAGCAGAAGGCCTCGTCTGATCATCATGCTCTTGTGGGCTATATTGAGGATCAAAAGCGTAATAATCATACGGACTTTCAACACTGTTTGTTTGCTTGTTTTCTTTCACAGGTGGAACCTAGGTCTGTTTCTCATGCTCTTGAGGATCAAAGTTGGGTGGAGGCTATGCAGGAGGAAATGCAACAATTCTTGTTTCAGAATGTTTGGGTTCTGGTTGACTTACCAGATGGGAAGACAGCTATCAATACCAAATGGATTCTCAAAAACAAGAAGGATGCACGGGGAATTGTTGTCAGGAATAAAGCTAGGCTTGTCGCACAAGGACACACTCAAATTGAGGGCATTGATTATACTGAAGTCTTTGCGCCTGTTACCAGGATCGAGGCTATTCGTCTGTTTTTGGCCTTTGCTTCGTATGTTGGCTTTACGGTGTTCCAGATGGATGTCAAGAGTGCATTTCTCTATGGAAAAATTGACGAGGAAGTATATGTTACTCAACCTAAGGGGTTTGTTGATCCACTTCATCCCAAGAAAGTCTACAAGGTGGTCAAGGCTCTTTATGGGTTACATCAGGCTCCTAGAGCTTGGTATGAGCGACTCTCCACTTTCTTGTTAAAGAATGGCTATAGAAGAGGTACTATTGACAAAACACTATTTCTTCGGCGAAATTCCAAGGATATTATCCTGGTTCAGGTCTATGTGGACGACATTATCTTTGGTTCTACAAGGAAGGATGTTGATCCCAAAGTCAGATCTTATACCTTAATAGCTTGTTTAAGGGCTGTGATAGAGAGAAAGAATTCAATCTAACACTAGAGAAACTTTGCAAAGCAAAGTAACTAAACAAGATGCGGAATGTAATGTTTAGCACAAGAACAAATGAGATTCAAACGTTGAACTTTAATATATCAAAGATATACGAATACCCAAAGTGGTATTAGGGTTTACAAAACCTTAAAGTAATAATAATGAAAAACGAAATGAGAAAGACACACCTTGCATGCTAACCTAGTGAGTCATTTTATAGATGCAAGGACCCACGTACAAGATCACTACTAACAAACTATGGAAAGTATTAAGGAATAATAACTGAAACGCGTAAATATCTATTCCATGTTTATCTTGACGGCAGGGCCTTTGACTCCAGCAGGGGAACGGATCCCCCTGCCTTTGTTATTTAGCAGGGGGAACTTACTCTAGCAGGGGTATGAATAATCAACTAGCAGGGGAAACAAGTAAGCATAGATTTATTCCCAACAATCCTCCCCTAAACTTGTGCTTTCCCCTAAAAGACAAGTTTCTGAATAAATGCTAGTTGATGAGGATGCTTACAAACTCTCTGGCCAAATCTGACTATGAACCATTCTTACCAGATCATAAGCAACAGGCTTTTTGGCATCAACAATTAACTTAGCCTGTGCTAACTTCTTCAAGGTTTCCTGAGAGAAGGGATAATACCTATGATTGAGTAGATAAACACTCACACCTTCCATTACTACCTCATAAACCCCAGAATTTGTAAATAGCTTCCAATACACCAAATCTCCTTTATTCACTGCATCAAATAGAGGATCAAATAATTCATGTTCATACATTCTATGCATGCACTCCCAGATTACCCAATCCTTCTCCACACCATCCATGGTAGGAGGTTTTGCAGCAAACGTTTTCTTCAATATTTTCCATAGATCTTCTAAGTCTTCACTATCTAAAATTTGAAACATGACATCTAGGCTTAGAAAAGTCTGTGCTGTATTGTCAGCCCTTGTAAGCTTCCACCAAGTTCTCCCTTTGTGTTCATAAACAGCATACACTATAATAGCAAACTTCTTTCCAAGTTCACTAGGTGAGATTTCATCATTTTCCTACAAAATCAGCTGTTTATCAATTTCATCATTTGATGGCCCTTGAGACTCTTTAGTAATTATGCCCACTTGCTCCATTCTCTTGAGTCTCTTTGCTGCTCTTTGTGCATTAAGTACAGACTTCTCAAGTACTTCTGGAAAACTTTCACCTGCTTGGTGTGATTCCCCTGCTTGAGATGATGCACCTGCTTGTGTAGTTTCTCTAGCTTTTCTTTTCTTTGTTGCTCTAGCTTTCTGTAGCACTTCACTTTGTCTCCTAAGATACTCAGCTTCCTCAGGAGTGTTGATGGTCATCCAATCCTCCACATCATACAACTTTAGAACTGGTCTGACTGCTCTCTTTATGGCTTCAAAGCTCATATCTGTGAAGTCACCATCCTTCCACTTTCTATGCCTTTTAAGCAGAACTTTGTAGTGATCAAGTTGCCCTTTCTCTGATGTTCTATACTTCTCACTCTGAATTTGCATTGCCCTTCTTTCCAGATATTCAGTTTGATATTTGTAAACAAGGCAAGTCAACTCATACCTGTCTTCCAAAGGAGCATTTTTTAACTCCTTCTCCCATTGATCAAGAAACTCTCCAACATGAGGTACCCTGTCATCTAGTTCCCTATGCATAATCTCAACCTGTTTTAGCATATCTTTGGGCCTCATCTTCTCCATCCTTTGATCCTGCATATCCATTTCCTCTTGTTGTAGCCTGAGAGCTACTTGTGCATCATGTGCTTCTTGGATCTTCTGCTGTTCAGGAGTCAGATGCTTGTATTTTCTCTTGGGCTGTTGCACCATGATTCCTTTTCCTTTGTCTTTTGGATCCACTGCTGGTGCTGGTTTTGCTTTAGATGCAGGTTCTTTGATTGTTATCCCCTTCTGAGCTGGTTGCTTTCTGTTCTTCCTAACAAATGTTTGAGTAATGTTTTTAGCAGGGGATAAACTTACAGCAGTGGGATCAATGGCAGGGGTAACTTTTGAAGCAGGGGCTTCTTCTTGATTGCCCATAGTGAGCAATGTTTGAGCAATATCTTTGGTTGCACTCCCCTTGTCACTTCCCTTATCAGCACTTTCTCTCTCCATTCCTTTCTTAGCACTTGTTATCTTTCCATGCTCCCCACCAGGATATGAATAATACTCAGTAGATCCTTCTTTGTGTGGAATTTCCTCCCCTTTGGAAGCATCCTCATCTGTGGAAAGAATCAGTCTGGACTTTCTCCTCCCCTCAAGAGTAGCAAGTCTGGTTTCCATGTGAGAGATAACCAGACCTTGCTTTTTGACATCTTGTACTAGTTGTGCATTCTGCCTTTTCAGACTCATGCACATTTTCGTCAATTCCAGATTTGTCAAAGGTTTCATACTGCTCTCAATCCTAGAAGGGAATTTCTCCCCTTGTTGGATATCATGGAGTGGGGGAGAGGACTTATTGATGG
The DNA here is from genome assembly GCA_025667525.1 of Glebionis coronaria. Taxonomy (NCBI): domain Eukaryota; kingdom Viridiplantae; phylum Streptophyta; class Magnoliopsida; order Asterales; family Asteraceae; genus Glebionis; species Glebionis coronaria. Next base: position 127,666,013 of record CM046878.1, on the reverse strand, counting down.
TGTCACTGTCCTGCTCACCCCTTGAGGATGAGACAGTAGTGGCAGCCAAACCCCCAGGTTGCTCCAAACTCTTGGAGACTCTCCTCTCTGCTGCTTGTGAAGATTCACCAGGCAAGGGAGACCTGGCAAACCTGGATTTTGAATGCCTTTCGTGTTGTGGATCAGCAGGTGGTAGGTTCTTGGCAGGGGATTCAGCAGGTTGATTTATGGCTGTTTGATTTTTGGCTTCTTCCCGTCTGATTTGGTCTAGAATAATTGAAGTGAATGGAATGTTTCTGCCAGAGAACAAAGGTGATGGTGCAAGCAATGTGGTGAAAAGTTTGGTTGTGTGTTTGGTTGCTGAAAAATAGTTTCTGTGTGTAATGGGACCATGATCACTCATATTCAGCAAAACTTCTATAAACCTTGGATACATACAAAACTTTGAGGTGCTTGAAACATTTTTAACCATGCCTTTAAAAATCATTTGAGAAAAACAATACTTCCTTCCTGTTGCAAAGCAGATCAGGGCAGAAGCTATCTCACTACCAACTTCATTAAAAGCAGTGGTTTTGGGTGACAAACATTGCATAATAGTATGAATCAAAAATTTCCAATGAGGGGCAAACTGGCCTTTAGAAAACTTTAATTTTTGATTTTCAGAAAGTTTATACCCCAATTTATCAAGACCTTCAAAAATTTTAGCCTCAGAAAAGTTAGTTATTCCATCCTCATCATCAAGGAGGAGATTCTCCCTAATGGAGGCAAGTGTGATTACCTTGGAATGACCATCAACTGTGCTTTGAATTATGACCTCTCCATTCACTGTTTTGGTCATGGCTTTAGACCAGAACTGTTGAATGTGTGAGGTATAAATGCGAGGATTGATGAGAAGAGCCACTTTAAAGTACGAAGACTTTAGAAAGGCCACAGCCTCAGCAAACTCGGCTGGTTCATCATGAAGCAAAGCAATTTGGTTATGATTAGGAGCAATTTTAAGGGTCATGATGAATTTGGAAAATAGTTTAGAGGTTTATAGAGATGGGAGGTAAGTGGGATTAGGTCGAGAGAGATTTGTGGACCTGCTGGTAAAGGGAATTAAGTTTATATAGACAAATTGAAGGGCTGTGATTGGACCAAAATTTTCAAATTGCAAAAATATCAAGGATAAATCTTGATAAAAAATTAATATATTTGAAAAAGAAGGAAAAGATTACCAATCAGCTAAGAAAGCGCCTTAAATATCTTTTAAAAAGAATAAAATATTCCCTAACCAAAATGTAAGCAAGCAGGCCCAACGGCTATGAACAGGGTAACGGTATTGTCGGTCAATGGTCAAACAGGGGAATGTTGTGAAGGCAGGGGAATGAAAAATAAAAGCAGGGGAAACTTTCCTAGGGGTATTAAACTAGTCATGGAAGGACTAATGCTAACTAGCTCTGCTCTAATGCACACACTTGTATACACAAGATAGATACATAGAATCTCAAGAGTCCTCTATTCAGCAATGGTCCCAATACAAAAAGTTAATACATAAGTCCCCCTACACCAGGTAATCCCAAGAAATCATGCATACCCCAGTCACCATCCCAACCTTGTCCCTTACCTATGGTCAGTTAGTCTTGGCAATATGTGCCACACATCTGTATTTGAACAGCAAGCTGCTTGAATAAAGAAATGTAAACACACACTACAGTGCCTCAAGGTTTCAGAGTTCAGACAAGCTGTGCAGCAAGTCATCATTACCCTGAACCCCCACTCACCAATGGATATGATCTAGAATCATATATGAGTATCCTAAGAATACCCTGAATCCTAAAGGTTTGACCTAACCTCCCCTGAAACATAGAGTATATACCTGATCCACCAAGGAGAATAGTATGCACCATATGAACCTCTGCATTGTTAGTCTAAAACCACATAAAACCACTTTTGTAAAAAGAACACACCCAGCTTAAGAGAAAAATTCTCTTGGCAGGGGAATGAACCCCAGGCAGGGGAATCAGTGTTAAAAAGCAGTGGAATGAAAGAAATGGTAAAATTGACTAACAATTATACAACAAAAGCAGTGAAGTAACCCTGACTACACATGACAAAAATAGACATCAGATTTTAAGGAGTAACCATTCCAATACCTGCAACCAGATACTGAAACCTCCCTACCTCAAAAGCTTTTGTTAAAAGATCAGAAACATTAAGTTCTGTATCAATTTTCTCAGGGACAATCAGTCCTTTTTCAAAACAATCTCTGATAAAGTGATGTCTAATTTCAATGTGTTTGGTTTTGCTATGAAAAACAGGGTTCTTTATGATGCAAATAGTCTGTTGTTGTCAATAAATATCTTGGTTTTAAGAAAGTTGTACCCGTAATCAAGCAATTGATTTTGCACCCAAAGAACTTGACCACAGCATGCAGCAGCTGCTACATACTCAGCTTCAGTTTTGGATGTTGCCATGATAGTCTGCTTCTTACATTGCCAAGATATAAGCCTGCTCCCCAAAAATTGGCATCCCCCTGTTGTAGACTTCCTATCGTTGTTGTCACCAGCATAATCACTATCTGAATAAGCTATCAGCTCAAATGGTGACTCCTTTGGATACCAGAGTCCTAAGGTAGGATGACATTTTAGATACCTAAAAATCCTTTTCACAGCAAATAAGTGACACTCTATTGGTGACACCTGGTATCTTGCACATAAGCAGACTGCAAACATGATGTCAGGTCTTGAAGCAGTGAGATACATAAGAGACCCAATCATAGACCTGTAATTCCTGACATCAATAGGCTTTCCAGGACCATCCTTGCCCCATGGATGATCCTTGTCCATGGGAGTGGACACCTTCTTCCCATCAGACATGCCAAACTTCTTTACAATCTCAGCTACATATTTGTCTTGTGAGATAAATATCCCATCTTTCCGCTGCTGAACTTGTAACCCCAAAAAGAAGTTTAGTTCTCCCATAGCACTCATTTGAAATTTATCCTGCATCAATTTGGCAAACTCTTTGCTAAGCATGGAGTTAGTTGATCCAAAAATGATGTCATCCACATAGACTTGTACTAGCAGAAGGTCACCCTTTTGTTTCTTAGTAAACAGGGTCTGATCAATCTTCCCCCTGCTGAATCCATTGTCTAGGAGATATTTGGAAAGAGTACCATACCAGGCTCTGGGAGCTTGGTGTAGGCCATACATGGCCTTTTTCACTTTGTATACTTTGTCAGGATGTTCTGGATCTTCAAACCCTGGTGGTTGCATGACATAGACTTCTTCATCAATGGTTCCATATAAGAAGGCACTTTTCACATCCATCTAAAAACAGTGAAGTCCATGAATGAGGCATAAGCAAGAAATAATCTAATAGCTTCAATCCTTGCTACTGGAGCAAACACCTCTTCATAATCAATCCCTTCTTCCTGAGTATACCCTTGTGCTACCAACCTTGCCTTGTTCCTGATAACTATTCCCCTTTCATCCTTTTTGTTCCTGAGTACCCACTTGGTCCCAATAGGCCTTGCCCATTTGGGACAATCAACCAGAATCCAAACCTCTTGTATGTCAAATTGTAAGAGCTCCTCTTGCATAGCTTCAACCCAGCTTGGGTCATTTAAAGCCTGAAAAATCTTCTTTGGCTCTTCTTGTGACAAAAATGCAGTAAACAGACAACATTGCATGTTGTCATGATTGAACTTCATGGTGATGTTAGCAATGAAACTGTGCTCCTTTGCTGTATACCTTGTATGTCTGGGAGCCTCAGGATCACCAATGATCTGAGAGATAGGATGATCCTTATTGATTCTATAGGTAGGCTGCATGATGACTTCTGTTTCATCTTCTTCCAAATCAGAATTGATGGGGCTATTTTGATTAGGAAAGAAGTCCTCAAAGGAACTTCCAAATGAGACAGCATGACCTAAAGATGGGTGCTTGTGAGCAGAATGAAGCTCTGAATAACTAGGGCCTCCACTCCTGATGATTCTGCTTCCACTGCTGGATATGATAGGACCATCATTTATGGGTGTAGATGATGAGATGAGTGGGGATTCTCTTTCTGCATCAGTAGTCTCATTAGCATCATGATCCTTTGTGAAAGAGGAATCAATTCCTCTAGCAGGGGAATCCAGGATTCCACTGCTTTCAGCCATTCCACTGCCTTCAGACATAGCAGGGGATGAGATTGGCTGTTCTTTTCCTGAAGCAGAATTATCTTCTTGTTTATCAGCTTCACTAGGAAACAATGAGGGTACATTCATGTACCTCAGAGGTGACTTCTCAGCATCAATTGTTTCTTGAGTACCTGAAATGTTAGTGTTCTGCAAGACAACGGGTACATAATTCATGGACTTGGAAAGTACATCTATATCAAAGAACCAGTCCGGACCTGTTTGAACATCTTCAGGTTTGTCTTCAAGAAAATTCACATGAAGATTTTCTGTGATTTTGCTTGTCTTCTTGTTGAAGACCCTATATCCCTTGCTGTTTAAGGAATAACCCACAAAGTATCCATCATCACCCTTTTCACTAAACTTACCAAGATTGTCAATGGTGTTCAAGATGATAACATGACACCCAAAAGGCCTGAAAAAGTCAATTAAAGGAGGTCTTCCATTAAACAGCTGATAAGGGGTCTTGTTGTGTGCCTTGACAACCAAGGCCCTGTTTTGCACATAGCAAGCAGTGGATACAGCTTCAGCCCAAAAGATAACTGGAAGTTTGGAATCAGACAGCATAGTTCTTGCAGCTTCAATGAGTGTCCTATTCCTTCTTTCTGCCACTCCATTCTGTTGAGGTGTTCTAGCAATGCTAAATTGCCTCTTGATGCCTTTGTTTATGCAAAAAGAATCCAGTTTCTGATTTCTGAACTCACCACCATTGTCTGATCTTATCGTAACTACCTTCATGCTTTTTGATAGTTCAATTTGATTGATAAACCCAATGAGTATATCAGCAGTGTCACTCTTTTCAAATAGAAAGAATGTCCATGTAAATCTTGAAAAATCATCAGTAATTACTAGGCAGTACCATTTATTCATTATACTTGCCACAGAAGTAGGACCAAAAAGATCCATATGTAGTAGTTCCAATGGCTTGGTGGTGGACATACTTGTTTTTGACTTGCAAGATGCTCTGTGTTGCTTCCCTTTCAGACATGCTGCACAAGTATGTTCAGTGGCAAAAGACTTGGAAGGAAGACCATGAACCAGATTATGCTTTACTAGTTTGTTCATGTTCTTGAAATTAAGATGACCAAGTCTTCTATGCCATTTCTTACATTCATCTGCTGAAGCTTTGGCAATGAAACATGTTTCATTGTCTTGGAGAGATATGTCCTTGAGATCAATTGTGTACATGTTCTTCTGTCTTGGTGTTCTGAGAACAATTGGAGTGTCTTTTGGTAAGACAAACTCCTTTCCTAATACCAAGCATTCAGTGTCTGTAAACAAGACAAAATTCTTGTTATCAGTCATCTGTGACACACTGAAGAGATTATACTTGAGTTCTTTCACCAAATACACATTGTCAAAAGTCATCCCATTTGTGACAATAGTTCCTTTTCCTGTTATAGTTCCATGCCCATCTCCAAAAGAAACACCATCATTATCATGCAGGGGTACAAAGTTAGACAAGTAAGCTTTGTGTCCAGTCATACTTCTTGAGCATCCACTATCCCAATATGCTCTATCATCCCTTGTCTTCTTTGTCACCTGTAAAAGGAAAAACAAATTAGTTTTTCTTGGGGACCCAAGCCATTACAGACTTGGATCTACCTCGTGTATCAATGTAGGATAGCTTATCGAAAACTAGAGATACACCATTAGATTGAGTACCCCTTTTGGGTGCCCAAACCCAACGAGCTGAGGCTTTCACAGCTTTTCCCCATCTTCCCATGTTCCTAGAATGTACAACTTTTCTAGCAGGGGATACCCCAGTTTTAGCAGGGGAATCCTTATGCTTAGCAGAGGGAGCCCACCTTTTGTTTTGGCCTCTGTTCATGTGTTGGTAAGGTCTAGGGCCAGATCTATATGCAGTATAAGGTGTTGGGGTGGTCACAGAAGTGTTGGGCTTTGGGTGAACATCATTTTCCTTTCTAAGGGCTGGAGCAACATATTTCTCAGCTACTCTATTTCTCAAGGCAGGGGCAACATACTTGGCAGGGGAAAAGGATTTTGCCCCTGCATTTAGAAGAATGGCTCTAGGTTGCATATCCTTTAAGGGATTTGCAGCCACCATCTCCATTGGTGCCTTACACTCTTGATAAGTGTGTTCAAAACTGCCACATGTGAAGCAGGGCTTGGTATTGATCACAAAGTCTTTTCCTAATTGATGAGACTTTTGGTCATTCCAATTTCTTTGATTACCTCTGACATTCCTGTACATACCAGCATATTTAATGGTAGGTTTAGGAGACTGTGGCCTAGCCTTAGATTTGGAAGAGATGCTCTTAGAGTTTGGATTGCTGCTAGAAATTCCTTCTTTTGAAAATCTAACAGGGTTGTCAATTTGCTTTAAACCAACCTGTTCCTGTTTAACATCCCTAATGACACTAGTTTTAACTAGAGACTCTTCTGTATCAAGGTTATTAGGTATATAAGCACTCAGGTCAAACTCAATGTCATCCTGTTTTTCAAAACAAGGGAGACCAGTCCATGACAAGTCTTTTCTAGGATAGGCAGCATGGATGTTAGCAGGGGGTGGTGGTATAGTAGCATTCATATTCTTAATTCCAAACCCTGTTTTGTCCTTAGGAGATTGACCAATTTCAAATGCCTTGGTTAAATCTTTTGAAGCTTTTCCAAATTTTTCAACAGTTTCCTCATCTATCTTTTGGTTAGCTTTGAAAATTTCAAGTTCAGCAGTTAAAACATTTATAGATTGGTTATTCTCCTTGGCATCTCTTTCTAGAATCACAATGTGATCCCTATACTCACTTTCTCTTTGCCTATATTCTCTTATGGTGGACTCTAGTTGTTCTAAAGCACTTTTGTAATTATCAAGATCATTATCACAATTGATATAGTCAGCTTTTACCTTTCTGATTTGATCATTTAAAGATTCAGTATTTTTCCTACAAGCTTTAGTACAGTATGAGTCATCATATACCTCATTGTCAGAGCTGGAACTTGACATGGCCATAAGTGCAAAGTCTTCTTCCTTTTCCTCAGCCATCAAAGCTTGATTTCTTTCCACACTTTCTGTCATAGCACTCCAGTCCCATCCATTTGCTCCATCTATCCCCTGCATTGCTACCATGGCTTTAGCACCAGAATCCTCATCCTTTCTATGGCTATTTCCAGACTTAGGTCCTCTACATTCCCTGGCAAAATGACCCTTCTTGCCACAATTGTAGCATTCAACTTTTCCTTTATCAAACCCAGCCACATCAGATGGATTAATTGTGATCTTCTTCCCATACTTCTTGTGGAACCTGTTTGCTCTCATGCTGAGCAATGCCATATTCCACTTGATATCTAATTCTTCAAGCGCTTGCTTACTGATTTGATTCAGATCTTCATGTAACACTATAGATCCTTGTGGCCCTTGAGATGCTATAAAGGCACATGCAGTGTCAAGGCTGAATGTGGCTGGTCTTTCTTCATCATAGGAAGGTCCAGACCTGGTAGCAGGGGAATAAGTAGTAGGGGCTACTTCTATTCCATTGTTTTTGGAGATTCCACTGCTTTGTGATATGAATGCCATGTTAGCAGGGGAATCAGCGACTCCACTTGAGTTGGTGGGAATTGTCCCTTTTGACTTCATTTCATTGACAATAGGTTCAAAAACTTTTAAGTTATTGTATATATCATCAATATTCTTGTTGTCCAAGTCATCCTTATTCTGCCAGATTGCCTTATAGACAAACCATTCTTTCTGGAGGCTGTTAAGAAACCTGGTATTCACCTGCTCTCTTGTCACCTCAATATCAAAGAATTCCAAGTGGGCCACCATGTCTTGAAGCCTATTGTAAATAGCTCCAATTGATTCATCACCAATTGCTTTGAAAGAAGCAAAATCATCCAGCATTTGGTTCTTCTTCTTCTTCTTTGTGGCTTCATTTCCTCCAAAGGTTGTGCCTATGGCTTCCCATAGTTCCTTAGCTGTTTTGTATTTCCTGAATCTGAGTTGATGTCTATCAGGTAGGGCCAACAGCAATGAGATGTGAGCCCTGACATCATGCCTTCTAGCCAGTATTTCCTTATCACATAGAGCAGCAGATTTCTTCTTGTCCTTACCTTTGGAACTTTCACCTTCATCCTTGCCTTCTTCAACTGCCACCATTTTGTTGAATTGATCACCAAACTCTATGATCTCCCAGAGAACATAGTGTTCCATTTTCAGGTATTGTTGGATTCTGAATTCCCATAATTCAAAGTTTTCAGGATCCAACATGGGTAACTTGAGGTTATTGTGGTTGTTGCTATTTGTGGATGAATCTGAAGACATGTTTGCTATGAGGATTTTGTTCTTGATTTAGACAAAGTTTCTCAACATGCTCTGATACCACTTGTTGATCCCAAAGTCAGATCTTATACCTTAATAGCTTGTTTAAGGGTTGTGATAGAGAGAAAGAATTCAATCTAACACTAGAGAAACTTTGCAAAGCAAAGTAACTAAACAAGATGCGGAATGTAATGTTTAGCACAAGAACAAATGAGATTCAAACGTTGAACTTTAATATATCAAAGATATACGAATACCCAAAGTGGTATTAGGGTTTACAAAACCTTAAAGTAATAATAATGAAAAACGAAATGAGAAAGACACACCTTGCATGCTAACCTAGTGAGTCCTTTTATAGATGCAAGGACCCACGTACAAGATCACTACTAACAAACTATGGAAAGTATTAAGGAATAATAACTGAAACGCGTAAATATCTATTCCATGTTTATCTTGACGGCAGGGCCTTTGACTCCAGCAGGGGAACGGATCCCCCTGCCTTTGTTATTTAGCAGGGGGAACTTACTCTAGCAGGGGTATGAATAATCAACTAGCAGGGTAAACAAGTAAGCATAGATTTATTCCCAACAAAGGAATGGTGTGATGAGTTTGAACACTTGATGAAAGGCGAATTTCAGATGAGTGCCATGGGAGAACTGTCATTTTTTCTTGGTCTTCAGGTCAAGCAACAATCGGATGGGATTTTCATCAGTCAAGACAAATATGTTCATGAGATTCTTCAGAAGTTTGACATGGATCCTCTTAGACCAGCAGCAACTCCTTATGAAGTTGCTAAAATCAAACTTAAGAATGAGCCAGATCCACCGGTAAATGTTCATATGTACAGGTCTATGATTGGCTCTCTCATGTATTTGACTGCATCACGTCCGGACATTATGTTTGCAGTAAGTGCTTGTTCTAGACACCAGGTGACTCCAACGGTTTTGAACTTAAATGCAGTGAAGAAGATTTTCAAGTATATCAAGGCTCAACCTAAATTGGGTCTATGGTATCCTAGAGAATCACCCTTTGTTCTTGAAGCATACAGTGATAGTGATTATGCTGGTGCTAATAATGATAGGAAGTCTACTACTGGTGGTTGTCAATTTTTGGGTCGTCGGCTTATTTCATGGCAATGTAAGAAACAGACAATCGTAGCTACTTCTTCAACAGAAGCTGAATATGTAGCTGCTGCTAGTTGCTGTGGTCAAGTTTTATGGATCCAAAATCAGATGTTGGATTATGGGTTCAATTTTATGAATACCAAAATTTTTATTGACAATCAAAGCACTATTTGCATTGTGAAGAATCCTGTATTCCATCAGCGGACGAAGCATACTGAGATTCGGCATCACTTTATACGCGATGCAAATGAGAAGAAGCTGATACAGGTTCTTAAAGTTCATACGGATGATAATGTTGCTGATTTGCTGACTAAAGCTTTTGATGGTCCTCGGTTTAACCACTTGGTGGTTCATATTGGGATGGTCAATCCGTGAGGTCTAGGATTGAGGGGAGGCAAAGCCTAAGGGGAGGCTTTGTGTACATATTAGGTCAGTCTAACGTATTCATAGTATTTAACAACATAATGTCTTGGTTATGATGGTGTGTGGTGCTTCTGATGGAGGATTTTTGCTCTCTACTGGTGGATATGGCCTCACATGACTGGCTTCTGGTCCTCTTTGGTCAGCTTCTAGTTATGCTTGGTTGCCTTCTGGTGGTTTAGAATCCTTCCATGTCTATTGGTGTTTGACTCTTGGTACTGGTACTGGTCTGGCTACTGTTCATTCTTTTTGTCCTTTGTTAATCACGTTTTGCTCCTGGTCTGACTATTGTGCACTTTGACTTTTGGTCAACGCTTCCAATACTGATATTTACAAGTTTGAATTCACCAAATAAATTGGGGGTAAGTTATTATGTTAAAAAGGGCAAGTGGTTAGTATGCCATTATGGCTTAATTTGAAAGGGCAACCCCCCATTAATAGGGGTCAATGAACAGTTACTACTTTCTTCCTATATGGTCAACATACACCCTTGACTCACTCATTACAATTAACACACACACAAAAACCGCTTCTACTCTTTGCATCCCAATCCAAATCCTTCTTCCATCCATTCATCAAGATCCATGGCTGCTCTTGCTTACCAACCTGCTCATAATCGTGTTGCTTATCTGGGTGATGGTCCTAATCGTGAACATTTTGCTGATATCTTGGAGTTTATTGAAGCTTCAAACTTAAGGTTTGCATTTACTGTTTGTCCTACCATATATGATAGTGTGGTACGTCAATTTTGGGCGTCTGCTGAGCTTGTGAATGTGGCTGGACGTCCACGAGCACTCCATGCTACCATAGATGGACGTGCTTATGTGGTCACTGAAGCATCTATTCGCTCTTCTCTTCATCTTCAGGATGAGGGGGGTGTTGTATCACTTCCTAATTCGGAAGTATTAGAGGGTATGGCTGCCATAGGTTATGAACATGGGGGGAAGTTTAACTTCCAAAAGAATAGGTTTTCCCCTCAGTGGAAGCTTCTGGTTCACTATTTAATCCATTGTATGAGTCCCAAGTCGGGGAGTTGGGATGCGTTCCCTACTCCTTTGGCTACTGGTCTTATATGTCTAGCCCAGGGTAGAGTGTTTAATTTTTCACATTATTTATTTGAGGGGATGGCTAGTAATTTGTCAACTGCTGGTTCTAGGAAGAAATTTCTTATGTACCCTAGGTTTATTCAACAAATACTTGTTTGCATTCCACGTGATAGGGCTGAGCATGTACCATCTAAACTAACAGCGAAAGTGTATTACAATATGATGAATGGGTTTACTGGGGATTGGAGGCCCCTGACTCAAGCCATGATGGGGTTGGCTCAGGGTCCTATAGGTCAGGAGGAGGAGGCTCCTGAGTTGGTTGTGTTAGATGATGACCCCATGGAGGAGGAGGAGGCTCCTGCTGGTGGTGACATTCCTGTGGTAGAGGAGGAGCTAGTTGAGGAAGTGGTGGTTGAAAAACCATCCCCTTCCAAGGCTGGTCCTTCCTCCGTTCCACACCAGTCTCCATTTGTGGAGACTCCACCTCCTAGCCCTGCCCCACACTCGACTGATATCCCGTTTGCTGCTAGTTCTCCACAGGTTGACCCACATGTTGCTTCGGGCTCTCGTGATGCTTTCCCTGAACCAAGTTCTCTTGGTGGGCAGGTGGAGGAGCCTACTACACTGACATCTTTGCTAGATCTTATGCACAGGTACCATGAGAGGATGCTTTGTTTGGAAGCTGACTTGAACCAACATCGGAAGCTCACAAGGGAGTTTGTTCTTCCTCTGGCCGATCGTATCAAGGTATTGGAGAATCAACAGCGTCGTCGCAAGAAGCATGTGGTTCTTTCAGATTCTGAGGATGAGGGTGCGGAGAATGTTGAGGATGGCTTGACGTTGTTGGCAAAGGCTGCCTTTGCTGATAAAGTTTATGATGATCTGCCCGGTCCTCCAATGTCCTCCAATGCTCCTTCTTCTAGTGCTATTCCCCTTTCTATGGGTGGTGATTCTGATGCTGGTGCTGGTTCTCATGCTGGTCCCTCTAATGATCCAAAGGGAAAAGCCCCAATGACTGATTCTCCATCTCCTACTCGCAAGCGCACTCGTCGCCAGATTGAAGAAGAAAGACTTGGTGAAGAGGCTGCTCGTCGGGTTCAGGCTGAGATTGATGAGGAGGATAGGGTTGCTGAGGAAGAGCTTCGAGAACGAAGGCGTGCGCAAATTCAGCATGATGCTATGCACTGGACTGATGGCGAATGGATGCAAGTGTTGACTGTTCTCACTCGGGATTATGCTCAGTTTAAAGATTTGTTGGGTGATGATGTTGATGAACACAATTGTATTCCGCGTGCTATGGTGATGATGCGTAAGCACCAGTTGGCTCTTGCTGAAGAACTAAAGAAACAGCGAAGGAACAGACCTCTTTCTCGGACTGAGCAGCGCCAGCAGATGCAACGTTACGTGAAATATCAATCTGCTGCTCATTTTAATGCTCCGTGGTCTTGGAATCGGGTACGAGCTTTGACATTTGATGAGCTTAAGGTCCTTTATGAGAAGATGGTAAAGCGTCAGAGTCAACCTATTCTGGAAAGATTTATTTACCATCCTCGTGGTGTGACTGCTTCTATGCCTGCTGCTTCTACTGGTCCTTCGTCTGTACCAACTCCTGGTTCTGATGGTAGTCCTTCTGGTTCTGGTGCTGTTTCTGTTGGTCCTTCTACTACACCCTTGGTTGCTCCTTTTGGTTCTACTGCTGGTCCTGCTACTACCATCTTTGTTACTACCACCACCACTCATGCTTCCACCACCACACCTGTTACTCCTACCACCACCCATGTTCCTGCAAGCACGTTTGTTGATCCCCCCATACCTACTGCTGCTACATCTGATGTGCCATCTTCATCACCACACGTTCCTGCAACACAACCTAATCCTACTTCTGATGCAGCTCCTAGTGGTTCTTTGGGTGGACATGTTCATGAGTCTACTTCTACTGCTTCTCCTGCTGTTGCTGAAGTTCAGGTGAAGGTTGAATCCACTCCTTCGGCTCCCACGCCTCGACGTTCCACTCGCCAGAAACTTACTCGTCGTGTTCGCCGCGGTAAATCAGTTCCTTTTGAGAAGCGTGATCCTGAGAACTTAATTGATGCAGCTTCGGATAGCGATTCTGACTTACCTTTGGGCAATGGAAGCATTACGGGTTATACGGTTGAGCGGTCTACAACACTTCCTGGTGGCGTCTCCCATCGGATTACTTTGAGTGATGGGACTGTGCGATTGGTCACGGGTTTGCAGGGTGTGTTATCGTGGGCTGACCGTATGGATCTTATGGCGTTGTTTGGGCTTGTTGATTCCAGTATGCCGTTTAACCCCATGGCGGTGTCTTCCTGGCCTGGTATCCGTCTTTGGGCTGATCTCAAGCTTATGTTGGATCCTCCTCCATCTGCTACTCCTTTGGGCGTATGGAAGGATCAAATGCAATGGGAGATTGTTCGCTGGAAGCTTTATGCTGGATGTGGAGTTCATGTGTTGGAGTTAGGTTCTGGTCATGTGGTGTTTATGTTGACGGATGTTGTGTATCCTTTGACTATTTCTTCCATGGAAGCAATGTTGGCAAGTCACTTGCAGATTTCTACTGCTCCTTCTGGGAATGAGTCGAGTATGGCCACAGCTTTGGTGGAGGGTATTCAAGCACGGTTGCTAGCGGATAAGAAGGCAGCTTCTGGTATGTAAGGTGAATGGGTTGTAAGTGTTTATACTTTGAATTTTTGTTCTTATTTTTATTCTTTTCACCAATCTGTACAGTGATTGGTGAATGTTATTCTTTATAGTAAAAAAAAAAGTACTTTTTATATAATATCTGCTTATACTTTAACACAGTTTAGCTTTTATACTTGTACATAATATCCCTTGGCTGGTTCAAAATGTGGTTCCTGGTTTGAAGTTTGTTCTGGTATTTGGTTTCACTTGGTGTTGGACGTGGTCCACACAACAAATGGTTCTGAACTTACCATGTCTCATCGACAAGAAAAAGTTGATTCACCTTGAGGGTACGGCTCCTGGTGCGATTCTCAAATCCGTTGATGGTTGCCAGGTTACCCAAAACTGGATGGTTTTCACTTGCCATAGTCTTGTACTGAAAAGTGGCTAATCCAAGGGGGTACGGCTCTTGGTAAAGATCTTATCAAATCCGTTGATAGCTGTAATAGCTTGCTTAAAGCTATAGGGTGTTCAACTCACCGATGCTTCATTGCTAAGAGTTGGCGAGTCCAGAGGGGTACGACTTCTGGTAAAGACGCATCAAATCCGTTGACGGCTGTGATGGTTTGCCTAAAATCATCAGGGTACTCCCACTCACCATTGATTCACGTTCTAAGAGTTGGGCTGGGTTCTAGTCTCCCAGGGTGATGCTTATTCCACCAGAATGACTAGCTAGCCCAAGAGCGAGCAGCTACTTGGTAAAGGCTCATCAAATCTGCTCATGTTGCTGAAAAGATTCCACCTGATGCTGATTTGTTACAAGCTTTGGAGAAGCTTCTAGTGGTTTATGTTGCGGCTGTTCATCTGATTCTTATCTTGTTGATGCTGCTATTTGTTTTGCTGATACAATCCTCGGGCTTTCTTTGCACGTTTTCCAGGAAACTTGAACTCAACAGGTCAAATTCAAGTTTAGGGGAGGATTGTTAGGACCATTGTAATAGTTAATATGTAATAGGTAGACTAGGAGGTATGTAGTTCCTCCTGGTCCTAGTCGTAGTAGGAGCAAGTCCTGCTCCTGGTCCTAGTCGAAGTCAAACTTTATTAGTTACTTAATATTCTGTTAGGATATGCATGAGATATGTTAGGAAAGGATATGCATATCAGTTTTACACGTTTTCATTAATGATGTATTAGGGTTTCCTTGTAGTATAAAAGGAACCTTAGGCAGAAGGGTTAGACACACCTTCACAAAACGTAGTTCTAGTCTTTATCAATATTAGAAATCCTTAGAAAGGATCAAGTCTTTATAGTTATTCTGTTTCTCTTGTTTATATTTATATTCTACATTCATATTGTGTATAGAGTCTCTTTGTGATTTGACTTGTGATTACAGAAGTCATTCACCGGTCCTGATAGGCTGCAAGATCTACATCTAGTAGACCCAACAAAACGTCTTTTAGAATTTCATTCTACCTGCAACAAAACTGACTATCATTCGGAAAAATATAAATAATAGTTTACCCAAATTTTTAAACTAATTTGAGAGGCTCTAACTAAATTGTGCCTATCATCTTCATTTTACACATAGTAATTCTTGGTAGATTTTTGTATCAGTTTCTTATAAAATCACAATCTTCAAACTCTATAATAGCTCTAATAATCCGATAGACAGAAACTCAGGCTCAGCAAATGCACATCCAAAACACCAACTTCTGCAGCTGATTATATGTCTATATCACATAACCTCTTTCAGATTCTTCAACTGATATACGGATAACATTTAAGATCCAATTAGCTTAAAGGAAATACCTTTGGAAGGTACAGGTTTACTACATCAGCAACTCCAGCAACATCTAGACCCAGTGATGCAACATCAGTGGCAAGCTACAAATTTGCCATAAGTAATCCCCATTTTGTTTTTATTCCAACACTGGTGACCTGAAAATAACAAGACAACAATTAGGCAAAATGAGATGCTAATTGTATTTTCCTTTTTTTATTTTTAATTTTCTTACCAGCATAGTACCACTACCATAGCCATCTGCAGCCCGATATTAACAATGGTGATTTCTAATCCTTAGGAACATGCCGAACAGTAGGAAGATAAAGTTACTTTACCAAAAAAATCATGTTAAAAATGCAACTTAACTTAAGCTTGAAATGCCAAACCATGTACTCTAAGAATGGGTTGATATGGAATATATATTTTATTGTTAACAGGTCCGTAGAACCAAAAGTATTAGTTTCACAGAACGCAAATGGACTGAATGTGCCAAATGGGTAAAAAGTTACTTCAGTACCATGATAAAAGATATGAAAAATGTGAATAACAGAATAAGCCATGGCCTACATAATCTCAAAGATGCATCCAAATAGTTACATGTTATAGTTTGCATGAAAACAATCAAGATTGTGTTATGAACTACTAACCTAAAGTTAATTACCATACTACCAACTAGGGGTGGGAATTGGGTCGGGTTCGGGTTATTCGGTTCGGGTCGAAGTCGGGTCAAGGGTAAAAATAATTTACCCGAACCAGACCCGATTTGAACTCGGGTTAGTCGGGTTCGGGTCTATTCGGGTCGGGTAGTCGGGTTCGGGTCAGCCGGGTTGACCCAACGAACCCGAATTGAAATTTTAACCCGGGTAACCCAACCCCTACTACCAACTATATTATAATGACATAAAGTCATAGAAGGTTGTTTCTATCTCATTACATTAGATGTTCTATAGTTAGTAATATGGCAAAATGACACCTTAATGTGCTAGGCCATTAAATAACTAGTAACATTTAAACAATCCATATTAACTTAAGTATGCTCAAATACTGATCATTGCAAGTTGGCAACATATTACCATCATTACACCTTCGCAAGAAATAGTAGTCACCCATAAGCACTTAAAAACATGGTATGGAAAGATATTATCATCAAATTTTGCTATACAAAAGAAAGTTTCAAGCCATTTACGCAAGTCCCTAATTAGGGGTGTTATCTGGTCGGGTTATCGGGTCATTCCGGGTCGGGTTGAATCGGGTTTTAGCTTTTTTTTACTCACCCGCAACCCGCCGGATAAGGATTCAAGTTATCGGGTTGAGATGGTATTCGGTTCGGGTTATTCAGGTTGTCGAGTGGCAGTGCAAATGAACAACTAATTTGATAAAAGAACAACTAACACTAACAGTGAACATAATTTTTCTTTATTAACCGCTGATTGCACTACCATTGCCCTTTATTACCAGAATAAGCAACTTGAAACAAGTTAGAAGGACCAAGAATCAAACCCGCCAATTTTGTGGAGCCTTATTCATTTCACACCTTTGCACTTTTCAGTAGACTCTTTTCGTTTTTCAGAATTCTAGAATGAGATAGATACATACTTCTGTATACATTTAGTGATAAAACTAGTATACAAAGACCATATAACAAAAAATATATATACTGGAGCAGCACCTGATGCAGATGCAGCCCATCATGGTAGCTTATTATCCAACTAACAGTGTTACTACTATTCATATTCAGCGGGTTTTGGTTTCTTTTTCAGAGTTTGCTTGCTTTTTCATGTTTTCTTTTTGACATATATATTCAGGTGGCCTCTGCCTAAATTTTATTCTTCATACTATCAATAAACAAAAAGCTAAAAAGGATTCATTAGTCTCCTTATTAGCACCAACAAAAATAAACACACATTTATTCCTAATATACAAACAAAATAATTTCAATATCATTCTAAATGAAAAGCCTAAAATAAGAAGAGAAGAATGAAACAAACCTCATGAGTGATGATGAATCAAACGTGAACACCTATATTCAACTCATAGATCCGATGTTCCAATATCATATAGATACGAGTTTCCTGAAACCTCGACAAGTAAAATCAACACAATATTATCAATTAACAAAACCCAAAAACATTATTACTTATAGCCTAACTGTCAATTTCAAATTAAAAAAAAATCCAAACGATTAATCTAAGTTATCTAGAATAAGTTTATATTTGATTTATATAATCATATAAAACAAATAGTATATCATCAATCCATAAACCCAAAAGTCAAAACTATGTATTTGTTGTATCTAAGTATAATATCCTTTTACCTGTAATAGACACCGTCGGCGACTGGAATGACATGTTGATTACTATGGTGGTGGTATTGATTATTGGGTGATTACTGATGGGTTCCGATCATCTGAGGATTTATACTTTAATTAAGAAACTAGTTGGGAGAAAACATATGAGAGGATAAGGTTTGATATGTTGTGAGATGAGAGGTTAATGAGTGGGATTTGTTTTTGGGTAAAAAAGACTTGGCGGTATTTGTAAAAAAAGGAATGAGGATTTGATTTTTGGTGAAAAGAGTTGGCGCTTTTTGTGAAAAGATAAAAGTAGTTTTTTTTACCCACCGATTTCACACAAAGTTAATATATATGGGTGCGAATCGGGTCGGGTCAGCTGGGTTCGGGTCATTCGGGTCGGGTCAAGTTGGGTAAAGACTTAAAAAAATCATACCCGAACTCGAGCCTAATTAGAACTCGGGTCAGTCGGGTTCGGGTCAATTCGGGTCGGGTCAATTCGAGTTGGGTCAACTCGGGTTTGGGTCAACCCGAGTATAAGGAAAAAGTATAAAAGTTGGTTTGTTTAGGTATTAATACAATGTAAAATGTGTTATTCGACTCGGGTCAAGTCGGGTTGGTCGGGTTCGGGTCAATTCGGTCGGGTCAAATCGGGTTAAGGCTAAAAATTATAAACCCGAACCCGAGCCTAATTAGAACTCATGTCAATTCGGGTCAACCCGAATTGCCCCGAATACTTTTTTGACCCGAGTGACCCGACCAATGTCTTAAAATGTGTAAAAACACTAGTTTTTTTTATAAAAAATGGTGTCCATAAAACAAACACATAGAGACATGTTGTTACGTAAAACCCAGTGTCTTTACTTTTATAAAAAAGACTGGTTGCATCTTAAAAACCGGTTTCTTTGGAATTCACACTATGAAGACTGTTTTTTTTTTCAAGAAAACCAGTTTCCATGCATTCCCTTCCCACCATTTTTGGTCATACAGACATGTTTTTTCATAACCAGTCTTTTTAAGGGGGTCTCTTTAGCGTTTTGTGTAGTAGTGCTAGGCATTGCGATGGGATTCAAACTCGGCTGTCAATTCTGGGAAAATCCCCCACATGGAGAATGACAGGAGTCGAACCCCTGACCTCCCCCACATGGAGACTATAACCAAATGCATCCATCCAACTGAGCTAGACTTCATTTTCCCGAGTACCACTATGTACCTTTAAAAGTTTAAGGTAGTAGATGATCCACTTTGTCAAGCTCAGGGTACTAATATGTGTTTTAGCCTATATTAAATAATCATTATAAGAAAAGCGTACCAATTAAACTATTACAAGTATATAACAAAAACCAAATTTCAATATATTTTACATCAAAAAATAACTCTCACATGCTTTGACTTTTATCTTTGTCTTGTTTCAAATAAATAATGGCTCCTCTAAGCTCATGTCATTTCAAAACCTCTCTTATCGGCTTTTTAATCCTTGAAATTTGAAATGAAATGGAGGACGCGTATCCCTCAAATGTGTACGGAACAAAAGTCACATGACTTACACGTCCCAAACAAAAACTATGTACCAAACCCTTCTTAGTTCCGTTGTTTGGTGATTTTGGTGTTTGCTAGTTAATTGTCTCTTTTGTCTCAGAATGTAAGGTTTTGTTATAATTTATAGTCATTTTTTGAACGACCAATATATTAAGGAAAAAAAAACTAGCAAAAAGATAGAAGATTACAAGGAAAGAAAATTAGGGTTTTGCATCCAAGTGATCCAGTCAATTCTAGATTTACAACAACTAGAAATCCATAAAAAAGAAAGTTGAACAATATCATTAAATATGGGATCCTTTCTAGGCAGAGAAGCTCCGAAAAGACACTGATTTCTAAATTTCCAGCCACCAAGACACGTAACAAACACCTTCAAAGATCTCCTTTTTGAGCTTGGATAAACGAGATTTGGTAAGCCATAGGAGCCCATCTACATAGGAATTTACGGGAGAATAATTAAGCTCCCACCATCTGCAAATTTTGGACAATACTTGACGAACTAATTGTCAATAAAAGAAAACGTGGGATGTGGATTATGGAGACTCGTTACAAAGAGGGCATATGATTGTAGTAATATCTAAGCCACGAGATGAAAGATTAAACATGGGAGGGGCCCGTCTAAGCAAACCTTCCAAGCATTGATATTTAGTTTAATGATAATAAGGTTAATTCACCTCATAGGGGGATCGATCTTGGGTAAAAGGATCTCATCAATATAGTTACGAACCAAACTAACCGAAAAGTCCCCAGAAGAGTTAAGGGACCAGGACCAATAATCAAACATATTTGTCATACATATACGAAGGTCCCTATATTGCTCCTCTTCGATCCAGCTCTAGGATGCCGCCGAAAACAATGGACTAAATAAGGGTGATCCATTTATGTGGCCACTGAAATTGACTTCTATTGTTCCAAGACAAAGAGTCTAGGATATTTGCCTTCAAATTGTCCTCTCCAATCTAATTGTCTTTCCAAAAAAGAGTATTCTCACAATTTCCTATTCTACTTTTAGCAAGAGGTAAGAGGTCGACATCTTTCTGCTTAAGAGAGGAGATATCATGAACTATGTCTAGCCAAATAGAACCTTTGATAGAAGATTTGTTGTTTTCGATATATCCTCCTTCACCATAAAGGGAAGTCTTGGGAAAGAAAACGCCAAATTCACTTAAAAAGGAAAGATCGTTTAGTAGAAAAGAGACTGCAAACTCCAAGCACTCCATTTGAGTTTTCATTTTATAAATTAGTTAAAAGGGATTTACAACAAGGTACATATTTATATTGGGTGGGTGTTTGGGATTACCAACTATCTTCTTGCGTATCGTAGTTTTTTTCTTAAATAAATGAAAAAGGCATATAACCGCTTTATGATTACTCCAGTTAAGAAAAGAGAATAAAAAGAGAAACATATTGTCCATACTAAGTTCATTATCTTTATAGTAGGCCATGTACGAAAGTGTAAGGGTAGTATATAGGTCATTTAGGCTAGGGGTATAAACGTAGCCGACCTTAGTCCGAGCTTGACATGGCTCGACTTTGGCTCTTTTAGAATAATAGAGCTCGAGCTCATCTGGTTTCGAGCCTTACTCGTAAAGCTTGAGCTTGGCTCGCCATTGACTCTTGAAACTCAAGCTTGATTGAGGCTCATATCCATATCTGAAGATGGTTCTCAATTAGCTTGGGCTCGAGTCGAGTTTTTAACTAGTTGGGCTCAAGTATCTCACGAGCACCAAAGCAACTTGGCTCGTTTACACCCCCTCCTTATATATTCTTTAAATATCCTTTTCTTAACTTTAAACGGATTAATTATATTTTTAATGAGTGTTATCACATAATCAACTTTTGGACAACAAGCTACAATTATCGTTTTTGGCACGAAATTCACTTTGAATTCCTAACAAATTAAATAACTCTAATTTCGACATTCAATATTCCATCAAATCTATTTTTTTAGAATTAATTCAATCATCAATATACTAGCTTTATCAATGGTTCAATATATTTAATATCGAGATTATATCCGTACAACAATAACTGTAACATCAATATGTTCACAATAATATGATAAGAATGCAAGTACAACCTAATCTAGGTTTTTATTCATGTTTATAAAATATATTTTTGAGACATTCACTTGCAAAATAATTGTGTGTTGATTTTCATGTAAATCGATTCTATACACATCGATACCGGTGATGTTTTACACAAGAAGGTACAATTTAATTAGAAATTAGGAAAGAAAGTTTCACCTTACAAATAGGATGGTGACTAAGAAAAGTAGAATCAAATCTTAATAACCAATTAATAACCCAAGATAATATGTAGTGTATGCAAGTAACTAGGTATTTGATCAAAAAATTGTATGTGTTATGTATTTTTTTACGCGACTCAAAAGAATAAAAAGGAAAAGCGTAGAGTTTTTTCTAGTAAGTGTTTTAGAGAGAGAAAGTTCCATGTGATTTAGTTAGATGTACGTGAGAATGAAATGAAAAATGAGCCAACAAGTAACTAAATAATAGAAACATGTCAAGGAAATTGTTATGTTACATGCTTGAAAAAATAATAAGAATAGTAAAATAATTAAATGAAAATAAATATTATCCGTAATTAACGTAAATAATGTAAACAAAAGATAAATATGAAATCGGCAGCGTATAGTTAAATAGTTTCACGTTAAATCTTTATGATTCACCTTAAATAGTAAATGCACGTTTTTATAAGCTAAATTATGCACATATGTTTTATGACAACTAAAATATTAGACTCTCCTATATTCTCGGTACATTTCTGAAGACGTTCTTGCACATTATGAGTTAAACGACTGTAAACCAACTAATTTACCTCCATGATAAAAGTAAAAATGTTGGACGCTAAAAGTAAATAATTTGTAAAACCCGCTTTAAAATACCAAGAATATTAAATACACGAAATCATGATTTAATTGAAACTTTATATTAGTTAAATATACGACACGTGTCACGAACATTTAAATCCAATAATTACGTTTATTAATTAATTACTACCAGTATTACGTATTATTTAAGTATTAAAAACAAGACAAGAATTAAAACACGAACATACACGATAATTATGTAAAACACGAAAACCGAAAAACTATGAATGGGG
Source organism: Glebionis coronaria (assembly GCA_025667525.1). Taxonomy (NCBI): domain Eukaryota; kingdom Viridiplantae; phylum Streptophyta; class Magnoliopsida; order Asterales; family Asteraceae; genus Glebionis; species Glebionis coronaria. Next base: position 127,643,628 of record CM046878.1, on the reverse strand, counting down.
CCTTGATTGGCCGGCCTAAAACGAAAAACAAGAAGGATGGGCTAAGCCCGACACATGAGCATTTTTTTTACTAGTAACAAAATATGTCCAGGGAAATCATAATTACAGTTTTAACAAAAAGTAAGAAACCCTAGCCACCATGGAGTTGGCCGCCAGCTGTTACAAAGAAAAGGGGGGAAATTAAAGGTGTTTTGATCTTGATTGTCTACGTGTTATGTTCGTGTTCCTAAACCTTTAATCGCTATGCATTCGATAATCTTTTAATCTTATACTTTTAATTATTTTGCTATGATCATGATCTTTAAAAACAAGTATTAAGAACATGTAAATCAATGAAAACACGAAGTTAATCAAGGTTGAGGGTGTTTTGTTTGGGTTTCATGGAAACCGAGACCTCCATAGGTCTCGGTGTGGTGTATTCAAGGCCAGCCGCACCTTCTCTAAGGTCGTTGGTTCTTTAACCCTGTCAGCCGCAACACAAGCAACCAACATGGGCGGGTTTTGGTTTGGCAGTGACAACCGAGAGCCTCACAGCTCTCAGTGGGAACAATGGGCGCAACACGGGGAAACCGGCACTGCCGGTGGAGACCTTGGCTGAACAATGGCAAACCGGCAACAGCCTATGCTGCTGGCCGCCGGCAAAAACCAACAGCCGCCGGCTGTTGGTACTGTTTTGGGGTGTGTTTGTTTCGTTAAGTGCGATCAAGACGGGTGTCTCGGTAGGCTCGTGTTAGGACTCGGTTCACAAGGGTTTTATTTGATTAAACCACTTTTATCAAATTAGTTAATTTAATTACATGTTATTATTATAATAAATTACTTAATTTATAAAAACGTAGGTTATAATTATTAAATGTAATAATTCATGAAATAGCCTAAGTATTTTATTCTAGCTTAATTATATTAAAAACCATGCTTATTTTAATTAATATAAGGTAAAGTTTTATTAAATTAACCATGACATTTATTAATTAATAAACCATGCATTTTCATTATTAATTAATAATCACTTTAGCCTAAGTATTTAATTTAATAGACTTTACTAATAAATTATCATGGCTTATAACTTATGACTAATAAGCAATAGCTTATATTTTAGACTTATTAATCCAGCTTAATTCTATTTTTGGAAACTTTCTATTTTGGATACTTTCTATTTTTGGAAACCTTCTATTTCAGGAAACTTACTATTTTTAGAAACTTTCTATTTTTGGAAACCTACTACTTTTAGAAAGTTACTTATTATGACACTACAAGTATAGTAATACAAGAATACATGAAATACATAATCAGAATACATGTAAAACATGAATAAATACAAGATAACACTTAAAATAGTAAAAACATGACAAGAACATATAAAATAAGCTAAGAGCACACAGAACCAGTAACACGCTCAGTAATCAGACAACTCATTCACGTCACATATTTATGTAGTATCCGTGAAGTCGGAGAAGATCCTTCAGCTTTCTCTTTCACTTCACTATTGGACACAAGGTACGGATTTTCCGTCCTTCAGTATGGATATTCTTTTCCTTTATTAGAATTTCCCGTTTGCAGCCATCTGTTTTCCTCAGTTATTTTATATGTTTTTAATGCTTATGCTATATTTTAAATGCCTGAGTTATATACATGCATGCTAGTCATCTAGTTATGGAGGTAGCATAAGCATAACACTGGAGGCACCAATGTTATGACTTCCCCACGACGGAGTGATTGCTCGTGGCGTCCCTTTCAGTTTTGGCGATTTATTTATATTATCATGTAGGGCGTATGGGTGCATCCTAGTTACATGATTTCAGTCAGGATTTTCACGGTGAATGTGGTGTGTGCCTTGCATCCTTCAAAAGGAGTTGATCCCTCCTACCCAGACCAGTATAATTAGAGGCAACCCCTCTAATTGCATGATGAGGTCACCCCTCTAAGGATTCATGCACGTTGGTACCTCATGACCTATATAGGCTCTTGGCTAAATTTAAAATGCAGTTTCATAAGTTAATCATAAGCTTTTCAAACTATAAAACCAGTTTTATAACACGTTTCGGGTTTTCCAAGACTTATACATTTCCGCTGCTATTCAGTCTTTATTATGTATTGTCATTCATATCATGTTATATATTGTTCACTAAGCGTATTGCTCATCCGTTACATTCTTTTCCATGTCCCAAAACGGTAGGTACCCAAAGACAGACTTGAACATTTGGAGGACATGCATAGGATGAAAGCTGCCTTAGAATTCTTCTCCTTTTTGCCTCTTATACTTATGCTTGTTTAGACATCTGTTTTGTCCTTTTCATTTCATTTACTTTATTTATGTTTTGGGCTTAGGTTGGGAACCGATGTTTGATTTCGATTTCCCTTTTGGTCATGTATGTATTAGTACATATCATCTTGCATGCTTTAATGACACGCCATAAATACACGTAACGACCACTTATCAAAGTGGGGTGTTACATAATTAGAAGTGAAAAATTATCGAGTTTTATTTGACATTTTTAAGGCACATTAAGACAAATATGGGGTGAAATGACTTGGAAAATGCGTATAAAATGACACCTCATCAAAGTCACAGGTTAGAGTCAATTGTTCTTTTAGTATGTTTTTTGTAAACCATAATCTTTTGTTTACACAAGTCGATTGCTTATCTCCTTAAACTACAAATTCACAAGGTAAGATATATCATCACTGGTTGTGTTTATAACCCTAATTCGGAGGTTCAAATCACCAACAAGGGGCACAAAGGCTTTGATACCTATTGATGGTGGTCGTACATCAGAAACACAAAAAAAGACGCAACACACTGAAAACAAGAAGACAATGATGTTGCGTAACACGCAAGTTTGTTTATTGAAGAAACAAACTGACTCAAAACTCCAATACATTACAATATGAACCCTTACCGTTGGACTGTAACTAGTATTACATTAAAGTCACATTCATACACAGGAGAACTTGGACGAGTTGAACTTGCGCTCAACTAGAACTTCTTGAATTTGGTAACACACTTACAAGAACATCCATAAGCCACATTCATACAGACGAATTCGCTGATGCAAATCAAACTATCAAAGAAAAACCTAATTTCAATATATTCTTGATCAAAATATGGCTCTTAATATTGACAACTTTCTCTTATGTCACATAAAGAATGTATCCTATAAACACAATTCATTTCACTAATCTCTTTTATCGACTTTTTAATCTTTGAAATTTGAAATGTAATAATGACACATATCCCCAAATGTGCACGGAAAGAAACCACGTGACTTACATGTTCCGACAAAAACACCTTACCTTGCCCACATTGGTGACTAGGTCTTCCTGCCATATCCTTCTTCATTTCTCTGTCCGACGACCTACATGTGATTTGTTTCGACATAAACGCAACCATTTATTAAATGAAATTTCATTAAAAATTACATAATAATTCAAACAAAGTTTAAAACATTAGAATATTAAATGGAATACACTGCTGTTAATTTTGATGATTCCAAATGTGTTCGAATATATCAGCTTTTAGGTTTAGATGACATCTACCGCTGATTATCTTCCGAGTAATTTATGTGGATTCTTCATGCGTATTAACGAGATCTTCACCATGGTGTTGTTCTTCGCGAAAAAAATGAAGGAGATATCACCATCCTATTGTTCGTAATTATCATATTGTCTAATATGATGCATGTGTACATAATGTTCGATAGTCTACGTCTTGTCATTCATCGAGGAGTTTTAATTAGCTACCACTTATTTTTCAATAAACCAAAGGATCGTTCCACATCTTTCCTTGGTGCTTCGTGCTTCATTCTATACATTATTCGTTTGTGATCATTCAAACCTAGATCTTTAACGAACTTAATAAGAACGGACCATTTCGGATATATCCCATCAGTAAGATAATATCCGTTTGATAATACACATCGTTAGATTTGAGATCATTGAAAAGACGGGATTGACGTAAAATGTTCACGTCTTTATTCATCCTAGCGACACCAAAGAACACACCGTAAGTATTGAGAGGCGATCACTTCTAATAAAATGAACAGAGTTGACCCGTAATCACCTCTAAAAAATTAAGTTTTGAATGCAACTGAAAATTTCTCCCACGACCAATGTGTACAATCAATACTATCATCACATAGACCCATGTTTTTTTTCCTCATGATGAGCATATAGTTTTTCCATGTGAGGGTACTACGTTGGATTTCACAAAAACTCTTCACCATATGACTGACTGCATGATGGACGTACAAAGTTTCAAAGACATAGGCAAGTTGTTGTCGCACCCATTTGAAAATATTCTTTAAGAGAATTAGGAACGGATCCGTATGTCATTTGACCAATACACTTCATACGCATTGTCAAAAGAGTCATAAAAGTTACTATTGTAAGACGATATGCAGTTTTTTGAAGTGTAATTTAAATGTGTGAAAAATGATTATATGGATGGGTATTTTTAAAGGTAGAGTGTATAAATTTTTAAATTTCTTTTCTTAAGAATAGTAACGGCTTTTTTTGTAGTCCGCATGTGCTCCAACAACCCGATTGTCCCGAACAAATTAGGACTCGTCGACCGATTCGGTAGGTCGCGGCATCAGGCCGACCAAGTCTGGAAATCGATCGACCAAGTGCGAACCCAACTAGCCTAGTAAAACCATATATATACCTCCCTAGTCCTATCGTTTTGTGATTTGGGAGTTTGCTACTTGCACGTCTCTTTCTCTCAGAGTGTAGGTCTGTTTGTTTTTTCACTTATAATTTAACGTCATTTAATTTTTCTTATTTGTTATGGGTGTTGAAATCAAGTGTTCATTCTATGAATCAGTTACAGGGTTTTACAGATTTATACCAAGTTATTTTATTTATTATAGTGATTGGGTGGGTGTTTGGGATTACCACTTTCTTAAACAATCTTTACGATTGATCTTCTATTGTTTGCGTGAAAAAGATGCAAAAATGTTTTTTTTTTCTAGTGAAATAGATTGTTTCAAATAAGTTGATTATCTCTATAGTATCCCCAAATGTGTACGTAACCAACGTCACGCGACTTACACATGCCGAGCCTACTTCACGTGATGACAAACAAAAGTCGTCCTGCACATAATAAAACCCTCCCTAATTCCATTGTTTTGGTGATTTTGTAGTTGGTTGTCTCTTTTCTCTCAGAATGTAAGGTTGGTTTGTTTGTTTGTTTATATCACTTAATAATCCAAAGTCATTTTGTTTATGTTTGATGAAATCCTTTTATGGATGTTTGGGATTACCAACTATCTTTCTGCTCATTGCAGTTATGTTTTAAAATAAATAAAAAGGGCATACGAGCGCTTTATGATTGTTCTTCTATTTTTTGCGTCAAATAGCTTGTTCTTCTATTTTTTGCGTCAAATAGTTTTTTCAAATAAATTGATTATCTCTATCTAGTTATAAAAACATATGTGTAATATACAGATCTTTTGGGCTAGGGGTAGTAAACGAGCCGATCTGAGTCTGAGCTTGACATGGGTCGAGTTTGGCTCGTTTAGAGTAATAGAAGCCCGAGCTCCAGCTCGTCCCATTCCGAGCCTTACTCGTAAAGCTTGAGCTTTGCTCGTCATTCACTCTTGAAACTCGAGTTCAGTTCGGGCTTGGCTTGATATTCGAAGCTGGTTCTCATTTAGCTTGTATCCGAATTGAGCTTGTAACTAGCCGGGCTCAAGTAGCTCATGAGCAACGGAGCAACTTGGCTCGTTTACACCCTGCTTATACTCTTTAAGTATCCTTTTGTTTATTTTTAATTACTAGATTGTTCATTGTAAGTACGTATAGTTACTTCAAGTAACTTGAGTAAACAGAATGTATGTTACTTAAAGTGGGTTAAATTAGCCAGTACATTATGTGGTAGAAGAACGGCATGTAAGCGAGGTTTTTATCTTAAATGAAAATATCAAAACAATTACAGTATTAAGCCTTTTGCAGAAAGAACATTTTCCGTTTGGTACAACTTTGTTGTAATTAGTCAAACCTCAGAATGTACATATACTCCCACTATAATTAACTCGTGTTTGACGATTGGACACATGGACGAATACTTTCTCTTATGACTAGTAAATAAATGGATGTTTGGTTACCTGAAATATGAGTTGGCAGAAAAACCTTCAACTCGCTAAAATTATATAAGATTGTGCTATTGTGATGTGTATATGTACGGTGTTATTATTTTACACACTTTTACGGTCTTGCTCTTGTCTTTCTATCTCTCAAAATAGGTTCTTTTAAGATTATCTTATTCATATATATATTCCTAAGTCCTAACATTGTTTTGATGCGGGTAACAATGCTCTCATTTTAATGAATGCACCAGAGAGAACGTTACAGGCTTACAGTTTCATTAACCAAACATTAATCTGAGGCATGAATATGATAAAAAAACCTAAGGAGTCTGAAGATTCTTCCCCGTTAGATTGTTTACCAGACGATGTTCTTCTCCAAATTCTGGGAAAATTACTCGACTTGAAAACCTTATGCCTTTCCGAACTCGTTTCAAAACGTTTCTATCGGACTGTCCTTCAAGTTGAGACCATTTCCTTCACTAGTCCCATTGCAGTAGACCCTCCCGAATCTAATGGGGACATCACTGCCCCTGTTGCTTGGTTGAGGTCCCTTCGATCTGCAATTTTGTCTTTGAAGAAGTTTGGAAAAGTCAAATCTCTATGCATCCAACTTCCGTCTTTAAATATTGATACTGATTTGTTATTCCAGTGGAAGATTAAGTTTGTAAAGAAATGCGACTTGTTTATATGTCTTTCACCCAACTCCATTTACCATAACAAGGAATCACATGTCAATGAATATGATGAAGAACAAGAAACTGTGGAGGCGAGATGGAAATCATATGATATTGCATTGGGGTGTATGATGTATGTGTGGATGAGTCATATGATGTTTTGGAGCTACATCGAAAATTTCCCATTGCTGGAAGAAGTTTCCATTACAGATTCAGGGAAAAGGGGCAGGTTATCTCTTGGTGCAGGAAAAATTGCTGAGATGAGGAACTGCCCAGCCCCACCCTTTGAAAATTTTGAACAGAGGTTCATGTTTCATATAAATATGTATCGTAAGTGTCGTCGAGAGTGTAAGTTTCCCTTGTTAGAATTGCCAATTTCAGGTTACGTGATGGAGAGGGTATATTTGACTTTACTGAAGTTGAATGATGTCCCACATGATAGTGATGATGATAATTACAATACTATGTATGTTGATGAGGCTTTCTTTGAAGATGATGTCGCTTCGGCGACATCCAATGATTTTGAAGATGTGGTGTATTGTGAAGCCATGAATCAGATTTTAGAGGAAAGGGGTAGTATCGAGTTTCTAATGAGTGGAGGTGCGCGCAGGGTTGGGAACACCTTTGCTATTGCCGACTTTGAATGAGTTGTCGAGGATTACAACTAAAAACTTGTTTTTTTTGGTTCTCTGTTGTACAACTCTGCATTAATACAACCAATGTTATAAGGCACACGGTTGCCATACCTAGCTAGTTTGGGATCATTTTCATATTTTCATCTGATATGGTACTTGGTTCAGAAAACAGGGATTGTGTGCAATGTGATCAAGTAAACTCCATGTTTCTGAATGTTTGACATTTTTTTACTTTGACTTGATGTTATGTGTTTCACGAGTTGCTTCTCAGAATTACCTGAGGTCTGTTGGGGAATAGCATCCAAATTGTTGATGGTTGGTGCCTGTTGTTAGAAATCGATTAAAGACTTTTAATGGATAACTACATTTAGGCATCCCGACACATCGAGCTGGTTGAACTGTTTATTCTCAAATTTGATTTTACTTGTCCATTTTATCAAAGGGAAACGTTCATACAAAATTTAAACACTATACATGTGTGTAATTATAGTAAAGAACAAGAACGAGAGGTAAAGAAAAACTGGAAATTTCTTGTTATCCAATTTCCTACAGATCACTAACACGATATTTGATATTTGGTACGATCTTTAAAATGAAGTAGCCTCTTTGGTTTAACCACATTGTTCTTCAAGTAGAGGCCATTTATTTCACTTGATTTACGGATCCTTTTGCTGAACCTTCTTATTTGCCATCTTTTTGGTCTGAAATTGAGTCTTTGATGGAGTTTGAAAGAGTTAAATATCTACGTATCTAGTTTCCATGTTCATTTGATAATCATTTTCGGCTCAAGTGGATGGTTAACTTCAAAGTTAAACTCAATTCGTTTATATTTCTGTCACCGAATTCAGTGTGCCTTAAAAACGATTTTACTGCTAATGAAAATGCTCACCAAGAAGGAGAAGAATATATGGCGTTAACTGTAAAATAAGGTTGACATGTTGACGACATGTTTAGGTGATATGATATATAGGATTAACTTGTTGTCTCACATTATTCGTTTACCAATGTTGGAAAAGGTTTCCATTATGGATTCCAGGAAAAGGGGCAAAGTTTCTGTTAGTGGTAGAGAAGTTGCTGAAATGAGAAACTGGATATCTTCACCCTCTGATGAAACTTTAAAACAGAAGCTAAAATATCTTTGTACTGCTAGTATCAACTAAAGGATCATTGGTTATATTAAAGCAGAAGCTGAAATATCTTTGTACTGCTAGTATCAAATATCTTCACCCTCTGGTGAGTGTTACGTGCCCTTGCTGGAATTACCAGTTTCATGGTACATCACTTTTATGAAACTTTGATACAGAAGCTGAAATATCTTCTTTGCAGTGGTCATCAAGGATCAACTAAAAGGATCATTGCTGATATGTCTCTTATTTGAGGCATCAAGTATATACATAAACTTTTATGTTCATAACCGTATACCTCGAGATCAGATTGCACGCTAGGGTGTTTTGCATTGCTTATTGTATATAACATTTCTAGCAGACAAACACTTACAAGTGCTGATCTGTTATTAGAAAACCAAATATATACATAAACTTTTAATGCTGATTGTGATGTCGTTTTAGCCATACGGTTATGAACATTTTTCTTTCAGTTAAAACGCAATGTTTAGTATATTATGTCTGCGGTCGATAAGTTATATGTGATATCCTGCCCTCATTGTCAGTCCCTATAACATCTACTTGCATTCCTTTTTTCCTACACAAAATAAGACACTCTACCATTTATTACGGCTTAACATATCTAGCGGATGTTTGGCATTGTGATAGAACCTGGGATTATTATTTATGGCATTATTATTAAATAAGTATTAATATAGTTTATTTATTTATTAGATATCTTTTATTTATATTACATTATAAAGTATGTATCCCTTTGGTTAAAAGTTGAAAATATTAAATTGTTGAAAAATGTGGGTCCCACTAATCTATACTACATTTATAATTCAAACATCTTAATGCATGTATAAATTATGTGAACACACTAAAGTCATTTGGAGATGTATTATTGACGTGCAACGAATCTATACTACATTATAAAGGGTGTATCTCTTTGGTTGAAAGTTGAAAATGTTGAATGGTTGAAAAATATCGGTCCCACTAATCTATATTACATTTATAATTCAAACAACTTAATGCATATATAAATTATGTCACACACTATGAACGATGCCATTTTTCAATGTTTTGAAACCCGGTTTTTAAATCGACCTGGTCGAGTCATCGGGTAAACTCGGATTAACCCGGTTTTCTAAATTGTTTACAAACTAATATAATATGTAGGGTTTACGTAACGAGTATTATTAGTTAGCTCATAAACTCTGATGTAATGTTTTACTTTCAGCTTTACTAAAAGTTATTATAGGCTTTTTGATACACGCAGTGGCGGACGCAAGAAATTTCAATGTGGGGGGCAAATTTTTTTTTTGATGATTGAAAGGCAAAAAAACAAGAATCGGAATAAAAACTTGAGTATCATAACTTAAAAATTAACGATTTTTAGGCTTTATAGTGTTAAATGTTCGAATTCAATGTGTGAGTGGGGGGCAATTTGAAATTCGAGTGGGGGCATTTAAAAAAACGCTCAAAATAAAAAAAATACACTAAAAACTCGTTTTTTTGGTCGAGCTATGGGGGGCGCCGCCACCCCGAACATACAATGTATGTCCGCCCCTGGATACACGTTTATTTAATATTTTATCTAGCATTGAATTGTCATATGTTAAAACATTCTATAATTTCAATTTGATCTTTTCATGCTTTATTTTGAACGTACACGAAACACTTACCACAATATCGTATACTGTAAATTATTTTCCACTAACCAAATTCCGCCGCTATGCGTGGGTACTTGTCTAGTTTAGGAAAAGATTAGGATCCGACTTGTTTTACAAGAATAGGATTACTATATTGGGTGATGAATGTTGTAATGTTTATGATGTTTTAGTGATAATGAAGTATTGATTAGTTAATCAATTGGGGGTCGGTTTATCTCATTAATATAAGCCATCGGGGGGTCGGGTTATCCCATTAATATAATCTATCTATCCTTTTATCTCTTTTATCGACCCGGTTCGTATCAATTGGTATCAGAGCTGTTTCGATTATAGGGTTTCAACAAAAAAAAATCTGTTTATCTGTTACTGTTCATCGGTGGCTACTGTTCATCTGGGAAAAAAAGTTACTGGAATGGAAGAACAGAGGTGGCAAGAATGGCATCAACGGAATCAAAGGTGTCAAGAATGGCATAAATGGAGTCAAAGGCGTCAAGAATGGCATCAATGGAATCAGAGGTGTCAAGAACAGCATGAATGGAATCAAAGACGGGAACAAATGGCTATTTGAGCTTCTGAAGAGGAGAAGAGGCGTGAAGAATGGAATCAAATGATTGAAGAAAAGATTGAAGAGGATAAGAGGCGTTAAGCGTGGAATCAAAAGATTGAAAAGATGATAAATCTACTTGATTCTTTCTGGAATCCCATATCGCCACCAGTAACAACCAAGGTACCCGCAAAACCGATTCAAAATACCCTACGTTTTGAAGAAAACAACGGGAAAAGTTATACAAGTGGCGAGGAGGTGAAAAAAGAGTTGAAAGAAGTGATGAAAGGCAACGCTGTTAAAGGTGTTCATGTCATAGATTCAAAAGAAGCTGCTGATGTATATGGTGGGGAAAACTTACCACAAATAGAAAATACAGTTAAAGATCTAGATACAAAAAACATTGGCACATGCACTATGGTTCCAAAAGAAGCAAATAACCAAGACAACACGAACATGACAAGGGATCAGCCACGTGTACCAAAGAAGGATGTACCTTCTCATGGGTCGAGAAAACAACAAATGGTTGGACAGATTTTTGGTGCAGAGCTGGAAAAACTTGCTGTTGGGATTGATTTAAGGGCTTTTGAAGCGCTTAATTGTGATCCAGGGAGAGTAGATGTAACACCCCACTTGGATAAGTGGACCGTTACGTGTATTTATAGCGTGTCATCAAAGCATAAGGTAAATGTCCTAAACATTAACTGACCATAAAGGAAATACCGGAATCAAACATCGGCAATCCAAACATAAGCCCAAAGCATGAAAAATAAAATACTGAAAGAAAGGACTAAACAATGTCCAAATAAGCAGAATAATGTAAGAAATACATAGAGTAAGAAGTCTGGATAGCTTCCATCCAAATGTACATGCTCTTAGAAGCCTAAAAGCATCCTGTAGTACCTGCCGTTAGAACATGAAAGGAACTACGGCTGAGCATAACGCTCAGTGAACGGATATAAAGCATGATAAGAATATACTGAATGAAACAGGCGATAGAATACAGAAGCTGTAAGACTGATATGTAACATGTGGTAGAACTCTGCATAAAATCTGAGCAACCTGGTTCATATATACTGATATTGAAATATAACTATTAATTCTGAAAACATGCATTTACTGTATTTTATTTGCCAGAGCTTATATAGGTCACGTGCTGTAACAACCGTGCATGAATAACTGGAGGGGTGACCTCGTCATGCTGTAGAGGGGTGACCTCTAAATAACTGTGCTGGGTGGAGGGATCAGCTCCAATGTGAAGGATGTAGAGCACACACCACATTCACCCTGATAACTTGTAACACATATAAGCCTAGGATGCATCCATACGCCCCACTAATAATACTGATAAAATGGCCAAGCTGAGCTGAGTGGGACGATGCAGGATATCACTCTCCTGCATGTAAGTCACGACACCGGTGCCTCTAGTGCCGTGGTTACGGTACCTCCGTAACTAGTACATAAACTGGTCGTGCTTGTATATAATGCTCAGGCAATTTATTTAGTTATTAACATGATTACTGATAAGCTTAAACATATACTGGGGAAAACATTTGGCTACAGACGGGGAATCCTAATCATGCATAGGAAATGAAGTCCTTACTGAAAGGACGGAAAATCCGTACCTCGTGTCCAATAATGAAATAAGGATGAAAGCTGGAAGATCTACTCCGACTTCACGGTTACTACATAAATAAGGGACGTGAAATAAGTGGTCTGATTACTGTTCCCTGTTTATTATTGTTCTTAATTCATTTTGTTTGTTCTCGTATTAATTTACTGTTTGCGTATAAACCGATTAATCTGATTGTCTGACGTACTTCTGATAAATCTGACTGTTCTTTAGTTATTTACTGTATAATGTATATTATGTATTTCTGATTCCTGTATGTTATACTATATTCTGATCATTGTAATACTGATATTAGTAACCTGCTAAAAATGGCAAGTTTTCTAAATTAGAAAGTTTTTTCCAAAATAAAACGTTTCCAAAATTGTTTCTATAAGAATTAATTCATTACATAAAACCAAGTATTTTAATTTAATAACTATTTAATTCATTTTAATTAATTTTTCTAATTAAATAAATGAAACATTTAAAACTTGATTAATCTAAGATATAAACTTATTTGCCATAAAAAAATGGTTTAAATTCTTAGTTAAATAAGCCCATTGTTTTCTTCTTTTAACCGAGCACCCGAAGCCCGCATCAAAACCTTCCCGAGACACTCATGTCTCGGGTTAGGTCAAAATCGAGCCCCACCACAGCCAAGGCTGTGGTCCCCTGCTGTCGTCACCAAACAGTAGCCACCGGCTTCAGCCGGCAGCCACTGCTGCCCTGGTGGTTCCTACTGGTAGCCCAGTGGTTCCCACTGGTAGCCTAGTGGTTCCCACTGGTAGCCCAGTGGTTTCCACTGGTAGCCCAACGGTTCCCCTGCCACAAGCTTGGTTCCCACCGTCTGGTCACACACCCACTGTTACATCCAAACACCCCCTTAACTGCCCTGTTTGTTTTTTTTTTGTTTTTTTTTCTGCTGTGAACGAACCAAACACCCCTGGTCTCCTTGTTTCCTACTGCAATTGAACCATACACCCATTAACTGAAATCAAACGCCCCGTTTTGGTGGCTTGGGTGTCGGTTGCACAACAAAAGGCCCCCCACCGAGAGTCTAGGACTCTCGGTCTGCGTGTACCCCAACCAAAACACGACACCAAAGCATCTTTTAATGGTTCCAAACGTTTATAACTTAACAAATCCTGATTTCTTGTTTAAAGTCGAGATTAAGAAGTTAAAAAAAAAGAAAGAGATAAGCATGATTTACTGTTTTCGAAGATTAGTGTGTAGCACATGATCCATGCGACCCGAATTAACACTTGAAGAACAATCAAACTGATTCTACCTTGTTTTTGTTTCCAACTGTCGGCGCCCAAGAGAAACCCTAAAATCCTCCTCTTTTTTTTAAAACGAATGGAAAGAAAAAAAAAAGGTCTATGCTTCCTGTTATAAGTTTCTAAAATCGGACTGGGCTTCAAAGCCCATTTCTTTTTCCCATGATGTTGCATCCAGTTGCTAGCCCATACACATACTACATATGTTTTCATTGTTTTTTGAACTCGTGTTTTAAATCTTAGACGTTCGTGCTTCGGGTTTTGTATTATATTTTTTTTATATAAATAATGATTAATACTTATTTCGTAATACTTGTATTATTTATTTTCTAGAATAACTGTAGTAACTAATGCATAAACTTTCATTTAATCTAAGACTGCGTATTATCTAATATTCGTGGACTATAAACATTGCGTATTTGTTCGTACATTAATCCTCGTGAATATATTCTGACGTGAATTATATATCTCTTAGATAAATGATATTCGCGTAATATCTGGATTTATACTGTTATATTCTCATAATACCAATTACGCAACGTTTAAATTTAAAGCTGAGATTTTCATAATTAATGCTCGAGGATCTTTTAAAGCGGGTTTTACAATTCTTCCCCTCTAAAAAAAATAATTCATCCTCGAATTAAGGTAATAAGCTGATGAAGTTATAAGAACTGAAAGAATACGTAAACAGAAAAGATAAATAAGCTGAAGGATAATTCGTCTTCTAATTAAGACATAATACTCCTGATAGCTATAAACATGACATGACTGACGTGATCATGTAACGTGACATGGCTGAAGAGAACATGGAATGTAACATGTATGGAAGAACTTAACTGAATTATTGAAGGAAAAGAATGAGAGGTCCGGATGGACTCCTCCGTTCCGAGTGGCTTCCGCTCGAAACGACTCCTTCAAAGGTCTAAACACAATGAAAATCTTGGTCCTGATGACCCTGTCCCGATAACTGCTAAAATATTTTTTGGCTCCATACTTAAGATGGATTTTCTGAATCTGATAGAATGAATATGCTATAGTATGTAGTATACATGAAACGGTACATACAATATCCTAAGAGGATAACATTTATATCGTTGAGCAAGCTGTTGAAAATATATAGGGACGAACTACGTGAACAATTTTGAACGTGTTATGTGAGCAATTGTGAACGTGGTTCATGATTATATGAGGAACGCTGAGCATGGAATATATATCAAGAATGAGATACGTGAAACATATTGTGAACGTGATACTAGAACATATCATAAACGTATGCTGACTGAGGAGGAAATGCCAAACGATATGGCCTGAGATGTGAAACGTCTGCCTGGTTATGGAAAAGTTGTGCTAAACTTGGGTCTGGTTTCTCAAGCTGCCTGTAACCATATTCGGTAATAAACTGTGAAACGCGTATCGTGATATGGATCACGAACCTGAACGTGAACATTTTAATGAATGCGAATATGAATTTAAATCATGAGATTAGCACAAATATGGACTGAAATAATATCAAAATACGAGCGTGAGACACAACCGTTAAAGTGAACGTAAACGTAAAGTGAACGCGAATGTACACGTGATCGTGAACATGAATTCCGTCTGGTATGATGGTCGATGGAATACCTTGAAATCTTAAGATTTATTGTTGAACTTCCTGCAGATCTGCTACTGCGTAATCCTTTCGGATGAAAGAAAACACGCTGGTTGATTACATGGATGACGATGACTTAGATAGTATCATAATTTTTTTAATTTTTAATTTTTTAATTTTTTTTTTGAGTCTGTGTTAACTAATAATGATTTCATGAAATTCCTTCTCATTTCTGTTCAGAAATTTCTAAGGATTGTAGTAATTCACTATCATGACGGCGTTCTATCTTGAGCCTACGGTATGTCAGGCATCTAGCTATGAACATATCTGCATAATTGTGTGATACTGCTTCTATCAAAATTTTGCCTGATTATGGGACATTTTGGTGGAAATCTGGTTGACTAGTCATGGAAAAATTTTATTCATAAATTTCATAAACATAGCTGGAGCATTAGGGAGCTCAGAAGTATAAAATCAAAATTTTTAGAGAGACTGCAATATGTGCAATAGCAGTCTGGAAAAACATCAAGTTCTTCTCTCACCACTACTGGTGTCACGGTTGCGAATTGTTCTGGAACATATTTAAGATATCGTTCGTGAAATGAGTATCGTTTTATGAATGGCGACCTTGTAAATTTTCGGTGATCGATACATGATCTCATGTTACCGGCCTTCTTTCTGATAGACAAAAACGGTACACCTCCTAGTGGTACGTTAGGGCGAATACTGCCTTGTTCTGGTAACTCTTGCAGCAAATGCCGCAACCCTTTTTAACTTAGATGCAACTCTGGAATAAAGAGTTTTGGAAAACAGGCACTATTCTTGAGACAAGCTCGATGTTAAATTATGTCTCGTAGTTAGGAAGGAATTTCTGGAATGACATCTGGAAATTTTAGTATAATCTGCTGATCATAGATTCGAGGAATTTTAGAGGTGAATTTATAACTGGTAGCTAAAAGTCTTCGTAGCTATGTACTGATAAGTCACGCGCTTGTAAAGCAGAAATAATTTGTACTGATCTTTCTGACAGAAAGTATAATGAGTATATTTAGGATTTGGTAAGACGGATCTCGTCGTTAACTGAAAGGAAAAACCATAATAAATATTGGTGATAGTGGAGTCCTTTCTGGCTGGGAGGTAGATAAATAGTTAATTTAAGAATAAGCTGACATAAGAATACGTGAAGTAAACGTGACAACTTTCACTGAATATGTTCATTTGTAACCTCACAGAGTGAATACTGCGTGTTTAACCTGATTAATACTTCAGTGGTGATAAATGGATCTTTCATGATCTGATTTTATACGTTGCATGACGAAACAATCATACCCCTTAGAGGGTACCCTGAATTTCTGAGAGTCTGATTTAACAAACATACAGAGTTATGAGTTCTGACTCGTACTCTGAGAAGATATTCGTATGACGTGTACCATGACTGGTGTCGTGATATGTGTCTTCCAAAATGATATATGAGACCTATGTCTTGAGTGATGACTTGACATGTGTTTTTGTAGATAAATCTGAACAAGGTTAAAAATTTTGGTAACTGCTAGGATTGGCGGACCGGTTAGACTACTGACCTCT
This sequence comes from Glebionis coronaria, assembly GCA_025667525.1. Taxonomy (NCBI): domain Eukaryota; kingdom Viridiplantae; phylum Streptophyta; class Magnoliopsida; order Asterales; family Asteraceae; genus Glebionis; species Glebionis coronaria. The sequence continues at coordinate 127,626,846 of CM046878.1, read as the reverse complement.
GTATTTCTGGTCACGTCCGTTCCGGAGTTCCGATGGTTACTGACTGATTAATTATAAGTACGGTGGTTGTCACTAATGCTTTGTCTGTCAGTTTATGACGGTCATTATCATGACCGTGATTCATGTAACTATTCTACTGAGTGGCCGGCTGGGTTTCGGTTCCCACTCTTCTGAATGAACGGTTTGCTGAGTGAAGTGTGACATCTAGCTGAGAAGGTAAAAATATGGAATGGAATGGTAGTGTCTGATGGTTGAAATTTATTCTTGTCAGAAATTTCAAATTTATAGTTTTCGTTCTTGTTCTGCAGAGTCTTCATGGTATGAACGGCATCAGCATCTTGAGATATTCCCAAAGTATCAGCAGCATCAGCATCTGTGTGGTCTTCAGAGTGTTAGCGGCATCAGCATCTAGCAAAATCTTCCACTCACGAGCAGCATCAGCAACTGGTAAAATATCGACAAGTGGAAACGCCTGAGATGATTGAGGATCGATTAGCAATATCCATGGAGTAGGGTACCTGGAGTACACCTGGCTACTGTATGTGAAGTAAAAAAATGAATACTGCACATGTAGCAAATCTGAGACACTGTACGTAGAGTACACGTGAAATATTATACATGGAGTATAACTAAGACACTGTACATGGGGTACATATGGAATACTGTACATGGAGCTGGTGGAAATTTTATGGGATGATCGATACTGGTGTCGCTTGCCTGACATTATCAAGAAACAAATTGATTTAAACGGTAGTAAGCTGATCTGAAAATAGGCTGACAATTCCTGCGTCGACTTAATGCTGGTTGTATAGAGGCTGAAAAGTATGATTAAACGGAGTTTCATCAATGTTTAGTATAAAGACATGATTGATGAAAACCAGGGCATGATTTATCATGAAATAGGATGATACTGTAATCCTTCTGTATTTTAGGGTGAAAACACTATCACCTTGCTAAAGACATAATCCTCATAATGAGACATGAACTTAGTCAGCATGAGGACGACATTCTCATGAAAGTATAAACTTGACTGATACAAATAACATAGGAGAATAATCAACTGAGGTTTAACATCAACTGATGTAGATAGCTATGCTTCAATCCTCAGAATCCTAAGAAGAAAACATGAGACTAAGTATGGGCTATTTTGGTCCGATCCATACTGGTCAAAATTTTCTGAGAACTGTCTTGTATAGAAATTTATAATCTGGTATTAAATATGGATGGCTGTAGTCCAATTCATACTTGTCAAAATTTATAGAATGTCATGATATGACAAATGTGAACAACTATGGATCGGTTCACAAAGCAACATTTGACTGAAAATCATGAAATTCGACTTGCGAAATGGTGAACGTTTATGACTGGTTCACCAAGTGATATTTGAATGAAAACATGAATCTGTCATGAGTAAGGGTAAACGCCTATGGTCAGTTTACCAATACAAAATCTGAACGGGCAAGGGTGAACGCCTATGGTCAGTTCACCAAAACGAAAGCTCGCTAAAAGCACATGCGACTAAATATGGCCAGTTCTGTACCAACCTTTTACTTAGTCAAAACATTAAGAAAACTGACTGATAAACGAAGAAAACTGACTGAATAATCCATGAGAAATATGAAAGACAACGAGGCCAAAATCTGAGAAGTTCCTGGTGACTACCCACTAGTCACAGGTCAAGTTTAGAGCCTACAGGTCGAACCTTGCGCTCTGATACCATAATTGTAACACCCCACTTGGATAAGTGGACCGTTACGTGTATTTATGGCGTGTCATCAAAGCATAAGGTAAATGTCCTAAACATTAACTGACCATAAAGGAAATACCGGAATCAAACATTGGCAATCCAAACATAAGCCCAAAGCATGAAAAATAAAATACTGAAAGAAAGGACTAAACAATGTCCAAATAAGCAGAATAATGTAAGAAATACATAGAGTAAGAAGTCTGGATAGCTTCCATCCAAATGTACATGCTCTTAGAATCCTAAAAGCATCCTGTAGTACCTGCCGTTAGAACATGAAAGGAACTACGGCTGAGCATAACGCTCAGTGAACGGATATAAAGCATGATAAGAATATACTGAATGAAACAGGCGATAGAATACAGAAGCTGTAAGACTGATATGTAACATGTGGTAGAACTCTGCATAAAATCTGAGCAACCTGGTTCATATATACTGATACTGAAATATAACTATTAATTCTGAAAACATGCATTTACTGTATTTTATTTGCCAGAGCTTATATAGGTCACGTGCTGTAACAACCGTGCATGAATAACTGGAGGGGTGACCTCGTCATGCTGTAGAGGGGTGACCTCTAAATAACTGTGCTGGGTGGAGGGATCAGCTCCAATGTGAAGGATGTAGAGCACACACCACATTCACCCTGATAACTTGTAACACATATAAGCCTAGGATGCATCCATACGCCCCACTAATAATACTGATAAAATGGCCAAGCTGAGCTGAGTGGGACGATGCAGGATATCACTCTCCTGCATGTAAGTCACGACACCGGTGCCTCTAGTGCCGTGGTTACGGTACCTCCGTAACTAGTACATAAACTGGTCGTGCTTGTATATAATGCTCAGGCAATTTATTTAGTTATTAACATGATTACTGATAAGCTTAAACATATACTGGGGAAAACATTTGGCTACAGACGGGGAATCCTAATCATGCATAGGAAATGAAGTCCTTACTGAAAGGACGGAAAATCCGTACCTCGTGTCCAATAATGAAATAAGGATGAAAGCTGGAAGATCTACTCCGACTTCACGGTTACTACATAAATAAGGGACGTGAAATAAGTGGTCTGATTACTGTTCCCTGATTATTATTGTTCTTAATTCATTTTGTTTGTTCTCGTATTAATTTACTGTTTGCGTATAAACCGATTAATCTGATTGTCTGACGTACTTCTGATAAATCTGACTGTTCTTTAGTTATTTAATGTATAACGTCTATTATGTATTTCTGATTCCTGTATGTTATACTGTATTCTGATCATTGTAATACTGATATTAGTAACCTGCTAAAAATGGCAAGTTTTCTAAATTAGAAAGTTTTTTCCAAAATAAAACGTTTCCAAAATTGTTTCTATAAGAATTAATTCATTACATAAAACCAAGTATTTTAATTTAATAACTATTTAATTCATTTTAATTAATTTTTCTAATTAAATAAATGAAACATTTAAAACTTGATTAATCTAAGATATAAACTTATTTGTCATAAAAAAATGGTTTAAATTCTTAGTTAAATAAGCCCATTGTTTTCTTCTTTTAACCGAGCACCCGAAGCCCACATCAAAACCTTCCCGAGACACTCATGTCTCGGGTTAGGTCAAAATCGAGCCCCACCACAGCCAAGGCTGTGGTCCCCTGCTGTCGTCACCAAACAGTAGCCACCGACTTCAGCCGGCAGCCACTGCTGCCCTGGTGGTTCCCACTTGTAGCCCAGTGGTTCCCACTGGTAGCCTAGTGTTTCCCACTGGTAGCCCAGTGGTTTCCACTGGTAGCCCAACGGTTCCCCTGCAACAAGCTTGGTTCCCACCGTCTGGTCACACACCCACTGTTACATCCAAACACCCCCTTAACTGCCCTGTTTGTTTTTTTTTTGTTTTTTTTTCTGCTGTGAACGAACCAAACACCCCTGGTCTCCTTGTTTCCTACTGCAATTGAACCATACACCCCTTAACTGAAATCAAACGCCCCGTTTTGGTGGCTTGGGTGTCGGTTGCACAACAAAAGGCCCCCCACCGAGAGTCTAGGACTCTCGGTCTACGTGTACCCCAACCAAAACACGACACCAAAGCATCTTTTAATGGTTCCAAACGTTTATAACTTAACAAATCCTGATTTCTTGTTTAAAGTCGAGATTAAGAAGTTAAAAAAAAGAAAGAGATAAGCATGATTTACTGTTTTCGAAGATTAGTGTGTAGCACATGATCCATGCGACCCGAATTAACACTTGAAGAACAATCAAACTGATTCTCCCTTGTTTTTGTTTCCAACTGTCGGCGCCCAAGAGAAACCCTAAAATCCTCCTCTTTTTTTTTAAAACGAATGGAAAAAAAAAGGTCTATGCTTCCTGTTATAAGTTTTTAAAATCGGACTGGGCTTCAAAGCCCATTTCTTTTTCCCATGACGTTGCATCCAGTTGCTAGCCCATACACATACTACATATGTTTTCATTTTTTTTTGAACTCGTGTTTTAAATCTTAGACGTTCGTGCTTCGGGTTTTGTATTATATTTTTTATATAAATAATGATTAATACTTATTTCGTAATACTTGTATTATTTATTTTCTAGAATAACTGTAGTAACTAATTGCATAAACTTTCATTTAATCTAAGACTGCGTATTATCTAATATTCGTGGACTATAAACATTGCGTATTTGTTCGTACATTAATCCTCGTGAATATATTCTGACGTGAATTATATATCTCCTAGATAAATGATATTCGCGTAATATCTGGATTTATACTGTTATATTCTCATAATACCAATTACGCAACGTTTAAATTTAAAGCTGAGATTTTCATAATTAATGCTCGAGGATCTTTTAAAGCGGGTTTTACAGTAGAAGAAAGAAGAACATGGAATCCCAGGATCACTTACCATCAATCACATAGAAATTGGAATAAAAGCTAGCTGATAAATAACGTGGTCCAACATTTTGAGGTTCGTGCTAACTGACATGCGATGAGAGTAGTTCAAAGGAGAGTTTGAGATCCTGGAATTACTCACAACGGACATTTTCAGGAACACCTTGAGGACAAGGTGTTTTTGCGGGGTGGAGTAATGATAGACCCTGGGATTATTATTTATGGCATTATTATTAAATAAGTATTAATATAGTTTATTTATTTATTAGATATCTTTTATTTAGGAAAAGATTACGATCCGACTTTTTCTACAAGAATAGGATTACTACATAGGGTGCTGTAATGTTTATGATGTTTTAATGATAATGAAGTATTGATTAGTTAATCAATTGGGGGTCGGTTTATCTCATTAATATAAGCCATCGGGGGGTCGGGTTATCCCATTAATATAATCTATCTATCGTTTTATCGATCCGGTTCGTATCACATTGCTTATTTGAGTGTTTATCTGCTTACTTTATAGGATACTACTAAGTTTTCGTGTATAGATGAAACTGGTTATTTGCTTATTTTGGAGCAAGTATGGACGTAAATATTAACAATGAGAGAAAAGAAGCAATCCCAAACACCCTCTAACTGCAATAATTGTAAATGTATTTAAGTAAAATATGAACAAAGTAAAAGATTGAGAAGTAGAGTTGACTTATGATTTAATCTTATCTTTTAAAGTTAAGACCTTCTCGGTTGAAGTGGAAACTTCAAGGTCGACCTCTATGGAATCACCCATTTCCGGGCTTCGGTTGAAATTACTAATGGCTTTTGTAGCCAATATTGCATTCGGGTAAAAAATCTTCTCGTTGTCATATCTTAGAAAGGCAGTAGTAAAAATGTTCACTTCTTCTACGACAAGCTGCAGGTTTATATTCATAAGAATAAGTAACGAGTATTGTGTTAAGAACAAATTATTGCAAGTAGATTTAGTCCAGTATTACGTTAGCTGGACACCATCAACGACACAACGAAGAAGTTGCTGAAATGAGGAACTGGATATTTTCACCCTGATGAAACTTCGACACGGAAGCTGAAATATCTTTGTACTGTTAGTAGGGTGAGCGGGTGTTACGTGCCCTTGCTGGGATTACCAGTTTCAGGGTACGTCGTGAAGGAGGTAACACTATATGTAGTGCAGTGGAATGATCCTGCGGATGATGCTAATGCTACTTTTATTAAAAGTGACAATGATGATACTTTTGAGGATAAAGAAGAGACTGTGTACGGTGAAGGTTTTATGGAAATTTTCAAGAAGCATAGCGACCGGATAGTGAGGCTGGGGCAGTAAATCATCTTCTTGTAAGTTCTCACTTTATTATGTTTTTCTACACTATTGTATATCATCTCAAGGATCATTGATGATATGTCTCTTCTTCGAGGCATTAAGTTGTAAGTTCTAGCGAGTCATTGATCATGCAACGCTTTGCATGGGTATTGAGTAACGGGTCAAAACGAATTAGGTTCATAACTGGTCTGTTTGGGATGGCCAGTTTTTCATTCACTTTATTGTTCAATAATTCTTATATTATATGTAGTAGTTAACGTATTAACGTGTTATAAATGGTTAAAAAGCCTATATTATTTTGATTTGAGCACTTTTCTCTTTAGTCACACCATTTCACCAACCTATTTGCCCCATAGTGTATGTACTATGACCCCAATATTGAACTATACATAATGGAAGGCGAAAAGAGGTTATCAACCTCAACCCTTGAAAGCTTACATTTGCACTTGAACAATCAACTTTAAGTTGTGTGGATCCTTCGTTTCTTTTTTATATTAGGAGATTGTTAAACACATGAGGAATGAGGATTTCCGTAAAAGCTACACTTTTTAGCTTTTTGATTTTTATTTCCCTTATCTGATTTTTAAGATCTTATAAACATCTTATGCGAATGACATGTTCTTGAGCATAGGGTGTCAATCTGAGAGTAAGCTTCCGGATCACTTTTTCCAGCCAGATAGCGGGCGATCACTATGTGATAAGAAGAGTGGTTAAGTGTAAACCAACTCTCAAGGACTGTTATGCAATAAAGGTAAAGTACATGTATGATTTTATAATTATTTATATTACTATCATTCTGTTTTAAAGTGTAGGGTATGTTTTGACAAGTTGTGAGAAGATAAAGGGTTCAAGGATACAAGAGTGGAGAAGTTGCTAGGGTTAGGTAGTTATTAGTATATAAGCTCATATCTGGCTTATTGTTAGCTATAATTTTTTCATTATCTCTCTCAAAGTTGACTTGTAATCTTTCTGGTGTTCATCGTTCAGATCAATCTGTTTTGATCTTTAGTTTGATTTTCTTTCTCTTGTATGTACGATCACAAACCCAGGTATTACATTTGAAGTAATAGCCTGAGGCAGTTTAATAAAAGAATTAGGGGAGGTTGGTTAAATAATCTTGATCTTTGTTAAGTTTTCTACATGGTATCAGAGCCAGGTTGGCTTTTGATACAAAGATCTTGATTTTCTAAAAAACTAGGGTTTCTAAAATTTGGGGTTTTTCCAATTAAAATTGTTTCTGGTTATTTTTTAGTTGAATCGATTGATTCTTGGTGTCAATTGATCATATTTATGATCAATTTTTTTCCTCAAAATTTAGGGTTTGTTATTTTTTGGGGTTTTTTTTTGGTATATTGGTTTCTTGAGTAATTAATCAATGTAATTGTTGATTAATTGTGATTTTAAGTTGTTTGATTGGAAACCCCAAAATTAGAAATTGGGGTTTTTCAATCTTGGTAAGATTACTTTGATTATTGTTATTTGGTGTTCTTTGCACTAATCCTGCAGTTGGTTGAGTTGACAATTGTTTCCGCTGCGTTCTTGGTTAAAAATCATCTTGATCTTTGTGGTTATAGCTTGTTGCTGCGCTTGATAGTATCATCTCACGCTCTCTCTCTTTTTATTCTTGTTTTAGTGGGATTAGGTGTCGAGGGATATTATTGTCGATTACTGGTTGTTGTAGTGTTATAAGGTGGTCTTGTTTGGTTGGTTAAGTTTGCTTGTTGTGTTCTTGTTTTATTCATCTTGATTGTTTTTGTTATGGCTCCTGAGAAAAAGGATAAGAGTGAAATGAGGGGAGGGTCAAATGACAATGATATTGACATGTTTGACCCTCTTTACCTGCATAGTAGTTATACTAGTGGTGTTCCTCTAATTGGGTTTAAATTGGAAGGAACTGAAAATTATAAAATCTGGAAAGCTGCTATTTCTAGGGCTATTCATACTAAAAATAAACTTGGTTTTATTGATGGGAAAATACCTAAACCTGAAAGGGCTGGTTTTTTGCAAGATCAATGGGAATGATGTAATTCTGTTCTTTTAAACTGGATTCTTGGTTGTGTTTCACAAGAGGTTTATATGGGACAAGTTTTCTCTAAAGTTGCTAAAACAGTGTGGGATGAATTAGAGGAAACTTATAGCAAACAAGATGGATCTGTTATCTTTAATATGTATTATAAGATTCACTCACTTACACAGTCTAGTTCTACTCTGTCTGAGTATTACCACAAGTTTACTGGCTTGTGGAGGCAATATGACTCTTTAGTTAATCTACCTGAGTGTGTTTGTGAAAATGCTGATCAACTTAAACAACATAATCAACTGCTTAAGCTTATGCAGTTTCTCATGGGGTTAGATGATGTATATGCTCCTATAAGGAGTATTATACTCACTACTGAACCCCTTCCTGATGTTAAGGGAGCTTTTTCTACTCTATCAAGAGATGAATCCCATAGAGGTTCACAATCTCAGAGTACATCAAAGGCTGGGAATACTGCTTTTGCTTCAACACCTAACAATAGGTCTAACAAGAACTAGAATACTAATAATAATTAGGCTAGAAAACTTACTAGACCTAATTTTGTGTGTACTCACTGTAATATTGATGGTCATACAGTGGATAGGTGTTTTGAACTTATGGGATATCCTCCCAATTTCAAAAAGAACAATGGTTTTAACAAAAACTGGAATACTAATAACAAAGGTACTAGTAATCATGTGGCTTCAGGTTCAAAAGATCAATCTAATGGTTGTTCATCTAACTCTGATGAACAATTTAAAAGACTACTGGATTTGATTGGTGAAAAATCTGGCACTAGTAGCATACCTACAAATGTTGCAGGTATAAATTGTGCCTTTAGCTTTTGTACTTCAAGATTTTTAATCATAATACTAATGTTAAAACTTATAAGTTGTATGTTGGGTGGATCATTGATTCAGGAGCTAGTCAACATATGACTTATACTATGATTAACATGTTTAATGTGATTAATGTGTCTCATTTAAATATGACTGTTGGTCATCCAAATGGAACTAAGGCTATTGTCACACACATAGGAAGTTTAAAATTAACTGATAAATCTCTATACATGATGTTTTAGTTGTGCCAGATTATGAAGTTAGTCTTCTATCTGTGCACAAGCTAAACAAAGATAGTAAGTTCAGAGTCATTTTTGATGAAAATTCTTGTGATATTCAGGACTCTGTTCTAAAGACTCTAGTTGGGACTGGTAATGAAATAAATGGATTGTATTTTCTTAATACAGGTAAGAAATATTATAACAATAATATATCACAATGTTGTTTATCTAAGTGTGTTTGGCACAATAGACTTGGTCATCCTTCAGATAAGGTGTTACATTTATTAAAAGATAAACTTAAAATTGATAAAGTTAAAAGTAATATTTGTGATGTTTATCATAAAGCTAAACAAACTAGAGAACCCTTTCCTGTAAGTGATCATCAAACCAAGAGAGTTGGTGAGTTGATTAAATTAGATGTGTGGGGTCCATATAGAGTCCAAAGTAAAGAAGATTTTAGATTTTTCCTTACTGTTGTTGATGACTATAGTAGGGATGTTTGGTGATTCTTGTTATGATGCAAAGATGAAGTTTTTTTCCAATATAACTGTTTTTGTAAATCTGATTAAAAATCAATTTGGGAAAATGGTTAAGGTGTTTAGAAGTGATAATGGTACAGAATTTGTCAATAATAACATGGATAAGTTTTGTAAAGATAATGGAATTCTTCATCAGACCTCTTGTCCATACACCCCTTAGCAAAATGGTATTGCTGAGAGGAAACATAGGAATTTGTTAAATGTTGCTAGAGCCCTTATGTTTCAGGGGGGATTACCTTTGAACATGTGGACTGATTGTGTTTTGACTGCTATTTATTTGATTAACAGGATTCCAAGTTCTGTCTTGTCTGGGAAATCACCTTATGAATTAGTGTATGATAGTGAACCAAATCTCTCTTTGTTAAAAACATGTGGTTGTCTTTGTTTTGCAAATGTTTTAAATGACACGGACAAATTTTCATCTAGGTCTGAAAATTTTGTCTTTATTGGATATTTTAATGATAAAAAGGCTTATAAGCTTTATAGCCTTGAGAGTAGAAAAGTTTTCTATTCTAGAGATGTTAAGTTCTATGAGACAGTGTTTCCATTTAAGAATGGGTCTAAAAATAGTGAGTATGTTATGAGTTTTGAAAATAAGGACAGTTTAAACTTTTTTAACTTAGATGATAATGAGTCAATGTCATATGATCCCAATGATGATAAGAGAGATAATGTACAGAATAGTAGTGAGGGCATAGACAATACATTACTAGGAGGTACTGAAAAAGCTAGTGAGACTAGAAAGAGTAGTTGTGATCTTAATGATAGTAAACTAGCAGAAGTCACCAGTAATGTAGATGAAAATGCAACACTTGTTGATAATAATAGTGATTCTGAGGGTGATTACAGTCAATATCAAGATTTTGGTAATCTTTTTCAAAGTACAGTTAATTCCCCAGACAGACATGACTTGTTTAATCCTAGAAAATCATCAAGGAAAGTTGTTATGCCTAAAAAGTTTAATGATTACAAGCTGAATGCTAGTGGTAAGTATGGTATATAAAAATATGTTAATTACTCTTGTCTTAGTAAAGAGAATTACAATTTTTCTACTAGTTTGAATATAATTGTTGAACCAAAAACCTTTTCTGAAGCATCTAAAGATATAAGATGGCTTATGGCTATTAATATAGAGATGGAGGCTTTAAACATAAATGGTACTTGGATTCTTGTTGATCTTCCTGTTGGAAGAAAACCTATTGGTTGTAAGTGGGTTTACAGGGTTAAATACAAATCTATTGAGAAATTGAAAGGTTCAAAGCTAGATTAGTAGCTAAAGGATATAACCAAAGGGAAGGTATTGACTTTGATGAAACTTTTTCTCCTGTAGTTAAAATTGTAACTATGAGATGCATTTTAACTTTCGCTGTTTATAATAATTGGCCATTATACCAATTAGATATAAATAACGCTTTTCTATATGGAGACTTAGTAGAGGATGTTTATATGACCTTACCTGATGGTTACTTTGATAAGAATGATCAAAGAGTTTGTAAGCTGGTGAAGTCCTTGTATGGTTTAAAACAGGCACCTAGGAAGTGGAATGAAAAACTTACATCTGTTTAATTGAAAATGATTTTATACAAAGCAAGAATGATTTTCTATGTTTATCAAAAATAAAGATGAAGTTTTTATTGTACTTCTGGTGTATGTTGATGATCTTATAGTTACTGGCAATAATGTGGAAGAGATTCAAAAGTTTATGAAAATTTTGAGTTCCAAGTTCTTGATTAAAGATCTTGGTAAACTCAAATACTTTCTAGGCATTGAAGTTCTTGAGTCCAATACTTCTTTTTACTTAACTCAAAGAAAGTATTGCTTAGAACTTCTTACTGAGTTTGGTATGTTGGCTTGTAAGCCATGTGCAACACCTATTGATGTTAAAGAGGGTATGAACAGTAAGAGTAAATGTTGGAAATAAATTTTTACGTATTTAGGAATATTCGGTCACTCCTACAATAGATTAAGTAGTAGCTCGTAGTTCTTGTTATTAAGTTAAACAAAGTTAGCAAAGCCTAGTCCACAAAGACTAAGGCCACGACCCAATGTAAGCCAAAGCCCATCTCATGGGCTTGGGTATATAAACCCTCTCCTTAGATGTAGAGGGTGTGGATTCATCATAATTTTACACATAGTTCTTTCATTTCTCTCTCTAGAAGTGTGTTTGATTCTACCAAGTTTCTATCTCTTTCTCTCTCTAAAACATAAGCTAGATTTACATATCCTACAAATGGTATCAAGAGCCACGGGATGATTGTATTGTTTATGTGTTTGTGTTCTTGATTTTATTTGCTTTTGATCTATTTAAACCCACGTCCAATTTTTTTTCTGTTTTTATGGTTTTTTCTTGATACAAATCTTCTACATAGTTGTGCTAGAGATTTGGTATAGTTACTTTGGCTAAAAACACAAAATTTTTGGGTGTTTGGATCAATTTTTGGCTTAAAATCTCGAATTAGGTGTGTTTTGTCCGAGAAAAGTGGAAAATTCATATACTGCTTGTACTATTGCGACAGCTTACCCATCGCAATATCTAGGGTTTTGGATTGCGATCCATATTGCGACTGGTATTGCGATTGGACTTCATCTTGTGACATTGCGATCCGTATTACGATTGGGATTGCGATTGGAGTTCTTTGTTATTGCGATCCGTATTGCGATTCACATTGCGACAGGATTGTTTTTGTGATACTGCGACAGGGTATTGCGACAGTATTGCGATTTGAAGTATTGCGATTGGAAGTATTGCGATTCGATGTATTGCGATTGGGAATATTGCGATTGGACTTATTGCGATTGGACTTATTGCGATTGGACTTATTGCGATTGGACTTATTGCGATACGTGACATTGCGACAACATTCCTTTAGGCATTGCGATAGAACAACAAGTATTCCAAGATTTTTCAAAACGTGTTGGAATTTTTGGTTTATCGAGAACATAATTTAGGGGATTTTAACATTATTTCTCGGCTTCTACACACAACAACAAACACTTTTACTTTCTCTCATTGTTCGATAAACTTTGTAAAACTTTACTTATAGAAATGGAGTACACATCTCTTACGGATAAGTCCATCCTCTCGGGTACGGATAATCGTCCACCTATGTTGGAGAAGTCTATGTACGAGGATTGGATTTCCCGAATGGAACTTTACATGTTGAACAAAGACAATGGACATCTCATTTAAGCATCGGTGCTCAATGGACCATTAGATAAATGGTACAGTGACGGAAGGTACGACTACTCGTCCTCGTACAACGGGTGAATTGACTGGAGATATGAAGATTCAAGACAAGTGTGATAAGTATGCTACAAACATCATTCTTCAAGCCCTTCCTCCAGATGTCTACAAACTCGTCAGCAAACATAAAGTTGCCAAAGAGTTATGGGATAGAATTCGTGTTTTAATGCAAGGCACCTCGTTAACTAAACAAGAACGAGAGAGTAAGCTTTATGATACTTTTGATAAGTTTGCCTATGTGCCAGGGGAGACTTTCAATGATTACTATCTAAGATTTACCCTATTATTGAATGAGCTCAATATATATGGCATGACAATTCCTACCTTTCAATTGAACACCAAGTATTTGAACACTCTTCCTTCAGAATGGAAAAAGTACGTGACGGATGTTAAATTGGCTAAGGACTTGCATAACACCAATGTGGATCAACTTCAAGCTTTTCTTCAACAACACGAATGCCATGTGATCGAGGCTCGGTTGTCTAAACCTCAAGTTCATGATCCACTTTCCATGTATGCTTCTCAACAAAACATGGCTTATACTTATCAACAACCATCATACTTGCAGCAGCCACCACCACACACCTATCAGCAACCACATCAACCATCTTATCAACCACCAATGATGCCACAACAAGAATTTCAACAAAGTGTTCATCAACAATATTTTCCACAGCAATCACCATATCAGACATCACCATCACAAGCCAACACTTCTCCAATGGGCTATACTCCCCAGCAAGGATATTTTCCAATAGAAGCACAACCAGCACAAGCTTTCTACTCTAATGAACTTCCACCAATCCAAGCACCGGTCTTTACTCCAAATGATACGCCAACTGATGTTCTAAACCAATCTCACTTCCTACTTGTCAAAACTTGTTGCAACTAGAGGATTTCCACCAACAAACAATCAGCTCAGCACCTCTTCAAATCCTCGACAACAAGCTACTGTTCAAGATGGTCAAGTAACAGTGCAACCTATTCAGGGAAGGAAAATTCATATGGACCTCCTATAAGGACTGTGAATGCTCAAGCTGAGAATTCTCAAGCTAATGGAAATGGAATCCCCATTCGTCCTCAAAAGGTTGTGACTTGCTAAAATTGCCGAGGACAAGGTCATATGGCTAGGAAATGCACTCAGCTGAAAAGGAGAAGGGATGAAGCGTGGTTTCGTGAGAAAATGTATTTGGTTGATGCTCAGTCTAAGGGAAAGATTTTTGATTCAGAGGAGTTAGCATTTCTTGCAGACCCAGGGGTAGCAGATACTGAAGGCATTGCAGTCGTTTCCACTTCTAATGTAGCTTATCAAGCAGATGATCTTGTCGCATATGATTCAGATTGTGATGACATTCACTCTGCCCAAGCTGCTCTCGTTGCTAATCTCTCTCACTACGGTTCTGATGTCGTCAGTGAGGTACCCACCACAACCAATCTTGGTAATGATGATAACCCACATCAAGTTGGGCATGAAAATGACAACCTCGAACAACATTCGGGAACTAGTAACTCAAATGATGTGGTACCCAATCCTACTCATTTGATTGAACCTCAACCAAATGCTACGACGGGTATGGAATCTTATGCTCAACATGATTTGGTCATGGTGCCTAAACATATTATTGATCAAATGCATATGGCTCTCAGACAATCCGTAGATACGAATTCCACCCTAACTGTTGAGCTTGCGTTGCATAAAGAAAAGGTCAAAACTTTTGAAATGGTCCCTCAAGCAGAGAAATTAACATGTTCTGAATTTGTCCAATTTCGTTTTGAAAAAAGTGAACACTTGAAAGAAATAGAATTATTAAAAGCTAATCTTTCCAATGAATTAAAAGCAAAAGAGTCGGTTGTCAATGATTTTCAGAAACTTAAAATAGATTTCGAAACTCTCGAGTCTAAAAAGTTTGAATCAGAAATGAGCAATGCTAAATCTTCCTACTATATCCTACTACGTATCCTCCTACTCACATCAAATTATAACATGTGTAATCCACTCATTCTCTTTCTTAATTTCATCTATTGATCATTCTATTTGTCAATATCATATAAGTAGGAGGATATGTAGGCACATGAAGTAGGAGGATAAATCATTTTCCATCAGAAATTAATGCTACCAAACTTCTTAAATTCAAGGAACAACAGCTTTTAAAACAATACGCTTCCACAGAAAAGGTTCATCTTTTAACTAAATCATTTAAAGAACTCAAACTTAAGCGTCTTGAAAATTTACCACCTAATCCCGGTTATGCAAAACAAGCTCAGGAATATATTTCCGGTCTTTATGATATGACCATAATTGGCAAATCAAAAGAAGCACCTTATGTTCGTAGTTCTAAGGAGACACAGTCACTTACGGAAGAAACTCATTCTAAAATGTTTTCAAAATTCCATACGATTGATTATGATAAGCATAATAGAGATCAACTTTCTAAAAAGACACGCATTCGCTTACAAAAAGAACTAACTGAACTAACAGTTCTTGTGCCCCCAAGTTTGTCAAATGAAAACCCTCCTAGTACGTCTCCTACACTTGTCAAAACGGATTTAACGAAGTTACTTCCACCGTTAAGTAAGGCGTCCGTTAACTTAAAAGCGGTACACCAACACTTAGCCGATTTTGACAAGGTCATTTTGGAACGTACGACGGCCACGGCCATAACGGAAGGTGAATGGAACTTTGAGCACACTAGAGCTGCGTTCGGAGACGAAATTGTTCCGTTTGTAAAGAATGTTAAAGCTTGTCTTAGTAATCTTGATCAAGATTTGCATTTGAAATAGAAGAAGTTAAACGTGTTTTCAATGAAATGGATGATGCTTATGAAAACAGTTTACTTGAAATAGAACGGGTTTCTCGCCAAAATGATCAGCTTCTGAAACAAGTGATGTCTCATGATATAGTTTTTGTCTATGTGAATAAAAGTGTTGATAATGATTCTATTTCGCATAATGTTGAATTTATGGATAATATGTTAGATAGTCTTTGTCACGAATCGAACGCTGAATTTTTAAAGCTTCAAGATTCATATTCTTCGCTTTCAAAACGTTTTGATAAGATTCAAACACATTGTATTTCGCTTGAATGCAAGCAACAATTTATTCAAGAAATCTTTGAAACGTCATTCGAAGGTGTTAATATCGATGATGCAAACTTTGAAAAGATATTTCGATTGAATTTACAATCAAAACAGCGTAAGCCAAGTGACAAAGTTGCTAAATCTTTGCCGATTGAAATAGAGAAATCTAAGGAGCTTAACTCCGTGAACGTACTTGAGGCCGCTGAGAATTTTAAACTTGATCTAGATAATCGAGTTTCCAAGATTTTTTCCAAAGTTGATAACTTAAAACAGAAAGATACACGTCTCTTGGATTCAGTAAAGCCCGCATGTTAATACCACTACACAAAATCAATCATTGATTGAACAACTGAATCGAAAGTCGGTGGAAATATCTGATTTGAGGGAACAAATTTGTGATAAGAATCTGGCCTTGGCTGAGTTAAAGGAAACACTTCGTACTCTAAAAGGTAAGAATGTTGTGAATAACGTAGCCACTGTCTCAGCATCGTCCTCTAGTGCAATCAAAAGGAACCTTATTGCGGTCACATCATTTAATAAGGTCCCTAGGACTAAACCATCTCAAACTTTGGTCACTAAAGATAAGGCGGAATCAAAACCAGCTTCTAATATTCCCGTGTTGCCTTCTATAGGAGTAAGCACCACTACTAAGGCTCAAAGATCTAAGATTAAAAGAAACAAGAAGAATGATAGGATCTTGCCCTCATCTAGTAGTACAGTGAAGAAGAAAGTAGGAGCCCATCCTAGGAATGTTATTTCTGTTTTGAATAAAAAGAATCATGTAGCTAAACATAAAGGCTCTGCGGTCGTGCATCGTTCTAAGCCTACTGTGAATTCTAATTTGAAATGTTGGAATTGCAATGAATGTATGTTTTCTAGTCGTCATGATTCTTGCCTTATTGACCATGTGAATGAGATGAATGCCCGGAAAAATGGATTAGAATGGAAACCGACTGGGAAAGTGTTAACCCAAGTTGGTTGGTTGTGACGCCCCACTGGTAGAACTTTCACTATACTAGGAAATATGTGCCCTTTAACTAGGATCACTCCAACTGAAGCGAAGAAAGCGTGCCCTTTAACTAGGAGTACCAAGGCTACCAAAACATAAACGTGTCCTTTAACTAGGAACACTGACACTACTAAAGGAACCAAGTGCCCTTTAAATAGGTCTACTCCCACTGTAGTGCCCGCGAATAATCCAAATCTAAGCAAGTTGGAACAGTAAAACCTGTTAGTGCTAAAACTCACATTAGAAAACGCAGGAAATCTAAGGGTCTCATAAATGCTAGCAATTCTGATAATCTAATATCTCTATCTGCTAACACTCCGGAACTAATAGTTTCCAATGCATCGTCTACTGTTGTTATTGAAAACGGGTGGTCCAAATTGTTCTCTGGTATTTGGAATCTGGTTTCTCCAAGCATATGACCGGAGATCGCTCTCAGCTCAGAAATTTCGTTAGCAAGTTTCTTGGTACGGTTCGATTTGGAAATGATCATATTGCAAAGATAATGGGTTATGGCGAATATCATATTGGGAATGTTATAATTCAAGAGTGTATTATGTGGAAGGTCTCGGTTACAACTTATTTTCTGTGGGACAATTTTGTGATGCAAACCTAGAAGTTGCTTTTCGAGAGCATAATTGCTTCATTCGTAATTTGGAAGGGGTTGATTTATTGAAAGGTACTCGAGGGAATAATTTGTACACTTTGTCTCTACAAGACATGATGGCCGCTTCTCCCGTATGTCTTCTCTCCAAAGCTTCGAAGACTAAGTCATGGTTATGGCATCGACGGTTATCTCATCTTAACTTTGACGTTATTAATCATTTGGCAAAAAACAAACTTGTTCGTGGTCTTCCTAAACTTTCATTTCATAAGGATCATTTGTGTTTCGCGTGTACAATGGGGAAAAGCACTAAGAAATCATACCAACCTAAGACGGAAGACACCAACCAAGAGAAACTTTATTTGTTGCATATGGATCTTTGTGGGCCAATGCGTGTTGAAATTCTTAGTGGAAAAAAGTACATCCTCGTAATTGTCGATGATTACTCTCGGTTTACATGGGTGAAATTTCTTAAAACAAAAAATGAGGCACCTAAATTCATCATCGGATTTCTCAAGATGATTCAAGTATGTCTCAACACTACTGTGCGACGCATTCGTACAGATAATGGAATCGAATTTGTGAATCAAATTTTGCGTGATTATTATGAAGAAGTTGGCATATCTGATGAAACATCCGTAGCTCGCACTCCACAACAAAACGGTGTCGTTGAAAGGCGAAATCGCACACTTATGGAAGCTTCTCGAACGATGTTAATTTACGCAAAGGCTCCATTGTTTTTATGGGCAGAAGCAGTATCTACAGCAGTGTACACCCAAAACCGGTCACTAATTCGTAAACGTCATGGTAAAACACCTTATGAGCTTCTCCATGGAAAAGTACCAGATTTATCATATCTTCATGTATTTGGTTCTCTTTGCTATCCAAATAATGATGGTGACAATTTGGGAAAACTTCAACCAAAGGCTGATATTGGTATTTTCATTGGTTACGCCCCCGCAAAGAAGGCATACCGAATCTACAACTGTAAGTCTCGTAAGATCCTCGAAACTATGAATGTTGATTTTGATGAGCTGACAACTATGGCTTCTGAGCAAAGCAGCTCTGAACCCGCACTTCATGAAATGGGACCCAGGAACATTAGTTCTGGTCTTGTCCCAAACAACCCTACTTCATCATCATTTACACCACCTTCTAGGACTGAATGGGATATGTTGTTTCAATCGTTCTTTGATGAATTCTTTACTCCTCCAAGTATTGTTGCTCCAGAACCTGAGGTAATAGCTACGGTAACCAAAGTTGTCGCTCCAGTAACCGAAGCACAATCAGATACATCTGCACCTACAATTGGTCAAGATATTCCATCAACGAGTAATTCTCAACCAACACCCGAACCAACTACCCATGTCATGCCTATTGATGATGAAGAGGATGACGATGATCACGATTTGGAATTCTCTCAAATGCGTGAACTTCCATTCTTTGGTGTACCTATTCCCGAATCTAATCAAGCCGGGTCGTCCACCTCAGAGGAAGCTCCTACTACAGTTTACTCCAATCCACAGATTCGTGAACATGACAGCAAGTGGAAAAAGGATCGTCCTATAGATTTTATTATTGGTGACCCTAATCGTCCGGTATCCACACGAAGTCAGTTACAAGAAAATGCAATGTTTTGTCATTTTGATGCTTTTCTCACTGAAGTTGAACCTAAGACATGGCAAGAAGCTTTTACTCAATCCTGCTGGATAGAAGCTATGCAAAAAGAAGTTAATGAATTTATACGTCTTGAAGTATGGGAACTTGTCCCATGCCCGGATCAAGTGCAGTTACTCACTTTGAAATGGGTTTACAAGGTGAAACTCGATGAGTTAGGCGGAATATTGAAGAACAAAGCTCGTGGATACAAGCAATTATTAGGCATCGACTTTATGGAATCCTTTGCACCTGTTGCCCGTTTGGAAGCTATTAGACTATTCCTCGCTTATGCAGCCCACATAAATATGATCGTCTATCAGATGGATGTGAAGACGACATTTCTTAATGGTGAAATCAAGGAAGAGGTCTATGTTCAACAGCCGGATGGTTTTGTGAATCCTAAATATCCTAATCATGTGTACAAGCTTAAGAAGGCTCTCTATGGGTTGAAGCAAGCTCCACACGCATGGTATGATCTATTATCACAATTTCACATTACGCAAGGCTTCGCTAAAGGCAAGGTGGATCCCACGTTGTTCATTCAGAAACCAGGTAAAGATATGATTATGGTAAAAATATATGTTGATGATATTATATTTGCAGCCTCGACCCAAACCTTACCTGACGTGTTTGGGAAACTCATGTCTTCCAAGTTTAAGATGTCAATGATGGGCAAGGTATAATTCTTCTTAGGTCTTCAGATATCTCAGAGTCCCAGAGGCATCTTTATCAATCAATCCAAGTATGCCCTTGAATCTCTTAAGAAATATAAGATGAAATCTTGCGACCCCGTGGATACTCCAATGGTGGAACGAACAAAGCTTGATGCAGATCCACATGGAGTTGCCGTTGATCTGACACATTACCATGGAATGATCGGTACTCTTCTGTATATCACAGCTCGTCGACCTGATCTTCAGTTTGCTATATGTATGTGTGGTCGGTATCAAACTCGACCTACTGAGTTACACTTGGCCACTGTGAAACGGATCTTTCGATATCTTAAAGGAACCATTAATCGGGGACTTTGGTATTCGAAGGACTCTTCGATTGCACTTATGGAATTTGCAGATGCGGATCACGCGGGTTGTCAAGATACTAGGCGTAGCACGAGTGGAACTTTGCAACTACTAGGAGATCGACTAATCAGTTGGGCATCGAAAAGGCAGAAAAGCGCTGCCATTTCAAGTATGGAAGCAGAATACATAGCTATGTCCGGTTGCTGTGCTAAAATTCTTTGGATGAGATCGCAATTAACCGACTATGGTCTAGGTTTCAACAAAATTCCGATGTACTGTGACAACAAGAGTGCAATTGCCTTATGCTGCAACAATGTTCAATTCTCCCGGTCGAAGCATATTGACATTTGCTACCATTTCATCAAGGAGCAAGTGGAAAATGGAGTAATCGAGCTTTACTTTGTCCGATCTGAGTATCAATTGGCGGATATTTTAACGAAGGCTTTAGATCGCGCTCGAATGGAATTTTTGGCCGACAAGCTAGGAATGAGAACCTTCTCGCCTGAGACTCTTAAGGAACTGGCAGATGAAGCGAAAAAATAGTGATGGTAAACTATTCTCCGTATCCTTGGTGATCATCTGTATATATTGTTTATATTTTTATCCACAAAAGCAAAATACAAAAATATAAAACCATATAAAAACCATAAAAATTGAAAAATTCAGAAAAATCCAAAAATATTTTTCATTTTAAATCGGGCATGTCTTTTAGTACGGTAATATTTACGGCCTTAGAAATGTCGATTAAAATTGACACGACGCCATAAATAGAGTTCGTACAAAAGTTGTAAATATTTCATAAAACATGCCATAATGGCTTGTAGTTATTTCTGACTGCAACCCGTTTTTCACATTAAAGTCAAGTATTTCTTATGAAAGCTTTGGCTCATAACGGGAATTAATTTTCTCGGGCAAGGTTTACTTTAAAACCTTGTAAGGGATCAAGTTTACTTTATAACTTGGTCTAACACAAATCTATGTACGCATCAGTGCATTTATTTGTTAAAACAAGAGAAGTCTTGTTTTTATGAAGCTATCATCTCTACAACCATAGCTATCTACAATTGGTATCTACATACTCGACGATGCAACAACTCAACCGACGACTACAACTCTTTCAATAGAACACGGTTCAACAATTGAGGGGGAGCAATTGTCAAGCATTCAGAATCTTCGATGCCGAAAGTGCCAAGTTCACAAACTGGTGTCAAGACAACAATACCAATCGTACACTGGTGTCAAGAGATGACTTCAGACATGACGAGGCGACCAACATATGCTGAAAAGAACCATTTGATCTTATCATATGATGTTCTCATCAATCAGGTCTAACCTTGTCAATTTTTTCTAATATGGTGAATATGTGATCATGTTACAAATCGGTATCATATCTCATACATTTGATATTAAATCGGACTTGCATTTTTATTCCCAAAACCTTTGTTAAAACTTCATTAAATCAATTGATATTAAAAACATCGATTGGGTTAATTTTTTTAATATGGGGGAGAAAATGTGATTTAATTTGGGAAATTATCACAAATGGTTTGACTTAATGTGCTGGCTCATCCCGACATATGCGAAATGTTTTCGAATATCGTGGCATATGTTAAGGGGGAGCAAAACGGATTTGCATATCAAAATGGATTTTCATGGTGACATATACTTACCTAAAACCCATTTATTTCACGACGATGAAGATTGTGGTGACATAAGGATGGTAGGATAGGTTAAGTCCTATGATTCTTCCAGAACCGGAGGAATGTCCCAAGGACATTCCATAGCTAGAAATAGTAGTCCTTAGGAAAGTTGGAGAAAAGATTCTGAATGTAGCTGAATGCCGACCAAGTACTTAAGTTAGCACTGGAACAATCACAACAAGGTGCTAGTTATGATGTATTGGTAAGCATTAAAGGAGTTGAAGAATGAAAAAAGAATTGTAAAGATAAAGGGTGTAAAGAAAGAAGCCCTCCTTACAACCTTAGGCAGAAACCGGGTCAATACACATGCTATTGAGATCATTTTAAATGATGCTCGATATTTAAGTTAAGACATCATGGACCCAGTGATACAATGCACAACCCATCCCAGCTAACTCAGATATGTCTCAAAAGGTATTTGTTTTAATCACACTGAGACAACACGTTATCTATCAATTTATTCACTCCGAATAAATAGGTATTGAAAAAGGTGGCACTCCTCTCCAGCCTCCGATCACTAAATTCCAAAATGCACGATCGAGTCTAGAGCCATTTGAGATCATCAAATATCTCATTAGGACACACTTCCATATTTCCTTGCTTCATCAGACACTATGAAAAGTAAGAAAGATCTTAAGAGTCCTACGCAAAATCTTCATGATCTTGCCTGAACATCCGAGTAATACGAAAGTATTTACAATGAAGATGGAAATCCTTCTTGAGCGAATATCAAAAAGCTCATGGTAGGTGACTTGTGCGATTCTTTATGAATCAAACTTGTGATAACTGGAAAGCAACAATGTTTTATTTCTTAGTTGAACTTAAACACGTTCCAGGCCTCTACGCAATATCTTAGTGATCTTGCCAGAACACTCAGAGTGATACCTTAGTGTTCACAGTGATGAGTGAAAATCCTTCTGGTGTTAACCTCAAACAGCACTTGGTAGGTAACTTGCAAGATTCTATACGAATCAAGCTCGTGACAACTGAAAAGCAACGATGGTGCGGTTCTTAATTGAATTTCACTTGTTCCAGGAACATGAATTGACGGCTTCAAATCATGCGGATAGTTTTATCCAAATGATTCACTCTTTATGTTCGCAGTCAGCTTTGGACGGTCGAATAAAGAGAACGGGTTTACCCACGAAATCTTGTCAAGGAGGTTCTTAATTGAAACTACCTGTCACAAGTACGATATTTTATATCGTCCAACGGTCTTCACCGACTGGAGGTAAAATGCTACAGAGATAGAATGAAATGTTCAAATCCATTTCGTTCGTGTCTACTTATGTTGCGGCATTTGAAGATGGTGGCGTTGCAGAATCCAAGAAGAAGTCATCCCCGCATGGTTATACATTATGCACTTAATATTTCATCTAATTCTAGAAATCCTAAAATTCAAGTCTTCCGCTGTATCGAACTCTGAAGCTTTCAAGAATTACAAAGGTATAAGTATGTGGGACGTGATGTCACGAAGAGGCGAAGATCACTAGTGAAGGATGCACAAGATCAAGGCAAGAGATTAATGCTAAAGATTGATATCAAATATCACATCAACATGTTCACCAAAAAAGAAAAAGAAAAGAAAGACGAAGACTAGGAGCTCAAGACAAGCATAGTATGCTAGGTTTATTTTATTATTGTAACTTGGGTAATGCCCTTGTTTGGAGTGACCTCCCTTAGGGGGAGATTGTTGGAAATACGTTTTTACATATTTAGGAAGATTAGGTCACTTCGACAATAGATTAAGTAGTAGCTCGTAGTTCTTGTTATTAAGTTAAACAAAGTTAGCAAAGCCTAGTCCACAAAGACTAAGGCCACGGCCCAATGTAAGCCCAAGCCCAAGCCCAAGCCCATCTCATGGGATTGGGTATATAAACCCTCTCCTTAGATGGAGAGGATGTGGATTCATCATAATTTTACACATAGTTCTTTCATTTCTCTCTCTAGAAGTGTGTTTGATTCTACCAAGTTTCTATCTCTTTCTCTCTCTAAAACATAAGCTAGATTTACATATACATATCCTACAGTAAAGGTACTGATATTGATAAACCTTTGAAAGGAGTTAATAACTATCAAAAGCTAGTTGGTACGTTGATTTATTTGACTCATACTAGACCTGATATAAGCTATGTTGTTCATGTCCTAAGTCAGTATATGCATGCACCTATGCAGTTACATTTGAAGCTTAGTCATACGATATTTGAAAATTTCACCTGGAAAAGGACTCACTTTTAATAAGAGTGATAGTCTTAATCTTGGTGTTTATGTTGATTCTGATTGGGCTAAGTGCAAGCTTACAAGAAAGTCAGTGACTAGGTATTGTGTATTTCTGGGTAATAGTTTGGTATCTTGGAAAAGTAAGAAACAATCAATGTTATCTAAATCATCTGCTGAGACAGAGTTTAGAGCAATGCATAGTGTTACTTGTGAGGTAATGTGGATTATGAAAGTTCTTGCTGAACTTAATATTAATCCAGTATTACATGTTCCTTTGAGATGTGATAATAATTATGCAATACAGATAGCTGCTAATCCTGTGTTTCATGAATGGACTAAGCATTTTGAGATTGAGCTCTTTTTCTTAAGAGAAAAAGTTGTTGCTGGTATAGTGAGGACTGTTAAAGTCAAGTCTGCTGATAACATATCAGATGTCTTTACAAAAGGTTTGAGTATTGCTGAGCATCATAAATTTTGTGAAGGTCTTGGTTTGTATGACCTTTATAGAGTTGGTTTAAGGGGGAGTGATAAGAAGAGTGGCTAAGTGTAAACCAACTCTCAGGGACTGTTATCCAATAAAGGTAAAGTACATGTATGATTTTATAATTATTTCTATTTCTATTATTCTGTTTTAAAGTACAGGGTATGTTTTGACAAGTTGTGAGAAGATAAAGGGTTCAAGGATACAAGAGTTGAGAAGTTGCTAGGGTTATGTGAGACCCCCAAAATCTGACATGGAACAACTAGGCAACGAGGGGGTAACACGTCATAGTACAAGAAACAATGAATTACAGTTCATACAAAGCTGACGAAATAAACACATGTACATTACATCATAAAAGGTCAGAGTTTTTAAACATAGGTCCCAGAGTTTTAAAAGCGGAAAATTATATTATTTCGTCTCGATTTATAACAATAAGTTTCCCAAAAGATTGAATAAACTTCTGGTAGTTTATATAAAACAAATCTTTCAAAAGCATCACAGAAATCTCCAAGCTGTGATAATATCTTGCGGGCTCCCATCCAAGCAAAGCTAAGTAATAATACCTAAGATTAAACATGTAAAATCGTAAACATAAAGTTGAGTGAAATTCATAGGTTTAGCAATAAGGATGTGGAACACAAGCATTCATTTGTAAAACAAGTAGTATAGAGTATGTTTATGATCATTAACCATATTCTGAAACATTATTATTGCTGTTTTGTTCATGAACCAAGCTTAACTCAGTGTAAGTTCCTCTAGTCAGTATTCAGCCTAAATACTCAAGTGAATAAACAAATATTAGTGCGTCAAGGTAATCGGGACGGGGATAGTCAATCCCGATGGATCGACCCACAACATTCGCGCTTGGTAGCAGGATAAATTAACGGTTCATGATCAATGAGAGGTAACTTAAGGCTAAAGACTAAAAGCAATAATATCATAGAAAACCAGTTGGAAATCCTCAAGTTCTGGAAAGCATACAATTTCTGGATAGCATACAAGTTGAGGATAACACACAGTTGTTAAAGGGTTGTGTTCCACCATGTAAAATCTCACCGTGTTTAGAAACCATGTACAAGTAAAAGGGGCTATGAACTCACCTTAGCCACGAGGTAAGTCAATCACGGTACTCAGCAACTGAGTAGAAACAATGGTAGTGAGACGATCACCCACGATATGGATGCCCGGGGAAACAAGAAAACCGCAACCTATGAAAATAAGGCGCGCGTTAAGACTCAAACTCAAATATCGATATGTACCAAATATAATATGACTCAAATATTTTCAAAGTATTCATGTTTAAAAACCATTGACACGAACCAAATGAATTCATACTAACCATTATCCAACACTACACGATTAAACACTTGTACACTTGAAATTGACCCGTCAATAGGCGCCAAGTCAACGCAAGTCAAACTATTCTTTAACCTTATTTGGACCAGTAGCTAAGTCATTTATATATTGACTAAGCACTTGAGTAAGTCACCATGTCCGATGGTGAACACTCAAACTCACGCAACACAAACATTGAACTAAGTGTCCAAAATAAAAATCAGCAAGTACACCCCGAATGTACACACCGATCCACCCTATCTAGACTTGTCCGTTTTACATGAAAATTGGTGTCAAGGTCACTTATAACCTGTATAAGACCTCACCAAAATTTGAGCTAATGTTCACACTTTAAAACCCATCAGCTCGACACTTTACTCGACTCCAAATTTTAGGATAGATTTGTACACTTGTTTTGTAACACCGTTTGGACCACTTTAAAAATACTAATTCGACAATCTGTCTTTTGAAACCACTACTAGACTCTTCAAACTCAGTTTGTAAACTTTGAAAATCAGTAGTATCAACTATCTAACCAAGCATAAAGTCCCCGAGAGTCGACCCAAAATCAGCCACAATTTCGGATTGTGCCGACTTGCGTCTCCCGGTACACGAAAACTAAAACTAGCATAACTTTTGACTCGTAATGAATTAGAAGCTCTATCTTATACCAAAACGACCGTCTCGGAAAACTCTACAACAATTTCAGATAATCTCAGTCATTCAAAGACCTTAAACCCACGAAACATTATGTTTAAAGCTGCTGTCCCAAATTAGCCTTTTAGAAAACATGACAAATCCATTTTTCAAGCAAAACCACTCATTCCCATACCTCTAGGATCACTATACTTTCATTACTATCAACCAAAAACACTCCTAAACACATGCATGTAAAATTTAACAAAATCAAAGATAAAAAATCAACCTTTTTAGGATCAAAACATGATGATCTTACCAAAAATAATACATGCAAGATGATTTAAACATCAATCCACCATGAAATTATAAAATCTTTAAATTTTGATGCATGTTCTTGAATTTGATATCATTAGAATCATCATTGAATTCTAAGGTTGGGTCTTAAATTAATTTTGATTAGATAATTGTGGATGATGGTGTTTTAGGGTGTTTTGTGGTGGGAAGGTGGCGGCAAAAGGGTGGGGTGGGGAGAGATTGTGTGTTTTTTTTACAAATGATATGTGGTTAGTTAGTGGAAGTAAAATGGGTTTTTATATGGTGTTTAGTTGTAGGGACCAATATTGCCAACTTTGAAACTTGTGGACTTAAAAACAATTAATAGTTTTAAAGGGTAGAAAATGGTTATTGGTAAATATTGAAAATATTTACGGGGCTCGGGTTTCGTAAAAATACTTTTCAAAAGTTACAATGCATCATAAAAATAATTATACGATTTCCCGACACAACTTAATACGTAATTAAAACGACATCATCGAAAATATTAATTATCGAAACAATCGATAAATAAACGTAAACTTTTGGGCATCCGTCGGTATTGCGATCACTAGGAATTCTCGTTGTACATTGATTTAGAATAAACTCGTTGTAAAACGCACGCGGGTGTTTTAAATCAAAAACATTGATTTAAAATAAATATGGAAAAATAAAATAAAAATTTATAATTCCATACAAAGTATTTATCGATGATCAGAAAAATACTTAAAAAGTATAATTTAAAAATCTCAGGATTTACATATAGCAATACAAGAAAACGTAATACGTTGGAAAAATTCAAGAAGCACGAATACAAAGAATAAAATAATGCTGGGAAAGTACGGGTTCTCACTGTCTTCCCCCCTAAAGGAACTCTGGTCCCCAGAGTTCTCCTGAAAATAGTAGAAGATGCAAACAAGAGGAGGTAGAAAGTGTATAACAAAATTCATTGCTCCCCAGGTAATTTCTGTACCACGACGAATCTTAACAATTGGAATTCACTACGCTTCAGTTTCTTAGCTCCATTTCAGATAAATTTTCAGTCTTGGATTAGAATAACGATCTTTCAATACGGAGATACATCAAGAGATAGAATTGTTGGAAATACGTGCGATAAGCTAACAAGAATGAACACAATAATCGCTTAAACAGGCAAAGTGCGATAAAATGAACCAAGATTAAAACAAGGGGTCGCAAGTCGTGCAACTGTAAAACGTGAAAATCTTAAAACGTAAGAATCTAGTCACAAGTGAAATAGACGGGAAAAATGAATAACATATGATCATTTAAAATACAATCTGTCGAAATCAGTTGATTAGTATTTTGGTATTACTTTAAAACTTAGTTTTAAATATTTTCTTTATTAAAAGAAAATTTTACCAGGTGTAGTGATTAAGAATCAAACTCTATATAAAATGAGTGGGTAAACAGTTGTCAAATCTTTTTTTTCTTGATCAGGATTTTCGAAGCAAAAGTAGAACAGTTCAAAATAGTTATCCTGATCGGCTTAAGAACTTTTGGGTGACTGTATGAAATTATTGTTAAAACTCAGGTTTAACGTTACAATTAGGAAAAAAAATCAGATTTTCCAAGTTATTTAGAATCATTGATAGAAATTATAAATAATTTAATAATTTCATTAGGTTGACAGTAAAGTATGATAAAATCAATTACTTTAAAAGATACAACTTGACACTGTTTAAACATAAGTTAAAAATTTACCCAAGAGGATGTACAGATTCGATATTAAACTTGAAATGGGTAGTTTGACAATTTAAACATTTGGTAAAATGTATAAAACGTTCTTAAAAATTAATAATAATTTTTAGAAATTCAAGAAAGTGTTTAAGATATCAAACAATAAACACGTAACAGTTTCTGGTTTCCAGAAAGTGACAAAATAACAAACGATTATGAAACGAATATCGATCTACAATTAGTATACAAGCAATAGCACGAGGGAATAAAACGGAAGTTGTATAAACTCTTAACGAACATAATAGAATAGATGAATCGATGATAAGGACAATAAGAAACAAGGATTATAGCAAGATTAATTCACGAGTGCGGATGGCGTCACCAATAACGGCTTATTAAGTTCTCGGTGGTCGAAATACGATCGAAAGGGAAAAGCCACACAACGACTTTTCGAATCAAAGAAAATTCTTAAGAAGTTACTTGATAGTAAGTCCAACAAA
Source organism: Glebionis coronaria (assembly GCA_025667525.1). Classification (NCBI taxonomy): domain Eukaryota; kingdom Viridiplantae; phylum Streptophyta; class Magnoliopsida; order Asterales; family Asteraceae; genus Glebionis; species Glebionis coronaria. The sequence continues at coordinate 127,597,781 of CM046878.1, read as the reverse complement.
ATGATCATCATTAAAATGAGAGGCGAAATCAATCAGCGGTTCACACGAATGAATTTCAAGACGACAAAGTCTAACACACATCATGACAATTACATGAAATCATCGTTCACGTCCAGTCGTAAATCATTAATCGCGTCCAGAGACGTTTCGTAGTTCTACCAAGATAGATAAAGAAGATCGATCGATGAAGAGGCATAATAACGTTGAAACTTTCAAGTCTGGTATCACTGGTAAGAATTTAGGCAAATGGTAACGAAAATCGTATCATGAGGATGATGAGGTAACAAGTAAGGCAATGATCGTCGAGTATGGAAATATGTGTTTGAGGCATGTACTTTGTTCAAGAAAAGATAAGGGTTCATATGTGTATATCACAGATTGTTGTTACTCACATAAGATGTAAAAGTTTTCAAAACTTTATTTTTATCTAACTTTTTAAGAAACATAACTAAAAAATTCATTGTTGGTCAAATATTTTGGGCGACTACTATTCGGCCTTGCATGGCTCCTTCTAAATTAAGCATAGGTGATCAGGCCATGCGTAATTTAGGACTAGCAATGCGATGCTCATTTTCGTCAAACCAGTATTACAGGTCATATTATTTAAAATATGTATATAATGCCATTTTTAAAAATATAAATAAAAATAGTTTATGAAACTATTCGCCGATAAGTTACTGGCTAGATATTTAATTCAACAATTGTAATGTTACAAGATTCTTTACAAGACCCAAGGTAGAACAATTTGTGAGTATACATTGTAAAATTAATATAAATTAATTTTATAAGATAGCATTCAATTATTTAAGAAAGCCCAAATGAAACCTTTTGTAAAATGATTCGCAAACAAGACCAGTTTGACTTTATATGGTAACATGACAATAGTTTATAAAGTAGCGAGTGGGTTACAAGAGGGAAAATAAGGAGTAGTTCAAGACAGTCAACGAAATGGTTACAAGGTGATAAGGTTTCAAGAGGTTTAGCCGAAATCGTCAAGAGACACGTGTCAAGATGGTAACGAACGATATGAAAGCAAGAACTTCAACCTCGGTCCAATTTAGTGGTACGATAGAAGCAAAGAAAGACAATATAGAATGACAAATAAGTCATATATAAAAGAAAGGATAAAGGAATCCATATGTGCACATCTTGATTTATTTGACATAATATACTTTTAAGAAAGTAGGGTATCAGTTAACAAATAGTACAATCACTCCGAAAAGTTTCTATATTAAGAAGTTACCGAATCTCAAAAGTTCAAGATCAATGTATATGTATGACCGAACTCAAGTTACTATTTTATACTTGTTCAAACACAATCCTTGTTCTTAGTTTGCAAAATATCATTAGTTAAAGTTTTACGAGCTCAACGAACTCAAAAATGCTTGAAATCATATTTTTAAAGTCTATCAGTTTTGACTATTGGGGTTGACTAGACCAATTAACTCACTAAACGATATTCTAAGACTCGAAGTCTAATGCATTTCGATGTAAAACAATGTTTTGAACAACTTTCTAGTTTTACCCGAGACTTGGAACGGAATAAAATTGGACGAAAATGCCCTTCCATTAAATCTGTCAACATAATGATATTTTATAACTACGCAGAAATAAGTACTTAAATTTTACAATCCCAAATGAGCATAACTTGCTCGTTTTAAAGATTTACTAACCAAATTTTATGTCCTAAACGGTCGTCTCAACAAGTAGAAATATATATTTTTATGTCTAAAGTTATAAAAATATTTTCTCGACACTGTTAAACTTCCTGTAAAGTTTCTGTACAAAGTATATTTTTCGACATACCTTGAAATTAAATTCAACTTTATAATGACCCAAATTTTATGTACACACATTACTCGTGGATTCCATAAAGACGAAAGAACATAAACTGTATAATTAATCATGTAAAGAGAACACAGTATGGAAATGGTTCAAGAATGCCAACGATAATCTGAGGGATAAAAAACGACGCATATCATCCGTGTCTTCGGCTGTAAGATGCAATGCAGGAAGGTCTCCTGGCGGCATGATTTCCAAAATCACAAGATATATCGAGAAAGAAACGGGACAATAACAAGTGGTACTCCTAGAGCGAGGAGGTTCAATGAAAAGAGAGGATACAAGCAGGATTGTATTCTAAACAATCGTCACATAATAAATGAAAATCATGTGTTCAAGGTACAACGGATGTTGTAAGTCGAAGTCGAAACGTAGAATGGTCAATGAAATAAGATGTAATCCATGTACAGTCGTCGTGTAAAACGGTGACGTAAAGGTAAATCAAGATTATGAAAACCCCCAATATTATTCAGGTACTGATTCAACGAATTCTTCGAGATGTGTGACTCACACGATGTCCTTTAGTCTTTTTGGGAGACACCTTGAGCTATACAATGGTCTATAGACTAGACATTCCATTACGAATGATCGGAAAGAAAATCTGTATATCTAAATAGATATCTTAAAATAATTAAACAATGAAAGCAACACGCACGGTAGTAAGAATGAAAATCAGGAGTTTTATCGAAAACAACACTTATTCAGTTCCGAACAATAGTAACACGAGAGTATGCACAACATGTAGCAGCGAGTCGAGAAAAACGGATGATTCAAAACGAACGAGTATATGAAGTCAGTCGTATCACAGATAAATGAAATGGCAATAGTACTCATAAAATGAGCATGGAAAGTCGCCAGCATACGTGCTCTGAATACAAGGATGTAACGTCATAACAGTATGAAATCCTTGTAATAAGATCAGTTCACAAGTAAAATTTCAAGAAATGCAGTAAGAGCAGATGAAATCACGGTAACATTCAATGATAATTCATGAAGCACTAGGCTTTGAAAAGACACAGTAATTATCGTCATTAAAGTAAAGTAATATTTCAAAATGAAATCAAGAGATGAAATACTACAATGATAATTAAAAGTAAATAATATGGATTAGAGAGTTACCCGCGCAGATATCGACAACAATGGCAGATTCTGTGTTTGACACTTAGAAACATGAAATATTTGAACTTTCGGTTATAGACTAAGTTTTGAAAGCAACTAAGTTCCCTATAACCATCGCTCTGATATCAATCTGTGAGACCCCCAAAATCTGACATGGAACAACTAGGCAACGAGGGGGTAACACGTCATAGTACAGGAAACAATGAATTACAGTTCATACTAAGCTGACGAAATAAATACATGTACATTACATCATAGACGATCAGAGTTTTTAAACACAGGTCCAGAGTTTTAAAAGCTGAAAATTATATTATTTCGTCTCGATTTATAACAATAAGTTGCCTAAAAGATTGAATAAACTTCTGATAGTTTATATAAAACAAATCTTTCAAAAGCATCACGAAAATCTCCAAGCTGCGATAATATCTTGCGGGCTCCCATCCAAGCAAAGCTATGTAATAATACCTGAGATTAAACATGTAAAATCGTCAACATAAAGTTGAGTGAAATTCATAGGTTTAGCAATAAGAATGTGGAACACAAGCATTCATTTGTAAAACAAGTAGTATGGAGTATGGTTATGATCATTAACCATAGTCCGAAACATTATTATTGCTGTTTTGTTAATGAACCGAAGCTTAACTCAGTGTAAGTTCCTCTAGTCAGTATTCAGCCTAAATACTCAAGTGAATAAACAAATATTAGTGCGTCAAGGTAATCGGACGGGGATAGTCAATCCCGATGGATCCACCCACAACATTCGCGCTTGGTAGCAGGATTAATTAACGGTTCATGATCAATGAGAGGTAACTTAAGGCTAAAGACTAAAAGCAATAATATCAATGAAAATCAGTTGGAAATCCTCAAGTTTTGGAAAGCATACAATTTCTGGATAGCATACAAGTTGAGGATAGCACACAGTTGTTAAATGGTTGTGTTCCACCATGTAAAATCTCACCCCGTGTTTAGAAACTATGTACAAGTAAAAGGGGCTATGAACTCACATTAGCCACGAGGTAAGTCTATCACGGTACTCAGCAACTGAGTAGAAACAATGGTAGTGAGACGATCACCGACGATATGGATGCCCGGGGAAATAAGAAAACCGCAACCTATCAAAATAAGGCGCGCGTTAAGACTCGAACTCAAATATCGATATGTACCAAATATAATATGACTCAAATATTTTCAAAATATTCATGTTTCAAAACAATTGACATGAACCATATGAATTCATACTAACCATTATCCAACACTACACGATTAAACACTTGTACACTTGAAATTGACCCGTCAATAGACGCCAAGTCAGCGCAAGTCAAACTATCCTTTAACCTTATTTGGACTAGTAGCTAAGTCATTTATATAATGACTAAGCACTTGAGTAAGTCACCATGTCCGATGGTGAACACTCAAACTCACGCAACACAAACATTGAACTAAGTGTCCAAAATAAAAATCAGCAAGTACACCCCGAATGTACACACCGATCTACCCTATCTTAGACTTGTCCGTTTTACGTGAAAATTGGTGTCAAGGTCACTTATAACCTGTATAAGACCTCACCAAAATTTGAGCCAATGTTCACACTTTAAAACCCATCAGCTCGACACTTTACTCGACTCCAAATTTTAGGACAGATTTGTACACTTGTTTTGTAACACCGTTTGGACCACTTTAAAAATACTAATTCGACAATCCGTATTTTGAAACCACTACTAGACTCATCAAACTCAGTTTGTAAACTTTGAAAATCAGTAGTATCAACTATCTAACCAAGCCTAAAGTCCCCGAGAGTCGACCCAAAATCAGCCACAATTTCGGATTGTACCGACTTGCGTCTCCCGGTACACGAAAACTAAAACTAGCATAACTTTTGACTCGTAATGACTTAGAAGCTCTATCTTATACCAAAACGGCCATCTCGGAAAACTCTAAAACAATTTCAAATAATCTCAGTCTTTCACAGACCTTAAACCCACGAAACATTCTGTTTAAAGCTGCTGTCCCAAATTAGCCTTTTAGAAAACATGACAAATCAATTTTTCAAGCAAAACCACTCATTCCCATACCTCTAGGATCACTATACTATCATTCCTATCAGCCAAACACACTCCTAAACACATGCATGTAAAATTTAACAAAATCAAAGATCAAAAATCAACCTTTTTAGGATCAAAACATAATGATCTTACCAAAAATAATACATGCAAGATGATTTAAACATCAATCCACCATGAAATTATAAAATCTTCAAATTTTGATGCATGTTCTTGAATTTGATATCATTAGAATCATCATTTAATTCTAATGTTGGGTCTTAAATTAGTTTTGATTAGATCATTGTGGATGATGGTGTTTTAGGGTGTTTTGTGGTGGGAAGGTGGCGGCAAAAGGGTGGGGTGGGGAGAGATTGTGTGTTTATTTTGTTTACAAATGATATGTGGTTAGTTAGTGGAAGTAAAATGGGTTTTTATATGGTGTTTAGTTGTAGGGACCAATATTGCCAACTTTGAAACTTATGGACTTAAAGACAATTAATAGTTTTAAAGGGTAGAAAATAGTTATTGGTAAATATTGAAAATATTTACGGGGCTCGGGTTTCGTAAAAATACTTTTCAAAAGTTACAATGCATCATAAAAATGATTATACGATTTCCCGACACAACTTAATACGTAATTAAAACGACATCATCGAAAATATTAATTATCGAAACAATCGATAAATAAACGTAAACTTTTGGGCATCCGTCGGTATCGCGATCACTAGGAATTCTCGTTGTACATTGATTTAGAATAAACTCGTTCTAAAACGCACGCGGGTGATTTTAAATCAAAAACATTGATTTAAAATAAATATGGAAAAATAAAATAAAAATTTATAATTTCATACAAAGTATTTATCGATGATCAGAAAAATACTTAAAAAGTATAATTTAAAAATCTCAGGATTTACATATATCAATACAAGAAAACGTAATACGTTGGAAAAATTCAAGAAGCACGAATACAAAGAATAAAATAATGCTGGGAAAGTACGGGTTCTCACAGGTTAGGTAGTTATTAGTATATAAGCTCATATCTGGCTTATTGTTAGCTATCGTTTTTCATTATCTCTCTCAAAATTGACTTGTAATCTTTCTGGTGTTCATCGTTCAGATCAATCTATTTTGATCTTTAGTTTGGTTTTCTTTCTCTTGTATGTACGATCACAAACCCAGGTATTACATTTGAAGTAATAGCATGAGGCAATTTAATAAAAGAATAAGGGGAGGTTGGTTGAATAATCTTGATCTTTGTTAACTTTTCTACACTATGCTATTTGTTAGAATTAATCTCTGTGTGTGGATCGCTCAAACTTTAATCAGGGTATACCGAAATATAATTGTATTGATATATAATAAATTTTTTATCATCTGCAGTTTTACAAATCTTCCTATTCTATTTATACTACTTTAGACGGTACGATGAATCGACATGTCGATTCATAGTGGATCGTTGTAATGGTTGTTAGATATAACTGCCATATAACCGTTCTTAGTAACTGTCTAATAGCTGTCCTAAAGAGGGATTTGGGATTAACCCATTAGGCTGAGGAAGTCGGCCCAACATCTCCCCCTTAATCACAAATGCAGATTTGTGTGTGTGGGTCGTTCAAGCTTTTATCAGGATATACCAAAATATAATTGTATTGATATATAATAAATCTGTTATCATCTTCAGTTTTAAAAATCTTCATATTCTATTTATACTACTCTAAACGGTACGATGAAGCAACATGTCGATTCATAGTGAACCGTTGTAACGGTTGGTAGATATAACTGCCATATAACCGTTCCTAGTTAGTGTCAAATAAATGTCCTAACGAGGGATTTGGGATTAACCCATTGGGATGAGGAAGTCGGCCCAACATCTCCCCCTTAATCACAAATGCCATCGTCTTCATATTCGTTTGATCTGTTGAACCACTTCTGAAATAATAGTGCTCCAAAAGTGTTTCTTGACTTTAGGCTTTCTTTTGTTATTTCTTTCGACTTGTTGATCCTCCATACTTAATTTTTCAAGCTCTTGGTCATGTCCTTCTTCAAATTTCTCTAGTATAGTTTCTTCAAACATCGAGTGTTGATTATCATAGTCTTTTGTATAGCAAATACTTTCTTTTGTTGGTGTATCCTTGCTAGGTTTCCTTTGAGTCTTGTTGAAGCTTGAGGATGCCATAAACAAAGCTGGTTCTAAGTATTCTTCCACAAGGTTTGATGCTTCTTGTCTTCGATGTCTTTGATCCTTTTTGTCGCAATGTGAGGCATAATGTCCATATTCATTGCAATTATAGCATTTTATGTTGCTGGAATCTCTAGGCTTTTTCATTGCTTCATTGTAATCCTATGAGAAATTTTCTTCTTTTCCATGTTGTCTATTATCGTCATGATTTCGGTTATGTGGTGGAATGTATCTTCCTCTTCCTTGATTATCACAGCGACGTCTTTGACAATTATTGTTGTGTTTTGCAAACAATAATTTATCGTGATCTTCAAATGTTCTTCCTTTCTTAACCTTTATTCTTTCTTCGTAGGTTTTGAGTCTTCCTATTGCTTCTTCGTGGGTCATTTTGTTTAAATCCGAGTATTTTTCGATGGATGCAACATTTTGAAGGAACTTATTAGGTACAACATTTAAGAGTTTTTGAACAAAGGTCGAATCATTAAACGTGTGTCCTAAAGCAGCATCTTTGTTTTCATATGTCGTTATTTTTCCTACAAAGGTATCGATTGATTCGTCTTCCTTCATTTGTAACATCTCAAAGTCGGATTTGAGCATCTGTAGTCTCGCTTGTTAGACTCTTTCCTCTCCCATATGCCTTATTTTTAAAGCACTCAAAATTTCTTTTGAGGTTTGATGCTTCAATATCTGAAGCAGTTGTTCTTCAGGCAATGATTGATAAATATTTGCTATTGCAGTCTTATCCTTCTTATTGTCGATTTGGGTAATATCTGTTGGATCTACCATTTCCCATAAACCATTCGCTTCGAGAATAATTTGCATTCGAATTGCCCATAATGAGTAATTCTATTCGTGGATTTTAGCATAGGACACTGAAACTGAGGTGTACTTATAGTACTGACCTCTTTCTTTGAACCATTTCCTTCTTTTGTCATATCTTTAGGATATTGACTAAAAACTCCAAATAAAATCTTTTAATACTAATAGTATCGGGAAACATTCTTTTTCTAGTGAGTACTTTTATTTTAGTACCTTGAAACAGATATAATATTCCTATAAAACTTTTTGAAATTTTGTTAATAACTTTAAAGTCTTATTATTATATTTTTTACTTAATAATGTAAATCTTAAAATCTTATAATCTTTTTAAAAAGCTTAAAACTTAAATATCTAAAATTTTATATATTCTTATCATAAACCAAATAAGAAAAAAAATCCTAAAGCTCGTTTATTATAAAATAATAAAACTTAAATCGTTCTTATCATAAGCCAAATAATCTTAAAATTTTCTTATCATAAACCAAATAAGATAGTTTAATTTTCTTATCATAAACCAAATAAGATGTCTTGAAATTTTCTTATCGTAAACCAAATAAGATAATTTAATTTTCTTATCATAAAACAAATAAGATGTCTTGAAATTTTCTTATCGTGAACCAAATAAGATAATTTAATTTTCTTATCATAAACCAAATAAGATGTCTTGAAATTTTCATACGTAAACCAAATAAGATAATTTAATTTTCTTATCATAAACCAAGTAAGATGTCTTGAAATTATAGAAACTTAAAATTCTAAAAATCTTAAATCTCTAAAAAATTTAAAATTCAAAAAAACTTAAAATACTTAAAACTTAGAATACTAAAATGAAGGGTAAAATATGGTTTTTTGAAACCTGTTGGACTATGGCCCGAAGTCCCCTTATTGAAAATCAGTCCAGTCCAATAGTGATAATTATACCCAGTCCTGTCCTTTTGGGTGTTATTAAATAACACGTCAAATTGTCCTTTCTTTTCTTTGTGTGTTAAATAACACGTCTCTCGCTATCTTGGTTCCTCCGTCCCTTCTCTCTTTTCTGTGACAAGATGATTTTGTATCGTTCTTGTCCTCTGATTATTATGTTGTGAATCAAGGATGGATTTTTAATCCTTCTTTGGTTCCTTAAGTGTTCTGGCGATCAAAAACACTTCTCTTGATTTGTTCTTGCGAAAAATTCGGGTTTCGCAAATAATTTGGGGATCTGGTCTGTTATTCGGATATGTTGAATCGTGATGATTCTGATTGGGTTTTCAAATCCTTAATTGTGGATTTGTTTAAGCATTACCCAATTTTTCGAGATGATTGATGTTATCCGAATGTGGTAAGTTTTTTGCTTTGTTTTGAATCATGGTCTAAAAACAAATCGTGCCTAATCTGAGATTAATTTCTTGGTTAGAAATTTTTATCGTGGGTTTGTGGTTTGCAAATAAATATTAGGAGGAAGCCTTTGTTGCCGAATCAATGATTCTGATAACCAGATGGATTCTCCTTTAATTAAACAAGATAAAAATATGATTATGTTTAATTTTTGTGCAAAACCTTTGGCGAAAATTTGTATGCTTTGGTTTTTGGATTTAAACAAAAAAAAAATCTTAAAATGGTATATGATGATTTGGTTTGATTAAACAAAAGCTCTGATGCCAATTGTTGGGAATTAATATGTGTGTGTGGATCGTTCAAACTTTAATCTGGATATACCGAAATATAATTGTATTGATATATAATAAATTTGTTATCATCTGCAGTTTTACAAATCTTCCTATTCTATTTATACTACTCTAAACGGTACGATGATTCGACATGTCGATTCATAGTGAACCGTTGTAACGGTTGGTAGATATAACTGCCATATAACCATTCCTAATAACTGTCAAATAACTGTCCTAAAGAGGGACTGGGATTAACCCATTGGGCTGAGGAAGTCGGCCCAACATATGTAAGAAGGTACACGTAACCATAGAAAGAAAGTTTAGTAGTAATCCTTGTATTTTGATTGCAATAGGATATTATGTTTATAGTTGCTGTTAGTGAATTGCTGTTCTATCTATGTAAGAAGTTACACATGTTCCTTGGAATATCAAAATCATTCAACTGTGAATCTGAAATTTAAATTGTCGGCAATTTAACATCATCCACGGCTAAACGTGTCCCTTTTCCTTGAATCTGTAATTGAAATATAATCCAACAATGGAAATTCCGTTGGTATAACTTCAATAACGTTTTTTCCTCTCACTACTAGTTTGCATGTAGATCCATGCTTGCTGATTATTAGACGTTAACCGCAAAATCAGTTTGGATATGAGTGCAACCATATTTTAAGCGATGTTACATGCCATCTTCGTGATCCTAAGTTATCCACCCTTATCTTATAACCAGCAAAGATCTATCCTTACCTGCATAACAATTAGACTTGTAACTTATGGAGAAGTTTGCTTGTTATATAGATTATGGTTTGATGACTTGGGACCAAAAACAGTTTATGGGGGTATACATGGTTCAAGAATATCAAAACTTATTTTACGGTTAAAATTTAGTAATCAGCTAATAACAAGAAGGCCTCTCCATAAGTTATACAAAAACTTGGATACCGTGGTCATGGTGGTCGCAAGTTCACAACCGACACAATCCAGATAGCTTGCAAGTGCATATTTTCCTATAACATAAAGAGTGCAACTCTCTTGCCACCAGGCCTCTATGGATTATGAGCTGTAGGGTACCTCCCATTCTCAGATCCAACTTGCATGAAAGATTCACCGATATGACTCAGAAATATAGTCTTATCTTCAGCCTAGGCTCGGAAGTAAGCTTCACGGTCGTGGTGAACTTTGTGGACCTTGTATAGGTATTGTCTCATGACCTGGATGAGACTTTTACTAACCGCACACCCACAACTACATTAGCCAATAGTCATAATGGCTAATATATTGTATGGCCTAACAAGATGTACTGCCACAATTTATATAAGCTTTTAGCCAGTCAACTGATAAGCATCCCTAAACCTTAACAAAAGTCAAAGAACTTATTATGAAGTGAGCAAGATGGTGACTGAAGTTTACTCTAATATTGGGGGCAAAGATCAGTATTAAGAAGATTGAGTTACCAGGAGCACCAAAACATCTGATTATATCCTATTCCTATGGCGGCTTGATGTACAAGGAAAAATAACAAGAAATGCAGAAACAACGACAAATTTATTATCGAAAGATGAATCAATTAAGCCATCTCCAAAGAAACAAAAGGAAATGTAATTAGATTCTAAAGAATATCATGCTACAACTACATTAAACTGTTAGGGTTTACTTCCTTCCAACAGGGTAACGATAATCAATAGCCTAACTACGTACCAACGAATTGGTTACCGGATATCACTTGAAGTCGTGTAATCACTTTCTAAATAAGATTATTCGACCCTATTCCTGGGTTAACACGAATACCTCCTTGGGATAAAACCAAGTGTTGGTTCTTATTTTAAGCACAAATCAAGAACCTGTGCGTGTAAGTGTTTCTTGTTTTCTGTGTATTTTATCATGCAAATATGATCACTATTTATAGTGATCCCATTCCTAAGAATGTAACTCATGGTCAAAGAAATAATGAGAATTAATCGGCCAATTAATCTCATTATTTCCCACATAACTACATAGTGGTTACATGACCAGAATAATGGTCATTAAGTCAATCTTAATCCCTTTATGAAACAGTCAAAGAGGTTACAAAGATAACCCACCCACTAATGACTTAGCCGTTGACAAGGCACAGCCTAGCCGCTGACAAGGTAAAGCCCAGCCGCTGGCAAAGCAAAGCCTAGTCGCTGACACAAGCATCATCAGCGAACCACTATATTGAGTCCAAAGTGGTCAGGGACTTAATGGGTGTACACCCCGTACCTCCAAACCCATTTACAAGTATGATCAAATCCCACAATTATACTAAATTTCCAACATAAACGTCGATTTCACAACGGCCCTACTAATAGTAAGTTTTTCTTTAATACCTTTTGTTCTGTATAAAACTGCAAAATGAATGATACTACGAGTACGTATACCGTAAGATGAACCCACAAGCCCAATACACAAGAGGAGTAAAACACGTCTAACATACAACAGGAGACCAGAATCCGTCCCTGCATCTTCTTCAAATTCCCATAGACCCACCTCTAGGAAAAAACGTTTCTCCTCCTTAAGACTATTTAACCCCCTTCATGCTACTACTTCCACACATCCTAGGAAAAAAAGATTAAAACTACTAAGGTGAATACCAAAACTGTTTCTCAACCCACAAATACAAACCACACTTCTTTTTCTAATGACATAGAAATCTAAGACTCTCTTTCAGGTATTTTACGATGGAATATTCGTATTCTATCTCAACCCACCACATCGAGCAACTCAGAATCCAATGAGGTAAACAATACCATTAATGTTGGTAATTTAGTAGGATTTACCATGAATGGTACGGAACAAGAAGTCTCACAATGTCTTAACCATGGTGACAATATTATTCCATGAATGTTCGTTTACTTAACATTAGAGGGATTGGAGAAGATCATAAAAGGAGTTGGGTGAAAAGGCTTTGTATTGAAAACAAAGTCATGTTTCTGGGTCTACAAGAAACAATGTCACGAGATGACAATAAATTTCTCATTCAATCGCTATGGAAAAATGCCAAGTTTTCCTTCTTTACTAAAAAAGCAAATGGAAAATCAAGAGACATTATCTCTATTTGGGACCCCTCACATTTTTCCTTATATTCGGCAATTGAGGGGGATGGGTTTATAGCAATAACAGGAAAATGGCGTGACTTTGACACTACTTGTCTCATGATAGTGGTATATGCACCTCAAGACCACAAGAGAAAGGAAAAACTTTGGCGAGAATTGAATCAAATCATAAATCAGCAGAACATTCCCTCTATTATGTTTGGAGACTTTAACGAAGTGAGAAACTCTTCGGAACATTTAGGCTCAATCTTTGATGCAACTGGTGCTTCAATGTTCAACAAGTTCATCTTTACATCGGATTTATGTGATCTCCCCACGGGTGGTAAGCGTTTCACTAGAATGGACAACATCGGTTCCAAACTTATCAAGATTGACTGAATCCTTGTATCCAAACACTTCATAGACCTGTGGCCATACTCCTAAGACCACACACCCTTGCTACTTTATAACTCCATCACCGATTACAGGCCTTCACCTTTTAAGTTGTATAACTCTTGGATTTCACACAAGGATTTTTAGCCCCTTGTGCTTCATTGTTGGGCACCATATGTGGTCTATTCTACTGTGCATCCGACTGTTAGTTTTAAATCAAAACTTCAACACCTCAAATCTTCCATCAAGAAATGGTATTAGATATTCAGTGTGTTGAGTTAGCTGCAACAGTTAAGTTACGTGGAAAACTTAATGACCTCTATAACAAATGTTAGCCTTAAAATATTGAGTCAAACAAGAATGATCGATCATAGGTTTATTATGTATCGTTTAATAGAACGTTGTAATAGGTATTATAATAGTCGTGACAATACGGGCTTGATGGTTAGCTTAAAAGGCCTCTTTCAAGGTACTAAGCATTTATTCAAGGCCGGCCGAAACAATATAATCCATAGAAAGCTCACATGTAGGTGGACTATATAAAGCCCTTCCTAGCATGTTAGGAAGGGTTAGCCATTTCATTTTCTTAATCTAATCCTCCCTAAGTTTCACACACTTCTCTCTACTTTCTCTCTCTAAAATTCATCTCTTTTTCTTCTCTAATACGTGTATAATCATCATATAATATGGGACAACAATTGGTATCAATTGCCACGGGGTAGATTAGTGATTGATTGTTGTTATTTTGTTTGGTTCGAATGATTTAATCCATAAATCATCTCGGATTAAAAAAAAATTGTGTTTCTCGTGCTCTAAATCTTCATACAAATCTCCTACATGTGGTAGGGATTTGGGATAGTTGTTTTGGCGAAAAACACTAAATTTTGGGGCGTTTGGCTCATTTGAAGCGAAAAAGTACGAATTCTTTAGCATATTGCGGAATCCATCAGTTTTTTTGCAAAACCTTGCTCCAACATTTCGCAGTAGTTAGGGTTTTGATTATTGCGAAATATGTTGTTTTTTAGTATTGCAAAATCCTTCATATGTGGATATTGCGAAATAGCTTTATCTTGGTCATTGCGAAAAGTTGGCTGCATAGTGCAAAAAATATTGCGAAATCTCTTCATCTTGATTATTGCGAAAAGTTGCCTGATTATTTCGAAGTCCTGATTATTGCGAAGTCTTGATTATTGCGAAGTCTTGATTTTTGCGAAGTCTTCACGAGGTTATTGCAAGATCTTGTTAGTTGAATTATTGCGAGATCTTTTCCGCAATTTTACAAATATTCTAAGATTTTCAAAATGCGTTATTTGGTCTGGAATTTTTGGTTTCCTAAGAAGACGTTATTAGGGGATTTCAACTATTTTTCTCTACAACAACAGTCACTACAACATCTACTTAAGATCCATATTAATTTCAACATTCAGAGATTATCAAGATGGATTCTACTACAGAGTATCGTGTGACGAACAACATCATGGTGACGGGTAACAAAGAGAGACCACCAATGCTCGTGACTGGTCGATATGCTCAAAGTCAATCACGTATTATTAGATATCTTGATACAAGACCAAATCGTGATCTTCTTTGCATCAAAGAAGGACCCTATACTCTCACTATAATCACCATTCATGCAACTCCAACAACCGATACGACGACAGGTGCCGATGAACAGACTATTAAGGAGACATATGAGAATACTTTGAAAGCGAACCATGTTTGGATTGATGTAGAGAAGGAAGCACTCTATCTGATTCTAAGTGGGATTGGGGATGATATTTATTCAACGGTTGATGCATGCTCTACTACAAAATAAATGTGGTTTGCCATTAAACGTCTACAACAAGGAGAATCACTAAACAAACAAGATGTCAAAACCAACTTGTTTTGAAACTTTGGTAAGTTTACTTCATTGGATGGGGAATCGATTGATTCATATTATTCAAGATTCTATAAGATGATGAATGACATGACAAGAAACAACTTGGAAGTCTCCACCATACAAGTCAATGTGCAATTTCTACAACAACTTCAACCAGAGTGTACACGATTTGTAAATTTGGTGAAACAACAGAATAAGTTTGACGAGGTCAACTATCACACGCTCTTTGACATTTTGAAACAGTTTCAGAATGAGGCAAATGAACTTCGAGCTGAACGGGTAGCAAAGACTGTTAATCCACTTGCTTTGGTGTCTACCACTTAACATGTCCAAGATCATCGCTTTCGTGTTCTAAAGTCATACTCCACTCAATCATCCTCACCCAGATACTCCACTTCATCCAAGTCTTAAGCTCCCACAAGATCACGAGGAAAAGAACCAAGAGCAGCATCACCATCATCTGAGCCATCATCTGAAGAGGACAGTGATGAAGAACAAGCTCAGAACGATAGGGATATGAACCAACAAATTGCTTTCATTATGAAGACTTACAAGAAAATCTTCAAACCCACCAACAACAATCTTAAAACATCATCTAACACAAGGAACCAATATGTTGAGAGTCCTCCAAGGTATGACACACGTAGCCATGATGAAAATTCTCCTAGGTATGATCGACGTAATCCAACACATGTTGAGGGTTCTACACGATATGATCGACAAACTGCTAAGTATGATACTCAGAGGATTGCTACTGTTGTTAGGAATAGGGAAACTGTTGGAACTCAAGTGGTTCAGCAAAGTGGAATTCAGTATTTTAATTGCCAAGGTTATGGGCATATGGAAAAGGAATGCAGGAAGCCGAAACGGATAACAGACTCTAGTTATCATAAGGAAAAGATGTTGCTATGCAAGAAGATGGAAGCTGGGGTTAAATTGTCGACTGAGGGAGGAGCAATGCTTGATGACACTGATAATGAAGCCTCCGACCAAGAACTTAAAGCACATTACTCGTACATAGCAAAGGTTGAAGAAGTTCTCAAAGTCACTGAAGATGACAATGGTCCTATCTTTGATACTGAGCCAATCGATAAGGTACAAACTGACGACTAATATAATATGTTTGGTGATACTCATGAGCATAGTGAGCTACCCACAACCATTACTGACACATGTATGATGGAAACGGTTGATAGCAATACCGCACCCGATTCATCTGACATGTGCAATAATGAGTCTGAGGATGATCAACATGCAAATGAGTATGATGATGATGAGGAGCGTATTACGCTTGCTAATTTAATTGCTACTTTACAAAAAGATGTCAAAGAAACTAGAAAGAGTCAAAAGAAATTAAAGAAGGCAAACGATACGCTCACTTAAAATTTTGAAGAAAGCAAAGCTGTAGTTATAAAATCTTGTGTGCTTCTTGCAAGCTGCAGAGCTGAGCTTATTCAAAAAGAAAAAGATCTTGCAAGGTACAAAGGGGGTGTCATTACTACTGTAAAGGATGTTTTCAAAACTAAATACAACGAAACTATTAAGCTTTTAGAATAAGAGAAACATAATTATAACACCTCTTTAAGTAGTGAACGACGCAAAGCGTATCTTGCTACCACTAAAGTGAATGAGCTAACTCAAAAGTTTGGTTTTCTTCAAGAGGATAAAACTAAACTAGTCATTGCGAAAACGGAAGAGGTTGCAAACTTGCAAAAAGCTTTCATAACTAAACAAGCTAAAGACATTGAAAAAGTCATGGAACTTGAAACACAAATTAATTTTTATAAGAAAATTGTTTATAAAACAAATCAATCTATTCAAACTATGATAATGTTGGCACCTCGTTCGTTTTTCAAGGGTAAAGCTAGTTTTGCTAGTCCTAAGTACCTCGAGCAACCTCAATCTGAAAATCAGCGCCTATATCTTGAGGAGTCCCAATAGACCGACCTTGATTGTCTTATTGTTAGGCCCGATAGTGATGAATCATTAATTTTTGAAGAGGAGAGTAGATCACCAGTGAATAAAGACTTTGTGAAACCATATAATTATGCTTATGAAAATATTCTTTATGAAATTTTCAAACTACAAAAACAGAAGTCTCGTGAGCAAATATTTTTCGAATGTGAACAAATAAGAATTAAATGGAGACAAGTTTTTGCCACTAAGAAAACTAATGTTTCAAACTATATTGGGTACTTTCCGCATCAAGCTTCTATAAGCAAGAGTAAGCAAGCACTTAGTATTCTTAAGAATAACATTAAAAATTTCAAAAAGGTTATTGACGATGACTGGAAAAAAGTGAACTTTTGAAAGGCGATAAAGAAATTTCTCACGTTGTAATTGTGGTTTTGAAATCTATTTTGATTCCGGTTGCGGAAAGAAAAATGAAACATGCTTTGGAATTTGAAACGTTAATAGAACAAGAAATGTTTGACGATTTGAAATATGTGGAATCTTTTGAAAAAGAAATTGACGAGCATCAACCTGAAAGAGACGAGTTTTCTATAGAATATGATCTACTCTTGCAAAAATGCCTTTTTAAAGATATTATGTGTGTTTATGTAACATCTTGTGCTGATATTGATGAATATTCTGATGTTGCATGCAAATATCTTGATAAAGTCAAAGAGTGTGAAAATCTTGAAACTGAGCTTTTGGAAATGCTAATAACAAGGAGTTTATATTAATTAAAAATCGATGTGATTACCTTCAAAAACATTGTCACTCACTTGAACTTGCTTTGCAAAACAAAATTGGAAGTCTTTCACATGATATACCTTTGGAAGTAAAATTATCTGATTCATGTCGATTATTAAACGAAAAAAGTCTTGACATTACGGATTTGAAAACTCGGTTACAAGAAAAAAATATAGCAATTGAAGAGTTGAAGAAACTCATTGCGAAGATAGGTGGGAAAATTGTGGAACCTAGAATTAAGAAACCTGTTGTGAGACCACACAACACGTATAAAGTGACTAAATCCTCTGTCTTTGGAAAACCATCTGTTTCCTCAAATTCTTCATTTGCAGCATTTGGGTTTGCCCCGAAGACAGATGGGAAAGATAGGTTACCAAATATTCGTCCCAAAACGGTTATTCAAGCACAAAGCAGAAATGTGATCAAACCAGGGATGTATAGATTGGCCACTAAACCCATACAAAACAAATCTAGTCAATCGCCTCAGATTTCTAGAAACACTAATAGACGTGTGTCTTTTACTACAGGAGTAGTCCCCAATGCTAGTGTTAGCCGACCTAAGCTTAAGCGCACTCAACTGAATGATAAGGTTTGGCAAAACAAAAGTCAAAGGAAGATGGAGAAAGTAGAAGACCACCCTAGGAATTTCAATGTTTCTAAGAATAAAAAATCTGTAATCGCATTTAATGACGATTTGAATGATTCGACTGCTTTGAATGCTTTAAATGTTAAGTTTGTTTGTGTGAAATGTGGAAAATGTGTTAATGTTGATCATTCTATGCGTGCTATGAATAATGTCAAAGGCGTAGATACTAGAAGTAAGAAGCAAATTGCGATGTCTATTAGTGCTAGTAAACCAAAACGTAATGTGAACCATTCTGGTGCAACCCCCCATAAGAAAAGTAATGA
The DNA here is from genome assembly GCA_025667525.1 of Glebionis coronaria. Lineage (NCBI taxonomy): Eukaryota > Viridiplantae > Streptophyta > Magnoliopsida > Asterales > Asteraceae > Glebionis > Glebionis coronaria. The sequence continues at coordinate 127,579,200 of CM046878.1, read as the reverse complement.
ATCATACTCTACTACTAAGAACAATAGAAGCCGAATTAGGGAATTATATGAGTCTGCTAGCAAGTCTTGGAAATGGTGGTTTACTAATCAATGTCCTATAGGATATAAATGGGTGCCTAAGGTTAGAACAGAAAATGTGACAACGAGCGTTAGTCTGCCTTTAAGTATTGAAACTAGGAAAACTAATGATTCGGAAATCACAACTAACATGGAATCCAATTTAGCAAATGCTCCATCGTTCTCTAATTCTTATGCAGGTGATCGGAATAATGCTCTTCATACTGACTCTGGGTGCACCAAGCACATGATGGGGAATCTCAAGCTTCTAATTAACTTTGTGGAGAAGTTCCTGGGTAGGGTCTGACTCGGAAATGATCAATTTGCACCGATCCTAGGATATGGAGATTTGGTTCAGGGGAGTATAATGATCAAAAGGGTATACTACGTCGAAGGACTCAATCACAATCTTTTCTCGGTTGGTCAATTCTGTGATGCAGATTTGGAGGTTACATTTAGAAAGAAGACATGTTTTGTTCGTGATTATGCTTGGAATGATTTACTCACCGGTTCACGGGGTACAGATCTTTACACGATTTCACTTCAAGATACAACTTCTACAACTCCAATTTGTTTCATGGCCAAAGCTTCAACGACTCAAGCATGGTTATGGCATCAACGTTTATCTCATCTCAATTTTGATACCATCAACTTTCTTTCCAAGAAAGATATTTTGCGAGGCCTTCCAAGCTTGAAATTCATCAAATATCATCTTTGTTCTTCTTATAAGCTTTGTAAAGCTAAACGGAGTAGTTTTAAGACAAATACTACACCAAGCTCTAAAGGACGGTTAGATCTTCTTCATATGGATTTGTGTGGTCCTATGCGTGTTTAAACCATCAATGGGAAGAAATACATTCTGGTTATTGTCGATGACTATTCAAGGTACACGTGGACTTTCTTCTTGAGATCCAAGGATGAAACACCCGAAGTTCTCATCAACTTCATTAAGCAGATACGACGTGGTCTTCAAGCTCAAGTAAAAGTGGTACCTACTGACAGAGGCACATAATTCTTGAATTCAACTCTAAAGAATTATTTTGAAGCCAGAGGGATTGAACACGAAACATATATTGCTAGAACACCTAAACAAAACCACGTTGTTGAAAGACAAAACTGTACTTTAGTTGAGGATACTCGAACATTATTATCTGCTTCAAAACTTCAACTATTCTTTTGGGTCGAAGTCGTGTCAACCGCATGCTACACACAAGACCGTTCCTTAAATATTCCAAGACACGAAAAGACACCATATCATATAATTCATGATCGCAAACCTTCACTCAAACACCTTCACGTTTTTTTATGTACGTGTTACATAATTCAAGATGGTGAAAATCTGGATAAGATGAAAGAGAAAGGTGATGCATGTATTCTAGTGGGATATGCAACTCAGTCTAAGGGATATAGAGTTTACAACAAGAGCAAAATTGATAGTCGAGACTATTCATATCAGATTTGATGAATTACAAGAAGTGACACTTGAACAAAGCAGTTTAAGTCCCGATCCATAACGACAAAAGAATTATGTGCACAACCGCACGGAACTCGGAACTCAAGACCATAGCAATGAACCGTCAAGTTCAAAGCTGGTTCAAGGAAATGTTCCAAGAGCAGATATGACAGTCGACACGACAATTGAAGAGTTGGAAATGTTATATGGACCAATGTTTGATGAATATTTCACGGGGAGAAACATGTTGTATCAAAGTCTTCCGTTGTCACTCATGATAAGAATGATGATACCGATCATCGTCAATAAAAGGATACAACTTCATCTACTTTAACATGAGTTGTTGTAGATTTACCTCTTCAGAATATCACTTCAACAATCGATCCTACAACACCCACAACTACTGTCATTGCTCCAGAGAACACAAATCAAGTAGACAATGCATTACCTGACGATTATGATTTTCACAATACATTTGGTACATCTGTACATGAAATTAGAGAGTCTTATACTCGCCATGTTGATCCGTCAAATGTGCATACGATCTATCAACGACATCCGTCAACACATCATTGGACCCGAGATCATCCTTTGGTTCAAGTAATTGGAAACCCTTCACAGCCCGTTCGCATGAGATTACAACTAGCAACCGATGGTGATGTTTGTATGTTCGCACTTGCCGTGAGTACGATTGAAGATGAACTTCTTCAATTTGAAAGACTTAAAGTCTGGGAACTTGTTGACAGACCACACGATGTGATTCCATTAAATCTTCGTTGGATCTGGAAAAACTAGATGGATGAAGAGAACAAAATCATCAAGAACAAAGCTAGGCTAGTGGCTAAGGGGTATGTCCAGAAAGAGGGTATTGATTTTGAAGAATCATTTGCACCAGTAGCTCATATGGAAGCGGTCAGGATTTTCCTTGCTTATGCTGCACATAAGGGATTCACTATTTATCAAATGGACGTAAAGACGACATTTCTTAACGGTCCTTTGAAATAAGAAGTCTATGTCATGCAACCGGAAGGATTCGTTAATCCATATTATCCTGACTAGGTGTATCGTCTCCACAAAGCACTATATGGACTTAAGCAAGCTCCAAGGGCGTGGTACGATGAGCTCTCGAAATTTCTGGTATCCAAAGGTTTCTCAAAAGGTTCCATTGATCTTACCTTGTTCATATATAAATATGGGGATGACATTTTTCTTGTGCAGATTTACGTTGATGACATTATTTTTGGGTCTACAAACACAAAACTTTCAAAATGGTTTGAAAAACTAATGCACAACAAATTTGAAATATCAATGATGGGCGAACTAAAATTCTTTCTAGGAATTCAAGTTCACCAATCCCCACGTGGTATCTTTATTAACCAAGCTAAGTATTGTCAAGAGATTATCAAGAAGCATGGTATGAACTCATATGACCCAGTTAGGACACCATTATCCACAACATCCCTAGATGCTGACTTGGAGGGAAATGCCATAGATCAAACGAAATATCGTTCCATGATCGAGTCCCTTATGTACTTGACAGCAAGCAGACAAGATATTGCACATGCAACATGCTATTGTGCACTATATCAAGCCAGACCCACTAAAAAGCACCTCAAGGAGGTTAAACAGATCTTTCGGTACCTCAAGAATACCATTCATTTGGGACTCTGGTATTCGAAGGAAACCGGTTTCTTTCTAACGGCCTATTCAGATTCTGATCATGCAGGGTGTCTTGATACTCGAAAAAGTACTTCTGGTGGTGCACAATTTCTAGGACAAGATAAGCTCGTAGGATGGTCTTCCAAGAAGAAGGGTTGTACGTTACTTTCATCAGCCGAGGCGGAGTATGTGTCTCTATCTGCATGTTGTGCTCAAGTTCTTTGGATGAGAACACAACTCACGGATTATGGCTTCCACTTTGATAAAGTACCTATGTACTGTGACTCAAAGTCGGCCATAGCCATCTCCTGCAATCCGGTACAACATTCCCCCACGAAGCACATTGATGTCAGATACCACTTCATAAAGGAACAAGTTGAACGCGGTATTGTTGAACTATAATTTGTTGGAACGGATTACCAATTAGCCGACTTGTTTACGAAAGCTCTGTCAAAAGATAGGTTTGAGTACCTTGTTAGGCGAATTGGTATGAGATGTTTGACTATAGCAGACCTGGAGATTCTGGCAAAGTTGTCTGCTTGATTCATCTATCAAACATCTACTTGTAAATATCATTGAAAAGAAAAATACAAAAATATAAAACATATAAAAGCAAAACACAAAATTAAAAATCTTTGAAAATCCAAAAATATTATTCTTGACATGTCTTTTAGTATCGATAATATGGATGTGCCTAGAAATGTTGCTCAATAACGACACAGGTGTGTACATAAAGCTCGAATGAAAGTTGTAAATATTTTTCAAAACATGTCATTTCTATTTTTAATAAAGGAAACTGTCTCTTTTGGACAATATGTCCAACAACGGGTAGAGCAATCTATCACGGGTTGAGCTTGTCACAGAACATTCAACGTTTTGAGCTCAACACAATGGCTTGTAATCACTTTCAGATTGCAACCCGAATCTATATTCACGGGGGAGTGTACGTGTGACAACCTTGGTTTTGAGGTTCGTCACTTAGTTTTATTTTGTGCTAGTTACGTGTCTTTACGTGTTTATGTGCTTATTGGTGGGTATAGATTGTGGTTTGGATATAGTTTCCGGTACGGGGTACCTTGTGAGTGAAACGATGTGAGATGATTTCATGTTCATGAGCTCACATGGTAGTGACTATGAAATGAGATGGTGTTATTTAGTGGTTTTACGTACACGTATATGTATTATAGAAAGTCGTATTTTTTACGATTTACGGTTTAGCATTTAGAGGTCTCGGATGAGGTAATTAGTCATATGGATGTTTTTCGGGATGGTTTTAAGTCATTCAGGACTTAGTTTTAAAGTTTATTTCAAAATTTGAGATTTTTTTATAAAAGTGTATATTTTACGTCTTTTACGGTAAAACGCGTAAATTTGACTAGTTTCTGGTTTTGAGGTTTTGGAGGCTTTAGGAGCTGAAATAAATTAAGGAAAACTAAGGTAATATTATTAATACATATATTAATAATAAAAAGAAAAAAAACGAAATAAGGGGGTGTTGGGTCGGTTTAGTAGACGCAAGAAAAGAAAGGGAAAAAGGAAAAAAAGAGAAAAAGAAAAGTGGGCTATGGGTTGGACTAGGATTCACGCATGCCCTATATAATGTTTTATTCTAAACCAAAAGTCATAATCCTTGGAAAAAAAAGAGGTCGACGGTTCTTGGAGTTTTTTTTAGGGTTTCCATAGTTTTTTTCATCTTCCATTAAATTAAAGGTAAAACCTTCATAACCCTTTTCAATTAAATTGTTTTTATGTTTTCTTTAATCATCTTATGATGGATTTAGGTTAAGGTTTAATGTAAAAACAGTAAATTAATGTTATATTAATGATATCATGATGATTACATAAACTAGGGCTTGTATTTAATGGGGTTATGGGTAATTAATTAAGTTAATTTGATTAAACCCGTTTTTAAAAACTGGGCAGAATTTTGAGTTAATTGTTTTGATCATATTGGGAGTTATACAAAATCTTATTTTACGATCCAAGTATCCCTGAAAAGGTAAGTGAAGTGGCTTTCCAAAGAAAGAAACGAGAACTAAATTGGAGGTTGGGAAGCGGGTCAAAAATAGGTTACAACAGTCGGAGGTCAAAACAGTTTTAAAGTCATCCTGTTTTCTTTTTAAGTTTTGGGTTGTTTGGGATACTTAGGGTTGCATTCGGATCTTCTAACGAACAAGAGAGATGGTTTATATATTATAGTAAGTATCTGCATTGGGGCTAAGGTTGTGGTTTAGGGTAAGACCCCCTAATCATAACAAACTTTTTGTATGTTTAAAATTAGTAAATCTGGAATGACAAAAGTGTCTATATATATCGGGGCCTTAACAGTAGCTTTAAGGTTCGGTCAAATGGGAGGTGTTAGTTAACATATGTAAGGGAATAAATATTCCGTTTACAGAGATCATGGGTATGTTTAAGTGGGCGTTTGGCTTATAGTTTCGAGACTTAAAACTGGGACTGTTTTGGGTAAAATGTTAACGGGACGGGATATGAAGTAAAATGAGCTAAGGGCTTTATAGAGGGGTGTAATGAGATGCTTAGAGCATTTAAATGAGGTATTTATATAGGAGGAGGTTAGATGTCCATCATAGGTTGATGAGCCATCTTAGTGATTGGTTCATGTTTTGATTATGTGTTTTTGGTTTGTTAGCTTTTTGCTAGTGCGAGGACTTTTGGAGAAGCTCAATCAGGTGAGTTTCATAGTCCCATGTTTACTATTGTTTTTGACTTCCACATGGGATGGAAGAGACACTGTTTTGTTATGTTATTTATAAATTATGCTGTGAATGTTTGGTGTTGGTAATGGACTTATGTGTGCATACTTATATGATTAACTGCTAGTCGATTCTTGATTGTTTTATGTTTTGACTTGGTACCAAGGGGTTATTGGCAAGGCGGGGCCTTGGGATTGGTTCATAGGTGTTTGAATACCTATGGGAGTATGGTGTTTGGTAAGGCTGGGAGCCTTGGATTTGGACTTGGTTTTGGTTTGATTAGTTAAATCTTGAATGTTAGTTTGTTAATGCATGTTAGTATCACATTGTCCATACGTTTTTAAATTTTGGTTGTACTCACAGCTTATGGTATGATTTTTGGCGTTTGAGTCTAAACCTATGACTCTTACCAACTTTATGTTTACGTGTTTTAGTGTCTCTTTCAGGTGATACTATGGTTAAGCATGAGAACATAAGTGGCTAGGATTTGGAGAGCATAAGAATGCATTTAGAAGGAGATCCCCGTTTCCTTCTTAGTTTCTGTTGTTTGTTTAATAAGTGATACTGTTGGCACCTATATGTTTGTTTTGTTTATGTTAATTGTTTGTCTCGGGTAAGTGGTAGGACTGTTACCTACTTACCTAGACTCCTGCATTGTTGAGATATTGTCATGACATTTATGTCGCCATTTATGACATTATATTTGCATTTTAGTTTTCTCTATAGAGACACCGTTTGTTGTGATGATATCCATACGTCGCGCCCCATATTCCGCCATGGTGGGGTGCTACAGAATGGTATCAGAGACAATGGTTATAGAGAATTAGGTTGTCTAGTCGCGTAGCCTAGTCTATAGCTTAAGGGTCCCTGCATATAGGCGTCATAGGAGTATGTGTGCATTTTATAATAATTGATGTGTTTGGATGTTATTTATTGTGATGTTTTGACTAGTATGAATTGAACAGTAGTAAGTTCATACTTAGCCACATGTTATTTTCTTTTTGGGTTGTGACTAGTGAAGGTTGAATCATAATCATCCACGCTAGTCATTGTTGTATTTTGCTTAAATTGTACATTATAGTACATAATTTGGTACATGGTAGTTTCTATCTTTTGTTGGGTTATTTTATGTACCCGAGAGATATTATTTTCTTTTGATGTTTAAGTCATGTTCCCTAAGAATCATGTGGTGGTTCGAGTTATTAGGAGTAGGTGGATATGAAGGGTTTTAAGCTGTTTCCACTCTTACGGGCGACATGACTTATAACTGATTATGTTTTCGTTTTTGATTTAGTCTATGCTGTTTTAGCTAGACTATGGATTTCGGTATTCCTAGAGTTTTACTATGTTATTTTAATAGATGGAGTTTTGGACCTATTTGGTTATGTGATTATGAGCTTATGTGAGTAGATAGATTTATCTTGTTATATGCTGTATTGATTCTTATAAGTGTCGTCATAGGAGGGAGTGCATTGGGGAAAGGGTAATTGTATAAGTATGGTGGCCAACATAGTTATACAAGTACCACAACTTCAATGGGTTCTCAAGTATGATTGCATGAAAGAGGGTTAGTACATGCTTGTATATGATGAGATGTAGAATTTAGCTATACGTATAATATATGGGTTTATGTAATGGCTGCCTACGATATGGCTATTGTTCTTTTGTGTTATATGTTTTGGGTTATAGTTGTGTTGTGTGATTATGGGGTCACACGATATGGTTTGGTTTTGGAGATGGGCTTTATGCCTTGTTGTGGCACGGTGAGATGGTGATTACTCGTATGAAAAAACGAGCGTATAAAGCAATTGATTGACTTACGTGTATGATAACGAGTATGTTTGGGAGATTCAATAGGTATACATATGCGGATGTATATATACTAATAGATGTTATGTTATGATTTACGGTCGTTCAGTAGTTATTATAACTTGAACGTACCTAGTGCTCTCTCGTGTTTAAACAATTTATTAGTGCTCGAGTTTGGTGGAGTTTCAACGATGTTTTGAATCTTTTGAAGTGTGTCTTGTAGCGTATTCTTTGAGCTTCGTATTTCACGTATACATTTTAAAAATAGTGTTCTTGGTTTTAAGTCTATTGAAATAACTTGGGATTCTTTTGAGATAATGAAATCTTTTCTGTTGGGTCTTACATTTCTTTTGGTCGGTATATATTGAGAAAAAGGGGGACTTGGAAATCTATTATAGGGTTAGATAGTTGGTTGTATTTGGTAAAATAAGGGTAAGGTGTTGGAGTCGTGTTTGAAACAAGATGTAACATAAGATTTCTTTTAATCAACACTTCTTTATTTCAAATTCTAAAAGACTTCCTTTAAAATAAAGCGAAGTAAAATTTCTTTATACTTACATAGTTTATATAATTGGGTTTAACCGATTCACGTCATTTATAATTATTAATACAAGGTTAAATTGAGTTTATGAAGATTTCACATACAATTTTATCTTACATTAATATAAAACGTTTTTGGTCATAACTTGTTCGTTTTTAGAGCTTTTTGAGTGATTCAAAAGCCAAATATTATGTACTCGGAACGTACTTTTCAAATATTCAGAAAGTATAGTCATGGGAGGTCAGTGGACTGGTCGGAATTGTTGTAAAAGTGTCGGGTTCAAGGTTGAGTTTTGAATAGTAGTTTATTTTTATTTGGGGTGCACGGGATACCTAGTCTTTGGGTTGAGTTTTGAGATCGCCTAGAAGGTTGTTTGTAGATGGTTTGAGTCACATAGATGTGGGGAGGTAAAAAAAATAAAAAATAATAAAAAATAAAAGTATATTCTTTTGGAAAGGTCGGTCTTTTGCACGGTTTAAATAATATGTCGCGGGGCTTAATATGTTTTGGTTGCCATTGGGTGTCTCTTGGATTATTTTTTGTTGTCATGGGTCATTTTGAATTGATACATGTTCTGGGTTTGAGTTTTCTTTTGAGTCTTGTGGTTTTTGACTTGTTTTAATTGGTGCACGTGAAATGTCGTTAGTTATCCGTGGGTTTGATTCGTTGATCGTATCTGATGGATTCAAGTTGTAGTTTTGGTTTCGTATTGTTCGGGAGCGTTGAGGTAGCCATATGAAAGGCTTGGTCGCGCCTACACGCTTAAGTAGGTGACCATGAGAGAACGGTCGGAATACCCTTAGTGGGGAGGAAAGAGGTTCGTAGACGAACTAATGTGGTCATGAGGTCTATTAGGAGTGCCAAGGGAGATGAATAGAGATTTGTGAAATGTATGGATATTGGGACAAGTAACGTGCCATAAAGAGTGTTGGAAGGGGATATTGTTCGTAAGGCAAGTATGTTTTCTGAAAATTTCCTGAAATTTAGTAGGTTTGCCTATTATTTTGAGATAGAACCATGAATAGAGCAAGTAGGAGAAGTGAGAGGAGTTGGAGTTAGTGCCTTTCCATGGAAATTGTTGATGGAATGATTTCAAGAACAAGAGTTGATGGAAATTGCAACGGGTGCAAGGTAAAAGTTGAGTTGCTTAGTAGTAGATTGGATGTGGAAAGCGGTTGAGTGGTCTGATGAGAGGAAGTACCGGTCTTTTAAGATGCGTGTAGTATTTTGTAAGTAGAACGAGGTAGGAATTTATTCGTATTGCCGCTAAGAGAGGGTGCAAGGAGGACATAGTTGAAACTGCTAAGGATGTTGTATGAACGCTTTGGGTTTACGGTTATGCATTTGGCTTCGCCAAAGCACTAGCGGATTACATGGAGTCAATGAAGTGAGTGTGCATGAACGTATATAAATGAGTTGTCATCGGGAGTATCGACGACATCTTAATCTACTCAAAGTCTAAGAAGGAGAGTGAGGCGAAGTATGTGTTGGTTTGGAGTGGAATTATACGTGAGATTTTCAAGTGTGTGTTTTAGTATTAAGTCTATCATTATGAGTAGTTAGAGATGATGGCATATCATGGAACCCACAAGGGGCGAAGTGAAGAAGGATGAGGAAGCATTTTGGCGACTGAAGAGGTGGATTGGATAATGAGCCGATCTTAGCATTATCGGAAGGACTGGATGAATTCGCGAAGCATGACGATACGTGGAGCAAGGATTTGGATGTGTACGAGAACGACAAAGAAAGGCGATTGCTTATACGTTGCAAGAACTAAAGACTTGAAAGAACTAGATATGACTTAGTTAGTGGAGCTGGACTGTTATATCTGCCTAGAATGCTAGAGGCATTTGGTGTACGAGACGTGGAGAATGATCTATACGGATCATGAACGTCTCCAACACATATTCAATCATCTTGATTGAACATTTGGCAAAGGTGATGGGTGGAGTTAATTGATGAAAGAAAATTGCAAGGCCAAGTACCATCTGGGAAAGGCAAGCATGGTCTATGAGACATGGAATAAGAAGGATGAGGTGAAGTTGAGACGAACTTGAACTATACGGATGGCGTATTAGGGCAGTTTGGATAAAGGATATAGGTTGCACGAGTTGAGTTGTCTAAAGGAGAGAACGAGTCAACGTGTATGTTGCATGGCTTGGACAATCGTATGGAGAAAAGGGACGTAGACTATACTTTCTACGTAGATAGGAGTAACTTAGAAAAAGCGATGTAAGGACGAAGTTGGTGAAAGGGATACATAATGGGGTGGAGGAATAAGTACGACGAGAGTTGGGTGATAGTCGATATACTGACTAATTCATCTCATAATTCAAGAGGAATGGGAAGTCACATAGTTGAGAAGTTGGAAGGATTGCGTACATATGCGATGGAATAGGAGGTTTTGTGTAAAAGTTAACCTAATATGTATGGAATGCCTTATGAAGGATTATGGCAAGGGAAGAAACGATGGGAAGCATCACATCGTGATGTATGGTAGGAGTCGAGGAAAGAGAAGGAAGTGTGTATAGAAGCGAAGCATGATTGAAATAGGTCGAGATAGGAACCGAAGGTAGAACTTTGGTAGAGCCTAATGAGTAGAGTAAAGCACAAAGCAGGCTAATATTGTCGTAGTGTGGAAAGGGAAATGGCACTGACCTATACTGATCGTTTAGAAGGCTTAGTATCGATAATCGAATGGATGAGGAGTTATAGGTTTGATGTGCCATAAGGACGAAGGGCTTGGTCTAACTGAGTTAACCGTCCTTTTGATGATGTGTATAGATAATAAGATGATTTGGATTGGAAGAACTAATGGATATGTGAAAGACCGTCATGGGTCACTTTGTAAGGAAATTGGAATTTTTAAGTAGTTTGAGGTACGGACTGAAGGGAGTTGATGAACATGATTGGATATGGGTGATTGATTTAGAGGTAGTTAGGAAACTCGTTAGCCATGGCTGAGTTTTTCATATAATGATAGTTATCATACTAGAGGTCGATAAATGCCATTTGAGGAACTATATGAAAGGATAAGGTGAGTTGTCCCTATTGTGGACTAGAATTGGTAAAAGAGGCTACTAATGTGGTAATGATGTTGTGGAAAGGATGAGAGCAACAAGGGATGCTATGTAGAAAAGGAGGAAACCACTAGAGTTAGTGACAAAGTTATGTAGGAAGTTTCACCCATAGTAATGAGTGGTACGTTTTGGTAAAATGGAAGAGTTGATGTAGAGTTTTGTAGGTCCATTTATGATCTTTGGTAAGATCGGAAAATTAGCTTATGAGCATAGAATTACCTGGGGGAAATCAGTTGTATACATGATACATTTCATGTATTGAGATTGGCAAAGGTTGTTTGAGAATGCATTTTGCATGTACGGTTATTCGGGACTTGTATTAATAAGAGTCTTTGTTTTTATTAAAGAGTCATCTGTGAGATTTATTGACTGTGAGGTCAAGAGTTTGGCAATGAGTTTAATTATTTTTGGTTTGTATATGTGGTATTTTGAAACTTGAACTAAAGTTCACGTGGAAATGAGGGGAGTTCGTTTAGAACAAGTATCCTCATGTGATTTGTTGTTTGTGTGTTTGATCCTAAGGAGTAAATCTCAGGAAGAGATTTCTATTAGGAGGGAGTGATGTGACAACCCTGGTTTTGAGGTTCGTCACTTAGTTTTATTTTGTGCTAGTTACGTGTCTTTACGTGTTTATGTGCTTATTGGTGGGTATAGATTGTGGTTTGGATATCGTTTCCGGTACAGGGTACCTTGTGAGTGAAACGATGTGAGATGATTTCATGTTCATGAGCTCACATGGTAGTGACTATGAAATGAGATGGTGTTATTTAGTGGTTTTACGTATACGTATATGTATTATAGAAAGTCGTATTTTTTACGATTTACGGTTTAGCATTTAGAGGTCTCGGATGAGGTAATTAGTCATATGGATATTTTTCGGGATGGTTTTAAGTCATTTAGGACTTAGTTATAAAGTTTATTTCAAAATTTGAGATTTTTTATAAAAGTGTATATTTTATGTCTTTTACGGTAAAACGCGTAAATTTGACTAGTTTTACGGTTTTGAAGTTTTGGAGGCTTTAGGAGCTGAAATAAATTAAGTAAAATTAAGGTAATATTATTAATACATGTATTAATAATAAAAAGAGAAAAAAACGAAATAAGGGGGTGTTGGGTCGGTTTGGTAGACGCAAGAAAAGAAAGGGAAAAAGGAAAAAAAGAGAAAAAGGAAAGTGGGTTATGGGTTGGACTAGGATTCACCCATACCCTATGTAATGTTTTATTCTAAACCAAAAGTCATAATCCTTGGAGAAAAAAAAAGGTCGACGGTTCTTGGAGTTTTTTTAGGGTTTTCATAGTTTTTTTCATCTTCCATTAAATTAAAGGTAAAACCTTCATAACCCTTTTCAATTAAATTGTTTTTATGTTCTCTTTAATCATTTTATGATGGATTTAGGTTAGGGTTTAATGTATAAACATTAAATTAATGTTATATTAAAGATATCATGATGATTACATAAACTAGGGCTTGTATTAAATGGGGTTATAGGTAATTAATTAAGTTAATTTGATTAAACCCATTTTTAAAAACTGGGCAGAATTTTGAGTCAATTGTTTTGATCATATTGGGAGTTCTACAAACTCTTATTTTACGACCCAAGTATCCCTGAAAAGGTAATTGAAGTGGCTTTCTAATGAAAGAAATTAGAACTATATTGGAGGTCTGGAAGTGGGTCAAAAACAGGTTACAACAGTCGGAGGTCAAAACAGTTTTGAAGTCAGCCTGTTTTCTTTTTAAGTTTTGGGTTGTTTGGGGTACTTAGGGTTGCATTGGGATCTTCTAACGAACACGAGAGATGGTTTATATATTATAGTAAGTATCTTCATTGGGTCTAAGGTTGTGGTTTAGGGTAAGGCCCCTAATCATAACAAACTTTTTGTATGTTTAAAATCAGTAAATCTGGAATGAAAAAAGTATATATATATATATATATATATATATATATATATATATATATATATATATATATATATATATATATATATATATATATATATATATATATATATATATATATATATATATATATATATATATATATATATATATATATATATATATATATATATATATATATATATATATATATATATATATATATATATATATATATATATATATATATATATATATATATATATATATATATATATCGGGGCCTTAACAGTAGCTTTAAGGTTAGGGAAAATGGGAGGTGTTAGTTAACATATGTAAGGGCATAAATATTCCCTTTACAGAGATCATGGGTATGTTTAAGTGGGCGTTTGTCTTATAGTCTGGAGACCTAAAACTGGGACTGTTTTGGGTAAAATGTTAACGGGACGGGATATGAAGTAAATGAGCTAAGGGCTTTTATAGAGGGGTGTAATGAGATGCTTAGAGCATTTAAATGAGGTATTTATATAAGAGGAGGTTAGATGTCCATCATAGGTTGATGAGCCATCTTAGTGATTGGTTTATGTTTTGATTATGTGTTTTTGGTTTGTTAGCTTTTTGCTAGTGCGAGGACTTTTGGAGAAGCTCAATCAGGTGAGTTTCATAGTCCCATGTTTACTATTGTTTTTTACTTCCAGATGGGATGGAAGAGACACTATTTTGTTATGTTATTTATAAATTATGCTGTGAATGTTTAGCGTTGGTAATGGACTTATGTGTGCATATTTATATGATTAACTGCTAGTCGATTCTTGATTGTTTTATGTTTTGACTTGGTACCAAGGGGTTATTAGCAAGGCGGGGCCTTGGGATTGGTTCATAGGTGTTTGAGTACCTATGGGAGTATGGTGTTTGGTAAGGCTGGGAGCCTTGGATTTGGACTTGGTTTTGGTTTGATTAGTTAAATCTTGAATGTTAGTTTGTTAATGCATGTTAGTATCACATTGTCCATACGTTTTTAACTTTTGGTTGTACTCACAGCTTATGGTATGATTTTTGGCGTTTGAGTCTAAACCTATGACTCTCACCAACTTTATGTTGACGTGTTTTAGTGTCTCTTTCAGGTGATACTATGGTTAAGCATGAGAACATAAGTGGCTAGGATTTGGAGAGCGTAGGAATGCTTTTAGAAGGAGATCCCCGTTTCCTTGTTAGTTTCTGTTGTTTGTTTAATAAGTGATACTGTTGGTACCTATATGTTTGTTTTGTTTATGTTAATTGTTTGTCTCGGGTAAGTGGTAGTACTGTTACCTACTTACCTAGACTCCTGCATTGTTGAGATATTGTCATGACATTTGTGTCGCCATTTATGACTTTATATTTGCATTTTAGTTTTCTCTATAGAGACACCGTTTGTTGTGATGATATCCATACGTCGCGCCCCATATTCCGCCATGGTGGGGTGTTACAGTACGATTTAGTGCTCTTACCCTCAGCAAAAGAAGAGCAATCTTCTTACACTTTAGTGGATTCGTTAAGACATTCAAAGTCTATGAACTCAATTTTATGCTTTATAAAAACCATATCGCCAAAAACAAATGGATTTTTCAAAAAGCATTGAACATAATTTTTTTAAGAATTTCTCAATGATTATTCAAAATCTTTCAAAAACTGTGTGTTCAACAACTCATATCCTCAAAATTATAATGTGGATCATATCCTCATAATGACAATTCAATTGGATCAATTTTTGAGGGGGAGCTTTCGAAATTCATGCTAAGTTATACACATTTTTTAACACCCCCAAATTACATTGCGCAGCGGAAATACACATTTGGGTGCTAAACTCAAACTTCATTACACAAAACACTTTAAACGATCTCAAAATGGTACATTTGGAATATAAAAGGATATAATTTAACCATTGTCTAAAACCTTCGATCCCAAGCAAAACAAGTTTAGAAATATCAGAGTAGCATTTAGGTCCCCCAAAGATCTCAACCAATCAACAAACATTTTACCAAAATACTTGACCATACATTATTAATTTTAGGACAAAAGGGAAAGAAATCAGTTTTAGGCCCAATCACCACAAAAGCAACCCGCAATCCTTCGCTCCGCCATTCATCAACTTCAATCACCTGAAATACATGCTTAAAATCATCAAGACAACGTTTGAGCAAGTCTATAGGTTTATCAAATCATCATTTGAACACAAGAGAAAAATCAATCATGATCATTTAATAGAATTGCAACGTATAGAATCTATTATTCAGGCATTCTGACTTATAGCAATAGCTATAGAATTTTATTAAGCTCATGACACCGACCCCTTAACTTAGTCACCCACGCCTAAAGCCGACATGACTAGATGAATTCCACTGCCCCTACTAGGGTATTAGTTGCAATTTATATACCACTGATTCTCGTTCTCGTAAATTATCCTTCCCAGAGGTTACTCAGCGTATTGCCCTGGTCTCAGATAGGGGCGTCAACCCAATAGTAATATTATTTGAACAAGAGGCTATTCCCAACTCACAACATCAAGTCAGAAGATAGTTAACGGTTCATGAATTTAGGGAGTTTTACAACTTAGGTACTTATACAATTCAAGGCAACATCAGGCAACATAAGTAAACATTGGGGTCTAAACAATCAATCATGACATGTGTTCATTTTATTTTCAAATAGCATGTATCCCCCTCACAGGTTTTAAAGTCATTCAAAACAAGTACAAAGCGAGGCTATAGACTCACCTTGAGTAATAGCAGTAGCAAGTCGATCTTCGACGATAGTTGATGCCCGATAAACATGAAAACCGCAACCTATCAAATAAGGCGCGTTCATTAATAATAAACTCGAGTATAAACCATACATAATAACACAAAACTCAAAATCATAAAATCACGACAAACCCGAAAGAAAATAATACAAGTGATACTATTATACTCTTCTATATGTTTACTCTATTAGTCTATTCTTTCGATAAAAATCTGCCAGTACATACCAAATGTACGAGCTCATTTACCCCACTTAAACACGTCAAAATTTTGTGATACTACTCAGAGAAATCACTTACTATCCATAGAAAGTCCTCCCAAAAGTTGGTCAAAAGATTTTACTTTTAAAGTTCCCTGCCCGACACATCTTTGAACTACAAAAATCAGACAGTTTTACATCATAGGCTCATACAACCATTTTGACTATTCTAAACAATCCCGTTTACAAAACCGACACTTGACTTTGAAACTAGACTCACAACCCTAGATTTAGAACCTAACATCAGACCTTGAACATTTCTACAACTCATTATATAGTCCCTGAGATTCGATCCAAATATCGGCAACAACTTCGGATTGTGTCGATACTCGTCTCCCGGTACACGTATAATCAAACTAGCATAACTTCATACTCGTTTTGAGTTAGAAGCTCTACCTTATATCAAATCGAAGATAATCAAAATCTCCATAACACTATTCTATTAGTTAAACAATAATCAAACAGTAATATACCCAAAAATAGCCTTGAACTCACTGATCTAAAACACATGTTTAAAAATCATACAAGATCATCTTTTTGACCCATTTTACTCAATTTCCTATCCCTAATATCACCCTAATATCATCCTAAACAATTTATCAAACCCTTAACACCCTTGAATGACCACTCTTCATATAATCCTTTCTAAAATTTAAACATGCAATACTCAAAAATTAAATATAACAACACTAACAATATGTATATTCCATAAAAATGAATCAAACAAGCATGGATCATATCAAAAAAATAAAACTTGGTGCATGTTTATAAAAATTATAACAAAATGATCACCATCAAGTTTTAGGAATGGGACTTGTATTGTTTTTTATTAGATCATAGTAAAAGTTGATGAAAATTGATGGTAAAGGGGGGTGGAGGTCACGACTTAAAGAGAAAGAAAGAGAGATGAGAATTTTTTTTGTGTAGTTGATTACTATGTGTTTTTTAGGTGAGAAAATGCTTATATGGTGGATGGAGGGGCTAGTTTTGCCATTCTTGCATAGTTTTGGACCAAAATGCAATTTAATAGTTTAAAGGGTAGAAAATGTATATTATCAATTTTGAAAATATTTACGAGACTCGGGTTTCATAAAAATACTTCTCAAAAATTAAAACGCACTCAAATATGATATTAATATAGTCCCGGTACGAGTTAATACACAATTAAAATAAAAACTTCAAAAATATAAACATCGAAACAACAATTAATAAAACGGTAAAATTTCGGGCATCCGTCGATATCGTAATCACTAATAATCCGCGCATTTAGTAAAAAGGTAAAAATAAGATTTCCAACATCGGTTTCAAATTAAACCACCAACCGTCATAACATTCAAGCTTATCAAAAATTTCAAATTTTTTCGTAAAATAGTATTAACTAATGACCTCGGGTTTGGGTTATCACATCCTACCCTCCTAAAAGATAGCGACGTCCCGGCGCTCGGCCCCTCTTATACTCTCATTCCATACATCTAGAACAGAAGATAACTCTTTTCCTTAAAGAAATCCTCATGCTTCCTTCATGAATTCAGATCCACACCTAGAATTCTTGTATCTTCACAATAGAAATCTTATTATGCTTCAACCTTTTAAGAACACTTCACTGTTTCCTCTATTAAATGCAACTTTTCTTCAAGTTGAATTCTCTCCTTGTTTCTCGAAACCAATTTCACCCTTCATAATGACACCTTAAGCATAATCACGTTTCCAATTTTCAAACTCCATCGATTCCCTTCAATTGCCAACATAACTCTTCTGACAACTCCTTGTTACTAATAAACGATCCTTAACCTATACAATCTTATCAGTAGTTACCAACATAAGTTCTAGTTCAGTCATTTAATTCCACCTACATTTCTGTAATACACCGAAAACCTAACTTACGTCCATAACTCACGATCTTTAACCTTCACAATTTGAAGTTCTTTATGGACCTTCAACAGTCCAGCCTCATTACTAGCCTGATAACCATTTTCGTATAAGAACTCTAACAATTCCTAAGTCAATCACAAACACACAAGTATATCATCCAATGTTTGAATCGTCCTTTCACTCTGTCCATCAGTCTCTGTATAACACGTGGTACTGAACTCAACTTTCACCTTTACCCAAACAAGAACGTATCGATTACTTGACTTGTGATATTCCACCATGACTAAGTCTCACACTCCTAACATACCTTTCTCAGATGGTCATAACGGCAATCAAATCCGATTCTTCAAAATACTTAATCTCAATCAATCTTATTACAAAATCCTTACCATAAGTTTGACAAAATGTTAAAATCACTTTCCTTGACATCCTTCTCAAATTAGACCACTAACTTAAAATTTCAATATCCTTTCTATCAAGTCCACACTTCTTGTCATCACCAAAACTCAAACCCTAGAGGCTTTTTCCTTTTTCTTCCTGATAAGTGCATCAGCTATCACATTCGCCTTTCCCGGATGGAAGCAAATCTCGTAGTCATAATCACTCACAGTCATAACCACCAACATACTCAAGGACTCAAAATATATAACTAGTGATCCTTTACTCATTTCCTTTCTCTTCCCAAGAAATTAAATATGAAGCAAACTCTTATGATCCTTAATTACTACACACTTGATTCCATAAAAGTAATATTTCCTACAATCTCAAAGCAAACACCACAACTACATAACCTTTATGAAACGCATCACAATAGACTATAAATTACTCAGATCCTTCCAACAATGACAACATCGGTGCAGAACACAACCTATTAGTGTTCAGAATGTAGCTCCCTCATTTGATAAGGACCAGATCTCAAAACTTACAAGTTTAGATGTATAAGTGGGACTCACACATCCAATTCATCTTAGTCAGCTTGATCAGTGGTTTAACAATTAGTGAAAACCTTTCGATAAACCTCCGATAATACACAACTTAGACCAAGGAATTAACAGATTTTCGTCGGCATCGTTGGTACCGACCAATCCTTAATCGTTTCAATCTTGGCAAGATCTTCACGAATATCTTTTCTGTCAATCAACTGCCTTAGAAAATGCAAATATTTCTACCAACATTCACACATAGGGACCTTTACATACAACTTCTCTTTTTCCAATCAATCCAAAATTATCCTCATATGCTGTTGGGTCAAAAAGTTGATGTGGCAAAAACTAAAAAACGAAGAAAACATGAAGGCATTTGTTCAAGCATTGACAAGTGTAAACCAGTCGTTGTCAAAAGTAAATTAGGCGTTGACATAAGTCAACAAAAGTCAAACGTTGTTGGAAACTTCTATTTTGGATAAGTATTCAGAATATTATTCTGTATTAGTTATTTAAATAGAAGATATTCATGTTTATTCATAGTTATCTTTTGTAAAACCCTAATCCGTACACTATAAAAGGAACCAAGGGTTATTAAGTTTTTTATAACTTTCATATACAATGTAAACCTAAAGCGTGTGTCAACTAGGTGTGGGATTAAATGTATACACACCTAGTGATTGTTTGTTATTAATATAATAAGCAATCCTTGTTAGTAATTCATGTGTTATTGTGACAACCGTGGTTTTGGGTTTGTCACTTGGTCTTACTTTTAGGTTATTTTATGTGTGCTTACTTGAATTTTGTGTTTACGTGTTTATTTTGTGTGAACGAGGTTGGTGTGGTTATCGTTTATGAGTATAGAGTACTCATAAGTAAATCGAGGAACGGTTATTTCATGTTCATGATCTCACAAGTGGTGACTATGAAATGAAAATGGTGATATTGTGGTGTTTACGTATACGTATAAGTATTATAGTAATAGTATTTTTTTTAGGATTTACGGTTTAGCATTTAGAGGTCTCGGGTGAGGTAATTATCCATATGAATATTTTTCGGGATGGTTTTAAGTCATTTAGGACTTAGTTATAAAGTTTATTTCAAAATTTGAGATTTTTTTATAAAAGTGTATATTTTACGTCTTTTACGGTAAAACGCGTAAAAACTGACTAGTTTTACGGTTTTGAGGCTTTGGAGGCTTTAGGAGCTGAAATAAATTAAGGAAAATTAAGGTAATGTTATTAATACATATATTAATAATAAATAGAAAAAAAAACGAATTTAAAGGGGGTTTAGGTCGGTTTGGAAAAAAGAAAAGAAGGAAAAAAAGGAAAAAAAAGAGGAAAAAGGAAAGTTGAGTTTTATATTTGGACTAGGATTCTTGTTACATTATATAAGGATTTTAAAGAGAAAAAAAAACATAAAATCCCTGGAGAAAAAGAATGGTCGACGGTTTATGGAGAATTTTTAGGGTTCTTCATCAAAATTTAGGGTTTTCATAAATCAAAGGTAAACTTTCGTAATCCCTTTTTAATTTAATTGTTTTAAATGTTTACATAATCATCTTATGATGGATTTAGGTTAGGGTTTTAATAAGAATCTGTATTTTAATGATATTACAATGATTATAAGGGTTATAGGTGATTAATTAGATCAATTTGTTTAAAACCCGTTTTTAAAAACTGGGCAGAATTTTGAGTCTATTGTTTTGATCATATCTCGAGTTATAGGAACATTCAAGATGCGATCAAACTAGCCATGGATAGGTAATTGAGTTGGCTTTCTAAATCAAGAAACGAGAAATAAATTGGAGGTCGGGAAGTGGGTAAAAAATAGGTTACAACAGTCGGAGGTCAAAACAGTTTTGAATTCAGCTTGTTTTCTTTTTAAGTTTTGAGTTGTTTGGGGTACTTAGGGTTGCATTGCGATCTTCTCACGAACATGAGAGATGGTTTATATATTGTAGTAAGTATCTGCACTTGGGCTAAGATTGTGGTTTAGGGTAAGACCCTCTAATGGTAATGAACTTTTCATACGTTTAAAATCAGTGAATTCTAGATAGGTAGCAATATATACACATATATCTGGGCCTTAACAGTAGCTTTAAGGTTAGGGCAAGTGGGACGTTTTAGCTAACATGTATAAAAGTGTGAATATTCCTTTTACAGAAACCATGGGTATGTTTAAGTGGACGTTTGACTTAAAGTTTTGAGACCTAAAACTGGGACTGTTTTGTGTAAAATTATGAACACGATAGCTATTAAACTTAACCAAGTTAGGGACTTGTTAAGGAAGGGTAATGGGGTGATTAGAGCTTAACAATGAGGTAATTATACCAGAATAGACTAGATGTCCATCATAGGTTGATGAGCCATCTTAGTGATTGGTTCGTGTATTGATTTCGTGTTTTTGGTTTGTTAGCTTGTTGCTAGTGCGAGGACTTGTGAAGAAGCTATTAGGTGAGTTTCATAGTCCCATGTTTAATATTGATTTTGACTTCCAGATGGGATGGAAGAGACACTGTTTAACACCCCCAAATTTACACGCAGCGGAATACATCTTTGGGTGCTAAACAATGATACAACAACACATAATTTATAAAGAACGACTCGAAAAGAGACGTTTTAGATTTATCGTTCCCAAAACATTCATCAGAGTAGAGTAGTCCCAAGTAATCGTTACCAAAAGATAAGTTAAAACAACATATTGGTTTGTTTTAAAAATGGAACGATAAATAAATCAAAGAGTTTGAACAACAAAAGCAGTGCACAACTTCATTCCCCGTGACCTCCAAGCTTCCACTTCTTGATTACCTGAAATACATGTGAGTAAAACAATCAGCAAAAATGCCGAGTGAATCTATAGGTTTATGAAATCAATTTGAACACAAGCAAAGATTATAAGTTTGTGGCATGCTTATAAGCATCAAATAATAATTTGCATCAACAATGATAATTGTATATAGCATAAATTGCAATAAGCTCATGGAACCGAGCCCATAGACACTCCCATATCAGTCTAATAAGACGAGAGATTTATTAATTGTCGGTTACCTCCAGATTATTGGTACATTGCCGTATACCTGACTTCTCAATAAAATATGTTCAAATAGTGTGGAGGTCGGGCCTAAGCTTCTATGACAAGTCCACAAAAACTGAACCGGGGCGGCTTCCCCCATAGATCTATTAATTGTACTAGCGGTTAACCCATCATAGGTTAATTAATGGTCCATAATTGAGGTTTTAACAAAGGCAATCACTTAATGCAATTTAAAGGCAACCACGGGTCCATTCATAGAGGGACAAAGCATACCATAAAAATCTTGTGTTCTATGTTTATAAAACATGTATTCCCCCTCGCGGGTTTAAAATCATTTAATAACTAGTATAAAGCGAGGCTATAGACTCACCTTAGTACTTATAGTAGTTGAAGACGATCGCCGATGATAGTAGATGCCCGAAAAACACGACAACCGCAACCTAGCAAATAATGTGCGTATATTAATAATAGACTCGAGAAATAAATGATACTTAATAAAATCAAACTCAAGTATAAAATCACGACAACTCGAGAGAAAACGATGCAAGTGGTTCTATTATACTCTCCTATATATTCATTTTATTATTATATGCCTTTAATAAAAATCTGCCGGAACATACCGAATGTCCAAGCCGTTTTCCCATACTTAAACATATCAAATTTTCATGATACTACTCAGAGAACTTACTTACTATATATAGAAAGTCCTCTCAAAAGCCCATTAAAAGATTTTACTTCTAAAGTTCCCTGCCCGACTCATCTTTGAATCACAAAATCCGGACAGTTTAGCGACCTTGACTTACGAAACCATTTTGACCATTCTAAACAACTCCATTTGTAAAACCGCCATTTGATTCTAAAAATAGACTCAAAATAATAAACTTGGAGCCTGAGAACAGCCCTTGAATCATTTTGAAACTCATTTTATAGTCCCCGAGATTCGATCCAAATATCGACAACAATTTTCGGATTGTGTCGACACTCGTCTCCCGGTACACGAAAATCAAACTAGTGTATCTTCCACCTCGTTTGGAGTTGGAAGGCCTACTTTATATCAAATCGAAGCTAACAAAATTCTCTACAACCCTATCCAATTAGTTAAGCGATTATCAAACAGTAAGACCCCTGAAAACAGCCTCAAACCTACTGCCCAAAATTGACTATTAAAATCTCTTACAAAATCATATTTTTGATCAATTCCAACAACTTTTGTCATCAACCTAAGCCCCTAATATCATCATAAACCATTCCTAACACTTGTATCATCATCAAAATCAAAAACCCAAAAGTTAAAATTCAACTTTTTAACAAAAACATTACATAAACATCATTTGATCATCATCTCTAACACATGCGTGATCAAAATCACCACCTAACAAGCCTAGTTTTTTTTATCAAAATTCAAAACTCAATGCATGTAAGTAAAAATGGTATCATTAGAATCACCTTTCAAAAATAGGAATGGGACTTGTTTTGTTTTTGGATGGATCAAAGTTGATCATCAAAAAAAATTGATGGAATGGATGTTGGTGGTGTAGGCCAAAATCAAAAAGGAAGAAGAAAGATGGTGTTTTTTGTTTTAATGAATTTTTTTAAATGAATTGTGTTAGTGGAAAACATATATATAGTGTAAGGTAAGGGTATTTTTTGCCAATTTGTGATAGTTTTGGTCCAAAATGTAATAAAATAGTTCAAAAGGGTAAAAATGTAAATTGCAAATTTTTAAATATTTACGAGACTCGGGTTTCGTAAAAATACTTTTTAAAAGTTTAAACGCACACGAAAAATGATAATATAACGACTCGATACGTAATTAAAACGATATCGTCGAAAGTATTAAATATCGAAACGATCGATAATAAAATATAAAATTTTTGGCATCCGTCGGTATCGCGATCACTAGTAGTCCTCGTTACTCGTCAAAATATTAAAATATAATATTCAATACCGGTTTCAACTTAAACCGTTAAGCATAATAGTATTTAACGTTATAAAATACTTCAAAATAATTGAAAATAGAATTAAATTATGACCTTATTTTTACGGGTTTTACATCATCACCACCTTAAGGGAGCGACGTCCCGGCGCTCAACTCGCCTCACTTTCGCCAACGCGCATTAAAGTCTCAATAAACATCGTCGTTGAAAGTCATAAAGATATTACATAATATGTGTTCTACATGATCGGACGTCATCGGATGATGCCGTCTCAAGTTCTCACAACTTACGATCATTTGACTAGATCACATACCACATAAGTACATAAAAATAAAAGGTCGAACAATAACATCAAGTATAGATTTCCATCGTTAATCATCGAGAAAACCTTGAACGAACCCTTGATAATAACCACTTGATCCCCAGAGTCTTTCCACTTGCGGTGTCGGCTTCAACATACTCCTCGAGGTTTTAACGAATTTATTAACTCCATTCATTAAGATATTTGGTCTTCAATAATTCCACAAGTACACGCATAAATCCTGGTGACACTTATCGTTTCTTCTTATACACTGCTTCCCGAGATTCATTTTAAACTCAGAATAAAATAGTGATCTTCAATACGAGGAACAGAACGAGATAAAAATGACTTCAATAAACGCATAAACGAACAAGATGTGGTAAAATGATTTAAGATTAACGATCGACGAGAGATCTCGACTCACGTAACCGTAAAACATAATTATTCACAATACTAGAAAAATGAGAGCGAAGAATGAATTAAATATTAACATTAAAATAACGTTTGTCACAATTATCCGTCCCGGATTTGGTATTACCTTAAGACTCAATTGAGGTACTTTCTTGATAAAGATGATATATTAAAAATAGAAGTTAAATAGCTTCATATTTTATTTTGGTTGTCTTAAGAAACTTTGAAAGAATGACATGAATTTTATAAATTAAACTCATATTGTTGGTTACAATTAGAAGATATAATTTCCAAATTAAATCATTATTAGGAACATAAATTAAACCGGTAATTTCATTACATTAAAAGTAAAGTATGATAAGTAAATTAGTTCAAAAGGTAGAACATAATTTTATTTTTAAACATTAGTTTTAGTTATACAAAATATGATGTATAAATTTGACCTTTTACTTTTAATGGTTATTTCGATAATTGAAAATCATTGAAAAATGTATAAAAGTTCCATAAAAATTTTATAATACTTTGTAGAAATACATACAGGTGTTTATTATTTCAAAATAACATGGGATATATTCGCGTTTCGAAATGTGACAAGATAACAAACGAATACGAATGAAGATAATAGTCAACAATTAATACGAAATCAATGGTACAAAAGAGAACGAAGCAAATGTCGTATGAATTCTTAAAGAGAATAATAAAATAAAGGCGTTGATGGTAAGACAATAAGAAATAATAGATTAAACAAGTTGTCAATTTTGTTAGTGCGGTCGATGGTTCACCATTATCAGCTCGTTAACTTAGCAGTGGTCGATACATGATCGGAAATAAGATCCATAAAAAAATTTTAATAAAATAAAATTTCTAATAATCACTTGTAATTAAAACAAATCAAATGAACGATGTTAGTGTTTAAAGAGAGAGGTCAAAGCACGGTTCACAAGAGTGGGTTTCGAGACAAACGAGAGTGACGGACGTCATCCCGGATATACGGAAATCACTCTAGTGATAATTCATTATTCACGTGCGGAGACATTCCAAAGATCTACCCAGTCGCATAAAGAAGATTGGACGAGAAGGAAGGATAAAACATCGAGACTTTCAAGTCATTTATCAACAGTCAGTAATTAAACGAACGGTCAAAAGAAATCAGTTATAAGATAAAATGAAGTAACAAGTGGAAAAACGATTGTCGAGTAAAAACGTATTCGTAAGCGCGTAATTCGTTCAAGAAAAGGTAAGAAAATGTATGCGGATGCATAGAAATTGCGCTACTTGCATAAGATATGAAGGTTTTCAAAACTTCTTTTCACTTTATTTCATTTTATTTATCTTTATCATAAATACAAGTAAAAAGTTCTTTATTATCAAGATTTTTTTTAGGTGATTACTATTCAGCCTAGCATGGCTCCTTCTAAATTAGACATAGGTGATCAGGCCATGTATAATTTAGGGCTAGCAATGCAGTGCTCAGTTTCGTCGAAAAGTATTACGCTTCTTATGTTTATATATAAACCATGCCATTTGTAAAATGGAATTTAAAAATAGTTTATAAATTTATAGGATACAAGTAATTTGTGAGATACTCAATAAGCAATTTTTTATTTTTTTACGAAAAGTATTTTATAAGACCAAAGTAAAAACAATTGGTGAAAATAATCGTAAAACAATATCAGATTTATTTATAAGGTGACATTATGAAAACGTATAAAGTAGCCAAAGGTTTGCAAAAAGTGGCAAATAATAGCTCATAAAAGACCAATGAAATGGTTACAAGTTGTTAAGTTTTCAAAGGGTTATAAGGTTTAGACGAAAACGTCATGAGATACGCGATAAGAATGTCAACGAAGAATGTGAAGGCAAAACTTCAAAACTCAACTCAAATCAGTGGAAGGTTATAAGAAAACGAAAATAAAATAACATCGAATGATAAATGAGTCATATATATGAAAAGAATAAAACAATCCACATGTGTATTCGTTATTTGTAAAATAATATTTGTTAAAATTTTACGATCTCAAATGAAATCAAAGCAGCTTAGAAACATTTAAAACTCATGTTCTGAATTTTCTATCAGATTTAACTTTTAAATATGAGCCGATTAATTGACCCGATAAACGACATCTCCAAGACTCGGAGTCTAAAGCATTTTGATGCAAAATGACGTTTCAGACGACTTTCTAATTTTGCCCGAGACCTGAAACCCAATGTAAAATGACCAAAATACCCCTTCAATTTTTGTGCAGGTTTGACTATTTTATTTTAAAAACACATGTTTTACTCTTAAGTTTTGACCTGTTTACACTGCCCCTACAGTTTCTGCATAAAGTGTATTTTTCGACACTTCTTAACGGCTCAAAATATATACATATATACACACATGTCTTGTGGATTTTATAACAACGAAAAATAAATCTCGTAATGAGCATCAAATAAAATATAGCATGATGAATGACAGAAAATGCTTCAAGGTATTCAACACGAAATCTAGGAAGCAAAATGGTGAATGACGTTCGTAATTTAAGTTTCAAGGTGCAAAGTAGGCAAATCTCCTTGGTGCCACGATTGTCAAAAACACAAAACATAACAAGAAAAGAATGGAACATTAACATGCTACACTCCGGGAGCGAGAAGGTTAATGAAAAACAAATGCTACAATTTTATATAAGTAAAATCGTATTCAATTCTAGTGCCATAATCTAGACGATGATTTATAAAATAACGATGACGTTACCGAGATATAAGTGAACAATGCACTTCGGAGTCGATACATATAAATGTCAACGAATTAAATCTTCGCATGTCATGTAAAACGATAATAAAAATCAACAAAATATTATGAAAAACCATGGTATTATTCAACACTATTTTAAGAAATGTTTCAAAATGTATGACTCACACGATAGCGGTTAGTCTATTCCAAGGACACATTGAGCTACACAATGGTATGGAGATTACGTTAAAAGACGTCCAAGCACAAATAGCCGGAAGACGATTTGAATATCTATATAGATATCACAAAGGGTTAAACAATGAAAGTAACGCGCGTAGATGAAGTTATGTAAGGTCATAATATAAAAATTTTGCAATAAAAGCAATTTAAATAGTTCAAAAATAAATACAGAAAGATCTTGAAAATTCATTGT
Organism: Glebionis coronaria; assembly: GCA_025667525.1. Lineage (NCBI taxonomy): Eukaryota > Viridiplantae > Streptophyta > Magnoliopsida > Asterales > Asteraceae > Glebionis > Glebionis coronaria. Next base: position 127,551,343 of record CM046878.1, on the reverse strand, counting down.
ATTTATTTAAGTTAATTATTAATAAATGATAAACTTTTATCAAAAAGTTTAACGACATAAATATATATCGATAAAGGATTATAGTATTTATTTAGAAATACGTAGCAATAAGGCATACATAATAATGTATACTAAAGTTGTAATCCCAAAAGTAGCTTGAACCTGAAGTCACGCGAAGTTATGTGCACCGACTCTTTGAAAAAAAGAAAACCGACAATTATACTTTAGGTTTTTAGAAAAAGACCTAGTTCTCTATAACTCATGGCTCTGGTACCAATCTTTAACACCCCCAAATTTACACGCAGCGGAGTACATCTTTGGGTGCTAAACAATGATACAACAACACATAATTTATAAAGAACGACTCGAAAAGAGACGTTTTAGATTTATCGTTCCCAAAACATTCATCAGAGTAGCGTAGTCCCAAGTAATCGTTACCAAAAGATAAGTTAAAACAACATATTGGTTTGTTTTAAAAATGGAACGATAAATTAATCAAAGAGTTTGAACAACAAAAGCAGTGCACAACTTCATTCCCCGTGACCTCCAAGCTTCCACTTCTTGATTACCTGAAATACATGTGAGTAAAACAATCAGCAAAAATGCCGAGTGAATCTATAGGTTTATGAAATCAATTTGAACACAAGCAAAGATTATAAGTTTGTGGCATGCTTATAAGCATCAAATAATAATTTGCATCAACAATGATAATTGTATATAGCATAAATTGCAATAAGCTCATGGAACCGAGCCCTTAGACACTCCCATATCAGTCTAATAAGACGAGAGATTTATTAATTTTCGGTTACCTCCAGATTATTGGTACATTGCCGTATACCTGACTTCTCAATAAAATATGTTCAAATAGTGTGGAGGTCGGGCCTAAGCTTCTATGACAAGTCCACAAAGACTGAACCGGGGCGGCTTCCCCCATAGATCTATTAATTGTACTAGCGGTTAACCCATCATAGATTAATTAACGGTCCATAATTGAGGTTTTAACAAAGGCAATCACTTAATACAATTTAAAGGCAACCACGGGTCCATTCATAGAGGGACAAAGCATACTATAAAAATCTTGTGTTCTATGTTTATAAAACATGTATTCCCACTCGCTGGTTTAAAATCATTTAATAACTACTATAAAGCGAGGCTATAGACTCACCTTAGTACTTATAGTAGTTGAAGACGATCGCCGACGATAGTAGATGCCCGAAAAACACGACAACCGCAACCTAGCAAATAAGGTGCGTACATTAATAATAGACTCGAGAAATAAATGATACTTAATAAAATCAAAATCAAGTATAAAATAACGACAACTCGAGAGAAAACGATGCAAGTGGTTCTATTATACTCTCCTATATATTCATTTTATTATTATATGCCTTTAATAAAAATCTGCCGGAACATACCGAATGTCCAAGCCGTTTTCCCATACTTAAACATATCAAATTTTCATGATACTACTCAGAGAACTTACTTACTATATATAGAAAGTCCTCTCAAAAGCCCATTAAAAGATTTTACTTCTAAAGTTCTCTGCCCGACTCATCTTTGAATCACAAAATCCGGACAGTTTAGCGACCTTGACTTACGAAACCATTTTGACCATTCTAAACAACTCCATTTGTAAAACCGCCACTTGATTCTAAAAATAGACTCAAAATACTAATCTTGGAGCCTGAGAACAGCCCTTGAATCATTTTGAAACTCATTTTATAGTCCCCGAGATTCGATCCAAATATCGACAACAATTTTCGGATTGTGTCGACACTCGTCTCCCGGTAAACGAAAATCAAACTAGTGTATCTTCCACCTCGTTTGGAGTTGGAAGGCCTACTTTATATCAAATCGAAGCTAACAAAATTCTCTACAACCCTGTCCTATTAGTTAAGCGATTATCAAACAGTAAGACCCCTGAAAACAGCCTCAAACCTACTGCCCAAAATTGACTATTAAAATCTCTTACAAAATCATATTTTTGATCAATTCCAACAACTTTTGTCATCAACCTAAGCCCCTAATATCATCATAAACCATTCCTAACACTTGTATCATCATCAAAATCAAAAACCCAAAAATTAAAATTCAACTTTTTAACAAAAACATTACATAAACATCATTTGATCATCATCTCTAACACATGCATGATCAAAATCACCACCTAACAAGCCTAGTTTTTTTTATCAAAATTCAAAACTCAATGCATGTAAGTAAAAATGGTATCATTAGAATCACCTTTCAAAAATAGGAAGGGGACTTGTTTTGTTTTTGGATGGATCAAAGTTGATCATCAAAAAAAAATTGATGGAATGGATGGTGGTGGTGTAGGCCAAAATGGAAAAGGAAGAAGAAAGATGGTGATTTTTGTTTTAATGAATTTTTTTAAATGAATTGTGTTAGTGGAAAACATATATATAGTGTAAGGTTAGGGTATTTTTTGCCAATTTGTGATAGTTTTGGTCCAAAATGTAATAAAATAGTTTAAAAGGGTAAAAATGTAAATTGCAAATTTTTAAATATTTACGAGATTCGGGTTACGTAAAAATACTTTTTAAAAGTTTAAACGCACACGAAAAATGATAATATAACGACTCGATATGTAATTAAAACGATATCGTCGAAAGTATTAAATATCGAAACGATCGATAATAAAATATAAAATTTTTGGCATCCGTCGGTATCGCGATCACAAGTAGTCCTCGTTACTCGTCAAAATATTAAAATATAATATTCAATACCGGTTTCAACTTAAACCGTTAAGCATAATAGTATTTAACGTTATAAAATACTTCAAAATAATTGAAAATAGAATTAAATTATGACCTTATTTTTTACGGGTTTTACACACTGTGTTGAGTTATTTTCTAAATTGATGTTGTGAATGTGTTTGTGATTTGAGATGGACTTGTGTGTACATTATGTGATTAACTGCTATGTGATTTTTGATTGTGTATGATTTGGATCGGGGGACACGTGCCGTCTCAGTTATTGTGGTTTGACAAGGTAGTGGCCTTGAGGTTTGACAAGGTAGTGGCCTTATGGTTTGACAAGGTAGTGTCCTTGGGATAGGTACATAGTGTGATCATCTATGGTACCATGTTGTTTGGCAAGGTAGGAGCCTTGGATTTTGGTTTGGAATGATTGATCTTGAATGCTAGTTGTTAATACATAATTGTAGCACATTGTCCATATGTTATTGTGTTGATGGTTGTTATTCATAATTTGTAATTGATTTAGCGTTGGAGTCTAAACCTATGACTCTCACCAACTTTATGTTGACGCGTTTTAGTGTCTCTTTCAGGTGATACTATGGTTAAGCATGAGAACATAAGTGGCTAGGATTGGAGAAGTTTAGGAATGCATATAGAAGGAGAATCCCCGTTTCCTTCTTAGTTTTTATTTGTTCTTTTAATAAGTGATACTGTGGCACACATATATTTGTTTGGTTATGTTATTTGTTTGTCTTGGGTAAGCGGTAGGACTGTTACCTACTTACCTAGACTCCTTAGTCTGATGAGATATTGTCATTACTTTGTGTCTCCATTTTATGACATTTCTTATTTCATATAGTTATCTCTATAGACACGCCATGTTGTGATGATATCCATACGTCGCGCCCCATATTCCGCCATGGTGGGATGTGACAGTTATTGTGCCTAAACACCTTGTTTTCTAACTATTGTTCTTTTCCGCTTTGATTGTTAATCATATGAACAATGGTTATGCCTAGCACTACTACACAAAACGCAAAAGAGACCCCCTTAAAAAGACTGGTTATGAAAAAACATGTCTCTATGACCAAAAATGATGGGAAGGGAATGCATGGAAACTGGTTTTCTTGTAAAAAATAGTCTCCATAATGTGAATTCCAAAGAAACTGGTTTTTAAGATGCAGCCAGTCTTTTTTATAAAAGTAAATACACTGGTTTTTACGTAACAACATGTCTCTATGTGTTTGTTTTATGGACACCTTTTTAAAAAAAAAACCAGTGTTTTTACACATTTTAAGACATTGGTTTTTAAAAAACCAGTATTGTTTTTATTTTAATATAGATTGTGGTTTTTTTTAAACTTAAAATCATAAGGACTAAACCGTACATACTTGTTTTTATAACATTTACGTTTTTAGACTTTATAAAGTATATATGTGATTAAAGTATAAGGGCCATTAATACATAAAAAAGTTAAGAATCATAATTTGTGTAAAACTTATATAAACCATATTTACCTACTGTATATAATTTTAGTCGACTAAAACCTACAATATAGTTTTAGTCGATCAAACCGGCCTACAACAGATGCTTAGTCGATCAAACCTACAACGAAAACCTACAACAACAGATTCTTCCTGTAAGTATTTGTTCTTCATTGTTGTTATTATTTAGTTGCATATGCGCGGGTTGATTACATATATGTTCTTCGTTGTTATTATTTTAGCTGTTGTAAGTCTTTGTGCTTCACTTTTTTATGCAATTAACATATACAGTTACAAAATTGAATATCTTTTACCCTGATATTCATTCATTCATAATATATTACATAATGTAAAAGTCCTGTCTAAACCCTTTATAAAGGGTGTCAAAATATATAACATTGCAACTACATATGTTGCAATTACCTGCACATAATTAACTAATATATATCTAAACCCTTTATAAAGGGTGTCAAAAAAGATTAGGTTGCAACTGCCTATGTTGCAAGTTGCTGCACCTAACTATATATACAGTCAATGTTTTGGTTCACTGTTTTGATCGCACCGAATAACGTATCAAGGATAACATATAAGAAAAATAAACGATTATTAATCTTGCATCTTTCGTTTACCCTTGTTAAGCTGATGATTGTTAGCATTGACATCAATGGGTTTCATACATGGTAACCCAATAATGCAATCCCTCACTGGTGGACCTCTCTTAACAACCTTTTTATTTTTTGATCCACTGGAACTGCATGTTCTTCTAGTTTTTTTGGGATTTCATGTCTCATCATCAGAATCCTCGTCATCATCCTCGTCTTCTTCATCGTCCTCGTCTTCCTCATCTTCAGCTTGTTCATCATCTTGGTCATCATCTAATAAACATATATTGAAAACTAAGTTGAAACCAGGGACGAAGCTACATATAAACATGTTTTATAACTATAAAATCCATCAAATAAAGTTTGCAATTCATAATAGCTAGACACCAAATTTTATCCAAAATACAGAAAGTGTTGCCAGACAATGGCCGAGAATTCATAATAGCTAGACACCAAATTTTAATGTTTCAAATCACAGAACTCTCATATTACAATTATTTCATTATAACGAATTTATTTAAGTCATCCTTCTTGTTGATCACATTTAAGTTAATTTATAATGACAAGAGCGATGGGGAATTTGGGATGAACTCATATATCATTTTTTATTGTCAAGACTTAATTTGCTATTTGGCCCACCCAAAACTAGAATCATAGCTCCGTCACTGGTTGAAACAGATTTACCATTTTATAAAAGAAGGTTGGAAATTACATACCTGGTTTAAAGGAACCTTTATAATTGAGTTTTTTTTGGAATTTTGAATTTACTCGAAACATCCTCATCTATCTGTATCCACTTTGAAAGTGGCCATAAAAGTTGTTCTGACCACCCATACGTTTCCTTGATGTAATCTGAGACTTTATCCCTGAGTTTTACAGATCCAGGAACAGGTTCTACAAAACCAAAATATAATAGTTAGTCCTTTTCATCTGATATTATACTTAAAAATATAACAGTCCAAACTTCTATCCAACTGTTTTAACAAGCTACCTTGGATAAATATTATTGGAACAGAAAAGGTTTTCGTTGAAGACTCAGTGCCATTGTCTCCAAATTCAGCGAACATACTATCAGTAAAACCGTCCAACATCTGTTGACTCCAATTCTTATTTGGTTTTCCATATTTGGCGACACCCCACTTCCACATTTCATCGGTCACTAGGCGCACTTTTTTGTCATAGTGTGTGGTTCCTACACTAATAAAAGACACTCGGTTAATAAAGGTACTAAAATATGTAAACTACAAAAAAAGGCTAAAAATGAAAACATAATTAGATGATTACATACCTTGCTTATAGAATCTTGGAAAAGAAAATGTATTTGAAACGTCCGCATCAATAACTCTCCAAGTTTGTGGACTGTAATCCATCTCCCCGTAATTTGTTACAATGTATTCCCAAATTTGTTTGACTTTTTCTACAATGTCAACTTCAATCCAGTTAGTAAACAAAAAACTTAACACGAAGCACAAAAATAGTTTGTTTGGGTTTTTGATCAAGAACATGGGTTAGTGAATACAGTTCTGTTAGATTCTTGCCGATTCTGGTAAAATACTAACCTAAAACCTAGTTATGTGCCAACTTACAAAGTTCGAATCACAAAAATGAAACCCTAGATCTGTTGATATGAACTACTAACAAATAGAATAAGTCTTCTGATGTTTAATGCATTAGTGTGGATTATGAGCTATCTAATCTTGCACCAAAACACTCTAACACCTAACAAATGTAAACACGACCCTATTCTAACCTATTATCTAACTATGCTCAAAGTTACAAACCTCAAACACAAGAAAACAAGGCCTTATAGTCACTGTTTTGAATGTAAGGTTCTGGTGCTACAGTGACCGATGCAAATGCCAAATAAACGAGTTTCAAGCCACAACAATTTGAGCAAACAATAACCAAAACACAACATATCTACATATAACCCTATATTAACAGATAATCTAAGGGCACGTTTGGTTTCAAGCCACAACAATGTGAGTTGATTGATATAAAATGTATTTTTGTGTGGTTTTTTAGTGCTAGTCATGTTTTAGTGGTAAAAATTTATTTTGATATTCGTCAAAAAGAAAAAGTTGATGTAACAAAATAAATGATAGTTACTCGGCTTTCTTAAAGTGAATAGCCTAAGCATACTGAATTGTCTCGATCATAGTTTGAAAACTTAAAATCGATATATACACAAGGGGCATATTTTTCTAATCTCGCCGCCCAAGGCATCTAAAAACTCAGGACCGGCCCTGCTAAAGCTTTAATATAATGATAATGTATTAGGTTCAGGAAGTTCGAAAAGATGCTAAACCTAGGATGGCTAACATTTTATCCATTTATGTGATCTCAAATAAGGAAGCTGCAGATATGGATTTAGCGGGGACTGTTTGGTTTGTGGTTGTGCGGGCATTATTTGATTTAAGTTCCAAAGCACTTGGTCCCAAGAAGTTTATAAAAATAGAGATAAATATTTACGATTTTTTACCGAGGTCCCGCTATCGGCTCTCCCAAGAGTTTTTCTAGAATTTTCATGTTGTTAGATATGATTGTTGTTTGTGGTGCCTTTTTTTTATCACTGGTACCTTTGTATTCTTTTATTTACGTTTAGAAGGTCTTTTTTGGTCCATCTGTAGTATGTATTTGTAAAAATAATTATCAGTTTCCCAACTTGATAGTCTCAAAAAAGTTGTTATTTTGCTAAGAAGATCGATGAAAATATAGCCAGTTTGGCTTGTTTATAATCATGTTTGACCAAGGCGGTGCTCGATGACTAAAATTTGAGGCGACTAAATGTTGTATATTTGTATGTTTTTCGAAAAATACCATATATTCTCAATGTTCCGTGTATAGTTTTTGACGAAGTCCGGTTGCTTTGATTTATGTGTGCCAAATGTTCTTTCTTGTGTGGATTGTAACTTAAGATCGACTCCTTTTTAAGTGAACTAAGGATTAACACTGTTAAAACTGTATGAGATGCCAAATTTATACGTAAAGCATATTTGGTGCCAACAAAGGTTCAATGGAGACGACCGTTGTTCGTGGCTCATAATCATCTATGTCATTCAGTTATTATTAGAAAAAAATATAAAAATGAAAAATAGTAGCATGCCATAAATTTAGTCACAGGGTACTCGCAGCTGCATTGCGCGGGTACCCTGCTAGTTCTAACCTATTCTAACTATGCTCAAAGTTACAAACCTCAAACACAAGAAAACAAGGACTTATAGTCACTGCTTTGAATGTAGGGTTCTAGTGCTACAGTGACCAAAACTACATTCAAAGCAGTGACTATAAACGAGTTTCAAGCCACAACAATTTGAGCAAACAATAACCAAAACACAACCTATCTACATATAACCCTATATTAACAGATAATCTAAGGGCACGTTTGGTTTACAACCCACAATAACTATCGGTAAAGGTATAAGCATAAAAGATTTGATGTCAACTTGTAACTTTTGTAAACAAACCAAACGCACCCTAAAGTCAGTAAAACAAAAGAGTTGTATGCCTACTGATTGTTTGACTGTTTTTAAATAACTATGATGTTGCAAAATCTATTTTCTAAAGTTTTTCAAATCCATGACTTCATTCCCTATATTCCAACCAAACAGGCCCTAAGGCAGCTTGTTCAAATTGTGGCAGATTCTTGAGGGCACCACCTAATAACCTAATAACTCTTCTGCCTAACTATTTGAAAATATGCTGAAATTAACACCACCTAATAACATAATAAGCCCAAATATAAGCCGAAATTAACACCCCCTAATAAGCACAAATATAAACCGAAATAAGCCCAAATATAAGCCGAAATTAACACCTCCTAATAAGCACAAATATAAGCCAAAATAAGCCCAAATATAAGCCGAAACAAACAACCCTTTATATAATCTTAACTTCCAAAATAAGACGGAAAAAGGGGTAAAACTTACCAAACATTAGTGTTGATTTTTGAAAGATCGAATTAGATTGATGTGTGTGTGACATGATCGAGTTTGTGTTTGATTGAAATTATCGGTGATAGCGTGTGTGAAATGATCAGTGTTAGTTGTGTTAAGTGAATGCTTGTTTGACTTAGTGAGTGGTGTAAAGTAAATGTGTGTTAGACTGTTAGGTGTTAAGTGAATGCGTGTTTGATTAGCAGGTTTGAGTTTTTATAAAAAAAAAAAATTTCAAAAAATCTTGGCCAGGACTCGAACCTGCGCCATTTACACCACACACCAACACCTCAACCAACTGTCCTAGGGTCTTTGGCTGTTATACCTTTGCACAATTTATTATTTAAGGGGTGATGTGGTCTTGCTTATTAATTAAATTAGAAGCTTAATAAGCTGATTTCAGCTTATTATGTTTGATTTTTTTTAGCTTTTCATTTTTGCTTTGTTATTCAAGTAGTATTGGACGTTTTGGTTTAAAAATTTTATTTTTTACATTTTTATTAATTTTTTATTATTATTTAAATTTCCAGTTTTTAGAAAATAGATTAAAAATAGTTAAAATTAGTTTAAAATTTTATAAAAATTATTTTAGGTTTCATTTAATATTTTTTAGGTTTACAATTGAAAAATTTCCATTTTGGCTTATTTTTAATTTTATTTAGTTTTGTAGTTTTTTTATTAAGTTTAAAATTTTTTATAAAATTATTAAAAAGTTTTGTACAATTTGGTTTTCAATTTAGTCTTATTTTCATTTTTCTTAGTTTAATTTATTTTATTGGTAATTTTTTGAGTATTTTTTATTTTTGTCACGTTTTACGTTTTCATTCATTTTACGTCGTATTGTAATTTTTAGCGTACCTCGTCTTTTGTTTTGTCTTACCCATTATATGTTGTTTTCCTAAAAAAGTATTCTTACAACAATCATTTTGGGTGTTCTTTTTTCAGATGGATCGTGAAACATGGATGTACGATATAGATCGTTGTACTCCCGCTTATGTGAAAGGGTTGGCTGAATTTATCAACTGTGCTGAGGCTCATCGAAAAAGTAGAGGAGAAACACTAATATCTTGTCCATGTGTAAGGTGTAGAAATAATAAGTCGTATGATAAGTCTGCCACAGTTAGATATCATTTGATAGAGAACGGTTTTGACACAAATTATACATGTTGGAAACTTCATGGTGAGATAGAACCGCAATTTGATAATGACACAATTGTTTCGGACTCTAATATGGATGAGAATTTTGGTAATGACGATAACCATCGAGATAATCTGGAAGGGATGTTGGAAGACGTGAAAAGTAATGCTGATGAAAAGCAGGCTAAAAAATTAGAGCAATTGTTTGTCGATGCAGAAAAACTAGTGTATGAAGGTTGTAAGACATTTACCAAACTTTCTTTAGTTCTAAGGTTGTTGGACTTAAAAGCAAAAAGTAATTGGAGTGATGTAAGCTTTACTGCCCTATTAGATGTGTTCCATGAAGCGTTACCTGCAGATAACGACATGCCCGTTACGACATATCAAGCGAAAAAACTAACATGTCCGATGGGATTGGCGGTAGAAAGAATACACGCATGTCGAAACGATTGTATATTGTACCGAAAAGCTTATAAAGACCTACATAAGTGCCATGTATGTAAGGCATCGAGGTATAAGCATAAGCCTCTAACGGAACTTGATAGTGATGTGACAAAGAATGGTCCTCCTGCTAAACTTTTGTGGTATTTTCCAGTCAAACCTAGATTGAAAAAGTTATACGCAAACCCTAAGGATGCCAAATTGTTGCGTTGGTATGCTGATGAACGTAAAATTGATGGAAAAATGAGACATGTTGCTAAATTTCCTCAATGGAAAAATATCGATCGTGATTTTAAAGAATTTGGTTCTGAGATCAGAAACATACGGTTTGGACTTTGTTCAGATAGAATTAATCCATTCAGAAGCCTGAGTAGTCGTCACAGCACTTGGCCTGTTCTTTTATGTAAATACAATCTTCCACCTTGGTTATGCATGAAACGGAAATACATCATGATGTCATTATTAATTCAAGGTCCGAAACAACCAGGGAATGACATTGACGTGTACTTGCGCCCGCTAATTGATGACATGATTGATTTATGGGAAACAGGCCTTGAAATCTATGATGCGTACAAAAAAGAGAGGTTCCGGCTGTTTGCCATGATTTATTGTACCATAAATGATTTTCCAGCGTACGGTAACTTGTCGGGGTATGCTACGAAAGGGAAAAAGGCATGTCCTGTTTGTGAAAATGACACCCACTCCCGATGGTTGAGTAATTGTAGGAAAACAATATATATGGGGCATCGAAGGGCGCTGGACAGACATCACCCGTACCGTAAAAAAGCAAATCTATTTGATGGTACATCAGAGGATAAATCCATGCCCAAACGTATGGACGGATATGCTACGTTATGCCAAGTTGTCGACTTAGACATTACCTTTGGAAAAAATGTTAAACATGCTACTAAACGTATCTAGAAAAAAAATCTATATTTTGGGATTTAAAGTATTGGACACATATTATTGTCCGGCATTGCCTTGATGTGATGCACATCGAGAAAAATGTTTGCGAAAGCTTGTTAGGGTTATTATTGAATATTCCTGGAAAAACAAAAGATGGGGTTAATGCTCGAAACGACATGCTCGCGATGGGAATTAGAGAAGAGCTTGCACCACAAGAGACGAATGGGAAAAAATGTATTTGCCTCCAACTTGTTACACTTTGTCAAAGGCGGAGAAAACCTTATTTTGTGAATGCTTAAATGGTTTAAAGGTTCCGTCCGGCTATTCTGCTAACATTAAGAGTTTGGTCTCAATGAAAGATTTGAAGTTACTAGGTATGAAATCTCATGATTGTCATGTATTATTGACGCAAATGATTCCAATCGCTATTCGTGGATTGATGACACCTCAAGTGCGGCAGACAATTTGAAAGTTGTGTCTATTTTTTAGCATTATTCATTCAAAAGTTCTTGATAATGAAAAGCTGGAGGAAATGCAACGTGATATTATTCTTATTCTTTGTCAACTTGAGATGAACTTTCCACCTTCTTTCTTTGATGTCATGGTTCACCTCGTATCTTATATTATTGAGGAAATAAAGATTGCTGGTCCTGTTTTCCTACGGTATATGTATCCATTTAAGAGGTATATGGGGTTCTTAAAAGGATATGTAAGGAACAAATATCGGCCACAGGGTAGTATTATTCAAGGGTATGCAGCCGAAGAAGTGGTTCAGTTTTGTACAAACTATATGGATGATGTCGCTGATATTGGCCTTCCGCAACCGCGACATCAAGGTAGACTTGCAGGGGTGGGGACAATTGGGCTCAAAGATATCAAGCCCAACCCTGAAGAGTTTGAACAAGCACATTTTACAGTATTGCAAAGCATGACATGTATTGAACCATACATACAAGAGCACATGAAGGAATTAGCAATAAAAACTGGTAGACGAGAAGAACGGTTTTTGGAAGCCGAGCACAAATTTTTTTTTCACAATGGTTGGCAGAAAAAGTAACTGATATGTGTCTTTCAGATGTAGACCAAGACGTTATACAACTAGGGCACCATCCACGTCGTGTACTTCAATATCAAGGCTACGACATTAACGGATATATGTTCTATACCAAGAGACAAGATGATAATAGTACTGTTCAAAATAGTGGAGTGACAGTAATAGCAGCAACGCCAAATTCATCGAGGAAAAAAATCGCAAAGGAGTCATATTATGGTGTCATTGAAGAAATTTGGGAATTGGATTACACTATGGTTGTTATACCGGTATTCAAGTGTAGATGGGTCGATAATATGAATTCAGGTGTTAGAGTTGATAACGACGGTTTCACGTGTGTTAATCTCTCTACAAATGGATATCCGTCTGATAAATTCATTTTAGCAAAACAAGTTGATCAAGTATTCTATGTTCAAGACCCATTAGACAAGAGATGGCACATTGTCCTGCAGAGTAAACGGAGTATAGTTGGCGTCGATGATGTTGTTGACGAAGACGATTACAATAAGTTTGACGAGCTACCTCCTTTTTCTATTGGTGTTCAACCGGATCCTATTCTTTCTGATACAATTTACTTGAGATCCGATCACCAAGAAGGACAAGAAGATTGAAAAAACCTTGTTCGTATAAAAATTCAAGATAATAATACTCATATATTATTATAAAAGTCATAAATAATTGATCTGTTCTTTTAATATTTCAGGAAGCGTTGTATAGTTTGTATAGTACATCAATTTTTTTTTCAATGGATAATCTCATTCGTTTAGACTTGTAAGTCGGTTAAAATCTCATTCATTTATACTTTTTTTACAACTACTTAATTTGAAATTATTTACAAATTTAATATTTTTTTTATTTTTTTTACAACAATTAATTTTTTAAAAAACACAAATTTAATATTTAATATTTAAATAAAATACAATTTTAATTTATAAGTTATAAACTAAAAACTAAATACAAATTCAATGTCCCAACTTCTCTTTGTGCAGGTCGTATATTTCCATAACTTGATCTGCTACAAATCCGCCCTCCAAAATTAATTCCACATCCCTCCGAATTATTTCCAGGATACCCAAGACGATCTTCAATTTCAATCGCTACAAATCCGCCCTCCAAATTAATTCAACATCCCTCCAATTTTTTCATCTTCTCCCGCTGTTTCTTGATCCCTATCTCAAATCCCGCCTAAGAATGGTATATAAAAAGGGCACGATTCCTAAACCTAAACCACCAATCACCAAATCTCATCAACGAATTAAAGAAATCACTTTCAGACAAGCAACCAAAGATGGTATAGCTATCTATCATACTCTATTTGTTTGTAATTAAATATACTTTCTTGTTCTATATCTGATTTTATGGTTTAGATGTTGTTAGGTTTAGACTTTAGATGCACATGCTTGTGTCTTATTGATTTAAGTAACATTTAAGGGGTGTTTGTTTAGGTCTATATGTTGTCTTATAAGCCAAGATATTTAGGCTTATATTATTAGCCGAAATCAAATAAGCTTGTAAGCCCGTTTATAAGATAAACCAAACACCCCTTACTATATAAAAGTGGTGCATACTATTTAACATCTATTAATAGTCTACGTAGGTAGTTGTTTAGGACAGTATGCTTTGTTATGGCCATAACTTATCTAAATTGCAATAAACAATATAGTCGTATCATATAGTAATACTGCTTATAAGATTACGGTTGGGGTCCTATAATAACAATCCTATTAATAGTTTTAGTATACACACTTTGTGAAATGGTATAGTACATATGGGACTTGGAGTGCTTGAAAATCATACCAGAGTAATGATCAACGACCCCTTAAGGTATAGTTCTGGTTGAGACTTTCACATCTCTCAAGCATACTGGTTTCTAAAAAGGCAGACAGCTTCTATAAAATTATGCAGCCAGCCGAACAATTGTTTAAAGGGGTGTTTTGATTAGACCAACATTATGTGTTGGAAAGGCTACTTTACTAGTTGAACTAAACATACCTGAATGACATATAGGAATTATAGTCGGTACATATCTTGTTGTTAGTTGGTAATAATTGTGTTTAGATAGAAACTTATTGGCTTAATTGTTAGCTTTCATGACTCATTCGGCTTGTACTTGAAATTTAAGACCCTCCCGCACAAAGAAGAATCAGAGGAATCAATCAAATTCAAGATCTTCCAGATGGAGAATCTGTAGAATTCAATAAATTTGGGCAAGCCGTAGGAAAGTGGCAATTTCTGTTTGGAAAGTATGCAGGCACTCGAACTAGGAGACTAATTTCTATCCTGATAAAGAACTGGAAGGCTGTGAAACCGTCACAAAAGAACTTTTTATGGTCAGATATTATGGTATGGCATCCTCCATCACTAATTCTATTATATTCTAACTTCGTTAATGTATTAACTTATAACATGTTTATATCAGGCACATTTTAGACTACAAAATGATAAACTAATTAAAAACAAACACTTTTATCATGTGCTATCAAGTGGAAGGCCTTCAAAACAAAACTAAGGATGAAATTCATGCTAAAAAACATATCCCCGTTAACTAAATGGACATACATAGAGCAAGATGTGTGGGATCAATTCTGCCTGAATGAAAACACGGCTGCCAAAAATGTTAGTTTCACTGCTTTTTTTTTATCATTATACTATACTATTAATATAGAAATGTTTATAATTCAGTTTTACTCACTTGTGTAAAAACTGCGTGCGCAAGCCCGTGCACGAGGACAAAAACCAATAACTCGTCCTCGTGTAGGACCAAAAGGGTATCGCGGTTTTGAGAAACAGTGGGAAGAGGAGCAAAATGATCCTGATAGGGCGACCGAACTTCACTTAATACCGGATATTCGTTCAAGCAACTATTGTTTAGCCCGGGCTCCAAGAGACAAGGATGGGATCAAGCCATTGCCTGCTCATTTAATTGATGTTTCTAAGAAGTTGGTATGTATCATTCTTAATCTAATAGGATCTATAACTGCATATATCTAAGTTTTATAGTTCTGGTACATTAATTACATTTTTTGGTACTGTAGGTAGAAGCAGCCAATGAGTTATCACAAAATTAAAACGAATCTAACTCGGGAGTAGATGCCATCATAAAGGTGTTCAGACCAGAACATGGAGGACGCACCAGGGGGTCGGTTGTGATATAGGGTATAAAAAGGGAGTTGATGGATATGTCAGGAAAAAGAGGACCTCAAAAGACAACGACGAGCTACGCAATGAAGTGCGCCAACAGATGAAAGAAGAACTAAAGTCAGGTGACTTTTGGCTGGAAATGAGGGCGAAACTTGAGAAGGAATTAAGAAGTAAAATTCTAGCTGAACATAATTTATCACCAACGGAAGATGATGTCAGAAGATCGGTGGAGCTGAAGTCGAGTCTTAACTCAACAGCGTTTCGTTGGAACAAGGGGAACATAATCAGTCAAGTTCAAACAATGTCATCAAGAGACAATGCATACAAGTTAACTACTTCAATTTTCTAATTAGCCTTGTATGAATTGTTAATTTGCTTATTTTGTTTTCTAACTACTTGAAATGTTTTATTTAGGAGGCGGCCACAAACATCGTAAAGAAGGAACAAGGGGAACAGAATCAGCGAAGTTCAAACAATGTCTTTAAGATACAATGCATACAGGTTAACTACTTCAGTTTTGTAATTAGCCTTGTATGAATTGTTAAATTGCTTATTTTGTTTTCTCACTACTTGATACATTTTATTTAGGAGGAAACCTACGGCTGCTTGTACGTCCCTAGTTGTGCTTTAGCCAGGAAGCTAGCGATGTGTGCCTTTGCAACAATATATCCGATTCTTGAAAATGATATGGTACATTTTCAGAAATTAAGAAAAGGTCACATTAAGGTATCAGTTCACAAAGTTATGGAAAACCATAAAAATATGGAGCTTCCTATGCAGGACGATGAACTGCCTTGTTTTGATTCCGCAGTGAATGGCTTTATCCAATGGCCAATTTTTGCTATTGGTCGCTATAAGGTATTATGATAGTTTATATACCAGTTGTCATAATAAAGTTTTTGCTAACTTAGTTGGATTGTTATTCGTAGGGAACGTCCAAACAACCTGTAACACAAGTTCCAACGAAACGTTTGGTGCCTCAACCTGAATCGGCACCTTCATCAAAAAAGGGAAAAGTAAATGTTACCCCGAAAGAATTGAACATGAAGGACAAAGCATCTGAAGATGCAATCAAAAAACAAAAGTCGATAGTGCGGGTAAGACTTACTTTTATATCGTTATGTTGATTTGTGCATGTTATCATTATATGTCCTTTACTTTTTATGTTTAGCGTGTCTTCTTTGTGATGGATTTTATGTGTGACCGAATGATGTTTATTTGTCGGTTTGGTTAAACTTAAAGTGTGTATCCAAATCGGTGTTTATGTAGTTGGGAATTGGGATGCAGTGAACTATTCATTAGTCTGCAAGTCTGCAGCAAAACTGAACACCCCTGTATATATTAGGCCATCTAAACATCTCCTAATTTGGTACAAGGGGTTATAGACACACAGTTTAGTTGGTAGTAATAGTATCTCTTTAGGTATCTCAAAATGGCTTATGCTATTTGGTAAAAGTCCAGAAAAATTATTGCAATTACAGAGAAGTGATATAAGTATTGGGTTTACTGTGTTTTAAAATTGGAAGAACCAAGTTTCAAGAGGAAGCGATAAACACCCCCTTAATATGCAGTTTCACATATTAGTGCTTTACTCTTAGGGAGCAAGTCTTAATCTGATATAAACCACTGTTTATATGATAATGTTGATTTTTGTTTACTGTTTGTTATGTTAGGTTGCAAATGAGAAAGCTGACAACCGAAAGAAGTTGCACGATCTGCAAAATGATATACTCATTAAACCACAGAATGTGATAGATGGGTATAATAATTGGATGAGCCGTGAGGATATTGCTGAGCCTTATTCTATTGTTGTTAATCAGAAGGTTTTTAGTGCAACTGAGGAATTCTACTTTTCAATAACCGCAACGGACATCATTGAGCTTTTGACAAACAAACAACTAGATATTGGCATCTTGACCCTATTTTCGAGGTAATTAATATATGTATTATTATATACTTCATTGCAAATGATTTTTTATATCACATACATTTATGTTTATATCTTTTATGTTCGAACTAGGTCATTGTATCAGTTGAGGAACCACTACTCAAATAACAAGGTTGGTTTCCTTAACCCGATGAAGATTACCGCAGATTTGTGCTTTCATGAAAAGCTTGCACCAATGGACTACTTAGCTCAAGTATTGACTTCTTACGATTTTTATCTTGCACCATTTCTACAAGGGTAACATCTCTTACCATCTTAATTATCATCTATATTTGTTCGTTCTTTTTTTTAATCCTAAAACGTATACAATAAATGCAGCCGGCATTATGTACTAATCATAATATGCCCCAAGGATGGTAAAGGTTTTATTTTGAATCCGCAAAAGGATTCACAAACTAATGAGAACTGTTACAGACTCGCTGGACTTGTGAACTCGTAAGTATTATTTAAAAAGTTTAATATTTCACATTTATTGTTGTGTAATTTAACTTGCACATGTTCATGGACTTTTTAGTGTCCTTGGTACTATGGAGTGGGATTTTCCTCTAGTGAATCGTCAGTCGGAAGATTGGGAGTGTGGATATTACGTCATGAAATGGATGCATGACTTCGTCCTGAAATATCAAACCAATAACTTTCCAAACACAGTAAGTCTTTTTTAAACCGTGTATACATTAGTCAGATAAGCTGTTAGTATAGTTTAGGTTAAGGATACGTTGAAATTAGTATCAATAAGCTATAGTATTTGCGTTAATATCCGTTAGTAGCCTTAACAACTCTTTCCACAAGCCAATGTTATAGCTTTTAATTCCCTTGGTTGGTCTGATTTGCATGTTGCTTTTATCTAGCTTATTGTGTTAATTTGATTAAATTTGTGACAATCCGTCAATTTATGGTTGATATTTTATTCTCAATATTTATTTGAAAACATTATTTTAATGTTACAATATGAACTCACTTATTTTTGGGAAGAAATTTGGATTTACGTCTTGGAGTAGCATCGACTACGTCTAAACCGGAGGATTCAACGTTACGTGCTTACGTTTACGTACACCGTCTTTGGTGACAGTCCGACATTTCAGAAAATAAATTTATCTGTGAATATTATTTTGGAGTTTTAAATTTGAGTTGGTTCATAAACTCACAAATTTACGAGAAGAGATTAGGACTTACGATTTTATTTTAACGTCCTTTACGACTAAACCGTAAACCTTAGGATTACGTATTTACGTTTTCGAACTCCGTTTTTGATGAAACAATTTTTATTGGATTCATTTTATGACGTTGATTCATAATTTATAAAAACTTTTTTCGTAAAACGACCAGAGGGCACGCAAATCGAGGAAACTAGAATCGAGGAGTACCCGTAAATAAATGGGATGAGACAAGTGGGACACTTGTCCCACCCCACTCCAAAACCGGCCTTAAGTTAGCTAGTAACACCCTTAGGTGTCAAACATACACATACTAAGTTACACTTGTAACTTAGCTTCACATGGAAGCTTACACCTTCCATCAAAAACCACTAGCTCCTTCATTCTACCATTTCACCATGCAAAAACCACTCCTCTCTCTCTCTTGACTCCATTTTAGCCGTCCCATATGCTCAACCAAAACACCACATTCATACAAAATTTAACCATAAACATATGTTATAATTAACATATGTTAATCTCCATTCAAAAAGATGAAGATTGGTGCAAGTTATAACATCCAAGGAGGAGTTTTCATGGAGTAGTAGGGCTGATTTTCCACAAGTTATTCATGAAGATTGGTGATGTTGAAGATGGTCTTGGTGCATCACAAGTTTCTCCATCAAAAATCCATGTTTTGATCAACCTACATCATCATGGTGGTATAAAGATTGTCCTCCTCATCTTCTTGTTAATTTGATTATGTAAACATGTATTTTATTTCCTATTGTATATGTTTATGATGATTATATGATGAT
This sequence comes from Glebionis coronaria, assembly GCA_025667525.1. Classification (NCBI taxonomy): domain Eukaryota; kingdom Viridiplantae; phylum Streptophyta; class Magnoliopsida; order Asterales; family Asteraceae; genus Glebionis; species Glebionis coronaria. Next base: position 127,532,030 of record CM046878.1, on the reverse strand, counting down.
AAAAATGTTATGTGGGGATTTGGTGTTGATAAATATGATTAAAAAGGTGAAAAACTATAAGAAACAAGGTTAAAATCTTGATTAATTTACATGGCTGTATAAAACAGTAAAGAACCATATGGTAAACTGATAAAATGATGAAGTAGAATGGATTTACAGTAAGCTATGAGTCTTGTACACATGTGAGAGTTGGCCATGCAATGGAATCAAAGTAATGAGTGAGATATGATCAAAACAAGTTTAGGGTATAAATCTGAGGTTACTGTTTTGGACGATTTTTAGAAAATACTTAAAGGATGATTCAACAGTAGCTATAGAAGAGTTAAATGTATCACATATCATGTAGTTTATGTGATAAAAATTTGAGCTTCTATCTCTATGTAGAACTCAAGATATGGCAGTTTTGGTGAAAGTGAAGATAAAAATCATATTTTTGGAAATTAAAGAATAATACTATTATATAAGCACTCAAATTTTAATAGTATAAATTATAATTAAAACCCACTAACTCATGAATTTTATTTATAAAAATATGTACAATGATAAATAAGTGGACATTTTATAAAAATGGTAACTTGTTATGTTTTATAAGTTATAAAACTATAAACTTGATTTTTACGACTTTTTCGGCTATCGCCGTAAAATTTACGTTTTTGTTAAATAAAACTTAGATGGTTGGACCCGTCTAATGTAAACTTTATAAAACTTATATACTGATATATAAACATGTATAACAAGTAAAAACCGATAAAACCCGAACTATAAGACATACGGACGTTAACGGACTAAATTAACGTTATTGGACTAACAATACAACAAAAATGGACTAAAACAATTATAAACTTATTATTGGGCTTAACCCATTTGGGCCCAACTTGTAAAGTTTAAGTACTGATAATATAGGTATAAAACGGATTAAAACAAGTTAAAGTACTTATAATAGGCCCATTGGACCTAAAACACGTAAATGGGTAAAACTAGTAAACTAATATAAAAGTTATCGACATATAACACTAAAATGAGTAAACGAGAATATGTAAACCCACTTGATCATCATCATATATATATAATCATCATATTTATACATAATTGTTATTTTTAAAAAGTCATTGGACATGAGTCTAAGACGAGTATTATTTGTCTAGGTTTCCGTGATTGAAGCACGTACCGTACGTCCGAGTTGCCGATAACCCGCTTTCCCACATCAACGTGAGTTCATAGCCTCGCACTCTTTTAAATGTTTTTATAAATGTTTTATAAACCCGCGAGGGAGATAACATGTTAGTTTTTATAAAATAGGACACCATTTGTCCCGATTCTTTGTTTATTGATTTTGGACCCGAATGATTGAATGACCCGATTGTATGACCCGATAAATGATTAAAGGACCCGATAGATGAAATTAAATGGATTATTAAAGTTAGGTTTTGTCACTAAAAGTCCCATTAGCATGAATTGTGAACTACCGGGATTTGGTAGACGCTTATGCATTTAATAGTACTATTTGGGGACGATCACCCCAGTTCGCGCCTTGACGGTTGATCCGCGTCGTGCCACATTGATTGGTAAGCGCATTTATGTATGAGAAGATTTCCATAGCGTGACCTTTGTGACGACACGCTACTTTAGATGGGAAAAATTGGTATCGGGTTAGCTACCCGTTGTTGGTTTAGTAAGGTAACAATGTCATGCGGCTTATAATAATCCAAAATTTACAAAATACTAATAGACGCTCCGAATTACGAAGTATTGCCTGACTATACAGGGTCATACTATTGATATTATGTTTGTGTTTTGGTTTTCATAACCATATTCATATAACGGTTTTTATTTGATTTTATACAACGTCATAAGACGTATTGTATGATGTTTTTACGACATTGGCTCGTATATTAACTTTTAAGGCAAATGCCTATATTATGATTTTCGATAAGATTTGTATAAAATGACTTTGGCTATTTTATGGCCTATTAAAAGGATTTGTACAAAATGATTTTCAGTAATAATTTTATACTGATATTATATTGATGGAATTTATTAAACTCTATGAATTCACTCGGCGTTATCGCTGACCTTTTCTTTTAACATGTCTTATCTCAGGTACTTGAAGGTAATTCTCGGGAAGACGACAAGAATTCATGGCCCGCACTTAAACAATATTTTTCCATTCAAATACTTTGTAAAACTTTGTATGAAATATAATGACTTGGGACCAATGTAACTTTGATAATTATGAATGGAAATGATTTATAAATAAACGACGCGATTTTTATGCGTTGTCTATGATGTGAGTAATGTGCTATCCCGTAACACCAACTAGTCTTCCGCTGTACTGTGTTGTATAAATTTGGGGGTGTTACAGTTTGGTATCAGAGCTCTCGTTATAGAGAACGAAAGATTTTTAAAACCAAGGTTTTGAATAAAACATTTCAAAATCTTTTAACTGAAAACATTTTTCTAAAAATGTCTAAAAATCTTTTGACTATAACGGTGCCGAAGAATTCCCGAGTTACCGACAAGGCCAGACTTAGAAGTGTTATTTTAATATATATATAACTTGAATTATATATATATATATATATGATGTAATTTGATTACATGATTGTTTGATGATTATTTTGATATTTATACGAGGTATTTATACGACGTAGATTGTCACAAGAAACCCTAACTCCCCTAGTAAATTAATCGAAGCTATTCTCGTAGGAATTCTAGCTATCCTAGATCTAAACCAAGTTGTGGATATTTATGATCCCAACAAATGGTTGATATTTGTAGAAATGTAAGTATTAGTTGATTGTGATATTGAAAAAGAATTGGCGAGATTAAATCTGATATCGATGTCATGACGATCTTTCCTTATAGAGTGGAGTTTGACAAAACGTTATCACCTGGAAAGATGTCATCTGATTCGTTGTCATCCAATTCTTAAATTGAAATCGAAAGGGTGAATGTTGCACTTGAGGCTGTCATTGGAACCATTACCCAAAAGCCTCATGCCACTAATACCTTTCCGAGAAGTCTAGTTGAATGATCAAGTCATTTCATATTAATGACTCATTTGATAATTGTTGTTGTAAGAGCTAATAGGATTGGAAATGAAGTGTTGATTCATATTGAGATTGTATTGCCTTCACAAGGCCAAAGAATAAGATTTAAAATATTGGAATATGAGGTAGGATATTGAATTAAGTATAAAAATTGATTGAAACTTGAATAAAGTAAAATTTAACTTGTATGGGATATAAGATTGTTAAGAGGAAGTCGTTAAGTTTTGCGATTGAATTATAAGGATTTAATTGATTGTTGATTCGTGTTAAGGGTTGTTCCTAGACCATTGTCCACTAACGAGGATGCCCAGTGTCCAAGAAATAAATTGAAGAAATCTTCTTCTAAATTGAGACCGATGGATCTTCTGGGACATGTGGAACACCTAATGACTCTTGTAGATTAGTATTCATTGTGGTATCTTTTAAAAATCCCTAACTTAACTAAGATATCAGTTGGTAGGATGAGTTTTGAGAATTGTATGACATAGCGACACGTAATGTGTTACGGTACAATTTTGACTTGTTTGTGATTAATGAAAAAGACTACCTTTGATTGCTAAATTCTACATGTATCGATGTTATCTATCTTTTCTTGCTTCATCCTGATGTTCGCATTAGTGATACAACCGTTGAACAAGTACTCATCTTGAATTGAGTTACGTTGTGAATTATTCTTCGTGAGTGCCATCGAGGTCATAAACCTCATGATTATTTGGTTAAAGCTCATTTCCTATCATATTGTAGTTAAGTTCTTGGTGAACCACTCTTCATCACTCTTTTGCAGATCACACGTTATTTTTATAAAGTTAAAACGGTATCCTTTGAGAAAATTTAATTTTCATCACTATAAGGATTATTTAAAGTGAGATTTATAAGTGATTGTTATCGAAATGAAGTTGATTATAAAACACCTTGGAAAACCTAATTGTTTTCATAACAAAGAAAAACCTTGTAAATTTATTTTTGATTCTTATTTAAGAATTAAGCATGAAAATATTTTTATTATAAACATGATGATAAAATTTTGACGAACTGAGCATTGCATCGTTAATCTTGAAATTGTATATAGTTGCGCGCCTACATACAATTTGGAATGGACTATGCAAGACTGATTAGTAGTCACCTTAAAACTAATGAATAAACACTACATTTTCTTGAAGATTGTGAAAGATTAAATTTTAATGAGATCTGCAAGAAGTGAAAAATAGGGACATAATGTTAGAGACATCTACATATGTGCCCGTGCCATCTATTCTTCTGAGTTGAATTTACTCATCTGTGGAAATTGTCTTATTTGACAATTGACAATTCTTTCTTGTCCAATTCTCCCGTAGTAAGATTCTTAGGAAAAGTATCTAATTACCGAGTGTTGATACCCGACTGGATGTATTGACGTTCTTATCATTTCTTATGATTTGATTTCATTTGAATGACCTGGGTAACGATCCGAGGAGCTTTCGAATGCGTACTCAAATTATGAAAACATGGGATATATTCATATTCGTTAAATGTTTTCGTCTGTATCTGATTTGAAATCCTCTCGCGCAGATTATGCGTTGACCTTACTCTTTTAATAGTAGTTGTGTATCCTAATATCCCTGAAATTGTGAAGGATTATGAATTATTATTAGTCTTTTGAGAAGTTCACATCTTATCGACGGCAACAAAACTGAAAAGTTGATAGTTCTAGTAGAATGGATTGATTGATTATGACATGACGACATTGTCTTAATTGATGGGAACTCGAGTAGAATTCCCCTAAAAGATAAGATGTTGATTATCAAAAGTGATCTAAATAATTCTTGATGGATGACCACATCCTGCATTTAGACTTGAAATTTATACCATGAATGGTTGTGAATTAGTCATAGATATTGTAATCTAGAAGAACCTAATATGAAATTATTAAAAGATGATAATGTTATCTGAAGCTTTAGTAAGTATTTGTTGGTGAATTACCTATACTTTCACCATTAAGGCAAGTAGAATTTGGTATTTGATTATATAACCGGTGCTGCACCCGTGGCTTGTGCACTGTACGTCAGCACCATCTAAATTAAAGGAATTACCGTACAACTGAGAGTTGTCGGAGAAAGATTTTATTATACCAAGCCTGTCATCCTGAAGAGCTATGGTGTTATCATTCCTTATATTTACAGATTACTATGACTGAGTAAATTGACAATCGAAAACGATATCCATTACTCGAAATGGAAGATTTGTTCGATCATTTACAAGGTTTTTGATCCACGGCATGGTTATCATCAACTTCGCATCTGCGAAAAATATTATCTATTCCAATCACTACATCCGGTACTTGTAATGGACATTATGAGTTTCACGTGATGTCGTTTGGATTGACAATACACATGTAGTATTCATAATTATGATGAGTCACGTGTGTAGGCTGTAATTTGATAAATTCATGCTTGTGATCATTAAGGATCATTTGTTTGTTTCTAAGAATAAGAATGAAGTTAATAATTAATTATAGATTGCCCTGAATTGGCTTAACAATGAAAACCTATACCTTAAATATTTAACATGTGATTAAAGACTTGAATCTTTACATGATTTAACCATGTGATTAATAGATAATGGAAGCTATATTGACTTTTCAAAAATTAGAACCATTAACGCTTAGGGATTAAAAACTTAATCCTTTACATAAAATGACCGTTGGATTAATAATGGTAAGATGTATGCATATAGACTCTTCAAATTAAGAGCCCTTTTAAGACTTTGGATTTTACCAAAAAGAAATGGAAATATGTTTTGACAAATGTATTAACAAAGAATTTTTAAAGGGATTATTCCCTTATACACAAACCATTTAACTAAACTTCGGTTTAGGGGTAAATGTTTGTGTATACCTCAAGACAACTTAAGAAGGGATTGAGGAAACCATTTAAAACATGACTTGAAATTTGAAACGATAATTTACGCTTTTCAAACTAAGGAAATTTTGACCAAAGTAGAAACAAAGGTTTTTCGAACATTTACGGATCTTGCTAAATATTTTCGATAAATCAACAAAGATCTTGTTAATTAAATTCAAATTTATTTTGAACATTTTATATAATTGGTCGAACTAAGAAATTTAAAACTTTTACGCTTCATAAAAATTAACTAATAATTATTTAATTAATTATGATAATTACCGACGTTTTAGACGACGGATTGAGTAAAACAGATAAAGATAATAGTGAAGGCAAAACTAAAACATAGAAGATATAAAGAAAGAATTTTGAATAAATACGGTTAGGATATTTATTTCATCAGGAAAGTGAACATAATTACTGACACATTATGTATAAAAGATAAAGAACCAGTTAGGACATGTTCCTTAATAATGAAGGTGCAAAATAAATTGCCGAACGATATAAAAATAAATAATGTTGTAAAAAGGATAATATAAATAGTGAAAGGTTTCACGGCTAATGTGAACCATTAGAATTGAGAAGCCGATGGCATTAAATGTTTGAAAAAGGACACTTGTGATTGTCTAAATATGGAGATTGTGAGATATAGTTATATTGGAAATTTGTAAGTATAAGTATTATATTTATGTAATTTATGACTAGAAGTTGTACTAATGGCAATTATGAAGGTAGCCATCGCCTCATACATTAGTAAACGTCTAGCTATTGCAAAGGTCATCATCTGAATTTGATTCGATTTGGATCATCGTCGACAGACTGACCAAATCTGCTGATATCATTCCCGTTAATGGTAAATGCAAAAGAGTTATGTAAACATGGTGTGCCTGTATCGAACATCTATATCAAGATCCTCGTTTCGCATCGAATTTCTTGAGATTTGCTCAGAAGTCATTGTGAACGAATCTTGATGAGAGTACTATGTACCACCCCAAATCGAAGGGACGAGGTAAAGTAACGATACAAAATACTATAAGTATTGTTTTATGTTTGAATGATTGACCTTTGGTAATAGACCGTATAATCGTTTTCATTTGGAGAAATTATCATTGATAATTATCGTATTAGGATCGAGATCGAATCTTGTTAAGATTTAGAAATTAGAGCATCTGTAAGCAGGAGTTGAGATGAAGACTTCCGACATACATCCATTGTGAGTTGGAGATGTCTTTTAGGTTTAAGGTTTCCTATGATGGAGAACCTAACCTTACAGAATACCCGACCCGCGAGATCTGAAATGATTGTTGAAATTAGGATCTGATTATTGAATGCCGGTAGTAGGCAAGAGGATATGTGAATATGAAAAGTAGATCTTGAAGTGCCAAATGGGTAGCGAAGTTATGCCACAATTTTAACCTTGGAAAAATGAATTCATGATCTGACAAATCATGGGATATAAGTCCCCGTTGTATGGGACCATTGAGATGATGTAAAAGTTGGGATTGAAAGGCATACAAGCTGGATCTACCCTAGGACTTCAAGAACTGCGTGAATTATGTTTCGTAAATCGAACTTGATGGAATATCTATCAAGTGAAAATTCTGAATTCTTCTTAGTACAGTTTAGATCGGCGAAAAGTTGCATTCATCAAAAACCCGTGAACATCATGGATAGAGAAAGTAAGTCAACGTTAAGCCTGATCTTATTCCCGTAGTTATGTTTGATGAAACTCGCGTACTATAATGGATTACACTTGTGAGAAAAGACCGAATGTGGAGGAAATACCCACATGGCTTTAACTCTATAAGAAGCGAGTAGTAAGGTAAGATGATCTTTGAGGACAAAGATCCTGTTTAGGGGTAAATGCTGTGACAATCCGTCAATTTATGGTTGATATTTTATTCTCAATATTTATTTGAAAACATTATTTTAATGTTACAATATGAACTCACTTATTTTTGGGAAGAAATTTGGATTTACGTCTTGGAGTAGCATCGACTACGTCTAAACCGGAGGATTCAACGTTACGTGCTTACGTTTACGTACACCGTCTTTGGTGACAGTCCGATATTTCAGAAAATAAATTTATCTGTGAATATTATTTTGGAGTTTTAAATTTGAGTTGGTTCATAAACTCACAAATTTACGAGAAGAGATTAGGACTTACGATTTTATTTTAACGTCCTTTACGACTAAACCGGAAACCTTAGGATTACGTATTTACGTTTTCGAACTCCGTTTTTGATGAAACAATTTTTATTGGATTCATTTTATGACGTTGATTCATAATTTATAAAAACGTTTTTCGTAAAATGACCCGAGGGCACGCAAATCAAGGAAACTAGAATCGAGGAGTACCCGTAAATAAATGGGATGAGACAAGTGGGACACTTGTCCCACCCCACTCCAAAACCGGCCTTAAGTTAGCTAGTAACACCCTTAGGTGTCAAACATACACATACTAAGTTACACTTGTAACTTAGCTTCACATGGAAGCTTACACCTTCCATCAAAAACCACTAGCTCCTTCATTCTACCATTTCACCATGCAAAAACCACTCCTCTCTCTCTCTTGACTCCATTTTAGCCGTCCCATATGCTCAACCAAAACACCACATTCATACAAAATTTAACCATAAACATATGTTATAATTAACATATGTTAATCTCCATTCAAAAAGATGAAGATTGGTGCAAGTTATAACATCCAAGGAGGAGTTTTCATGGAGTAGTAGGGCTGATTTTCCACAAGTTAATCATGAAGATTGGTGATGTTGAAGATGGTCTTGGTGCATCACAAGTTTCTCCATCAAAAATCCATGTTTTGATCAACCTACATCATCATGGTGGTATAAAGATTGTCCTCCTCATCTTTTTGTTAATTTGATTATGTAAACATGTATTTTATTTCCTATTGTATATGTTTATGATGATTATATGATGATAAAAATGTTATGTGGGGATTTGGTGTTGATAAATATGATTAAAAAGGTGAAAAACTATAAGAAACAAGGTTAAAATCTTGATTAATTTACATGGCTGTATAAAACAGTAAAGAACCATATGGTAAACTGATAAAATGATGAATTAGAATGGATTTACAGTAAGCTATGAGTCTTGTACACACGTGAGAGTTGGCCATGCAATGGAATCAAAGTAATGAGTGAGATATGATCAAAACAAGTTTAGGGTATAAATCTGAGGTTACTGTTTTGGACGATTTTTAGAAAATACTTAAAGGATGATTCAACAGTAGCTATAGAAGAGTTAAATGTAGCACATATCATGTAGTTTATGTGATAAAAATTTGAGCTTCTATCTCCATGTAGAACTCAAGATATGACAGTTTTGGTGAAAGTGAAGGTAAAAATTAGATTTTTGGAAATTAAAGAATAATACTATTATATAAGCACTCAAATTTTAATAGTATAAATTATAATTAAAACCCACTAACTCATGAATTTTATTTATAAAAATTTGTACAATGATAAATAAGTGGACATTTTATAAAAATGTTAACTTGTTATGTTTTATAAGTTATAAAACTATAAACTTGATTTTTACGACTTTTTCGGCTATCGCCGTAAAATTTACGTTTTTGTTAAATAAAACTTAGATGGTTGGACCCGTCTAATGTAAACTTTATAAAACTTATATACTGATATATAAACATGTATAACAAGTAAAAACCGATAAAACCCGAACTATAAGACATACGGACGTTAACGGACTAAATAAACGTTATTGGACTAACAATACAACAAAAATGGACTAAAACACTTATAAACTTATTATTGGGCTTAACCCATTTGGGCCCAACTTTTAAAGTTTAAGTACTGATAATATAGGTATAAAAGGGATTAAAACAAGTTAAAGTACTTATAATAGGCCTATTGGACCTAAAACACGTAAATGGGTAAAACTAGTAAACTAATATAAAAGTTATCGACATATAACACTAAAATGAGTAAACGAGAATATGTAAACCCACTTGATCATCATATATATATATAATCATCATATGTATACATAATTGTTATTTTTATAAAGTCATTGGACATGAGTCTAAGACGAGTATTATTTTTCTAGGTTTCCGTGATTGAAGCACGTACCGTACGTCCGAGTTGCCGATAACCCGCTTTCCCACATCAACGTGAGTTCATAGCCTCACACTCTTTTAAATGTTTTTATAAATGTTTTATAAACCCGCGAGGGAGATAACATGTTAGTTTTTATAAAATAGGACACCATTTGTCCCGATTGTTTGTTTATTGATTTTGGACCCGAATGATTGAATGACCCGATTGTATGACCCGATAAATGATTAAAGGATCCGATAGATGAAATTAAATGGATTATTAAAGTTAGGTTATGTCACTAAAAGTCCCATTAGCATGAATTGTGAACTACCGGGATTTGGTAGACGCTTATGCATTTAATAGTACTATTTGGGGACGATCACCCCAGTTCGCGCCTTGACGGTTGATCCCTGTCGTGCCACATTGATTGGTAAGCGCATTTATGTATGAGAAGATTTCCATAGCGTGACCTTTGTGACGACACGCTACTTTAGATGGGCAAAATTGGTATCGGGTTAGCTACCCGTTGTTGGTTTAGTAAGGTAACAATGTCATGCGGCTTATAATAATCCAAAATTTACAAAATACTAATAGACGCTCCGAATTACGAAGTATTGCCTGACTAGCAATACAGGGTCATACTATTGATATTATGTTTGTGTTTTGGTTTTCATAACCATATTCATATAACGGTTTTTATTTGATTTTATACAACGTCATAAGATGGTTTTTATTTGATTTTAATGCAAATGCCTATATTATGATTTTCGATAAGATTTGTATAAAATGACTTTGGCTATTTTATGGCCTATTAAAAGGATTTGTACAAAATGATTTTCAGTAATAATTTTATACTGATATTATATTGATGGAATTTATTAAACTCTATGAATTCACTCGGCGTTATCGCTGACCTCTTCTTTTAACATGTCTTATCTCAGGTACTTGAAGGTAATTCTCGGGAAGACGACAAGAATTCATGGCCCGCACTTAAATAATATTTTTCCATTCAAATACTTTGTATGAAATATAATGACTTGGGACCAATGTAACTTTGATAATTATGAATGGAAATGATTTATAAATAAACGACGCGATTTTTATGCGTTGTCTATGATGTGAGTAATGTGCTATCCCGTAACACCAACTAGTCTTCCGCTGTACCGTGTTGTATAAATTTGGGGGTGTTACAAAATTACTTGTAGGTACTGTGGAATAACGAGCGTCCGTTGGATAAGAAAGAGTTGAACACGATTGTTGGAGCTTGGTTTACATTGTGGCGACAAGTTTAATAAAAAAATTTGATTCGAAATATGTATTTGACAATTTTAATCCTTCCAATTAATAAAGTTCTCTTTATTTACATACATTTGTTGTTTATGACAATTCAAGTCCTTTAATTTAGTTTTTTTATATAATTCTTGTATTTACATTATTCCATTGTAGTGGGTTAAATTTTTAAATTTTGGAATTTAATAAAAAATTCAATTTTTTAAAAAAAAAAACTAAGTAAAAAGAGACTGGTTTTTAAAAAAAATACATTTTTTTACTCCATAAAAAGACTGGTTAGATGCTCTTAAAAAGACTGCTTCTGGAGATTAGTATGGAGACCAATCTCTAAAGAGACTTGTTTTTATGAAGATAACCAGTGTCTATTATTTTAATAGAAACTGGTTTCAAAACCAGTCTCTTTATGTTTCGAGCAAGGAGATCCTCCACATAGAGACGTCCTACAAAACCAGTCTCTATTGCCTTTTTGGACCAGTCTCCATGGACTTTTTTGTAGTAGTGTAGCAGCAAAAAGATTCGAGGAAACCAAGGTTTCCACAGTTGTAATCAGAGCCTCATGGCTCGTGATGCTAGGACCAACAAGGTGTTCGTGTTTTGAGAAGAAAAGAAAACTCCGTATAGGTTTTTTTGGGCAATTTTATGTGCGCAGCAGTATTCAGAAGGCCATAACTTTTTATTGAACCGTTGGATCGCCACAAAATTTTTTGTGTGTGTTCTACACACATATATCTAGATATCCATTGGAGGGATTGTCGATATATATTCCCAAGAAAAAGTTATTAAGCGTCGAAGTCAGCAGTGATCATATGCTATTTTCTGTGAACAGTTATAGTAAAAACGCGATTTCTCCTTTGTTAACCGTTGGATCGTCGTGAAATTCGCGCTGTAGGTTCTTGACACTTTTGCCTAGGATCTCAACGAAGGGATCTTCGATCTGAGCTCTCATAAAGAAGATATACAATGTCGAAGTTCACTGTAGTTTATGGTTTTTACATAAAATCATGATTTAGGGTTTGTAAAACCCTAGATCTATTAGCCACTGATAGATGTTGATGTGACGCTGATAGATGTTGGCGTGACGCTGACAAGGCATGGATGAGACACTGATGGCCAGGCGCTGACAGGTACAAACTTGGCGCTGACAGAGTTATATGTAGGCGCTGACAGAAATTCATGTGTCATCCAAGATATTGTTTTTCAAACGCTGACAAGTGTTGTCCGATATTGGATAACACACACTGATTAGATCTTGGACAGTGAAGGATCTTGGATGACAAAGGAATAGTTTCTGTTTGGAAAATGGATAATTTTTAGCACACAAAAAGAGGTATTTACACACGAAGGTACATGGGATCTCCGTTTTTATTCAGAATATAAAGTTGATATTTATGGCTCGGATATTTTTCATAAAGAATTATATGATTAAGGGGAATAATTCCTATGGTAAGTTTGATGTTGAAGTTAGTTTTCATAAATTTGTTTTTCTTATTTAGGTGAGCAATACACCTTGTCTTTGGACTAAATATATTGTTACAGCTTACAACTGGCTAATAGTTGTGAAGGTTATCAGTTCACATGTAACAAAAACTGTAGGTGACCAATACACCTTGTCATTTTGACTAAATATATTGTGATAATCCGTCAATTTATGGTTGATATTTATTCTCAGATATTATTTAAAAACATTATTTTAATGTTATATTATGAACTCACTCATTTATGGGAAGAAATTTGGGTTTACGTCTTGAAGTAGCATCGACTATGTCTAAACCAGAGGATTCTACGTTACGTGCTTACGTTTACATACACCGTTCTTGGTGACAGCCCGACATTTAAGAAAATAAATTCATCCGTGAATATTATTTTGGGATTTTAAATTTGTGTTGGTTCATAAACTCACTAATTTACGAGAAGAGATTAGGACTTACGTGGATAATTTAACGTCCTTTACGATTAAACCGGAAACCTTAGGATTACGTATTTTCGTTTTTGAACTCCGTTTTTGATGAAACAATTTTTATTAGATTCGTTTTGTGCCGTTGATTCATAATTTATAAAAACGTTTTTCGAAAAACGACCCGAGGGCATGCAAACCGAGGAAACTAGAATCGAGGAATACCCGTAAATTAGTGGGATGAGACAAAACAAGTTTTGCCCCACCCCACTAATATGGGACGGCCAAGAGAGCTCCACAATACCCTTAGGTGTCAAAAAGCTTCACAAAGAAGCTTGCACACTTGTCCATTCTAGCTTAACAAGTAAGCTACGCATAACCAAAACCATCCAAGCCAAAACCATTTCTCCAAAACACATACATGCAAACCACTCTCATCCTCCCTTTTCTCTCTCTAAAATTCGTCCCATATCATCACATAAACACCCCATTTGATCTATTTTAGCCATAAAATCATGTGTTATTCATACACATGATGATGCTCCTTTGAAGCCTTGAAGATTGGAGGTGATTCTAACATCCAAAGAGGTGATTTGGTGATGTAGAAGGGCTGATTTCTACAAGAAGTTTACAAATATTGGTGGTCTTCAAAGTTGGTGTTGATCTATCACAAGTTTTGCCATCAAAAATCCAAGCCTTGATTATAAACTACTCAATCTTGGTGGTATAGAGATTGTCCTTCCTATCCTCTTATTATTTTGATTATTTAATCTTGTATTTTCTTTCCTATTGTATATGTATATGATGAATATATGATGATAAAAATATTTTGTGGGGATCATCAAGTGTTGATAAACATGGGTAAAAAGATGGAAAACCACATGTAAAATGGTTAAAATCTTGCTTAATATGATGGCTGTATAAAAACAGTAAGTAACCAAATGCTAAACTGATAAAATGGCATAGTGGAATCAATTTACAGTAAGTATTAGGTGGTATACACATGTGAGAGTTGTCCATGCAATGGAATCATCAAAATGAGTGAGATATGATCAAAACAAGATTAGAGTGCAAATCTGCCTACACTGCTTTGGACGAATTTATTAAAATATTTAGAGGTTGATTCATCAGTATCTATAAAGGAATAAAATTAAGCACATATCATGTAGTTTCTGTCATAAAAATTTGAGGTCCTATCTCATTATAGAACTCTATATATGGACATTTTATTGGACTTAAAATTTAGGACTGATTTTGTAAATAAATAGTATATAATATAAGCACTCAAAAATTAATATAAAATATACATATATAAAACTCACTAGTTGATAATAATTGCAAATAAAGATATATATATATATTGATATTAAAATGGGACATGTTATATAAAATATAAGTATAAATGTTTTTCCATGTTATAAAACTATATACCTAAGTTTTACGTCTTTTCGGCTAAAATAGAAAGATTTACATTTTTGTCAAATAAAACTTAGACGGCCGGACCCGTGTAATGTAAAATTTTATAAACTCACATACTGATATATGAACTTATATAATAAGTAAAAACCGATACAACACGAGCTTTACAACATATAGACATTAACGGGCCAAAGTAGCCTTATTGGACTATTAACTTGACTAGTTTGGTAAAACACTTATAAACTTACTTATTGGGCTTAACCCACTTGGGCCCAACATATAAAGTATAATAATGATAATGAAAGTGTAAAATAGAATAATATAATGTATTGGACTTATAATAGGCTTATTGGGCCTAAAACATGTAAATAAGTAAAACTAGTAAACTAGTATAAGAATCACCAATACATAACACTAAAATGAGTAAAAGAGAATGTATAAACCCACTTGATCATCATCATATATATAAATTCATCATATGTATACATAATTGTTATTTTTATAAAGTCATTGGACAAGAGTCTAAGACAAGTATTATTTGTCTAGGTTTCCGTGATTGAAGCACGTACCGTACATCCAAATCGCCGATAACCGCCTTCCCACATCAACGTGAGTTCATAGCCTCGCACTCTTTTAAATGTTTTTATGAAATGTTTTATAAACCCGCGAGAGAGATAACATGTTAGTTTTGATAAAATAGGATACCATTTGTCCCGATTGTTTGTTTATTGATTTGGACCCGAATGATTGTATGACCTGATGAATGATTATATGACCTGATGTATGAAGTAAAATGGATTATTAAAGTTATGTTATGTCACTAAAAGTCCCATTAGTATGAAATATGAACTACCGGGATTTGGTAGACGCTTATGCATATAATAGTACTATTTGCGGACGATCACCCCAGTTCGCGCCTTGACGGTTGATCCCCGTCGTGCCACATTAATTGGTAAGTGAATTTATGTATGAGAAGATTTCCATAGCGTGATTTTTGTGACGACACGCTAACTTAGATGGGCAAATTGAGTTTCGGGTTAGCTACCCGTTGTTTGTTGTAGTAAGGTAACAATGTTATGCGGCTTATAATAATCCAAATAACGAAATACTGTTATACGCACTGAATTACAATGAATTGCCTGACTAGCAATACAGGGTCTTATTATTGATTTTATGTTCGTGTTTGGGTTTTACATAACCATATTCATATAACGGTTTTTATTTAACTTTATACAACGTTATAAAACGTATTGTATGATGTTTTTACGACTTTGGTTCGTATAATGATTTTGAAGGCAAAAGTCTATATTATGATTTTTGATAAGGATTTGTATAAAATGACTTTGGCTATTTTATGGCCTATTACAATGATTTGTACAAAAATGATTTTCGGTAATAGTTATATACCGATGATATATTAATGGTTTTATTAAACTCTATGAATTCACTCGGCGTTATCGCTGACCTTTTCTTTTAACATGTTTTATCTCAGGTACTTGAAGGTAATTCTCGGGAAGACAACAAGAATTCATGGCCCACACTTAAATAATAATTTCCATTCAAACGCTTTGTAAAACTTGTATGATATACAATGACTTGGGACCTATGTAAATTTGATATTTATGATGGAAATGCTTTATTATTAAAAGACGCGATTTTTTAGCGTTGTCTATGATGTGAGTAATGTGCTATCCCGTAACACCAACGAGTCTTCCGCTGTATTAAATTGTGTAAATTTGGGGGTGTTACAGTTTGGTACCAGAGCTCTCGTTATAGAGAACGAAAGATTTTTAAAACCATGGTTTTGAATAAAAAATTTCAATATCTTTTAACTATAAACATTTTTCTAAAAAATGTCAAAAATCTTTTGACTATAACGGTGCCGAAGAATTCCCGAGTTACCGACAAGGCCAGACTGAGAAGTGTTATTTTAATATATATATATATATATATATATATATATATATATATATATATATATACATATATATATATATATATATATATATATATATATATATATATATATATATATATATATATATATATATATATATATATATATATATATATATATATATATATATATATATATATATATATATATATATATATATATATATATATATATTTATATATATATATATATATATATATATATATATATATATATATATATATATATATATATATATATATATATATATATATATATATATATATATATATATATATATATATATGTATATATATATATATATATAACTTGGATTATATATATATATGCTGTAATTTGATTACATGATTGTTCGATGATTATTTTAATATTTATACGAAATATTTATACGACGTAGATTGTCACAAGAAACCCTAACTCCCCTAGCAAATAAATCGAAACTATTCCCGTAGGAATTCTAGCTATTCTAGATCTAAACCAAGTTGTGGATATTTATGATCCCAACAAAATGGTTGATATTCGTATAAATATAGATATTAGTTGATTATGATATTAAAGAAGAATTGGCGAGATTAAATCTGATATCAATGTCATGACGATCTTTACTTATAGAGTGGAGTTGGACAAAACCATTACCACCTAGAAAGATGTCATCTGATTCGGTGTCACCCAATTCTTAAATTTGGAAATCGAAAGGGTGAATGTTGCACTTGAGGCTGTCATTGGAACCTTTACCCAAAAGCCTCATGCCACTAGTACCTTTCCGAGAAGTCTAATTGAATGTGTGAGTCATTTCATACTAGTGACTCATTTGATAACTATTGATGAAGGAGCTATAGGATTGGAAATTAAGTGTTGTTTATATTGAGCTTTTATTGCCCTTTTAAGGTCAAAGAATAAAGTTGAAAATATTGGAGAATGAGGTAGGATATCGCATTGAGTATGATTTGGCTAAAACTTGAATAAAGTAAAATTTAACTCGTATGGAATATGAAATTGTTAAGAGGAAGTCATTAAGTCCTGTGATTGAATTATAAGGTTTTAAATGATTGTTGATTCGTGTTAAGGGTTGTTCCTAGGCCATTGTCCACTAACGAGGATGCCCAGTGTCCAATAAATAAATTGAAAAAATCTTCTTCTGAATTGGGACCGATTGTAACACCCCCAATTTCGGGTCATAGCAGCGGAAGGGTCATTGGGTGTTACGGTCATGGTTCATCTAACACCCCACCAAATGCTATGCGCAGCGGAACTACAACATTTGGGTGCTAGGCAGTTATCATCGCACACAAGATATATCGAACGACTCCAAAGAGACGTCAATTTAAAACTTAAATTAAAAATTGTTAAAAGATACATGTCTACGGTTTTTCCAACCCCAATTGATACAACAGAGTTTAGCGTTTACGGTCCCCATGAATCTCAACCCAAAAGTTACAGTTTTCACAACAACATAACATTAAATTTAAAAATGTTTAAGTAATAACGGGAGGAAAAACAAGCAGACTCCAAGCCATACACACAACATCCATCCCATGCATGCTCCATGCTACACTTCAGCGGTTACCTGAAACACATGCTAAATTTGGTCAACGAAAACGTTAAGTGGAATTCATAGGTTTTACAATTCATTTTGAACATATGTGAAATAAAAACCATTCACGATCATTCATAGACTTGTCGATCAAACAATCTATATTCAAGATACTGGCAGTTGTGTTTAAGCTCATGACACTAAACCGTTAACTCAATCACCCGCGTAATAATTACCGGCGTGATTCAGATGAAACCAAGGCCCCTAATAAGGCATCAGTTGCAATTATACCTTATCTCTTATCACAAATTATCCGTCCGCAGGGGGTATCAACGTACCAGCCCTCGTCTCGGATAGGGTAGTCAACCCCATAGTACTATCACTTTGTATAAGCGGCTATTTCTAATCCACGCTAGGACTAAACAATAGTTAATAGTTCATGAATTTAGGGACTTTTGCAACTAGGTACTCAACACAATTTCAAAGGCAACATTCGAGTCCAACAATCATTCATGACATATGTTCATTTTTAAAAACTAGCATGCATTTCCCTCGCGGGTAAAACAGTTTGAAATAATAATAAGCGAGGCTATAAATTCACACCTTATATATCAAGTAGTCGATAGTTCGAGAGACGGTCACTGACGACGATACGGATGCCCGGGTAAATCAACACCTATCAACCAAATAACGCGTAATGAGTAATCTCATTTTAAGACCTTATGGTACTGTATAAAATACATAAATACTAGTCACTTATGACAATTACAACTCACGCCAAAACAAAACAACAAGCATTACTCATTTTACACCATTTGTCCTTATTTCCTTATTATTAACGTTATCTATTTTTATTCATTTTCTCTGATACTTACCAAAAGTACGGACTGTTTTACCTTACTTAACCATCTTTATAAAATTTGACAAAATTCTCAAAAATACTGAAAACACATATTTATTCCCAACAAAATTTTTTACTTCTACGACCCGTTACTCAACACTTTTCCAAAAACTACATTTTTCGGACTGAAATTGTACTTTGACCAAGTCGGACTCATTTGACCCGTTTAAAACACTCCATTGACCCATTTGACGCCTAAGTCCTATAATAGACTCAAATGTGCAGGTTTGACACCAAAATTAAACCCTTGACCATTTACCAAACTAGACTTATAGTCCCCGGGATTTGACCTAAAACCAAGCATAACTTCGGATTATGACGGTTTTCATCTCCCGGTACACGAATTTCAAAACGTCGTAACTTTTGACTCGTTAGGAGTCGTAAGCTCTACCTTATACCAAATCGAAGCTAAGAAAATGCTCTACAAATCTATCCTATCCACAAGACCTGTTTTCAAAATAATTTTTACGAAAATGCCTTAAACTTTCTGCCTAAAATCAACCTTACCAAAATCACACTAACGCTCGTTTCCAAACCCATTTGTCATCACTAGACATCATCCTAAGCATCCCTAATCACAACCAAACAATGTTTTTAGTCCCTAACCCCTATTGATCATCAACCTCATAAAACTAAAATCCTAAAAACAAACATGCAAGTAAATTTAGCCATCTACAACATCTAAAAACATGATATTATACACAAAATCAAGCTCAAAACATGAACCACCATGATCCCCAAACACCCCCCATTGAGCCGTGGGGTTTGGGTGACCAAAACCCACCAACCAAATTGATTTTGGTTGATTTGTTTGGTGTTCTAGCATTCTTTTAGCATGAATTAAACATGCAAATGCTCAATTAACCTCAAAAACGAATTTGAAAAATCTTGAATTTTTGGAAGAAATTTTTGTTAATGCATGTGTGAAATGAGCATGGATTAACACTCACTAGATGATTTTAGAAGGTGGTCTTTGATTAGAATTTATCAAAACTCAAATAAAAATGAAGTGGTGGTGGTTTTGTGGGTTTGGTCGTCGGCCTAAGGAGAAAGGGAAGGAGGGTTTGATCTGTTTTTTGTAAAAATGTGTTGTGTGTTTGTGTTTGTCCCCATTTTGTGAAATGGGAGGGACCTATGTGCAATTTCACCTTTCTTTTGGCCTTAAGCAAAAACGACACCAAAACTTTGCGGGATTGACTCACTAGTCATTTTACAAAATTTTACGGGAGTCAGAAATTATTCCAAACACTCCAAAATACTTTTGGGATACTTTAAATGTACACGGAAAGCAATAAAACTCACCCGACTCGACTTAACACAAACCGTAAGTAAAATTCTCGAAAAATTACATTATCGATAAAACGTCAATAATTATAGAAATTTGGGCATCCATCGGAATCGTATTCGTCATCATCCTTCTTAAATCGTCAATCGTCAAAATTATAACCTCGAACATCGGTTTCAACCAAAATACTAAAATATATAGCAATTAATATTTATTAAAAATTTCAAAAATTAGCGCAATTTAGGGTAATGTTAGTGACCTCGGTTCTAGGGTATCACATCCACCCCTCCTTAAAGAGAGCGACGTCCCGGCGCTCGCCTCTTCTTATACTCACATTTCGTGCCGCTGGAACAAATGAGGATACCTTTCCTTGAAAAAGTCCTCACGTTCCCAAGTGTATTCCGGTCCACGCCTAGAATTCCATCGAACCTTCACAATAGGAATTCTACTACGCTTCAGCCTCTTGACCTCTCGGTCCATAATTTCCACGGGTTCTTCCACAAAATGCATTTTGTCGTCCAGTTGAATCTCGTCCAAAGGAATCACCAATTCCTTATCCGCCAAACTCTTCTTCAAGTTCGATACGTGAAACGTGTCGTGAATAGCACTAAGCTCGCTCGGCAACTCTAACTTGTACGCTACTGGTCTAATTCGTTTAACGATCTTAAATGGTCCAATATACCTCGGACTCAACTTTCCTTTCTTCCCAAAATGAATTACACCCTTCCACGGCGATACCTTAAGCATAACCATATCTCCGACTTCAAATTCCAACGGTTTCCTCCTGTTATCGGCATAACTCTTCTGTCGGCTTCTCGCAGCAAGTAGTCGGTTCTTGATTTGCACAATCTTCTCGGTCGTCTCTAAAACCATTTCGGGTCCAGTCAATTGACTTTCTCCTACTTCACTCCAACACACAGGCGATCTACACTTCCTTCCATACAATGCTTCGAACGGTGCTGCCTTGATACTTGCATGGTAACTATTATTATACGAAAACTCCACTAGAGGCAAGTGGCGTTCCCAACTTCCTCCAAAATCAATCACGCACGCTCGGAGCATGTCCTCCATCGTCTGAATAGTTCGTTTACTCTGGCCGTCAGTCTCCAGGTGATAAGCCATACTTAAATTCAATTCAGTGCCCATCGCACGTTGAAGCGATTTCCAAAATTCCGAAGTAAATCTACTATCGCGATCCGAAATGATCGATAACGGCACTCCATGTCTGCAGACGATCTCCTTCACGTACACACTGGCCAGCTTTTCCATACTGTCCGTCTTCTTCATAGGTAGGAAATGAGCAGATTTCATCAACCTATCCACTATTACCCATATCATATCACATCCACTAGGAGTTCTAGGTAAACCTGTCACGAAATCCATAGCGATTTTCCCCCATTTCCATTCTGGGATCTCTGGTTGTACCAACAACCCAGACGGTTTCTTATGTTCTCCTTTAACCTTCGCACTAGTCAAACACTTACTAACGTAACGAGCAATATCCGCCTTCATATTCGGCCACCAATAAACTTTCTTCAGGTCGTGATACATTTTGTCCGATCCAGGATGTATCGAATACTTCGACTTATGAGACTCGTTCATGACCAATTCTCGTACTCCAGGCTTTCCTTCCTCAGATGAACACAATGCTAACCAAATCCGATTCTCGAAATATCTCAATCCGTCTGACCTAATCACAAAAAGAGGTTTCAACATTCTTCCCAAATTCTCAGCATCAACATTCTCTTTCATTAATCCCCTCTCTTGAGCCTTCAGTATAGTTTCGGTTAAATCAACGCTCTCAGTCATCACCAAAGCTCTGACTCTCAAAGGTTTCTCTCGATCCTTCCTACTAAGTGCATCCGCTACAACATTCGCCTTGCCAGGATGGTAGCGAATTTCACAGTCATAGTCACTCAGTAATTCTACCCATCGTCTCTGTCGCATGTTCAACTCCTTTTGATCTAAAATGTCTTGTAAACTCTTGTGGTCAGTGAATACAACACACTTCGTCCCATACAAATAATGTCTCCACAATTTCAACGCAAAAACTACAGCTCCTAATTCCAAATTGTAAATTGTGCGTCGTGTAGTTCTCCTCATTCTTCCTCAGTTGTCTCGACGCGTAAGCTATCACCTTTTCACGCTGCATCAATACCGCTCCATAACCTTTACGAGATGCGTCACAATACACTACAAAATCTTCGGTTCCTTCAGGTAATGACAATATCGGTGCGGAACATAACTTATCCTTGAGCGTTTTGAAAGCGAATTCTTCCTCATCTCCCCATTCATACACCCTATTCTTTTCGGTAAGCTTTGTCAATGGCTTTGCAATCAACAAAAATCCTTCAATGAACCTCCGATAATACCCAGCTAAACCAAGGAATTGTCGAACTTCAGTCGGCGTTGTCGGTGCCGACCATTCCCTGATCGCTTCGACCTTGGCAGGATCCACGCGAACTCCTTTGCTATCAATCACGTGACCAAGGAATTGCACGGATTCTAACCAAAACTCACACTTCGAGAACTTCGCATACAGCTTCTCTTTCTTCAGCAGATCCAATATCTTTCTCAGGTGCTTCTCGTGCTCCTCCTTACTCTTAGAGTAAATAAGAATATCATCGATAAAAACAATAACAAACTTATCTAGATACGGCTTGCATACGCGATTCATAAGGTCCATGAATACAGCAGGCGCGTTTGTCAACCCAAACGGCATCACTCGAAATTCAAAGTGTCCATACCGCGTACGAAAGGCGGTTACAGGGATATCCTCCTCTCTTACACGTAGTTGATGATACCCTGATCTTAAATCGATCTTTGAGTATACACTGGAACCTTGCAATTGATCAAACAAATCGTCAATCCTCGGCAATGGGTACCGATTCTTAACCGTCAGCTTGTTGAGTTCTCTATAGTCAATACACATCCGAAATGAACCATCTTTCTTCTTCACAAACAACACTGGCGCTCCCCATGGTGATGATCTCGGCCTAATAAATCCTTTGTCCATCAACTCCTTCAGTTGATCCGATAACTCCTTTAACTCGGATGGTGCTAATCGGTAGGGTGCACGCGCAACCGGCGCAGCTCCTGGTACCAAATCAATTCGAAACTCGACCTCACGGGTGGGTGGTAAACCTGGCAGCTCGTCTGGAAAAACTTCCGGATATTTGCAGATAACAGGTACCTCTTCAATCCTCGCCTCTAAATCACCATCACTCGAAACTTGTGCCAAAAACACATCGCATCCACTCTCTACATACTTCATCATTTTCAAACAAGAGACCACTTTCAAACGAGGAGTGCATTCGTCTCCCTTCACGGTCAAGACTTTATTCCTCAACAGGATCTGAACTAATCTCTCACCACAGACGATCATAGCACTGTGCGCCATCAGCCAATCCATTCCCACAATTACGTCAAACGATCCTAGCTCTATAGGCATCAAGTCGATTTTAAAAGCGTAATTTCCTAACTTCAGGGTACACCCCTTCAGTATAGAATTCGTACTAACAATTTTCCCATCGGCTAACTCAACGTTATAACTAGTCGCTAACAACACCGGTTTTCTATCAATATGTCGACTAAATTTAACATCTACAAAACTCTTGTCGGATCCAGAATCAAACAAAACACTAGCATAACAAGCGTCTAGCAAAAACGTACCGGTAACCACGTTAGGACCCTGTGGTTTATCAGCCGTCCCTACTTGATACACGGCAGCAGCATTGTTACCTCCTTGCTTGTTTCCTGCCTTCGGGCAATTCCCTTGTTTATGTCCTCTCTCTCCACATCCAAAACAACCCATCACTCTTGTAGCATTCGCCCCAGTGGCTACCCCTTTTGTTCGGTAATCAGACATCCTGTGACCCGCTTTTCCACATTTGCCGCACGCAGGCGGGCAATTCCCTACATGGTACAAGTTGCATCGACCACAGTGGGGATTCACCTTCGCTCCTCTGGGGTTTGTCACAGCTCTCATCCCTTCATTCCTTCGTTGGTTAAACTGCTGACTGCGGTTCTGACCATTGTTGTTTCGGTTTCCACCTCGGCTTTGACCCTGGGATTGATTGCTCTGTGCCGCTTCCCACTTCCTCTTATTTCCTTTAGCAATGAAGTTCTTCTTGTCTTGGAGTTTGACATCCATCAACGCGTGAACCATCTGGACCGCTTCATCAAACGACCCAGGTTTAGACGAAGTCGTCTCACCCTTGATATTACTGGATAGACCTTTGATGTACTGTTTCATCTTCTTGGTATCATCGGCAAAAGTGTCTGGACACAAAAGGCTTAGTTCATTAAACCTCCTGGTGTAAGCAGTGATATCATTGTTTTTCAAAGTCAGGTGCCTCAACTCATCTTCCAATTGACCTAACTCCTCCTCAGGACAGAACTTCTTGGTCAAAAGAGCTTTAGTTGCAGTCCATGTTCTTGCATTCGCTACTGCTAATCCAACAGTGGATACATGGGTGTTCCACCAACTCAATTCATCGTCAAGAAATGTAGCAGCCGCAAACTTGACCTTGTTCGCTTCTGAACAACCACTAATCTCGAAAGTACTTTCAACCTTTTCTAACCATCTCCTGAGTTCTAGAGCTCCACCAGTTCCACGAAATTGCGTGGGACCACATTTTATGAAACTAGAGTAAGTACATTCTCTTGGGGCTTGCTGTCTCCCCGCATTTCTGCCCTGGTCTGGATTCCTTCCTGCTCGGTCTGCTTCTAGCGCATTCGCAATGGCTTCCTGAATCATCGTGTTCACACGGGCTGCGGTTAGTTTTGGAGGCATGGTGCGTTATCAAATATACCTTTCTGCAAAGACAGGGAAAATAGAAAAACAATGTAAGTATACACATCAAGATTAAGATGGATTTCTCTTTCAAGACATAATATAAATACAACGACACATCACTACAAAGTTACTAATATTCATCAATTCACATCACAAAAGATCAAATTTAAGACATATCATAGATCATGAAAGGTAAACATAGATTGTATTGATAATCAACCAAAATTGTGACAAGTATTGCCACTACAATCATTCACCATAAAACTTAAGTCCTCAAGTTTTTCGTCATAATGCCATCATACAAAAGTCTAAAACAGTTCTATTACAACGATCAAAGATAAAATACAAGACAAGCAACTAGGCATGTGGTGATCCACACGGCCTTTTGGATGGCGGTTCGTCATCATCTTCCTCGGGTTCCTCATCGCTATCATCCTCGTCCACATCATCCATTTTTCTCTTTCCTTTATCGTTCGGCCCACATTCAGTCTCCTTTTTCGTCCCTGACGTTGTCCCACACTCGACCGCTACATGATTTCCTATAGTGTTACAAGCACCTCTGGCAGGTGGCTGGATCATGAAGTCATTAGCTTCCATTTCCAAATCGTCCACAAATCTCCAATCTGGGGGCAATGATGCTCTCACTCGATGCTCCCAACTCTGCATCCTAGACAATCTCACTTGATCTTCCCTAACAGGATCAAGACTGGCGCTCAAGTTCGCGATCATCGATCTTAGACTGTTGATATCACTTTTGTTTGCATTTCCATCATACTCAATTCTTGAAGTCCTTTCCAACAGTCCTTGGTGTGCCCTTTCATTCTTATCAAACCTCTTAATTACCCTGGTCTCAACCACAAACCGCTCATACATCAACCTATCCATCCTCCTCAAACGACCCTCGGGATCCCAGTAGTGTCTTGGTCTCGGAAAGTAGACCCTTGCGATATTCTCATGAATAGATTGTGATTTTGATAAATTGCTGGACTCTGCACCACTCCCATTACTTACTCGAACAAATCCTGGCACTGTCCTCAAATAGTCCTTACAATTGTCCATCGGGCGACTAAAGGGTTGCTGCTCATATCGATCGGTCGGAGGTACTTCATAACCCTTTGGCGAATTCGGAGATTGAAACAAATCAGGTTCGGTCTGACCTACAGCATTCTCGGGAATGCCATCATCCATCAGTTCCTCGGGCTCTTCCTCAGAATCCTCACTCTCATCACTATTGATACTAAAGTTGTCCACCTCACTTTCATCATTGTCATTTTCCGGCCCTATTTCTTCTTCTGGAGCGATCCATCCATTGTCATTATCCGACGGGTTCGGAGGAAACGGTCCCCCTTCGTGACCTACAACGTAATCGTTTCCATTACCATTAGGCGGTACCTTGGCCATTCCTGCAATAACAGCGAATTTTGGAGGGTACGTAAGATAACTATACAATATTTATAAATACATGCATGCAAATGCAATGCAAAGGTGGTACATATGCCCAAAATGCAATAATATGATGCTCATGCATGATTAATACAAAAATTACGGTGTCGGATATTCCACGTATAATTTCAACGTCTACATATAGTAATTTCCATACTTACGTAATAATTACCCACATATATACTTCAACTCAAAAGTATACGTCAAATGCTATGAATACAAAAATAAATCTTACCGGAGCCATGCAGGATAGTTGTGTGTGCTTGGACAATTTCTTACGACACCAAAAGTTATAGTTTAGGAATTTTCAAAACGACCTAGTTCTCTATAACTCATGGCTCTGATTACCAATCTCTAACACCCCACCAAATGCTATGCGCAGCGGAACTACAACATTTGGGTGCTAGGCAGTTATCATCGCACACAAGATATATCGAACGACTCCAAAGAGACGTCAATTTAAAACATAAATTAAAAATTGTTAAAAGATACATGTCTACGGTTTTTCAACCCCAATTGATACAACATAGTTTAGCGTTTACGGTCCCCATGAATCTCAACCCAAAAGTTACAGTTTTCACAACAACATAACATTAAAGTAAAAAATGTTTAAGTAATAACGGGGGGAAAAACAAGCAGACTCCAAGCCATACACACAACATCCATCCCATGCATGCTCCATGCTACACTTCAGCGGTTACCTGAAACACATGCTAAATTTGGTCAACGAAAACGTTGAGTGGAATTCATAGGTTTTACAATTCATTTTGAACATATGTGAAATAAAAACCATTCACGATCATTCATAGACTTGTCGATCAAACAATCTATATTCAAGATACTGGCAATTGTGTTTAAGCTCATGACACTAAACCGTTAACTCAATCACCCGCGTAATAATTACCGGCGTGATTCAGATGAAACCAAGGCCCCTAATAAGGCATCAGTTGCAATTATACCTTATCTCTTATCACAAATTATCCGTCCGCAGGGGGTATCAACGTACTAGCCCTCGTCTCGGATAGGGTAGTCAACCCCATAGTACTATCACTTTGTATAAGCGGCTATTTCTAATCCACGCTAGGACTAAACAATAGTTAATAGTTCATGAATTTAGGGACTTTTGCAACTAGGTACTCAACACAATTTCAAAGGCAACATTCGGGTCCAACAATCATTCATGACATATGTTCATTTTTAAAAACTAGCATGCATTTCCCTCGCGGGTAAAACAGTTTGAAATAATAATAAGCGAGGCTATAAATTCACACCTTATATATCAAGTAGTTGATAGTTCGAGAGACGGTCACTGACGACGATACGGATGCCCGGGTAAATCAACACCTATCAACCAAATAACGCGTAATGAGTAATCTCATTTTAAGACCTTATCGTACTGTATAAAATACATAAATACTAGTCACTTATGACAATTACAACTCACGCCAAAACAAAACAACAAGCGTTACTCATTTTACACCATTTGTCCTTATTATTAACGTTATCTATTTTTATTCATTTTCGCCGATACTTACCAAAAGTACGGACTGTTTTACCTTACTTAACCATCTTTATAAAATTTGACAAAATTCTCAAAAATACTATAAGACCTGTAGAAAACACATATTTAATCCCAACAAAAATTTTTACTTCTACGACCCGTTACTCAACACTTTTCCAAAAACTACATTTTTCGGACTGAAATTGTACTTTGACCAAGTCGGACTCATTTGACCCGTTTAAAACACTCCATTGACCCATTTGACGCCTAAGTCCTATAATAGACTTAAATGTGCAGGTTTGACACCAAAATTCAACCCTTGACCATTTACCAAACTAGACTTATAGTCCCCGGGATTTGACCTAAAACCAAGCATAACTTCGGATTATGACGGTTTTCATCTCCCGGTACACCAATTTCAAAACGTCGTAACTTTTGACTCGTTAGGAGTCGTAAGCTCTACCTTATACCAAATCGAAGCTAAGAAAATGCTCTACAAATCTATCCTATCCACAAGACCTGTTTTTAAAATAATTTTTACGAAAATGCCTTAAACTTTCTGCCTAAAATCAACCTTACCAAAATCACACTAACGCTCGTTTCCAAACCCATTTGTCATCACTAGACATCATCCTAAGCATCCCTAATCACAACCAAACAATGTTTTCAGTCCCTAACCCCTATTGATCATCAACCTCATAAAACTAAAATCCTAAAAACAAACATGCAAGTAAATTTACCCATCTACAACATCTAAAAACATGATATTATACACAAAATCAAGCTCAAAACATGAACCACCATGATCCCCAAACACCCCCCATTGAGCCGTGGGATTTGGGTGATCAAAACCCACCAACCAAATTGATTTTGGTTGATTTGTTTGGTGTTCTAGCATCCTTTTAGCATGAATTAAACATGCAAATGCTCAATTAACCTCAAAAACGAATTTGAAAAATCTTGAATTTTTGGAAGAAATTTTTGTTAATGCATGTGTGAAATGAGCATGGATTAACACTCACTAGATGATTTTAGAAGGTGGTCTTTGATTAGAATTTATCAAAACTAAAAAAAAATGAAGTGGTGGTGGTTTTGTGGGTTTGGCCGTCGGCCTAAGGAGAAAGGGAAGGAGGGTTTGATCTTTTTTTTGTAAAAATGTGTTGTGTGTTTGTGTTTGTCCCCATTTTGCGAAATGGGAGGGACCTATGTGCAATTTCACCTTTCTTTTGGCCTTAAGCAAAAACGACACCAAAACTTTGCGGGATTGACTCACTATTTTACAAAATTTTACGGGAGTCGGAAATTATTCCAAACACTCCAAAATACTTTTGGGATACTTTAAATGTACCCGGAAAGCAATAAAACTCACCCGACTCGACTTAACACGAACCGTAAGTAACATTTTCGAAAAATTACATTATCGATAAAACGTCAATAATTATATAAATTTGGGCATCCATCGGAATCGTATTCGTCATCGTCCTTCTTAAATCGTCAATCGTCAAAATTATAACCTCGAACATCGGTTTCAACCAAAATACTAAAATATATAGCAATTAATATTTATTAAAAATTTCAAAAATTAGCGTAATTTAGGGTAATGTTAGTGACCTCGGTTCTAGGGTATCACAGTTCAACCTCAATATCATAGAAAACGCCTCAAAATGAGTCGTTTTAACAAAACATACATCCATTCATTTGTTTAAAGATAAAACAGTTCACACACGGTCCTCAAATAGTTTAAGGTTTACACAACCAACCAAATAATAAAAGTTTCTTAGCATGGACATAGTTTAGAAAAGTGGGCCAAAACATTTTAATTATGCAAGCTGCACGAAACCACCTTCCTTGAGTTCCTTCTTCATGGTACTGAGATAAAACATGCTATAAAGTCAACAAAAATGTTGAGTGAATCTATAGAGTTTAAGATTAAATAAACGAACACAAGTATTCTGAATAAACCTTCCGTTGTTGACAATCATGTGGATCAGACATAATTATCATTGTTATTTCATAAGTCTCGTGAAATTGAACGTTAACATATATTATTTCAGCCCAACACACCTAGCCAAGTGCGTATATTTCTCTTATACAATTGCATCCGATGTTTCATTACTGGTGCATCACAACACCACGCGATAGCTAGTCGCGACCGGACTGGGTGTCACCCCGATAGATCTATCCATAGTATTAGCGTTCATTTCGATTAACAATTCACGATTCATGGGTCTTTTCAGGCTAAACAAACTTGTATAACAACTTTCATCTAAGCATACAATCGGGTCCTTTGTGTTCAATTTTAAAAGAAAGAGGGTTTACCACAACTTCTCGTTGTACCCTTCATTTATAATAATTGCTTTTCCAATAATAAGGGTTTCCACAACTTCTCGTTGTACCCCTTTTATTTTAATAAAAGAAGCATGTTATCCCCCTCGCGGGTTTTATAAAACAAGTAAACATGTTAAAGCGAGTCTATAGACTCACCTTGGTACGATAGTAGTAATGTGACGATCGCCGACGATTTGTGATGCCCGTTAAACACGAAGACCGAAACCTACCAAATATGGCGCGTTCGTAAATAAACGACTCAAGTATAAATAATAATTAAATAATACGAAACTCAATTTCATATAACCATGACAATCCCGAAAAATTAACAATATAAGTGTACTTCTATACCCTTTTATTCAACACTTATTCTTTTAAACACTTGCACTCTCGACATTGATCCGTCATAAGACGCCAAGTCAACGCAAGTCAAACCATCATTTTACTTCCTTTGGACCAGTAAATAAGTCATTTATATAATGACTTAACACTTGAGTAAGTCACCATGTCCAATAGTGAATACTCAACTCACGCCATACAAGTGTTGAACTACTTGTCCAAAATAACAATCAGCATGTACACTCCAAATGTACACACCAATCTAACCTATCTAGACTTGTCCGACTTCGACGAAACTTGGTGACAAACTCACACATAATATGAATAAGACTCAGTTTAAATTTCATTCAAAAATATTACTTCTAAGACCTTCTGCCCGACACACCTTCGTGTTACAAAAACCGGACAGTTTTACGCCTTTGACTTGTAAAACCACTTCGACTTATCTAAACAATTCCGTTTGCAAAACCGACACTCGGGTTTGAAAATAGACTCATGACCTGAGGTTTATCAACTTACAACAGTACTTGAACATTTTTAAAACTCATTTTATAGTCCCCGAGATTCGATCCAAATATCGACAACAATTTTCGGATTGTGCCGATACCCGTCTCCCGGTACACAAATACTAAAAGTAGCATAACTTTTCGCTCGTAATGAGTTAGAAGCTCTACTTTAGCTCAAATCGAAGCTAACGAAATTCTCTACAATCCTATCTTATTAGTTTACCAAGTTTATTACAGTAAGTATTTCAAAAATAGCCTTAAAGTTACTGCCTAAAATAGACCATCTAAAAATCATACCAAAACACATTTTCAACCCATTTTAGCAATTCCTATGGTCCTAATATCATCCTAATATCATACTAACACATCTAACTAACTCATAACACCCTCAAATTTAATCTCACAAAAATTAAATAATTAAAAACCTTACATGCAACAACAACCCACTACTAATATAATAATATTAACAACATCCATCACCATAAAAATGGATCAAACATGATGTTCATCATCAAAAATTGAAAATAAAAATTAAGTGGATGCATGTGGAAAAAATTTATACCAATAGGAAGCTCTTTGAATTTCCAAGATGGGTCTTGTCTTAGATTATTTTGATTCAAAGTTAAAAATCAAAAATCAAATGGTTTGGGTGAAGGGGGGTGGACGGCTAGATGAACAAGAGAGAGAGAGATGGTTTAATTTTTTTGTTAAATGAATTTTTAAATGTAAATGGTTAGTGGTAAATGTTTAATAGTCCAAAGGTAGGGTAGTTTTTGTCAAAAATGCATTCTTTTGGTCCAAAGATGCAAGTAAATAGTTTACAAGGTAGAAAATGTAAATTGTAAATTTTAAAAATATTTACGGGGCTCGGGTTTCGTAAAAATACTTTTCGAAAGTTAAAACGCTTCATAAAAGTAATAATAAAGCTTCGAAACGACTTAAAACGCAATTAAATCGAAAACGTCGAAAATATAAAATATCGAGACAATCGATAATAAAACGTACATTTTTGGGCATTCGTCGGTATCGCGATCACTAATAGTTATCGACATTCGTTAAAACGTAAAATACGAGAAATTAAGATTAAATATAATAAAAATCATTATTTTGATTATTTGAGAATATAATATCGATACCTAACATATTCCTTGTCGTTTTTCATCTAATCGACATTCTTACGCTAGTTTCAAGTCATAACCTCTCGGTTAGTCGATAATTTAGAAAATTCTCATTAAAGCAAACACGTAATACGAAATAGTCGAGATTAAAATAACGACCTGAAATTGACGGATTGTCACATCATCCCCACCAAATTAGGATCTTCGCCCTCGAAGATCAACTTGCGTTCTTGCCCGATCGGTTGTTGAAATCAAAGAGATGAGGGTAATTCTTCCACATTTGGTCTTCTCAATTCCCAAGTAAACTCCGGTCCTCTTCGAGAGTTCCATCGAACTTTGACAATAGGTATTCGGCTTTGCTTCAGTTGCTTGACCTCACGATCCATGATCTCCACTGGTTCTTCGATAAAGTGCAACTTTTTATCAACCTTAACCTCGTCTAACGGTATAACGAGTTCTTCATCGGATAAACACTTCTTCAGATTCGACACATGAAAAGTGTTATGAATCCCATACAGTTCTTGTGGTACTTCAAGTTAGTATGCCACAGGTCCTACTCTAGATGTAACCTTGAATGGTCCGATATAACGAGGACTCAACTTCCCACCTTTTCCAAATCGAACAACACCTTTCCATGGTGATACCTTTAACATAACCTTATCTCCCACGTTAAACTCCAATGGTTTTCTTCTCACATCCGCATAACTCTTCTGTCGGCTTCGAGCAGACAACAACCTATTCTTGATTTGCACAATCATATCCGTCGTCTCTCTAATCAAATCTGGTCCAGTGAGTTGGGCATCACCAACCTTACTCCAGCTAACGGGTGATCTACATCTCCTCCCATAAAGTGCTTCAAAAGGTGCAGCTTTAATACTCGCGTGATAACTGTTATTGTACGAGAATTCGGCCAAATGTAAGTGCTTATCCCAGCTACTTCCAAAGTCTATCACACAAGCACGTAGCATATCCTCCAAAGTTTGGATTGTTCTTTCACTTTGCCCATTAGTTTGTGGATGATAGGCTGTGCTCATATCCAAATTGGTTCCTAATGACTTTTGAAGTGATCTCCAAAATCCAGAAGCAAAACGACTATCTCTATCGGAAATGATCGAAATAGGAACACCATGCTTGCACACGATTTCCTTCAGATAAATATCGGCGAGTTTCTCCAAATCAAACCTCTCGTTGATTGGAATAAAATGAGCGGATTTAGTCAAACGATCGACAATAAACCAAATTGCATCGAACCCAGACGGTGTCCTTGGGAGTTTTGTGATGAAGTCCATCGCAATTAGCTCCCATTTCCAGATTGGAATTTCAGGTTGGACAAGTAATCCTGATGGCTTCTGATATTCAGCTTTCACTTTTGCACATGTTAAGCATTTCGCGACGTATGTTGCAATATCAGCTTTCATATTCGGCCACCAATATAAATTTTTCAAGTCTTGGTACATTTTGTCCGATCCAGGATGAATAGAATACTTGGACTTATAAGATTCTAACATAATCAAGTCTCTCAGTCCACCATAAATTGGTAACCAGATTCGACCTCTCAAACATTTGATACCATCGGCTCGCGTCTCAAATGCTTCACCGTCTCCTCTAAATCTCTCGGCTGCAATATTTTCCTTCTTGCATGCTTCGATTTGTGTGTTTCGAATCTGCTAAGGTAAGTCATTATGAACTATCACTACCAAAGCACGCACTCGAATCGGTTTCTCCCTTTCCTTTCGACTTAACGCGTCAGCTACCACGTTCGTCTTTCCTGGATGATAACGAATTCCGCAGTCGTAATCACTCAAGAGTTCAACCCATCGATGTTGCCTCATATTCAGCTCCTTTTGATCCAGTATGTATTGTAGGCTTTTATGATCAGTGAATACTGTACACTTCGTGCCATACAGATAATGTCTCCAAAGTCGTAGAGCAAAAACCACAGCGCCCAATTCCAAGTCATGGGTAGTGTAGTTCTCCTCATTCTTCCTTAATTGTCTAGAGGCATATGCGATCACCTTTTCACGTTGCATGAGAACAACACCGTATCCTCGAAGAGATGCATCGCAATAAACAACAAAATCTTCACTTCCTTCAGGTAACGATAAAATCGGCGCACTACAGAGTTTCATCTTCAGGGTTTGGAAAGCTTCTTCTTCATCATCGCCCCACACATACGGTTTATTCTTCTGAGTCAGCTTAGTTAATGGTTTCGATATCAAAGAGAATCCTTCAATAAACCTTTGGTAATAACAAGCCAAACCTAGAAATTGTCGTACTTCAGTTGGAGTAGTCAGAGCACTCCAATTCTTGATGGATTCGATCTTTGCAGGATCAACATGTACTCCACTTTTATCAACACATGTCCGAGAAATTGTACAAAATTAAGCCAAAAATCACACTTTGAGAATTTAGCGTACAACTTTTCGTTCTTCAACAAGTTCAAGATAATCCTTAAGTGTTCGGCATGCTCTTCATTGCTCTTGGAGTAGATTAGAATATCATCTATGAAAACGATCACGAATTTATCAAGATACGGCTTACAAATGCGATTCATTAAATCCATGAATACAGCAGGTGCATTAGTCAAACCAAAAGGCATAACTAGAAACTCATAATGACCATAACGAGTTATAAATGCCGTAATAGGAATATCTTCCTCACATATGCGAAGTTGATGGTAACCAGAACGAAGATCAATCTTGGAGAATACACGAGAACCTTGAAGTTGATCAAATAAATCATCAATTCTTGGAAGCGGATAACGATTCTTGATCGTTAGCTTATTCAGCTCTCGGTAATCAATACACATACGAAACGAACCATCTTTCTTCTTAACGAATAAGACAGGAGCTCCCCAAGATGACGAACTCGGTCGTATGAAACCCTTATCAGATAGCTCTTGCAATTACACAGATAACTCCTTCAGCTCGGATGGTGCTAAACGATATGGCGCACGAGCCACGGGTGCAACACCAGGAATTAGGTCAATTTGGAATTCTACTTGCCTTGGAGGCGGAAGTCCAGGCAAATCTTCCTGAAACACTTCAGGAAAGTCACGGATAACAGGTACATCTTCAGCACGTTTCTCCTTCGATTCCTTCTCCACTACTTTAGCTAGGAATAACTCACAACCTCTTTCAATATACTTACGAGCCTTAATGCACGAAACGATTTTCAGTCGTGAATTACGCTGATCACCTTCGATAACCATGGTCTTGTCATCCAAGGGAATCCTAACTTTCTTTTCTCCACACAAGATAGACGCATTATACTTGGATAGCCAATCCATTCCGATAATAATATCAAAACTTCCCAATTCGACAATCATCAAGTCTATCTTTAAAATACGGTTCAGAAGATTAAGAGAACATCCTAGGAGCGCACGATTGGTACTCACTAATTTACCATCAGCTAGTTCTACCTCATAACTCGCGTCTAATTCGACCGGTTTGATATCAATTAAGGTACTAAAACTTGTAGACACAAAGCTTTTGTCCGCACCAGAATCAAATAAAGCTGTAGCATAACGGTTGTTCAGTAAAAACGTACCAGTGACAACTTTCGGGTTTTGCTTCGCTTCGGCTTCACCCAACTGATAAGCTTTTCCCTGGTTATCTCCACCACGTGCATTCTTTGGAGGTTGAGGGAATTGGTTCATCATGTGACCTTTGCCTTGGCAGTTAAAACACGTCACTCCCTTCTTTCCTGGTCCCCAATAGTCTTCAGTCTTGTGACCTAACTTTTTGCACTTTACACACTTAGCACCCTCACCAGTATGAGACTTCTTGCAGCATTGACATCTGGTTCCCTTATCAGCAGATGCAGTTTCAGTCATCGCATTAGCATTACCCCTCCTTTGGTTTTGATTCCTACTGTGAGATTGACGGTTATCACCACGATCATCACTATCATTGTCAGCTCTTCTTTTATTACCTTCAGAAACACCATCAGCCTTGTCTTGGATGATTTGACCCATTAGTTGGTAGGCCATACGAACAGCTTCATCAATATTGGCAGGTTTAGATGAGGTCACATCACCACGGATGTTGGTAGGTAAGCCTCGAATATACTGCTCTACCTTCAAGTATTCTGAGTTAACTTTGTTTGGACAAAGTAGAGCAAGTTCATGGAATCTGTTTGTGTATCCATCGATGTCAGTACCCTTCAGTCTCAGCTGATATAGTTCCTGTTCTAACCTCTGAATAACACTCCTTGGATAGAATTACTCAGTCATCCACCTTCTTACTTCAACCCAAGGTGTAGCGTAAGCAGCATCCATACCCATTGATGCCATTTTTCCATTCCACCAGGTTAATGCTCGCCCTTGAAGAGTAGAAGAGGCAAACATCACCTTATCTCCTTCCTCACTTCCACTAAATTGAAACACAGATTCCAATTTCTCAAACCATTGCATTAACCCAACAGCACCTTCAGTACCCTTAAAAGTTGGAGGTTTGCATTTCATGAACGAGGTATAATTGCACTTCTTGTTTTCAGGAATCACTGGTCTATCAGCATCACCAGTTCCAGCACCAGCATTGCCAGCTCCCGTATTACCAGCTCCAGTATTACCAGCTCCAGTAGTGCCAGTTCCAGTATCACCAGCTCTAGTATTACCAGCTCCAGTATCGCCAGTTCCACCAGATCCACCAGCTCCACCGGATCCACCAGCTCCACCAGATCCGCCAGATCCACCGGCTCCATTATTCAAATTTGCCATAAATGCATTCATAGATATCTGAAATTGATCAGCTACTATAGCACATAACTGAGTCTCAGTCAACTGTTTTGGCGGCATGATCCTCTTACACAATTCACATCAAAATGTGTATTTATTCAACGCTTGTGATAACAAAACATGAATAACAGAGAATAAGAATAGATAGATGAAAAGAAACAAGAATGGATGATAGAATAAAGAATAGAATTTGGACAAGGAACGAAGATCCACGAGGAATGAGTCAAAAGACAAGGATTTCTATTGTGACAATCAGCGTCGTTTGTAAATCACGTATTAGTATTATAATAATCAAATAATTAACATTTATAGGTAAATGTAATTTCATTATGCTTTAAGCATAATTAATAATTAAATATGTATAACATATATATACTTTTCTTGTTCTCGTCCATTGGCAACTTGGAGGTTTCTCTTGCAGATGTTATAGTCAAAAGATTTCAAAATTTTATTTTTGGAAAATCTTTTCGTTCTCTATAACTTGAGCTCTGATGCCAATCTGTAACACCCCCAATTTCGGGTCATAGCAACAGAAGGGTCATTGGGTGTTACGCTCATGGTTCAACCTCAATATCATAGAAAACGCCTCAAAATGAGTCGTTTTAACAAAACATACATCCATTCATTTGTTTAAAGATAAAACAGTTCACACACGGTCCCCAAATAGTTTAAGGTTTACACAACCAACCAAATAATAAAAGTTTCTTAGATTGGACATAGTTTAGAAAAGTGGGCCAAAACATTTTAATTATGCAAGTTGCACGAAACCACCTTCCTTGAGTGCCTTCTTCATGGACCTGAGATAAAACATGCTATAAAGTCAACAAAAATGTTGAGTGAATCTATAGAGTTTAAGATTAAATAAACGAACACAAGTATTCTGAATAAACCTTCCGTTGTTGACAATCATGTGGATCAGACATAATTATCGTTGGTATTTCATAAGTCTCGTGAAATTGAACGTTAACATATATTATTTCAGCCCAACACACCTAGCCAAATGCGTATATTTCTCTTATACAATTGCATCCGATGTTTCATTACTGGTGCATCACAACACCATACGATAGCTAGTCGCGACCGGACTGGGTGTCACCCCGATAGATCTATCCATAGTATTAGCGTTCCTTTCGATTAACAATTCCCGATTCATGGGTCTTTTCAGGCTAAACAAACTTGTATAACAACTTTCATCTAAGCATACAATCGGGCCCTTTGTGTTCAATTTTAAAAGAAAGAGGGTTTACCATAACTTCTCGTTGTACCCTTCATTTATAATAATTGCTTTTCCAATAATAAGGGTTTCCACAACTTCTCGTTGTACCCCTTTTATTTTAATAAAACAAGCATGTTATCCCCCTCGCGGGTTTTATAAAACAAGTAAACATGTTAAAGCAGGCTATAGACTCACCTTGGTACGATAGTAGTAATGTGACGATCGCCGACGATTTGTGATGCCCGTTAAACACGAAGACCGAAACCTACCAAATATGGCGCGTTCGTAAATAAACGACTCAAGTATAAATAATACTTAAATAATACAAAACTCAATTTCATATAACCATGACAATCCCGAAAAATTAACAATATAAGTGTACTTCTATACCCTTTTATTCAACACTTATTCTTTTAAACACTTGCGCTCTCGACATTGACCCGTCATAAGACGCCAAGTCAACGCAAGTCAAACCATCATTTTACTTCCTTTGGACCAGTAACTAAGTCATCTATATAATGACTTAACACTTGAGTAAGTCACCATGTTTAATAGTGAATACTCAACTCACGCCATACAAGTGTTGAACTACTTGTCCAAAATAACAATCAGCATGTACACTCCAAATGTACACACCAATCTAACCTATTTAGACTTGTCCGATTTCGACGAAACTTGGTGACAAACTCACACATAATATGAATAAGACTCAGTTTAAATTTAATTCAAAAATATTACTTCTAAGACCTTCTGCCCGACACACCTTCGTGTTACAAAAACCGAACAGTTTTACGCCTTTGACTTGAAAAACCACTTCGACTTATCTAAACAATTCCGTTTGCAAAACCGACACTCGGGTTTGAAAATAGACTCATGACCTGAGGTTTATCAACTTACAACAGTCCTTGAAAATTTTTAAAACTCATTTTATAGTCCCCGAGATTCGATCCAAATATCGACAACAATTTTCGGATTGTGCCGATACCCGTCTCCCGGTACACAAATACTAAAAGTAGCATAACTTTTCGCTCGTAATGAGTTAGAAGCTCTACTTTAGCTCAAATCGAAGCTAACGAAATTCTCTACAATCCTATCTTATTAGTTTACCAAGTTTATTACAGTAAGTATTTCAAAAATAGCCTTAAAGTTACTGCCTAAAATAGACCATCTAAAAATCATACCAAAACACATTTTCAACCCATTTTAACAATTCCTATGGTCCTAATATCATCTTAATATCATGCTAACACATCTGACTAACTCATAACACCATTAAATTTAATCTCACAAAAATTAAATAATTAAAAACCTTACATGCAACAACAACCCACTACTAATATAATAATATTAACAACATCCATCACCATAAAAATGGATCAAACATGATGTTCATCATCAAAAATTGAAAATAAAAATTAAGTGGATGCATGTGGAAAAAATTTATACCAATAGGAAGCTCTTTGAATTTCCAAGATGGGTCTTGTCTTAGATTCTTTTGATTCAAAGTTAAAAATCAAAAATCAAATGGTTTGGGTGAAGGGGGGTGGACGGCTAGATGAACAAGAGAGAGAGAGAGATGGTTTAATTTTTTTGTTAAATGAATTTTTAAATGTAAATGGTTAGTGGAAAATGTTTAAATAGTCCAAAGGTAGGGTAGTTTTTGTCAAAAATGCATTCTTTTGGTCCAAAGATGCAAGTAAATAGTTTACAAGGTAGAAAATGTAAATTGTAAATTTTAAAAATATTTACGGGGCTCGGGTTTCGTAAAAATACTTTTCAAAAGTTAAAACGCTTCATAAAAGTAATAATAAAGCTTCGACACGACTTAAAACGCAATTAAATCGAAAACGTCGAAAATATAAAATATCGAGACAATCGATAATAAAACGTACATTTTTGGGCATCCGTCGGTATCGTGATCACTAATAGTTATCGTCATTCGTTAAAATGTAAAATACGAGAAATAAAGATTAAATATAATAAAAATCATTATTTTGATTATTTGAGAATATAATATCGATACCTAACATATTCCTTGTCGGTTTTCATCTAATCGACATTCTTACGCTAGTCAAGTCATAACCTTCTCGGTTAGTCGATAATTTAAAAAATTCTCATTAAAGCAAACACGTAATACGAAATAGTCGAGATTTAAATAACGACCTGAAATTGACGGATTGTCACACCGATGGATCTTTCGGGACAGGTGGAACACCTAATGACTCTTGTAGATTAGTATTCATTGTCGTATCTTTTAAAAATCCCTAACTTAACTGAGACAGCAGTTGGTAGGATGAGTTCTTGGAATTGTATGACATAGTGACACGTAATGTGTTACGGTACAATTTTGACTTGCTTGTGACTAATAAAAAGACTACTTTTGATTGCTAAATCCTACATGTATCGATGTTACCTATCCTTTATTGCTTCATCCTAATGTTCGCGTTAGTGATGCAACCATTGAACAAGTATTCATCTCGGTTTGAGTTACGTTGTAGATTCTTCTCTTTGTATTCCCGAGTGCCATCGAGGTCATGAACCTCATGATTAATTGGCTAAGCTCATTTCCTATTATATTGTAGTTAGTTCTTGGTGAACGACTTTTCATCACTCTTTTGCAGATCACTCATTGTTTTATAAGTTGAAACAGTATTCCTTGAGAAAAATTGAATTTTCATTACTATAAGGATTATTCAAAGTGAGACTTATAAATAATTGTTATCGATATAAAGTTGTTTATGAAACACTTTGGAAAACATAATTGTTTTCATAAGAAAGAAAATCTTTGTAAATTTATTTTTTATTCTTATTTAAGAATTAAGCATGAAAATCTTTTTATTATAAATATGATGATAAAATTTTGACGAACTGAGTATTGCATCGTTAATCTTGAAATTGTATATAGTTGCGCGCCTACATACAATTTGGAAGTGACCATGCAAGGCTGATTAGTAGTCACCATGAAATTATTAATAAACACTAAATTTTCTTTGAAGATTGTGAAAGATTAAATTTTATGAGATCTGCAAGAAGTGAAAAATAGGGACATATTGATAGGGACACCTACATATGTGCCCGTACTATTTATTCTTCTGAGTCGAATTTACTCATCTGTTGAACTTGTCTTATTTGACAACTGATATTTCCTTCTTGTCCAATTCTCCCGTGGCGAGATTCTTTGCAAAAGTATCTGATTACCGAGTGTTGATACCCGATTGGATGTATCGACGTTCCTATCATTTCTTTTGATTAGATTTCATTTGAATGACCTGGGTAACGATCTGAGGAGCTTTCGAATGCGTACTCAAATTATGAAAATATGGGATATGTTCATATTCGTTAATATTTTTGTCTTGATCTGATTTGAAATTTTCTCGCGTAGATTATGCATTGACCTTACTCTTTTAATGTTAGTTAGGTCTCCAGATATCCTTGATTTGTGAAGGATTATGAGTTATTATTAGTCTTTTGAGAAGTTCACATATTATCAACGATAATGAAACTGGAAAGTTGGTAGTGCCAGTAAAATAGATTGATTGATTATGACATGACGACATTGTCTTAATTGATGGGAACTCGAGTAGAATTCCCCTAAAAGATAAGATGTTGATTATCGAAAGTGATCTAAATAATTCTTGATGGATGACCATATCCTTCATTTAGACTTGAAATTATACTGTGAATGGTTGTGAATTAGTCATAGATGTTATAATCTAGAAAGAACCTAAAATGAACTTATTAAAAGATGTTTCCGTTATCTGAAACTTTAGGAGGTATTTTGTGGTGAATTACCTGGACTTTCGCCATTAAGGCAAGTTGAATTTGGTATCGATTATATTCCCGGTGCTACACCTGTGGCATGTGCAGTGTACGTTAGCACCATCTGAATTAAAGGAATTACCGTACAACTGAGAGAGTTGTCGGAAAAAGATTTTATTCTACCGAGCTTGTCATCATGAAGAGCTATGGTGTTATCATTCCTTATGTTTCCTGATTACCGTGAACTAAGTAAATTGACGATTGAAATCGATATCCACTAACCAAGATGATAGATTTGTTCGATCATTTACAAGGTTCTAGCGTATATATTCAGGAATTTGATCCACGGCATGGTTATCATCAATTTCGCGTCCGCGAAAAAGATTATCTATTCCAATCACTACATTCAGAACTCGTAATGAACATTATGAGTTTCATGTTATGTTGTTTGGATTTACCAATGCACATGTAGCATCCATAAATATGGTGAATCACGTGTGTAGGCTGTAATTTGATAAATTCATGCTTGTGATCATTAAGGACCATTTGTTTGTTTCTAAGAATAAGAGTGAGTTAACAATTATTTATAGACTGCCCTGAATTGGCCGAACAGTGAAAACCTATACCTTGAGTAATTAACATGTGATTAAAGACTTAATCCATTACATTATTTGACCGTGTAATTAATGATAATTGAATCTATATTGACTCTTCAAAAATTAGAGCCATTTAAGACTTTGAGTTACACTAAAAAGAAAGTGCAAATATGTTTTGACAAATGTTTTATCAAAAGTAATTTATGGAATCATTCCCTTAAACCCAGAGCATTTAACTAAACTCCTGTTTAGGGGTAAATGTTTGTGCATACCTCAAAACAACCTAAAAGGGATTGAGGAAAACATTTAAACCATGACTTGAAATTTGAAACGACAACTTTTGCTTTTCAACTAAGAAAATTTTGACCAAAGTATAATCAAAGATTTTTCGAACATTTACGAATCTTAATAATTATTTTCGATAAATCAACAAAAATCGTGTTAATTAAATTCAAATTTATTTTGAACATTTCTACATAATGGTCGAACTAAGAAATTTAAAATTTTTACGTTTACGTTTCATAAAAATTTAATAATTATTATTAATTTACTTGTAATAATTATCGACGCTTTAAAACTTCGGATTGAGCAAAACCGATAAAAACAATAGTTGAGACGAGACTAAAACATAGAAAATATGAAGAAATAATTTTTGAATAAATACGGACATGATAATTATTTCATCAGGGAAGATGAATGTAGATACTGACACATAATATAGAAAGGATAAAGAATAAATTAGGATTGTGTTCCTTAATAATGACGGTACAAAGTTATTTACCCGTACAATTTAGAAATAATTGATGTTTGTAAAAAGGATAATATAGATAATAAAAAGGGGTTCACGGCTAATGTGAACCATTATAATTGAGAAGCCGATGGCGTTAAATGTATAAAAGGCCACTTGTGGTTGCCTAAATATTGAGATGTAGTCATGTTGGAATCTCGTAAGATTAAGTATTCTATTCATGTCGTTTCTGATTTAATGTATCTTATTTGAAGAAGTTGTACTGATGGCAAATTATGAAGGCAGACATCGCCT
Source organism: Glebionis coronaria (assembly GCA_025667525.1). Classification (NCBI taxonomy): domain Eukaryota; kingdom Viridiplantae; phylum Streptophyta; class Magnoliopsida; order Asterales; family Asteraceae; genus Glebionis; species Glebionis coronaria. Next base: position 127,488,358 of record CM046878.1, on the reverse strand, counting down.
CATACATTAGTAAACGTCTAACTATTGCAAAGGTCATCATCTGAATTTGATTCGATTTGGGTCATCGTCGACAGACTGACCAAATCTACTAATATCATTCCCGTTAATGATAAATTCTCGATGAAGAAATCGAATCTTTGTATTTAAAGGAGTTTTGTAAACATAGTGTGCCTGTATCGATTATCTCTATCAAGATCCTCGCTTCACATCGAATTTCTAGAGATTTGCTTAGAAGTCATTGGGAACGAACCTTGATGAGAGTGCTGTTTGCCACCCTAATCGAAGGGACAAGGTAAAGTAACGATACAAAATACTAGAAGTACTGTATTATGCTTGAATGATTGACCTTTGGTAATAACCGTATAATCTCTTTCCTTTGGAGAGATTATCATTGAAATTTTTTGTGTTAGGATCGAGATCGAATCTTGTTAGGATCTAAATATGAGAGCATCTGTAAGCAGGAGTTGGGAGGAAGACACCCGACATACACCCATTGTGAGTTGGACATGTCTTTTAGGTTTAAGGTTTTCTATGACGACAAACCTAACCTTACAAAATACCCAACCCGCGAGACCTGAAATGATTATGTAAATTAGGATCTGATTATTGACTGCCAATAGTGTGCAGAAGGTTATATGAATATGAAATGTAGATCTTGAAGTACAGGATGGGTAGCGAAGTTATGCCAAAAAATTTCACCATAGAAAGATGAATTGAAGATCTGAAAGATCATGGGAATTAAGTCCCCGTTGTATGGGACCATTGAGATGATGTAAAAGTTGGTTTGAAAGGCATATAAGCTGGATCTACCCTATGACTTCAAGGGCTACGTGAATTATGTTTCGTAAATCGAACTTGATAAATATCTATCAAGTGAAAATCTGATTACTTCTTGATGAAGTTTAGATCGGCAAAAAGTTGCATTCATCAAAAACCCGTGAACATCATGGATAGAGAAAGTAAGTCAACATTAAGCCTGATCTTATTCCCGTAGTTATGTTTGATAAAACTCGCGTATTGTAATGGATTACACTCGTGAGAAAAGACCGAATGTGGAGGAAATACCCATATGGCTTTAACTCTATAAGAAGCGAGTAGTAAGATAAATTGATCTTTGAGGACAAAGATCCTGTTTAGGGGTAAATGCTGTGACAATCCGTCTATTTATGGTTAATATTTTATTCTCAAATATTATTTAAAAACATTATTTTAATGTTATATTATGAACTCACTCATTTATGGGAAGAAATTTGGGTTTACGTCTTGAAGTAGCATCGACTACGTCTAAACCGGAGGATTCTACGTTACGTGCTTACGTTTACATACACCGTTCTTGGTGACAGCCCGACATTTCAGAAAATAAATTCATCCGTGAATATTATTTTGGGATTCTAAATTTGTGTTGGTTCATAAACTCACTAATTTACGAGAAGAGATTAGGACTTACGTCAATAATTTAACGTCCTTTACGATTAAACCGGAAACCTTAGGATTACGTATTTACGTTTTTGAACTCCGTTTTTGATGAGACAACTTTTATTAGATTCGTTTTGTGCCGTTGATTCATAATTTATAAAAACGTTTTTCGAAAAACGACCCGAGGGCACACAAATCGAGGAATACCCGTAAATTAGTGGGATGAGACAAAATAAGTTTTGCCCCACCCCACTAATATGGGACGGCAAAGAGAGCTCCACAACACCCTTAGGTGTCAAAAAGCTTCACCAAGAAGCTTGCACACTTGTCCATTCTACCTTAACAAGTAAGCTACACATAACCAAAACCATCCAAGCCAAAACCATTTCTCCAAAACACATACATGCAAACCACTCTCATCCTCCCTTTTCTCTCTCTAAAATTCGTCCCATGTCATCACATAAACACCCCATTTGATCTATTTTAGCCATAAAATCATGTGTTATTCATACACATGATGATGCTCCTTTGAAGCCTTGAAGATTGGAGGTGATTCTAACATCCAAGGAGGTGATTTGGTGATTTCCAAGGGTTGATTTCTACAAGAAGTTTACAAATATTGGTGGTCTTCAAAGTTGGTGTTGATCTATCACAAGTTTTGCCACCAAAAATCTAAGCCCTGATCATAAACTACTCAATCTTGGTGGTATAGAGATTGTCCTTCCTATCCTCTTATTATTTTGATTATGTAATCTTGTATTTTATTTCCTATTGTATATGTATATGATGAATATATGATGATAAAAATATTGTGTGGGGATCAAGTGTTGATAAACATGGGTAAAAAGATGGAAAACCACATGTAAAATGGTTAAAATCTTGCTTAATATGATGGCTATATAAAACAATAAGTAACCATATGCTAAACTGATAAAATTGCATAGTGGAATCAATTTACAGTAAGTATTAGGTGTTATACACATGTTAGAATTGGCCATGCAATAGAATCATCAAAATAAGTGAGATATGATCAAAACAAGATTAGAGTGCAAATCTGCCTATACTGTTTTGGACGAATTTATTAAAATATTTAGACGTTGATTCATCAGTATCTATAAAGTAATAAAATGAATCACATATCATGTAGTTTCTGTCATAAAAATTTGAGGTCCTATCTCATTATAGAACTCTAGATATGGACATTTTAGTGGACTTAAAATTTAGGACTAGTTTTGTAAATAAATAGTATATAATATAAGCACTCAAAAATTTATATAACATATACATATATAAAACCCACTAGTTGATAATAATTATAAATAAAGATATATATATATATATATATATATATATATATATATATATATATATATATATATATATATATATATATATATTGATATTAAAATGGGACATGTTATATAAAATACAAGTATAAATGTTTTTCCAAGTTATAAAACTGCATACCCAAGTTTTACGTCTTTTCGGCTAAAACCGAAAGATTTACGTTTTTGTCAAATAAAACTTAGACGGTGAACCCGTCTAATGTAAACTTTTATAAACTCACATACTGATATATGATCTTATATAACAAGTAAAAACGATAAAACCCGATCTTTACAACATATAGACATTAACGGGCCAAAGTAGCCTTATTGGACTATTAACCCGACTAGTTTGGTAAAACACTTATAAACTTACTTATTGGGCTTAACCCACTTGAGCCCAACATATAAAGGTTAATACTGATAATGAAAGTGTAAAATGGACTAATATAAGGTATTGGGCTTATAATAGGCTTATTGGGCCTAAAACATGTAAATAAGTAAAACTAGTAAACTAGTATAAGAATTACCAATACATAACGCTAAAGTGAGTAAAAGAGAATGTATAAACCCACTTGATCATAATCATATATATAAAATCATCATATGTATACATAATTGTTATTTTTATAAAGTCATTGGACAAGAGTCTAAGACAAGTATTATTTGTCTTGGTTTCCGTGATTGAAGCACGTACCGTACATCCAAATCGCCGATAACCGCCTTCCCACATCAACGTGAGTTCATAGCCTCGCACTCTTTTAAATGTTTTTATGAAATGTTTTATAAACCCGCGAGAGAGATAACATGTTAGTTTTGATAAAATAGGACACCATTTGTCCCGATTGTTTGTTTATTGATTTGGACCCGAATGATTGTATGACCTGATGAATGATTATATGACCCGATGTATGAAGTAAAATAGATTATTAAAGTTAGGTTATGTCACTAAAAGTCCCATTAGCATGAATTGTGTGTTGGGAATAAATTAAGGCCAGATCACTTGAGCGCTGACAAGAGTAACACAAGCGTTGACAAGAACAAAACAAGCGCTGACAGCTCAAGCGTTGACAAGATAAAGTCAAGCCTTGACACATTGAAGACAAGCACTGATGGGAAGATATACTCTACGCGTTTATTGTATTCTAGATTACTTCTAGTAAAGATAGGAACAACAATGTATTTTCTATATTTATCTTTACCTAGAATAGCTGATACGTAGATTATTGTACAAGGCTTCTTATGTCTATAAAAGAAGACCTTTAGGTTAATGTTTCATATAAGTTTTTCATTCGTAAACTACTTTCATTGTAAGCAAGTTTGATATTGTTAATCAAAGTGAAAGTTTGTTTATATTATTGTGTGTTCTTGTTTAAGTGTTAAATTCCGCATAACACTTAAATTCATAAGCATATACAAAGGTTTCTCTAAGTGTATTACTTGATCTAATCTCGTATACATAAAGCTAAATCGATCTAAGTTTGGGATCAACAAGTGGTATCAGAGCTTGTTGAGGAGCTTTTGATCTTAAAGAACACTAGAACCCTAAAAAATCACCAAAACCCTAATTTTCTCAAAAACCCTAACAACATCATGTATGAAGCAATAACCTCCTCCTTAGCTTTACCAAACATCAAGATTCCCATGCTTGATGCAACCAACTTTGACTTGTGGAAGTTCAACTTTGAACAATATCTGGGGATCTATGACTACACACTCTGGGAGATTATTGAATATGGAAACACATTCAATAAGGCTCAAAAGATTACTAATGCCATTGCTGCAAGAACAGCTGTTGCTAGATGTTCTGAAGAGGATAAGAGAGAAAAACCTGGAGATGGTAGAGCTGTGGCTGCTGATGACATAGCAAAGAAAAGGGTTGACATGAAAGCCCTAAATATTCTGAAAGTCTCTTTGGGAAAAGAGAACCAGCATAAATACAGAGGTTATGAATCTGCTAAGGACCTTTGGGCAGCTCTTGAAGTTGCATATGGTGGCAATGCAGACACTAAGGAAGAAAAGAAAAAGCAACGCATGCATGAATATGCTGTCTTCAAAGCTCAACCCAATGAGAAACTGACTAGTGTGAGAAGCAGATTGCTTGACATTACAAGCAAGTTGTCCTTCATGGGGACACAAGTTGGTGATGTTGACATTAATGCTACCTTTCTTAAAAGTCTTGGTGAGGCATGGAAGATTGAGGCAAGATCTATTCTTGCCAACAATACTTACAAGAGCTCCTCGTTTGATGACATCTACAACAAACTAAGGCTATTGGAAGATGAAACTCATTTAGAGCATGGAAGCAAGTCTACCAACAGTAACATGGCCTTCTTCTCTCATAGTGAAGGTCAATTCAATCAGAAGGACTCTTACATGCATCCAGTTACTGGATCATCATATGCCAGCGCTGGAACAAGTCCTGTCAACGTCTCCTATTCAGACGCTAACACATTCAAGAGTGACTCCCCAAGAGTTAAACCTGCTGGTTAAGATTTGGATACTGTATGTGCTTATATTGCTTCTCTGCCCAATGGTTCAGTGATTACATATGAGGACCTTGAGTAGATAAGTGATGAGCACTTGGAAGAGATGGACATCAAGTGGAACATAGCTCTTGCTAGTATAAGAGCAAATCAGTGGAACAGAAGGTTTAAAAAGAAGATGACCTTCAATGCTAAAGACACAGCTGGATTTGATAAATCCAAAGTTGAATGCTACAACTGTCATCGTATGGGGCACTTCATGAGGGAGTGCAGATCTCCTAGAAGATCTGATGCTGGTAAACCCTCAAGTCAAGTTGTTAAAGCTCAGGATTCCAAAGCCATGGTTGCAGTTCAAGGAATTGATGGTATGGGATGGGATTGGAGCTATCTGGCTAAGAATGTTGAAGAGGATAAAGCTTTGGTTGCTGATATTGAAGAAGAAGAGCATGTTGAATATGCTCTCATGGCACACTCCTCCTCTTCATCTGATAATGAGGTATATGATGACGCTTTTTGTAGCAAAGGCTGTAGGTTAAATACTGAAAGACTTAACAAACAGGTGTTAAGATTATTAGATGATATGAGCATTGAAAGATGTAAACTGTCTAATTACCAACTAGCTCTCACTGAAACTGAGAAAACCGTTTCTGAATACAAGAAAATGGAATTTGACTTAAAAGATAAAATCAATATCTTAAAACATGAGTTAGATGCTAGTATGGATATTAGAAATATCAAGGAAAGGGTTAATGGTGAGTAACAAGCTAAATTAGATGAAGCCATTAAAAACAAAGATAATGTTGGCCTTAAAATTCAAAGATTTGATAGAGCCACCCAAACCCTAGGAGAATGTGTGGGTAAACAAAGGGATCCTAAGGACATGACTGGGATTGGGATGAATGATTACTCTGTGGTTCCACCACCAGCTGGTGACTTCTATGGTGTCCAACAAAAGGACCTATCTTGGACTGGTTTGCCAGAGCTCCAAGAGGAGGAATTCATTCCTCCACCAAGAGTTGTCACTCCAGTTGAAGAGTATCAACAAAAGTTGACTGACCTGAATGAATGGAAGAAAGCTAACCGTACTTTATTTGTTAAGGGTGGCTTACTATGTGAAAGTCCCAATGAGTCAACACCCATTAAGGTTACTAACCCACTCACTGGTAAAGCTGTTGACCTAGGCTCAAACACTGATAGAAAACCTAGCATTAAATATGCAGAGATGTATAGGAATACTAGGTCACCCAAGAGCCAAGTTAGCAATCATGGAACAGGCTTCTTCTCTTCTAGACCTAAGGTTGTGTCTAGAAAATCTTGTTACACTTGTGGTAGCTTTTCACACTTGGCATACAAGTGTGTCAACGCTCCCAAAGCCAGCGCTGACAGGAACAATTTCAGCGCTGACAGGAACAAAGTCAACGTTGTTAGGAAGTCAAACGTTGTCAGACCCAAACCTTGTGTGCAGCAAAGTCCACAAGTGATTAGACCTGCCCCATTCTTTACTAGAGGGTCTAACACTCATGGACAAAGACCATTTCAAAAGACAAACACCTGGTCTAATAGGCAATGGGTTTCTGTAGCAAACCCTAGGTTCAACGCTGACAAGGGTAAATTCAGCGTTGACAAGACAAATTCTAACGCTGACAGAAACGTGACCAGACCTAAATATTTGCAACCACAGGGTAAGAGGTCTAAAGCTTCTTGAAGCTTAACATGGAGACCCAAGAAAGATCAAAACCCTAATGATAATGGGATTTCAATGACCTGCAACAGATTTAATTACATTTCAAAGGTCATTACAAAACCTATTGGGGTTAACTGGGTATTTCATCCTAAGAAGGATGAGAATGGGGTTGTTATGAGAACTAAGTCTGTTCTTATTGAAAAACCAGATGAATCCAAGTCTTTTAAGACTTGGGTTCCCAAAGAAAACTAAATTGTTTCCTTTATGTGCAGGGCATTCAAAAACAGTTCAATGATTATGGATATTGGGATAGTGGATGCTCAAGGCACATGACAGGGAAGGAAGATTACCTTACTAACTTCACTCCCATTAAGGACGGTGACAAGGTTTACTTTGGAGGCAGATATGGCACTATCACAGGCAAAGGAACCCTTCTCACCAAGAATTTGTGTTTTGAGAACGTCTTTCTGGTAAAAGAACTTGATTACAACCTTTTTAGTGTATCACAAGTTTGTGATAACAAAAATAAAGTTCTGTTTACTGATACTGAGTGTTTGGTGTTAAGCAAGGATTTTAAGATCCCTGATGAGAAATATATTGAGTATAGAACACCTAGGCATAAGGACATATACAATGTGAACCTAAATGGGATTAAAATCAATAATAATATGTCCTGTTTTTATGCTAAAGCCTCAGTAGATGAGAGTAATTTGTGGCACAGGAGACTAGGGCACATAAATTTAAAAAATATAAATAGGCTTGTGAGACTTGGTTTGGTTGATGGTTTGCCTGAGAAGGCCTTCCACAATGACCACTCTTGTGTTGCATGTCTTAAAGGCAAGCAACACAAGGTCTCATTCAAGTCCAAACAGGTGCATACTAGTTCTAGACCTCTTCATATGCTTCACATGGACCTCTTTGGTCCAACAAATATAGAAAGTTTGAATGGTAAGTCATATTGTTTTGTCATCACAGATGACTTTTCTAAGTTTACTTGGACATTCTTTCTAGCTATGAAGAGTGACACAGCTGATATTCTAATTGATTTTATCACTCAGATTGAGAAGAGGTCTGGCAATGAGGTTAAAATGCTTAGGAGTGATAATGGTGGTGAATTTAGGAATAAGAAGCTAGATGATTTCTGTTCCAGGAAAGGGATTACTAGGCAATTTAGTATTGCTAGAACCCCACAGCAAAATGGGGTTGCTGAGAGGAAAAATAGAACCCTAATTGAAGCAGCCAGAACAATGTTGTCTGATGCTCATTTTCCTATAGCTTTTTGGGATGAGGCTGTTAATACAGCCTGTTATGTTCAAAATAGAGCATTGGTTAACAAAATTCAGAACAAAACACCTTATGAGTTACTTTGGGGAAGAAAACCTAATATTGGTTTTCTCAAACCTTTTGGTTGTCATGTAGTAGTTTTAGATACTAGTGATGCCTTAGGGAAATTTAGTGCAAAAGGTGATGAGGGTTACTTCATGGGGTATTCAGTGCAGAGCAAGGGATATAGGGTTTATCTTAAAGAAGAAAATCGTATACTTAAAAGAGTACATGTTAGGTTTTTAGAAAATAAGCCTAGTGATCCTGAAAGTGGTCCTAATTGGTTGTTTGACTTGGAACCCTTATCTAGAACTTTAAATTATATGCGTGTCACTAATCCAGACATTGTGAAGGTAACTTCAAATGTTGTGGAGGAACAAGTTGTTGATGTTTCAGGTACTCAGGTTCATGAGAGGGTTGGATCACAAGCAGAAAAGACATCTCCTATCCAAGAATATGTTAGAATTCCCATTTGGACAGATGCTTTTGCTGCTGCTGCTGTTGCCGGAAAAGATAATGGTGGTTTCCAAGTACCACCAGATACAAACATGCATGGTCCTTCAGGCGCTGACAAAGGCAAATCTAGCGCTGACAAGACCAATTCAGACGTTGATGGATCAAACGTTGACAACAACAGTTCAAGCGTTGTTAGCCCAAGCGCTGACAAACAAGATTCAGGCGTTGACAACAATTCTGCCCATCTTTTCTCTTCCATTTTTGAACAAGGTGAACCTTCCAATATATATGAAGAGGTTCATCCTCATGTTGATGTAAGAGAGTCTGATGAAGAAGATATTGGCAACATGGAGAATGAAGTTGAAGATACCAGACTTTTTAAGGGAGGAGTACTTACTTCAGTCATGAAGAATCATCCTCCTTTTCAAATCATTGGTAATGTTGATACTCCAGTTCAGACTAGAAGATCTCATCAAGGTCTTGGTGGGTTTATTGTTAATATACACAAGAAGGTTCATACCCCTCTTGTGCAAGCATGTTTGTTTGCCTGTTTTCTGTCACAACAGGAACCCAAGAAAATATTTGATGCTCTCAAAGAACCAAGTTGGGTGGAAGCAATGCAGGATGAGCTTCACCAATTTGCAATTCAGGATGTTTGGGAGCTGGTTGATTGTCCCAGATATGTCAGACCTATAGGGACAAGATGGGTTCTAAGGAACAAGAGAGATGAAAGAGGCATTGTGGTCAGAAACAAGGCAAGGTTAGTGGCTCAGGGATATACACAAGAGGAGGGGATAGACTATGAGGAGGTCTTTGCACCAGTAGCAAGGATTGAAGCTATTAGGATTTTTCTAGCCTATGCATCCTGCATGGGCTTCACAGTCTATCAAATGGATGTCAAGAGTGCTTTCCTCTATGGAAATATTGTTGAGGAAGTATATGTGATGCAACCTCCTGGTTTTGAGGATCCAGAGCATCCAGATAAAGTGTATAGAGTCAAAAAGGCTATGTATGGCCTTCATCAAGCCCCAAGAGCATGGTATGGTACTTTGTCTACTTATTTGGTGGACAATGGATTCAAGAGGGGCACCATAGATCAGACATTGTTTACAAAGAAGAAAGGCAAGGATGTATTGCTTATACAGGTCTATGTTGATGATATCATTTTTGGGTCTACTGATCCAAAGATGGGTGAGGATTTCTCCAAGCCTATGACAGACAAATTCAAGATGAGTGCTATGGGGGAGATGAACTTCTTTCTTGGTTTACAAGTTCAGCAGAAAGAAGATGGTATCTTCATCTCCTAGGATAAATATGTTGCTGAGATCTTGAAGAAGTTTGGCTTTTCTCCACATGAAAAGAGGGCTACTACTCCTATGGATAGAGAGCACCCTTGGGGAAAGATTGGAGATGGGAAAGATGTTGATGTCAGGCACTATAGATCCATGATTGGATCCTTGATGTATCTTACTGCCTCCAGACCTGACATCATGTTTGCTGTGTGTGCTTGTGCACGCCATCAAGTGACTCCCAAAGAATGTCACCTTTATGCTGTGAAGAGGATCTTTAGGTACCTAAGATGATATCCTGGTCTTGGTTTGTGGTACGCAAAGGATTCACCATTGGAGCTGATTGCATGTTCAGATAGTGATTATGGAGGTGATAAATTTGATAGGAAATCCACAACTGGTGGATGTCAGTTTCTTGGGAGCAGGTTGATATATTGGCAATGCAAGAAACAAACAGTGGTGGCTAATTCTACAACTGAAGCTGAGTATGTGGCTGCAGCTGCTTGTTGTGGACAAGTTTTGTGGATTCAGAACCAGCTGTTGGATTATGGGTATAATTTCATGCATACCAAGATATTTGTTGACAATAACAGTACTTTATGCATCATTAAGAATCCTGTACATCATTCTAAAACTAAACACATAGAAATTAGACACCATTTTATAAGAGATTGCTTTGAGAAAGGTTTACACAACCAGATAGGGTTGACACTAAGGAAAATGTGTCAGATTTATTAACTAAACCTTTTGATGCTGGGAGGTTTCAATACTTGGTAACAAGTATTGGAGTGGTCAATCTCACATAATATGTGTTTTGGAATCTTTTTGTAATAGTATGTACATGATGATGCATTGTTATTGGTCTTATTGATGATTTAGTTTTTCCACTATATTTTTCTAACACTGACAAAGGTTGCTTGAACGCTGATAAGTGTTTTTGCAACGTTGTCAGCAATATAATTGTCTAACGCTGACAAAGCTTCCCTCCACGCTGTCATGTGTTATCGGGGCGTTGTCAGCAACAATGTTAGTTTTGTGGTTTTTAATCTAAATGTGCAGATGGTGTTCTCAGTATACCATTGGATACAGAGTTGCTTATGGATCAATGGAGAAGCATTTGGACAAGTTTTTATTTATGGATGATGGTTGGAATTTTAAATTCCTATCTTGACATAAATTTTTATGTTCATGCATGATTTTAGCAAACTTATGTATCATAGTTTAAGGGGAGGTTTTAGGAACCTTTAGGATGTTTGGGTATCCATAGGATACTCTTATCACAATTCTAGATTTTGTCCACAGGTGAGTATGAGTTAGTTTTACTAAATCATGAGGCACTGTAGCATGCAAAGTTGATATACTATGCATGCTGGCAAGACATTTTTGGCCTAGAATTGGTTGTGGTCTGTTGGGAGACTTGGGAATAATTTTGTTATGGGATTTACCTGGGAGTAACAGGGAATTTTGTAAGGTAACTTGGTTGTTAAGAGTTTTGGTTAGCAAGGGACACTAGAGGACTGTTATGTCTATCTTGCTTAAGCAAGTGTGCATAACTGGACAGTGCTTGCCGCCCTATAATAATTATCAGCTTTTTGGTTATCTTCTCTAGGATAAATTACTTTGTTAAGGTCATTTTTCATTTTTAAACATTTTTATTTTTGGACGCTGACAAGTATATTTCCAAGCGTTGTTGTGACCAATTTGGACGCTGACATGGCTATAGGCAAACGTTGACAAGATTATAGCCGTTGGGCGTTGATAGGTTATTTTTGACCGTTGACACTCAATGGGACCTACCCAGTTGTTACTTTTTGACATATTTTTATGCCGTAATTTTAGGAGTTGTTACTTTACATTTAATGCATGAGATAAACTTATAAACTTTCAATATTTTCATGATTACCTTTTGAAAATACTTGCCTATTTTTGGGCCTATCACATGCATTTTCTTCTCCTATAAATTTGGCTCCTATTTTTAAACAGGGTATCTATAATTCTTGTCTAACACAATTTTCTCTCATCAACTTCATCTTTTTCACTTAAATTTAACAGCTTTCATCAATGGCACCAAAGTTTAGACCATCAGAATTGGAATTGGGGTTCAGAAGTCAACATAACATGATCGCGTATCTTGAAGCTGATGATGCTATGTTTCCCCAATACACACAAATGGTGGCGTATTTGAACGCATCCCCTTTAAGGTATGCTCTTTCTCATGCACCACTCATTCTAGTCACACATATTAAACAGTTTTGGAACACTGTTAGTTCCTCAACAGTTAATAGAGTGACTACATTGACTTCTATTGTTCATGGGCAACCTTGGGTGGTTACTGAGGCTTTGGTACGCCAAGCCTTGCATCTTGATGATGCTGATGGTATAGCCATCCTTTCCATTAATGAAATAGAACAAGGGCTAAGGGCTTTGGGATATCCTTTTCCTGATGAATGTACCTTAAACAAGTATCATAAGCAGGAATTTCCCCCAGCCTGGAAGTACCTCATACATGTCCTCCTTCAATGTTTGAGTCCCAAATGTACTGCACACAATGAGATCAATAGATCTATTGCAAGTGCTATTGTGTGCATTGCAACAGGGCAAGAATGTAATTATTCTAAAATGATTTTTGAGGGCATGTGTAAAAACAAGGGGAACAAAACGACTTTAGCTTATCCCCGTTTTTTACAAATGGTTTTTGATGTCCAAGGATACTGCATAAGGGATCATAATGATTTTTATAAGATCCCTGAGCAAAAGAAAGCTATTTTTATGAAGATGAACTCTCCATCCCATCGTGACCTACCCTTAACCCAAGCTATGCTTGCTGTTATTGCAGCAGCACAACCCCAACCAGACCCCCAACCACAAATTGACCCTCAACCACAACATGACCCAATACCTGAACCTATTCCTTCACCTGAACCTATGCAAATTGACCAAGTTTCCTTCAACGCTGACACATTAAATGTTGGCATTGATGTGCCTATTTCCAACGTTGACACACAACCTTCACAAACCCAAACACCCCTTAACCAACCCACATCCACCCATTCTTCCACACCATCTTCCACACCCCCTGAATATAGGTTGATGAAACGCCAAAGGACTACTGGAGTGTTCTCCTCTGGTGGTCCTAGCCATGTAGCAGAGAGAACCACCACCACAAGTGTGGCTGGTGACCTGGATGAGGCTGGGACTATTGGTTCTGGCTTAGAAGCTGGCCAAGGCAGTCCCACCATCATTAAGTCCTCATCCTTGCCCAATGAATCTGACTTGGGAGGTCAAATCCCCAATTCAGAAGAGGGCAGACTGGAACCAATGACTTATGGAATTGACAGCAGTCTGCATGAGCTTGCAAAAGCAAAATGCAGACTTAGTACAAGTTGTCAGCTCACAAGGCCTTGAACTCAAGCAATTGAGGGAGAGGATTGTTGTTTTGGAGAGTGCTAGAGCAAGGAGGGGTATGGAGGAATCTTCCAAAGGGGAGGAAGATCCAATAAATCTGAGTGATAAGGGCAGCCATGATGGTCAATCCTTGGATGTTGCTGAGGCCCTTACAACTTTGAAGAAACAAACAGGTTTTGATACGTCCTTAGTCTCTCCTACCAACTTGAATTTATCATTTACAGCTATGTTGAGAGAGGTTACAAAAGGCGCTGAGGCAGGATATTTGGGCGTGGACAAGGAGAATTTGGACGCTGACAAAAATATTTTGGGCGCTGATAGGACAAAATTGGGTGTTGACAGACCTGCACATGAAGGTGATGTATCCCAGTCATCATCTATCATCAAGGAGGTTTCTGCACAGGTATCACCATCTACCTTACCAACCATTGCATCATCAGATAAGGGTAAGGGTATAATGGTAGAAGAGATTGTTCCAAAGGATGCAGCTCAAGTTGAGTTTGATAGAAGATTAGTTGCACAAATCATGGAACAGGAGAAAAAGGAGGTGAAAGAGTCACCATTTGTTGTGACTTTAGAAGAAGTAAGTGATGGAGCTAGCTCAGACTCAAGTGTGATGATTATAGAACCAGAAAGACTTGAGTATGGGGATGAGTTTGCCAAGGAGAAGTTGAGAGAGTTGAAATTGCAGGTTGACTTTGACATGCCAGAGGTGGTTCAAATGTACAATGCTTGGGAAGAAAGATGTATGGAGAATCCAGACTTGACCATTTCAGATCAAATATGGGGTTTGGAGATTCTTCTTAGAGTTCAGAAGGATTGCCAGGTAATTTTGAAACACAAGGCAAGTAATATTCTCTCAGAGTTGAAAAGGGATAGAAGGGAGCTATATTTCATGTTGCTCAGATGTCATGGAGTTGGATGGACTTATCAGAATTTGAGGGCATTGACATTTGATGAATTGGAATGCAAGGCTTATCCCATTTGGGTGAGAGTGCAGGAAGCAAACACTCTCAGACTTCTTTCTGATGAAAGAAAGGAAGAACTTGCAGAAGAAATGGAGCTCAAGAAAGCTATGTTTGTTCCCAGACCAGTGAAGAAGGGAATTTCTGTTGAGTTTCCCAAAGATATGGATCCACTATATCCAAGTGAAGCTGTTATAAGAAAGAGCCTCAAGCTCTCACCATTAGAAGCTTCAGAAGTGTTACCATTAGATTCCAGGAACCCAATTGTGAGCTATGAAGAAGATGAATGTGGGTTTGGAAGATTGTCAGATATGGCAAAGAGGTACACACTTTTACCACTCTCATATCTTTGTTTGTAAGTTGTGATAGAGAAGACTTGGTGGACCTTTGGAGGTTGCTGGAGACCAAGTATGAGGCTGAAGCACCAACTTCAGCTAATGGAATAAAACTTTGGTCCACATTCAAAAGAATGTGTGGACCAAAAGATGAGGATCCTGCAATTTGGAAGGATCTTGAAGATGACCTCAGTGGTCTTCAATGGAGGTTATATTCAGCTGCTGGTGTTTACCATTTGAGTTCTACAAAGTTTGCTGAGTATCTACTTGTGGATGGTCAGTAATTCATATCCAAAGCTATTTTGGAGAAGATGAAGGACACTCAGCTGGAAATAGATTATTCAAGTGACGTGGCAAAAGATTTGATCAGATTTATTCATTACCAATATGAGAAGGTTTGTAAGATTCCTCCTAGTCCTTAATGCTTATTCAGAAACTTGATCATAAGAGTGGATATCAAGTTTAGGGGAGGATTGTTGGGAATAAATTAAGGCCAGATCAATTGAGCGCTGACAAGAGTAACACAAGCGTTGACAAGAACAATACAAGCGCTGACAGCTCAAGCGTTGACAAGATAAAGTCAAGCGTTGACACATTGAAGACAAGCACTGATGGGAAGATATACTCTACGCGTTTATTGTATTCTAGATTACTTCTAGTAAAGATAGGAACAACAATGTATTTTCTATATTTATCTTTACCTAGAATAGCTGATACGTAGATTATTGTACAAGGCTTCTTATGTCTATAAAAGAAGACCTTTAGGTTAATGTTTCATATAAGTTTTTCATTCGTAAACTACTTTCATTGTAAGCAAGTTTGATATTGTTAATCAAAGTGAAAGTTTGTTTATATTATTGTGTGTTCTTGTTTAAGTGTTAAATTCCGCATAACACTTAAATTCATAAGCATATACAAAGGTTTCTCTAAGTGTATTACTTGATCTAATCTCGTATACATAAAGCTAAATCGATCTAAGTTTGGGATCAACATTGTGAACTACTGGGATTTGGTTGTCGCTTATGCATATAATAGTACTATTTGGGGACGATCACCCTGGTTCGCGCCTTGACGGTTGATCCCCATCGTGCCACATTGATTGGTAAGCGAATTTATGTATGAGAAGATTTCCATAGCGTGATTTTTGTGACGACACGCTAACTTAGATGGGCAAATTGAGTTTCGGGTTAGCTACCCGTTGTTTTTTGTAGTAAGGTAACAATGTCATGCGGCTTATAATAATCCAAATGACGAAATACTGCTATACGCATTGAATTACAATGAATTGTCTGACTAGCAATACGGGGTCTTATTATTGATTATATGTTCGTGTTTTGGTTTTACATAACCATATCATATAACGGTTTTTATTTAACTTTATGCAACGTTATAAAACGTATTGTATGATGTTTTTACGACTTTGGTTCGTATAATGATTTTGAAGGCAAAAGCCTATATTATGATTTTTGATAAGGATTTGTATAAAATGACTTTGGCTATTTTATGGCCTATTACAATGATTTGTACAAAAATGATTTTCGTTAATAATTATATACCGATGATATATTAATGGTTTTATTAAACTCTATGAATTCACTCGGTGTTATTACTGACCTTTTCTTTTAACATGTTTTATCTCAGGTACTTGAAGGTAATTCTTGGAAAGACAACAAGAATTCATGGCCCGCACTTAAATAATAATTTCCATTCAAATGCTTTGTAAAACTTGTATGATATACAATGACTTGGGACCTATGTAAATTTGATATTTATGAATGGAAATGCTTTATTATTAAACGACCTGATTTTTAAGCGTTGTCTATGATGTGAGTAATGTGCTATCCCGTAACACCAACGAGTCTTCTGCTGTATTGAATTATGTAAATTTGGGGGTGTTACATATATTGTTATAGCTAACAGCTGGCTCATAGTTGTGGAGGTTACTAGTACCTATGTACCAAAAACTGTTAGGTGAGCAATACACCTTTTCATTGGATTAAATATATTGTTATAGCTAACAACTGGCTTATAGTTGTGCGGTTTTTGTTGGTTTCAGTTCCCGTTCGTACCAATTAAGTGAGCCCCCTTTTGCAATGAAAGAGTCTCATTTTTCTCTAGTCGTTTCGCAACTAGGGGAAGAGTTTATCAACTAGTGAGCAATTGGGTGAAAGAAATAAAAAGTTTGGGTTATTCTGCTTCTACATCAAAATTATTGTATTTATTTTTCTTCAAAATCATTACATAGAGCCTACATTTGGAGAATCTTCAAAGATTGCGTACATTGTTTACTTCCCTGTTGATGTGACAAAAAGGGGAAGACATACATGCTACAATTGAGGGGAAACATAGAGTTTTGCCGACATCAACTAGGGGAAGATTGTTGGGTTAAAAAGTTGATGTGGCAGAAACTCAAAAACGAAGAAAACATGAAGGCATTTGTTCAAGCGTTGAAAAGTGTAAACCAGGCGCTGTCAAGAGTAAATTAGGCGTTGACAGAAGTCAACAAAAGTCAAACGCTGTTGGAAACTTCTATTTAGGATAGGTATTCAGAATATTATTCTGTATTAGTTATTTAAATAGAAGATATTCATGTTTATTCATAGTTATCTTTTGTAAGACCCTAATCCTTACACTATAAAAGGAACCAAGAGTTATTAGGTTTTTTATAACTTTCATATACAATGTAAACCTAAAGCGTGTGTCAACTAGGTGTGGGATTAAATGTATACACACCTAGTGATTGTTTGTTATTAATATAATAAGCAATCCTTGTTTGTAATTCATGTGTTATTGTTCCTAAACACCTTGTTTCCTAACTATTGTTCTTTTCCGCTTTGATTGTTAATCATATGAACAATGGTTATGCCTAGCAGCTAAAAGATTCGAGGAAACCAAGTGTTGTCCCTTATATTTGTGGTGATTAAGCAAGAAAGAAAGAAAGGTAGATATGAGATGAGTTCTAGAGAGAGAAAGTAGAGAGAGAAAGTAGAGAGAAAATGGTTGGAGAAACTAGGTGATATTAGATTTAGAGAAAATGAAATGACCAACACCCTTCCTAACATGCTAGGAAAGGTATATATAGTCCACCCACATGCGGGCTTCTTTATGGACTATATGGTTTGGGTCGGGCTTTCCTTTTGGGCTTTGGTTACTTATGAATGAACCTTAGTGTGACAATCCGTCAATTTACGATTGATATTTTATTCTCAAATATTATTTAAAAACATTATTTTAATGTTACAATATGAACTCACATATTTTTGGGAAGAAATTTGTATTTACGTCTTGAAGTAGCATCGACTACGTTTAAACCGGAGGATTCAACATTACGTGCTTACGTTTACGTACACCGTCTTTGGTGACAGTCCGAAATTTTAGAAAATAAATTTGTCCATGAATATTATTTTGGAGCTTTAAATTTGTGTTGGTTCATAAACTCACAAATTTACGAGAAGAGATTAGGACTTACGATTTTATTTTAACGTCCTTTACGACTAAACCGGAAACCTTAGGATTACGTATTTACGTTTTTGAACTCCGTTTTTGATGAGACAATTTTTATTGGATTCGTTTTGTGACGTAGATTCATAATTTATAAAAACGTTTTTCGTAAAACGACCCGAGGGCACGCAAATCGAGGAAACTAGAATCGAGGAGTACCCGTAACTAAATGGGATGAGACAAGTGGGACACTTGTCCCATCCCACTCAAAACCGGCCTAACTTAGCCATAACAACACTTATGTGTCAAAGTGTACACAATACACTTACACTTGTAAGCAAAGCTTACAAGTTAAGCTTTAACACATCAAAACCATTAGCTTAAACCACTCCTCTCATTTCTCACCATGCAAACCACTTCAAACACACACAATCCTCTCTCTAACTCCATTTTTGGCCGTCCCATATAGCTTCCAAAACACCACCTTCATATGATTTTTAACCACAAAATCCTATGTAATTTACACCTATGTTGAAGCCCTTTCAAAACCCTATTGATTAGTGGTACTTATAACATACATGGAGGAGTTTTCATGGTGTCATGAGGCTGATTTTCCACAAGGAGTCCATGGAGCATGGTGGTCTTGAAGATGGTCATGGATATCCACAAGTTTCTCCATCAAAATCCATGTTTTGATCACAACTTACATCATCATGGTGGTATAAAGATTGTCCTCCTCATCTTCTTGTTATTTTGATTATGTAAACATGTATTTTATTTCCTATTGTATATATTTATGATGATTATATGATGATAAAAATGTTATGTGGGGATTTGTTGTTGATAAACATGATTAAAAAGGTGAAAAACCATATGAAACAAGGTTAAAATCTTGATTAATTTGCATGGCTGTATAAAACAGTAAAGGACCAAGTGGTGAACTGATAAAATGATGAAGTAAAATGGATTTACAGTAAGCCATGGGTCTTGTACACATGTGAGAGTTGGCCATGCAATGGAATCAAAATAATGAGTGAGATATGATCAAAACAAGTTTAGGGTATAAATCTGAAGTTACTGTTTTGGACGATTTTTAGAAAATACTTAAAGGATGATTCAACAGTAGCTATAGAAGAGTTAAATTTAGCACATATCATGTAGTTTATGTGATAACAATTTGAGCTTCTATCTCCATGTAGAACTCAAGATATGGCAGTTTTTGTGAAGATGAAGTTAAAAATCAGATTTTTGGAAATTAAAGAATAATACTATTATATAAGCACTCACATTTTAATATATAAAATGTAAAATAAAAACCCACTAACTTATAAAGCTTAATTATATAAATATATATAAGGTTAATCAAATGGATAAATTATATAAATGGTGGTGAAATAATGTTTATAAGTAATAAAAACTATAAATATGATTTTTACGACTTTTTCGGCTATTGCCGTAAAATTAACGTTTTTGTTAAATAAAACTTAGATGGTTGGACCCGTCTAATGAAAACTTTATAAAACTTATATACTGATATATAAACATGTATAACAAGTAAAAACCGATAAAACCCGAACTATAGGACATACGGATGTTAACGGACTAAATTAACGTTATTGGACTAACAATACAACAAAAATGGACAAAAACACTTATAAACTTATTATTGGGCTTAACCCATTTAGGCCCAACTTGTAAAGTTTAAATACCGATAATATAAGTGTTCAAAGGATTAAAACAAGTTAAGAACTTATAATAGGCTTATTGAACCTAACACACGTAAATAGGTAAAACGAGAAAACTAGTATAAAAGCTATCGACACATAACACAAAAATGAGTAAATGAGAATATGTAAACCCACTTGATCATCATATATATATAATCATCATATGTATACATAATTGTTATTTTTATAAAGTCATTGGACATGAGTCTAAGACCGAGTATTATTTGTCTAGGTTTCCGTGATTGAAGCACGTGCCGTACGTCTGAATTGCCGATAACCCGCCTTCCCACATCAATGTGAGTTCATAGCCTCGCACTCTTTTAAATGTTTTATAAATGCTTTATAAACCCGCGAGGGAGATAACATGTTAGTTTTTATAAACTGAGGACACCATTTGTCCCGATTGTTTGTTTATTGATTTCGGACCCGAATGATTGAATGACCCGATTGTATGACCCGATAAATGATTAATGGACCCGATAGATGAAATAAAATGGATTATTAAAGTTAGGTTATGTCACTAAAAGTCCCATTAGCATGAATTGTGAACTACCGGGAGTTGGTAGACGCTTATGCATTTAATAGTACTATTTGGGGACGATCACCCCAGTTCGCGCCTTGACGGTTGATCCCCGTCGTGCCACATTGATTGGTAAGCGAATTAATGTATGAGAAGATTTCCAATAGCGTGACCTTTGTGACGACACGCTACTTTAGATGGGCAAAATTGGTATCGGGTTAGCTACCCGTTTTGGTTTAGTAAGGTAACAATGTCATGCGGCTTATAATAATCCAAATCACCGAAATACTATTAGACGCTTCGAATTACGATGTATTGCCTGACTAGCAATACAGGGTCATACTACTGATATTATGTTTGTATTTTGGTTTTCATAACCATATTCATATAACGGTTTTTATTTGATTTTATACAA
Source organism: Glebionis coronaria (assembly GCA_025667525.1). NCBI lineage: Eukaryota > Viridiplantae > Streptophyta > Magnoliopsida > Asterales > Asteraceae > Glebionis > Glebionis coronaria. The sequence continues at coordinate 127,467,571 of CM046878.1, read as the reverse complement.
CGTCATAAGACGTATTGTATGATGTTTTTACGACATTGGCTCGTATAATATTTCTTAAGGCAAATGCCTATATTATGATTTTCGATAAGGATTTATATAAAATGACTTTGGCTATTTTATGGCCTATTACAAAGATTTGTATAAAATGATTTTGGCTATTTTACGGCCTATTAAAATGATTTGTACGAATTGATTTTTGGTACTAATTTTATACCAAAGTCATATTGATGAAATTTATTAAACTCTATGAATTCACTCGGCGTTATCGCTGACCTTTTCTTTTAACATGTTTTATCTCAGGTACTCGAAGGTAATTCTCGGGAAGACAACAAGAATTCATGGCCCGCACCTAAACAATATTTTTCCATTCAAACACTTTGTAAAACTTTTGTATGCAATGTAATGACTTTGGACCGATGTAACTTTGATATTTATGAATGGAAATGATTTATTATTAAAAGACGCGATTTTTATGCGTTGTCTATGATGTGAGTAATGTGCTATCCCGTAACACAAACTAGTCTTCCGCTGTACTGAGTTGTATAAATTTGGGGGTGTTACAGTTTGGTACCAGAGCTCTCGTTATAGAGAACGAAAGATTTTTAAAACTAAGGTTTTGAATAAAACTTTTCAAAATCTTTTAACTATAAACATTTTTCTAAAAATGTCTAAAAATCTTTTGACTATAACGGTGCCGAAGAATTCCCGAATTACCGACAAGGCCAAGACTGAGAAGTGTTATTTTAATATATATATAACTTGGATTATATATATATGTGATGTAATTTTATTACATGATTGTTTGATGATTATTTTGATTTTATACGAGGTATATATACGACGTCGATTGTCACAAGAAACCCTAAATCCCCTAGTAAATTAGTCGAAGCTATTCTCGTAGGAATTCTAGCTATCCTAGATCTAAACCAAGTTGTGGATATTTATGATCCCAACAAATGGTTGATATTCGTAGAAATGTAGATAGTAGTTGATTGTGAAATTGAAGAAGAATTGGCGAGATTAAATCTGATATCGATGTCATGACGATCTTTTCTTATAGAGTGGAGTTTGACAAAACGTTACCACCTAGAAAGATGTCATCTGATTCGTTGTCATCCAATTCTTAAATTTGAAATCAAAAGGGTGAATGTTGCACTTGAGGCTGTTATTGGAACCATTACCCAAAAGCCTCATGCCACTAATACCTTTCCGAGAAGTCTAGTTGAATGATCAAGTCATTTTATATTAATGACTCATTTGATAATTGTTGTTGTAAGAGCTAATAGGATTGGAAATTAAGTGTTGATTCATATTGAGATTGTATTGCCTTTACAAGGCCGAAGAATAAGGTTGTAAGTATTGGAAAATGAGGTAGGATATCGAATTGAATATAAAATTGGTTAAAACTTGGATAAAGTAAAATTTAACCTGTATGGAATATGAGATTGATAAGAGAAAAAGTCGTTAAGCTTTGTGATTGAATTATAAGGATTTAATTGCTTGTAGGTTTGTGTTAAAGGTTGTTCCTAGGCCATTGTCCACTAATGAAGATGCCCAGTGTCCAATAAATAAATCGAAGAAATCTTCTTCTGAATTGAGACCGATGGATCTTCCGGGACCGGCGGGACACCTAATGACTCTTGTAGATTAGTATTCATTGTGGTATCTTTAAAAAAAAAAAAAATAATCCCTAACTTAACTGAGATATCAGTTGGTAGGATGAGTTCTGAGGATTGTATGACATAGTGACACGTAATGTGTTACGGTACAATTTTGACTTGTTTGTGATTAATGAAAAGGCTACCCTTGATTGCTAAAATTCTACATGTATCGATGATATCTATCTTTATTTGCTTCATCCTAATGTTCATATTAGTGATGTAACCATTGAACGAGTACTCATCTTGAATTAAGTTACGTTGTAGATTATTCTCTTTGTATTCCTGAGTGCCATCGAGATCATGAACCTCATGATTATTTGGCTAAGCTCATTTCCTGATATATATTGAAGTTAGTTCTTGGTGAACAACTCTTCATCGCTCTTTTGCAGATCACACATTGTTTTTATAAAGTTAAAACGATATCCTTTGAGAAAATTTGAATTTTCATCACAATAAGGATTATTCAAAGTGAGATTTATAAGTGATTGATATTGAAATGAAGTTGTTTATGAAACGCTTTAGAAACTTAATTGTTTTCATGACAAAGAAAATCTTTGTAAATTTATTTTTGATTCTTATTTAAGAATTAAGCATGAAAATGTTTTTATTATAGACATGATGATAAAAATTTTGACGAACTGAGTATTGCATCGTTAATCTTGAAATTGTATATAGTTGGGCGCCTACATACAATTTGGAATGGACTATGCAAGACTGATTAGTAGTCACCATAAAACTGGTTAATAAACATTACATTTTCTTTGAAGATCGTGAAAGATAAAATTTTATGAGATCTGCAAGAAGCGAAAAATAAGGACATAGTGTTAGGGACACCTACATATATGCCTGTATCATCTATTCTTCTGAGTCGAATTTACTCATCTGTGGAAATTGTCTTATTTGACAATTGACGATTCTTTCTTGTCCAATTCTCCCGTAGTGAGATTCTTAGGAAAAGTATCTGATTACCGAGTGTTGATACCCGACTGGATGTATTGACGTTCTCATCATTTATTTTGATTTGATTTCATTTGAATGACCTGGGTAACGATCCGAGGAGCTTTCGAATGCGTACTCGAATCATGAAAACATGGGATATATTCATATTCGTTAAATGTTTTCGTCTGTATCTGATTTGAAATTCTCTCGCATAGATTTTGCGTTGACCTTACTCTTTAGATGGTAGTTGTGTCTCCATATATCCCTGAAATTGTTAAGGATTATGAATTATTATTAGTCTTTTGAGAAGTTCACATCTTATCGACGACAATAAAACTGAAAAGTTGGTGATGCCAATAGAATGGATTGATTGATTATGACATGACGACGTTGTCTTAATTGATCGGAACTCGAGTAGAATTCCCCTAAATGATAAGATGTTGATTATCAAAAGTGATCTAAATAATTCTTGATGGATGACCATATCCTGCTTTAGACTTGAAATTATACCGTAAACGGTTGTGAATTAGTCATAGATATTATAATCTAGAAAGAACTTAATATGAATTTATTAAAAGATGTTTCTGTTATTTGAAAGTTTAGTAAGTATTTGTTGATGAATTACCTAGACTTTTGCCATTAAGGCAGATTGAAATTGGTATTGATAATCACGGTGCTGCACCAGTGGCTTGTGCACTGTACGTCAGCACCATCTAAATTAAAGGAATTACCGTACAACTGAAAGTTGTCGGAGAAAGATTTTATTATACCAAGCCTGTCATCCTGAAGAGCTATGGTGTTATCTTTCCTTATATTTATAGATTACTGTGACTGAGTAAATTGACAATCGAAAACGATATCCATAACTCGAAATGGAAGAATTGTTCGATCATTTACAAGGTTCTAGCAATTTTGATCCATAGCATGGTTATCATCAACTTCGCATCTGCAAAGAAGATTATCTATTCCAATCACTACATCCGGTACTTGTAATAAACATTATGAGTTTCACGTGATGTCGTTTGGATTAACAATGCACATGTAATATTCATAAAATATGATGAATCACGTGTGTAGGCTGTAATTTGATAAATTCATGCTCGTGGTCCTTAAGGACTATTTATTTGTTTGTTTATAAGAATAAGAATGAGTTAATAATTATTTATAGACTGCCCTGAATTGGCCGAACAGTGTAAACCTGAACCTTGAATAATTAACACGTGATTAAAGACTTGAACCTTTATATGATTAGACTATGTGATTAAAAGGATAATGGAATATAAATTGACTCTTCAAAAATTAAGAGCCCTTTTAAGACTTTGGATTTTACCAAAAAGAAATGGAAATATGTTTTGACAATTGTTTTAACAAAGGATTTTAAGGGATTATTCCCTTATACACAAACCATTTAACTAAACTTCTGTTTAGGGGTAAATGTTTGTGTATACCTCAAGATAACTTAAGAAGGAATGAGTAAAACTATATATACCATAACCTGAAAGCTTAAAACGACACTTTTTGCTTTTCAACTAAGAAAATTTTGACCAAAGTATAAACCAAATATTTCTCGAACATTTTCGGATCTTATTAAATATTTTAATTATTTTCAATAAATCAACCAAAAATCTTGTTAATTAAATTCAAATTTATTTTTGAACATTTTATATAATTGGTCGAACTAAGAAATTTAAAACTTATATGCTTCATAAAAATTAACTAATAATTATTTAATTAATTATGATAATTATCGACGCTTTAGACGTCGGAGTGAGTAAGACAGATAAAGATAAAAGTAAAGACGAAAACTAAAACATAGAAGATATGAAGAAAGAATTTTGAATAAATACGGTTGTGATATTTATTTCATGAGGAAAGTGAACGTAATTACTGACGCCTAATATAGAAAGAATATTTGAGTGAATTGTGAACATGATAATTATATCATCATGAGAAGTGAATATAGATACCGACGCATTATGTAGAAAGGATAAAGAACCAATTAGAATATATTTCTTAATAATGAAGGTGCAAAAATAAATTGCCAAACGATATAAAAATAGACGATGTTTGTAAGAAGGGATAATATAGATTATAAAGGAGGTTCGCGGCTAATGTGAACCATTAAAAATTGAGAAGCCGATAACGTTAAATATTTTAAAGACCGTTTATGGTTGCCTAAATATGGAAAATTGTGAGATAGAGTTATGTTGGAATTTGTAAGTATAAGTATTCTATTTATGTCATTTATGACTAAAAGTATCCTTGTCTGAAGAAGTTGTACTGATGGCAATTATGAAGGCAGACATCGCCTCATACATTAGTAAACGTCTAGCTATTGCAAAGGTCATCATCTGAATTTGATTCGATTTGGGTCATCGTCGACTGACTGACCAAATCTGCTAATATCATTCTCGTTAATGATAGAATCTTGATGAAGAAATAGACTCTTTTATTTAAAGGAAGTTACATAAACATAGTGCGCCTGTATCGATCATCTATATATCAAGATCCTCGCTTCGCATCGAATTTCTAGAGATTTGCTTAGAAATCATTGAGAACGAACCTTGATGAGAGTACTATGTACCACCCCAATCGAAGGGACGAGGTAAAGTAACGATACAAAATACTATAAGCGCTGTTCTATGTTTGAATGATTGACCTTTGGTAATAGACCGTATAATCGTTTTCCTTTGGAAAGATTATCATTGATAATCATCGTGTTAGGATTGAGATTGAATCTTGTTAGGATCTGAATCTTAGAGCATCTATAAGCAGAAGTTGAGATGAAGACATCCGACATACACCCATTGTGAGTTGGACATGTCTTTTAGGTTTAAGGTTTCCTATGATGGCGAACCTATCCTTGCAAAATACCTGACCCGCGAGATCTGAAATGATTGTTGAAATTAGGATCTGATATTGACTGCCGATAGTGGGCAAGAGGTTATGTGAATGTGAAATGTAGATCTTGAAGTGCCAAACGGGTAGCGAAGTTATGCCACAATTTTTTTTAAACTTGGAAAAATGAATTCATGATCTGACAAATCATGGGATACAAGTCCCCGTTGTATGGGACCATTGAGATGGTATAAAAGATTGGTTTGAAAGGCATATAAGCTGGATCTACCCTAGAACTTCAAAGACTGCGTGAATTATGTTTCGTATATCGAACTTGATGGAATATCTATCAAGTGAAATTCTGATTATTCTTAGTAGAGCTTGGATCGGCGAAAAGTTGCATTCATCAAAAACCCGTGAACATCGTGGATAGAGAAGTAAGTCAACATTAAGCCTGATCTTATTCCCGTAGTTATGTTTGATGAAACTCGCGTATTGTAATTGCACTTGTGAGAAAAGGCCGAGTGTGGAGGAAATACCCGCATGGCTTTAACTCTATAAGAAGCGAGTAGTAAGATGATCTTTGAGGACAAAGATCCTGTTTAGGGGTAAATGCTGTGACAATCCGTCAATTTACGATTGATATTTTATTCTCAAATATTATTTAAAAACATTATTTTAATGTTACAATATGAACTCACATATTTTTGGGAAGAAATTTGTATTTACGTCTTGAAGTAGCATCGACTACGTTTAAACCGGAGGATTCAACATTACGTGCTTACGTTTACGTACACCGTCTTTGGTGACAGTCCGACATTTTAGAAAATAAATTTGTCCATGAATATTATTTTGGAGCTTTAAATTTGTGTTGGTTCATAAACTCACAAATTTACGAGAAGAGATTAGGACTTACGATTTTATTTTAACGTCCTTTACGACTAAACCGGAAACCTTAGGATTACGTATTTACGTTTTTGAACTCCGTTTTTGATGAGACAATTTTTATTGGATTCGTTTTGTGACGTAGATTCATAATTTATAAAAACGTTTTTCGTAAAACGACCCGAGGGCACGCAAATCGAGGAAACTAGAATCGAGGAGTACCCGTAACTAAATGGGATGAGACAAGTGGGACACTTGTCCCACCCCACTCAAAACCGGCCTAACTTAGCCATAACAACACTTATGTGTCAAAGTGTACACAATACACTTACACTTGTAAGCAAAGCTTACAAGTTAAGCTTTAACACATCAAAACCATTAGCTTAAACCACTCCTCTCATTTCTCACCATGCAAACCACTTCAAACACACACAATCCTCTCTCTAACTCCATTTTTGGCCGTCCCATATAGCTTCCAAAACACCACCTTCATATGATTTTTAACCACAAAATCCTATGTAATTTACACCTATGTTGAAGCCCTTTCAAAACCCTATTGATTGGTGGTACTTATAACATCCATGGAGGAGTTTTCATGGTGTCATGAGGCTGATTTTCCACAAGGAGTCCATGGAGCATGGTGGTCTTGAAGATGGTCATGGATATCCGCAAGTTTCTCCATCAAAATCCATGTTTTGATCACAACTTACATCATCATGGTGGTATAAAGATTGTCCTCCTCATCTTCTTGTTATTTTGATTATGTAAACATGTATTTTATTTCCTATTGTATATATTTATGATGATTATATGATGATAAAAATGTTATGTGGGGATTTGTTGTTGATAAACATGATTAAAAAGGTGAAAAACCATATGAAACAAGGTTAAAATCTTGATTAATTTGCATGGCTGTATAAAACAGTAAAGGACCAAGTGGTGAACTGATAAAATGATGAAGTAAAATGGATTTACAGTAAGCTATGGGTCTTGTACACATGTGAGAGTTGGCCTTGCAATGGTATCAAAATAATGAGTGAGATATGATCAAAACAAGTGTAGGGTATAAATCTGAAGTTACTGTTTTGGACGATTTTTAGAAAATACTTAAAGGATGATTCAACAGTAGCTATAAAAGAGTTAAATGTAGCACATATCATGTAGTTTAGGTGATAAAAATTTGAGCTTCTATCTCCATGTAGAACTCAAGATATGGCAGTTTTGGTGAAGATGAAGTTAAAAATCAGATTTTTGGAAATTAAAGAATAATACTATTATATAAGCACTCACATTTTAATATATAAAATGTAAAATAAAAACCCACTAACTTATAAAACTTAATTATATAAATATATATAAGGTTAATCAAATGGATAAATTATATAAATGGTGGTGAAATAATGTTTATAAGTAATAAAAACTATAAATATGATTTTTACGACTTTTTCGGCTATTGCCGTAAAATTAACGTTTTTGTTAAATAAAACTTAGATGGTTGGACCCGTCTAATGAAAACTTTATAAAACTTATATACTGATATATAAACATGTATAACAAGTAAAAACCGATAAAACCCGAACTATAGGACATACGGACGTTAACGGACTAAATTAACGTTATTGGACTAACAATACAACAAAAATGGACAAAAACACTTATAAACTTATTATTGGGCTTAACCCATTTAGGCCCAACTTGTAAAGTTTAAATACTGATAATATAAGTGTTCAAAGGATTAAAACAAGTTAAAAACTTATAATAGGCTTATTGAACCTAACACACGTAAATAGGTAAAACGAGAAAACTAGTATAAAAGCTATCGACACATAACACAAAAATGAGTAAATGAGAATATGTAAACCCACTTGATCATCATATATATATAATCATCATATGTATACATAATTGTTATTTTTATAAAGTCATTGGACATGAGTCTAAGACCGAGTATTATTTGTCTAGGTTTCCGTGATTGAAGCACGTGTCGTACGTCTGAACTGCCGATAACCCGCCTTCCCACATCAATGTGAGTTCATAGCCTCACACTCTTTTAAATGTTTTATAAATGCTTTATAAACCCGCGAGGGAGATAACATGTTAGTTTTTATAAACTGAGGACACCATTTGTCCCGATTGTTTGTTTATTGATTTCGGACCCGAATGATTGAATGACCCGATTGTATGACCCGATAAATGATTAATGGACCCGATAGATGAAATAAAATGGATTATTAAAGTTAGGTTATGTCACTAAAAGTCCCATTAGCATGAACTGTGAACTACCGGGAGTTGGTAGACGCTTATGCATTTAATAGTACTATTTGGGGACGATCACCCCAGTTCGCGCCTTGACGGTTGATCCCCGTCGTGCCACATTGATTGGTAAGCGAATTAATGTATGAGAAGATTTCCAATAGCGTGACCTTTGTGACGACACGCTACTTTAGATGGGAAAAATTGGTATCGGGTTAGCTACCCGTTTTGGTTTAGTAAGGTAACAATGTCATGCGGCTTATAATAATCCAAATCACCGAAATACTATTAGACGCTTCGAATTACGATGTATTGCCTGACTAGCAATACAGGGTCATACTATTGATATTATGTTTGTATTTTGGTTTTCATAACCATATTCATATAACGGTTTTTATTTGATTTTATACAACGTCATAAGACGTATTGTATGATGTTTTTACGACATTGGCTCGTATAATAATTCTTAAGGCAAATGCCTATATTATGATTTTCGATTAGGATTTATATAAAATGACTTTGGCTATTTTATGGCCTATTACAAAGATTTGTATAAAATGATTTTGGCTATTTTACGGCCTATTAAAATGATTTGTACGAATTGATTTTTGGTACTAATTTTATACCAAAGTCATATTGATGAAATTTATTAAACTCTATGAATTCACTCGGCGTTATCGCTGACCTTTTCTTTTAACATGTTTTATCTCAGGTACTTGAAGGTAATTCTCGGGAAGACAACAAGAATTCATGGCCCGCACCTAAACAATATTTTTCCATTCAAACACTTTGTAAAACTTTTGTATGCAATGTAATGACTTGGGACCGATGTAACTTTGATATTTATGAATGGAAATGATTTATTATTAAACGACGCGATTTTTATGCGTTGTCTATGATGTGAGTAATGTGCTATCCCGTAACACCAACTAGTCTTCCGCTGTACTGAGTTGTATAAATTTGGGGGTGTTACACTTAGCTTAAAGTTAAGCCCGTATAACACGACTAATATACTACCTATTACAACGTTCTAAAATACGATGCATAATAAACATATGACCGAGCATTCTTGTTTGACTCAATATTTTGAGGCTAACGATCTCCCCCAATGAGAGGTCATAAACCTTGGTCATTTAGGAAATTTGTAGAGATTACTAATCTCGCCATAAATAAGCCTTGAACGTGTAATCGTAGTCTTGTTCCTTCATGCTGTGATCTTTGAGCCTTTGTCGTTGTCTTTCGACTTTGTCTTTAAGCTTGAGATCTTCAAATCATCCTTGACTTGTCTTTGCCATCTTGCAATCTTGTGTCTTCATCCACATGCTCACACTATTAATTGTTGAATATGTCTTTAGGCATGAGTATGTGGTTTCTGAATCATTGACTTTGCTGTGTACACCGTGACGCCACCTTCTCGAGACAAAACATAGACACGGACTGAATGGCTTTGACATTCATCCTAAATCGGTAGCGTTTTACCTCTGGTCGGTGAAGACCATTTTACGATATTAAATACCGTACCTGTGATAGGTAGATTCAATTAAGAATCTCATTGACAGGATTTAGCGGTTGTACTAGCCGTTCTCTTTACTCGACCGTCTCAAAGCAAGACTGCGAACATAAAGAGTGAATCAATTGGATAAATATCCCTTGATTAAAGTCGTCAATTCAAATTCCTGGAACAAGTGTGATTCATAAAGAATCTTACCATTGTTGCTTTCCAGTTGACACAAGTTTGATTCATAAGAATCTCGCAAGTTACCTACCGTAGCGCTGTTCGAGGTTGATGCTAGAAGGATTTCCATTCGTCACTGTGAATATTAATGAATATCACTCTGAATATTCTGGAAAAACCATAAAGATATTGCGTAGAAACCTGAAACGAGTTTGAATCAATTCAGAATCAAACCACTGTTGCTTTTTAGTTTTACACATGTTTAATTCATAAAGAATCTTGCATATGACCTACCGCAGTGCTGTTTGATGTTAACACTAGAAGGATTTCCACTCATCATTGTGAATACTAAGTAGTATCACTCTGAGTGTTCTAGCAATATCACAAGGATATGGCGTAGGACTCTCTTGATCTTCATCCGTGTGTCCTAACGAGATTTGATTGATCTCTTGGCTCTAGACTCGATTTGTGCACTTTTAGTGGTCGGAGGCTGGAGCAGATGCCACCTATTCAATATCAACTATCTCGGAGTGAGAAAGTCAATAGAAGTCGTGTTGATCTCCGTGACAATAAAACAAACTTCTTTTGAGAGAAGCCTGTGTAGCTAGGAAAGGGTTGTGCTTCACATCACTAGGTCCATGATGAGTTGTCTTCATGATGTGTAGACCTGGCTTCTGCCTAAGTTGTATGGAGGGTTTCTTTCTTTACACCCTTTATCCTTACATTTCTTTTTCATTCTTCAACCCCTTCAATGCTTACCAAGACATCATTAATACCACCTTGTTGTGATTGTTCCAGTGCTATCATAAGTACTTAGTCGGTATTCAGCTACGCTCACATTCTACTTCATCTTTCCTAAGGACTTCTAATAATCTATTGGATTGTCCCTGGGAAGATCCCTCCGGTTCTGGTTGGATCATAGGACTTAAACCTAACCACCCTTTTGACACCAATAACGTCATGATTTAAAGATGTTGTGGGTGTTTGATCATAACCATGAAAACCACTTTAAATTCTAACAAAGTGTTTGAAAATCATTTAACACCTTGCTAGTTTTGTCGTTTCAGAAATGCTCCCCCTTCACATGTGCATCGATAATCGAAAGTGTTTCGCACATGTAGATAATAGTTAAAGTGCTTGAGTCTTATATAAGATCACATTTTAATCACATTTTCTCCCCCTATATCTCATATATAAAATCTTTTGATATTAGAGATACCAAATTTGATTAAAATATATTTTGAAAATAGTCTTGAAAATCTCTCGGACAAAGATGTGTCAATCTTTGCATGAAGTTAAAAATGCTCCGCCTCAAAAATTTGATCCAATTGAATTGTCATTGTGAGGATGTGATCCACATTTAGCTTTTTGAGGATGGGAGTTTGTTGAACACACAATTTTTGAAAGATTTTGAATAATCATTAAGAAATTCTTGAAAAAATTGTGTTCAACGCTTTTTGAAAAATCCTATTTCTTTTTTTGTCGAAGAGGTTTTTCTAAAGCATAAACTTGAGTTCATAGACTTTGAATGTCTTGACGAATCCACTCAAGTGTAAGAAGATTTCTCTTCTTTTGTTGAGGGTAAGAGCACAAAATCGTACACTCCCCCGTGAATATAGAACCGGGTTGTAATCTGAAATTGATTACAAGCCATTGTGTTGAGCTCAAAACGTTGAATGTTTTGTGACATGCTCAACCCGTGATAGATTGCTCTACCCGTTGTTTAGAAATATTGTCCAAAATAGACAATTTCCTTTATTAAAAGAGGAAATGACATGTTTTGAAAAATATTTACAACTTTCATTCGAGCTTTATGTACACACCCGTGTCATTATTGAACGACATTTCTGTTGGGTCGAAATTATAAAGTATTATGAGTTGATGTGTCAAAACTAAAAGACAAGGACTAAATCTGACAAGTGAAGATTCTACAAGCCGGTGGACAAACTTGTAGAAGATATATTGCAAGAAGATAAAAGATTTAGTGAATATATTATTTAGTGAATATCTTATTTACTAAATATCTTATTTAGTTTCCTTGTAACAAGGGTTTATGTGTAGTATATAAACACATACCCTACGTAGGTTTTATACATAACAATCATTCACAATGTAACCTACAAGCAATTCGTGTGTCTAGACGTGGGATTCAATGTATACACGTCTAGTGGATGTTTGTTATTAATATAATGAACATCCCAATTGTTTTAATTCGTGTTCTTTGTGTCCAAACACCTTGTTATGATCATTGTTCTTATTCCGCTATGTTATCATATGAATGATGATCAAACCTAGATATATGGTTCATAACCATTGAGCCGAACGATCTATAGGTTCCACAATTGGTATCAGAGACTAAGGCTCTAGATATCTAGGTACGACGAGGTGTTCGTGTATGGTGAAGAGAAGAAAAATTCGTATTGAATTTTTCTGGACGTTTTTGTGTGCGCAGCAGTATTCAGAAGGTCATAACTTTTGATCTAACCGTTGGATCGTCACGAAATTTTAGATGTGTGTTCTACATACATAGATCTAAACATCCACCGGAGGGATTGTCGAGTTTTATCCCCAAGCAAAAGTTATTAAGCGTCGAAGTTGGCAGCAGAGGTGATTTTCAGTTTTTCTGCTTTCACATGAAATCATGAACTAGGGTTCTTCAAACCCTAGATCTACTTAAAAAGCAGGAAGAATTGATGTTTGTGGCTGTTATAACGTGTGAAGATTCACGATCTAAGGTTAATTCATAAACCCTAATTAGGGTTTCAGTGCTCAAAACTCCAAACCCTAGATCGTTAATGCAGATTCGTTGTTACAGACGTGAAGAATTAAAAACCCTAATTCGATCTTCTACATGCTAGTTTATTGTAGTACCGTGAGTTCTCGTTTCTGATTGGTCAAAAGATCTTGTGTTCACACGGTTGCTACATGCTTATTGGTTGAAGATATTGCATTCATACGGCCAAAACGAAACCCTAATTTGTTATAATCCACTACATGCATGTCCATGATATAACCGTGAGTCCTCATTCTGATTGGTGAATGGCTATAGATTGGTTATTAAATGTGTGGTGTGTTCACACGGTTTGTAAATCATGCCAGTATACGATGCGTTCACACGGTGATAGTTTTCTGATTGGTCTAAATCTCATGCGTTCATACGAAGAAGCATAAGATGTAAAGATTGGTTAAAGGCTTTATGTGTTCACACGGTCCTAGTATTTTAGATGTGTGTTCACATGATGCGACTTCTCTTATTGGTGGAAGACCTGCGTTCACATGGTCTTAACGAAGCAAGTAACGTTATATTTGTAAAAGATATTAACGTTGCTATAGTAAATTGAAGATGTCAGCAGATGTAAACGCTGACAAGACTTACGAAGACGCTGACAAGTTTTCGTTTGACGCTGACAAGAGTAAGGAATGAACGCTGACAGGATTTTAGGTTGGCGCTGACGTTTGTTATTTGGGCGCTGACAGGAAGGATTTCGACGCTGACAGGAATAAGTCAACGCTGATAGGTTGACAGTGTCATCCGATATATGAGCTTCAACGCTGATACGTATTGTCAGATATCGGACAATACATCTGACCAAGATATTGGACAGAAGAGATGTTGGACGACACATGGATAGCTGCTGTTTGAGAAAACTAGTACGTTTTAAGCACACAAAAAGAAGGGAAAGACACACAAAAGGTACATGGAATCTCCGTTTAATTCAGAATATCATGATGATATTTATGGCTCGGATATTTTTAAAAGGATTAATGATTTTAAAGTGAGTTAGCAATTATTCGTGGGAATTTGATGGATATTTAAACTATGTAATCGGGATAGCCTTGCAAAAGAGTTATTCAGCATTACACTTTTACATATGGTATGACAATGTTATTTCATTCAAATTCATCATGAAGAAGTGTTAGCTTAAGGGGAAGAATTCTTATGGAAAGTTTGATGATTGAAGAAGATTTTCGCGAGTTTGTGTTCTATCATATCTTAAAGTCATGCACTTCCAGCCACTGACTTTAAAGGTAACTTGTTCGTGCTTACATAGTTGGTGACGAAGACTTGTCATAAACACTTGAAGGAGTTACATTATCGTGCTCAGTGTCTCACAAAGGATGAGAATATTGACAAGGGATCGAGGTCTACTTATATTTTTCTTCAGGTATAAGTTCTTCATCACATGGATAAACAAGACATGGAACATAGGTTTGTGGTATTCTACTTCAACATCAAGACTACTTTAAGTTATTTTTCTTCAGAATCATTACATAGAGTCTACTTTTGGAGAATCTACAAGATTGCATACTTTCACATATTCCCTATTGATGTGTCAAAAAGGGGAAGAATATGTGCTATACTTAAGGGGAAGCAATTTGAAGATCGTGTACCATGTACAAAAGGTTTTGACATCATCAACTAGGGGAAGATTGTTGGGTCGAAATTATAAAGTATTATGAGTTGATGTGTCAAAACTAAAAGACAAGGACTAAATCTGACAAGTGAAGATTCTACAAGCCGGTGGACAAACTTGTAGAAGATATATTGCAAGAAGATAAAAGATTTAGTGAATATATTATTTAGTGAATATCTTATTTACTAAATATCTTATTTAGTTTCCTTGTAACAAGGGTTTATGTGTAGTATATAAACACATACCCTACGTAGGTTTTATACATAACAATCATTCACAATGTAACCTACAAGCAATTCGTGTGTCTAGACGTGGGATTCAATGTATACACGTCTAGTGGATGTTTGTTATTAATATAATGAACATCCCAATTGTTTTAATTCGTGTTCTTTGTGTCCAAACACCTTGTTATGATCATTGTTCTTATTCCGCTATGTTATCATATGAATGATGATCAAACCTAGATATATGGTTCATAACCATTGAGCCGAACGATCTATAGGTTCCACAATTTCTAGGCACGTCCATATTATCGATACTGAAAGACATGTCGAGAAGAATATTTTTGGATTTTGAAAGATATTTTAATTTTGTGTTTTGCTTTTATGGGTTTTATATTTTTGTATTTTGCTTTTTCAAAGATATTTACAAGTTGATGTTTGATAGATAAATCAAGCAGGAACCTTTGCCAGAATCTCCAGGTCTGCTGGAGTCAAACATCTCATACCAATTTGCCTAACAAGGTACTCAAACCTATCTTTCGACAGAGCTTTCGTAAACAAGTCAGCTAATTGGTAATCCGTTCCAACAAAGTATAGTTTAACGATACCTCTTTCAACTTGTTCCTTATTGAAGTGATATCGGACATCAATGTGCTTCGTGCGGGAATGCTGTACCGGATTGCAGGAGATGGCTATGGCCGACTTTGAGTCACAGTACATAGGTACTTTATCAAAGTGGAAGCCATAATTCGTGAGTTGTGTTCTCATCCAAAGAACTTGAGCACAACACGCAGATAGAGACACATACTTCGCTTCGGCTGATGAAAATGATGTGCAATCCTGCTTCTTGGAAGACCATCCCACAAGCTTATCTTGACCTAGAAATTGTGCACCACCAGAAGTACTTTTTCGTGTATCAAGACACCATGCATGATCAGAATCTGAATAGGCCGTTAAAAAGAAACCGGTTTCCCTCGGATACCAGAGTCCCAAATGAATGGTATTCTTGAGGTACCGAAAGATATGTTTAACCTCCTTGAGGTGCTTTTTAGTGGGTCGTGCTTGATATCGTGCACAATAGCATGTAGCATGATGAATATCAGGTCTGCTGGTTGTCAAGTACATGAGGGACCCGATCATGGAACGATGTCTCGTTTGATCTATGGGTAATCCCTCCAAGTCATCATCTAGGGATATGGTTGATAATGGTGTCCCAACGGGGTCACATGAAGTCATACCATGCTTTTTGATTATCTCTTGACAATACTTAGCTTGGTTTATAAAGATACCACTTGGGGATTTGTGAACTTGAATTCCTAGAAAGAATTTTAGTTCGCCCATCATAGACATTTCAAATTTGTTGTGCATTACTTTTTCAAACCATTTTGAAAGTTTTGGGTTTGTAGACCCGAAAATAATGTCATCAAAATAAATTTGCACAAGCAAAATGTCATCCCCATATTTATAAGTGAACAAAGTTAGGTCAATAGAACCTTTTGAGAAACCTTTGGATACCAGAAATTTTGAGAGCTCGTCGTACCACGCCCTTGGAGCTTGCTGGAGTCCATATAGTGCCTTGTGGAGACGATACACCTTGTCGGGATAATGAGGATTAACGAATCCTTCCGTCTGCGTGACATAGACTTCTTCCTTCAAAGGACCGTTAAGAAATGATGTCTTTACGTCCATTTGATAAACAGTGAATCCCTAATGTGCAACATAAGCAAGGAAAATCCTGACCGCTTCCATACGAGCAACTGGTGCAAATGATTCGTCAAAATCAATTCCCTATTTTTGGCCATACCCCTTAGCCACTTTCCTAGCTTTATTTTTTATGATCGTATTTTCTTCATCCATCTTTTTTTTCCAAATCCAACGAAGATTTAAAGGAATCACATCGTATGGTCTGTCAACAAGTTCCCAGACTTTAAGTCTTTCTAATTTTTGAAGTTCATCCGTCATCGATTCTATCCAAGCATGATCAGCCATGGCTTCTTTGATGTTTTTTGGTTCAGCAGTACTCACGGCTAGTGCCAACATACAAACATCACCATCGGTGGCTAGTTGTCGTCTTGTACGAACATGCTGTGAAGGGTTTCCAATTACGTGAACCAAAGGATGATCTCGGGTCCAATGATGTGTTGAAGGATGTCGTTGATAAAACGTATGCATATTTGACGGATCAACATGGCGAGTAGAAGACTCTCCAGTTTCGTGTACTGATGTACCGAATGGGTTGTGAAAATCATCATCGTCAGATAATGCATCGTCTGCTTGATTTATGTTCTCTGGAGCAATGACAGTAGTTGTGGATGTTGTAGGATCGATTGTTGAGGTGATATTATGAGGAGGTAAATCTGCAGCAACCCGTGTTGTAGTAGATGAAGTTGTATCCTTTTGTTGATGATGATCGGTATCATCATTCGTATCATGAGTGACAGCGGAAGACTTTGATACAACTTGTTTCTCCCCCGTGAAATATTCATCAAACATTGGTCCATATAACATTTCCAACTCTTCAAGTGTCGTGTCCACTGTCATATCTGCTCTAGGAACATGTTCAGGAACCAGCTTTGAACTTGACGGTTCATTGCTGTGGTCTTGAGTTCCGAGTTCCGTGCGGTTGTGAACGGAAGTCGTTTGTCATTGTGGATCGAGACTTAAACTGTTTTGTTCAAGTGCCATTTCTTGTAATTCATCAAATCTGATATGAATAGTCTCGACTATCAATTTTGTTCTCTTGTTGTATACTCTGTATCCCTTAGACTGAGTTGCATATCTCACTAAAATGCATGCATCACCTTTCTCTTTCATCTTGTCCAGATTTTCACCATCTCGAATAATGTAACACGTACATCCAAAAACATGAAGGTGTTTGAGTGAAGGTTTGCGATCATTAATTATGTGATATGGTGTCTTTTCGTGTCTTGGGATAATTAAGGAGCGGTTTTGTGTGTAGCTTGCGGTTGACACGGCTTCGGCCCAAAAGTATAGTGGAAGTTTTGAAGCGGATAATAATGTTCGAGCAGCCTCAACTAAAGTACGGTTTCGTCTTTCAACAACGCCGTTTTGTTCGAGTGTTCGAGCAATAGATGTTTCATGTTCAAATCCTTCGGCTTCAAAATAGTTTCTCAGTTTTTAATTCAAAAATTCTGTACCTCTGTCAGTACGAACCACTTTAACTTGAGCTTGAAGACCACGTTGTATCACTTTAAGGAAGCTGATGAGAACATCGGGTGTTTCATCCTTGGACCTCAAGAAGTGAGTCCATGTGTACCTTGAGTAGTCATCGACAATTACCATAACGTATTTCTTCCCATTGATACTATGAATACGCATGGGACCACACAAATCTATATGTAGAAGATCTAACCGTCCTTTAGAGCTTGGTGTAGTCTTTGTCATGAAACTACTCCGTTTAGCTTTACAAAGCTCACAAGAAGAACAAAGATGATATTTGGTTAATTTCAAGTTAGGAAGGACTCGCACAATATGTTTCTTGGAAAGCAAGTTGATGGTATCAAAGTTAAGATGAGATAAACGTTGATGCCATAACCAAGATTGAGTCGTTGAAGCTTTAGCCATGAAACAGATTGGAGTTGAAGATGTGGAGTCTTGTAGTGAAATAGTGTAGAGATCAGTACCCCGTGTTCCGGTAAGTAAGTCATTCCCATCATAATCACGAACAAAACATGTCTTCTTTCTAAAAGCAACCTCCAAATCCGCATCACAGAATTGACCAACCGAGAAAAGATTGTGATTGAGTCCTTCGACGTAGTAAACCCTTTTGATAGTGATATTCCCCTGAACCAAGTCTCCATATCCTAGGATCAGTGCAAATTGAACATTTCCGAATCGGACCGTACCCAGGAACTTCTCCACGAAGTTAGTTAGAAGCTTGAGATTCCCCGTCATGTGCTTCGTGCATCCGGAGTCCAGTATGAAGAGAATTATTTCGATCACCTGCAGAAGAATTAGAACACGATGGAGCATTTTCTAAATTGGATTCCATGTTAGTTGTGATTTCTGATTCAGTAGTTTCCCTAGTTTCATCACTTAGAGTCACACTAACGCACATAGTTACATTTGCTGTCCTAACCTTAGGCATCCATTTATATCCTGGAGGACATTGACTAGCAAACCACCATTTCCAAGGCTTGCTAGCAGACTCATATAATTCCCTAATTCTGCTTCTAGGGTTCTTAGTAGTGGAGTCTGATGCAATACTTTTCTTAGGGGGGGTTGCACCAGAATGGTTCACTTTGCGTTTGGGTTTTCTAGCACTAATAGGCATCGTAGTTTGCTTCTTAGTTCTAGTATCTACGCATTTGACATTATTCGAAACACACAAAGCATGATTAGCATTAGCACACTTTCCACATTTCACACAAACAAACTTAACATTCAAAGCATTCAAAGTCGAATCATGCAAATCGTCATTACACGCGATTCCAGACATTTTATTCTTAGAAACATTGAAAATCCTAGGGTGGTCTTCTACTGTCTTCATCTTCCCTTGACTTTTGTGTTGCCAATCCTTTTCATTCATGCGAGTGCTCTTAAGCTGGCTAACTCTATCAATGGGGACTACTCCTGTAGTAAAAGACACACGTCTATTAGTGTTTCTAGAAGTCTGAGGTGATTGACTTTCTTTGTTTTGTGTGAGTTTAGTGGCCAATCTATACATCCATGGTTTAACCACATTTGTGTTCTTAATGCTTTGTGATCGAATATGTGTTTTGGGAGTTTTTTGTGGTAACCTATCCTTCCCATCCGTCTTGGGGGCAAACGCAGGTTTTGCAAATGCAGAATTAGAAAAAACAAATGGTTTTCCCAAGACAAAGGGTCTAGTCACTTTTTGAGCATTGGGTTGTCTTACAATAGGTTTCTTAACACTGGGTTCCACAATTTTCCCACCCATCTTAGCAACGAGTTTATGAAACTCTGCTATCGCTCTGTCCCTGTCTTGTAACTGAGCTTTCAACCCTTTAATTTCCAAATTCTGTTTATTCATTTCTCGAAACGTTTGGGAAAGTTTTTCTTGCAATTTATTATCATGTGGAAAACTACCAACCTCTTTTTTCAAAGCAAGTTCAAGAGAATGACAATGGTTTTGAAGGAAATCAGTTTTGTGTTGAAGTAACTAAAAAGCCTTTTTATCAACATTTTCTTTATGTTTCGAAAGCTCAAGTTCAAGACGCTCACATTCTTTGATTTTATCACGATATTTGCATGCAACATCAGAATATTCATCGATATCAGCACAAGATTGAAGAGTAACACACAAAATATCTTTGGAGAGACATTCTTCTAAGAGTAGATCATATTCGTTTGAAAATTCTGATTGGTCATTTTGAAGTTCATCAATTTCTTTTTCAAGAGACTCAACATATTTCAAATCATCAAACATTTGAGACAGAATCAAATTTTCAAACTCAAGAACATGTTCTTTTATTATCTTCGTATTTGGTATTAAAAGTTCTTTCACAAGCACATTTATGTCGTGAGGAATCTCGGTTTTCCACTTATCCTTTTGACGTTTTTCCCAATCGCTTTCAACAATTGATTGAACATTATCAACGTGGTGTTTAAGAAAACCAAGTGTTTTTCTACTTTTGCTTTTAGAAGCATCTAGAGGCAAATAGTTAATATATTTAAAAACATTAGTTTTCCTCTTAGCGGCAAAAGCCTTTTTCCATTGAATTCTTTTTTGTTTGCATTCTAAAAAGAATTCCTCACGAGACTTCTGTTTTTGTGGAGTGAAAAGACCATAAAAACTGTTTAGATAAGCATAGTTATATGGTTTCACAAAATCTTTATTGATTGGTGATCTAGTCTCCTCATCCCAAAGGGACATCTCTTCACTATCCATGTTAGCTACTGGGCAGTCATTATCAGTCCATTCGGACTCATCAAGATATAAGTGAGGGTTTGCAGCTAGAGCTTGTTCGAGGTACTTGGGGGTGGCAAAGCTAGGTTGACCCTTGAAAAATGACCGAGGTGCTATCATTCTTACGGTTTGAATAGAGTCATGTGTATTATAAATAACTTTTTTCAAAAAATCGACTTGTTCTTCGAGATCCTTTACTTTTTCAGTATATTTGCTTTGTCTGTTTTTGAAATCTTGTTTTATTGTTTCAACCTCTTGTTTCTTTTCGTCAAGAATTTTAGCAGAATTAGTGGTGTTCATAGAAAGCCTCTGTTCAAGTTCATTAACTTTTGTTGTGGCAAGGTACGTTTTTTGACGTTCATCACTTAATAAAACAAAAAATTGACGTTTTTCTTTAGTTAACAAAGCAAGAGCTTCATTGTATTTATTTTCAAAATCGCCCTTTTTAACGTTGATGACACGACTTTTGTACCCCTCAAGCTCGTTGGTCTTTTGAAGAAGCTCAGCTCTATAACTATCAATAGTCTCACTAGATTTTATAAGAGTGGCTTTGCATTCTTCAAAGTTTTAAGTGAGCGCTGCGTTTGCCTTCTTTAATTGCTTTTGAATCTTTCTATTTTCATTGATATCTTTTTGTAAACTAGCAATTAAATTAGCAAGCGCGACACGCTCCTCGTCATCATACTCATTTGCATGTTGATCATCCTCAAACTCATTATTGCACATGTCTGATGAATCGGGTGTGGTATTGCTATCAACCGTTTCCATCATACACGTGTCAGTAATTGTTGTTGGTAGATCACTATGCTCATGTGTATCACCAAACACATTATATTCATCATCTTGTTGTACCTTATCAATTTGCTCAGTATCAAAGATAGGACCATTGTCATCTTCAGTGACGTTAAGGACCTCATAAATCTTTGCCATGTATCAATAATGTGCCTCGAGTTCTTGGTCGGAGAGTTCATCATCTGTGTCGTCAAGCATTTCTCCTTCCTCAGCTGATAACTTGATTCCAGCTTCCATTTTCTTGCACAACAGCATCTTTTCCTTATAATCTTTAACCCTCTTTGGCTGCCTGCATTCCCTAGCCAAATGCCCAAAACCTTTGCAGTTAAAACACTGAATCTCACTTTGTTGCACAACTTGAGTACCAACAGTTTCCCTATTTCCAACAACAGTAGCCACCCTCTGATTATCATACTTACGTTGTCGATCATACTTTGGAGGACTCTCAGCACGTCTTCGTGTGTCATACCTTGGAGGACTCTGTGCATGGGTGTTCTTCGGGTTTGAAGATGTTCGATGGTTGTTGTTGGTAGGTTTGTAGATTTTCTTATATTGCTTCATAATGAAAGCCATTTGTTGCTTGAATTCCTTATCCTTTTGAGCTACTTCTTCATCACTGTCTTCTTCAGATGATTGCTCAGGTGTGGGTGATGGTGGTCTTGCAACTTCTTTGCCTCGGGATCGTGTTGGAGCATGTGACTTGGAGACAATGGATGACCGTGGTGATGATGATTGAGTAGAGTAGGTCTTTGAAGTACGAGAGTGATAATCTGGGTAATGTTGAGTGGTAGACACCAATGCAAGTGGATTTGAAATATTGGCAACTCGTTCAGCTCGAAGTTCATTTGCCTCATTTTGAAATTGTTTCAAAATGTCAAAGATCTTGTGATATGAAACTTCGTCTAACTTTTGTTGTTGTTTCACCAAGGTGACAAACCGTGTCTGCTCTAGTTGAAGTTGCTGTAGAAATTGGACATTGACTTGCATGGTGGAAACTTGCAAGTTGTTTCGGGTCATATCATTCATCATCTTGTAGAATCGGGAGTAATAAGAATCAATTGATTCCCCATCCTTTGATGTAAACTTGCCAAAGTTCCAAAACATCTTAGTTTTCACATCTTGTTTGTTAAGTGATTCACCTTGTTGCAATCTTTCAATAGCCATCCACATTTCTTGAGCAGTAGGGCAAGCATCAACCGTAGAGTAAATATCATCTCCAATGCCACTGAGAATTAAGTAGATTGCTTCCTTCTCTGCATCAAACCACGCACAGTTCTCTGGGGTGAGGTCGGTCCTCTTTTCATCACGTTCATATGCGGGTTGTGCGTCACTTGTGTCTGTGGCTGGTACTGCAGGAACTTGAATCCTTGAGACTTTATAGGGTCCTTCCAAAATACATTGCCTTAAAGCATCACCGTTAGGTTTTGTGTCAACATAACGTAGAAAACGGGATTTCCATTGATCATATCGACCCGACACAAGCATTGGTGGTCTCTCTTTGTTACCCGCCACCATTATGTTGTTGTTCGTCACACGATATTCTGCAGTAGAATCCATCTCAATATTCTCTGAAATTGATGAATTGAGTGTGGATCTTAAGTAGTTGTGTTGTGATTGTGTTGTTGTTGAAATTCCGAAAATTGCGATTTTTTTCTCAGTCCGACAATAAATTCCCCAGTCCGACAAAACAGTAGACCAAAAAATTTTGTAATTGCCAAATTTTGAAATCGAGCTAGAAATTTCCTAAAAGTAGTATGGATAAAATTTGAATTTACTTGACGGAAAAATTTTAACTCTTTTTTTTTTTAATCTTCGTGTAAACGATATTCCGAAACTAGTCTAGATAGTGGCTAAGTCTAAAAAATACTCGAACAAAATTTAGATGTCCATCGCAATGTCACCCATCGCACTTTTAGATCGCACTCTAATCGCACTCTGATCGTACTCTATGATCGTAGTCTGATCGCACTCTGATCTTACTCCTAGATCGCAGTCTGATCGCACTTCGATCGTACTCCTAGATCGCAGTCGAATCGTACTCTTGGATCGAATTCTGATCGTACTCACCTATCGTACCCTGATCGAAGCCTAGATCGTACTGAGCTATCGTACTGAAGCGATCGTACCCTGATCGTATCCTAGATCGTACTTAGCAATCGTACTCCTTGATCGAAGCCTGGATCGTAGTGAGCTATCGTAGTCACAGATCGGAACGTGGATCGTACTTGTGATCGCAGTTAGATCGTAGTATTAGATCGTGACTATGGATCGCAAGTAGAAACCCCCTAGGGTTTGTGCAATCACAAAATCAGATCGTACCTCAAAAAACTAAGCCGAGACTTAAGAGCAACAAGAAAGAATGGATTTTTTACCTTGGAATTCGTGATTCTAACCAAACGAATGTAACCAAAATCTTACCACACGTATTAAAGATGTAGAGATGAATAGAGGATGATTTAGAGCACGAAAAACACAAGAAAAAACTTGAATTCGAAATGATGTTAGGTGTAAATCACACGAACCCAATATAATAGCAACAACGAATCACAAAAACTACCCCATGGCGATTGATACCAATTGTTGTCCCTTATATTTGTGGTGATTAAGCAAGAAAGAAAGAAAGGTAGATATGAGATGAATTCTAGAGAGAGAAAGTAGTGAGAGAAAGTAGAGAGAAAATGGTTGGAGAAACTAGGTGATATTAGATTTAGAGAAAATGAAATGACCAACACCCTTCCTAACATGCTAGGAAGGGTATATATAGTCCACCCACATGCGGGCTTCTTTATGGACTATATGGTTTGGGTCGGGCTTTCCTTTTGGGCTTTGGTTACTTAT
Source organism: Glebionis coronaria (assembly GCA_025667525.1). Taxonomy (NCBI): domain Eukaryota; kingdom Viridiplantae; phylum Streptophyta; class Magnoliopsida; order Asterales; family Asteraceae; genus Glebionis; species Glebionis coronaria. Next base: position 127,443,164 of record CM046878.1, on the reverse strand, counting down.
GAATGAACCTTAGCTTAAAGTTAAGCCCGTATAACACGACTAATATACTACCTATTACAACGTTCTAAAATACGATGCATAATAAACATATGACCGAGCATTCTTGTTTGACTCAATATTTTGAGGCTAACGATCTCCCCCAATGAGAGGTCATAAACCTTGGTCATTTAGGAAATTTGTAGAGATTACTAATCTCGCCATAAATAAGCCTTGAACATGTAATCGTAGTCTTGTTCCTTCATGCTGTGATCTTTGAGCCTTTGTCGTTGTCTTTCGACTTTGTCTTTAAGCTTGAGATCTTCAAATCATCCTTGACTTGTCTTTGCCATCTTGCAATCTTGTGTCTTCATCCACATGCTCACACTATTAATTGTTGAATATGTCTTTAGGCATGAGTATGTGGTTTCTGAATCATTGACTTTGCTGTGTACACCGTGACGCCACCTTCTCGAGACAAAACATAGACATGGACTGAATGGCTTTGACATTCATCCTAAATCGGTAGCGTTTTACCTCTGGTCGGTGAAGACCATTCTATGATATTAAATACCGTACCTGTGATAGGTAGATTCAATTAAGAATCTCATTGACAGGATTAAATACCGTACCTATGATAGGTATATACAATGTAAACCTAAAGCGTGTGTCAACTAGGTGTGGGATTAAATGTATACACACCTAGTGATTGTTTGTTATTAATATAATAAGCAATCCTTGTTTGTAATTCATGTGTTATTGTGCCTAAACACCTTGTTTCCTAACTATTGTTCTTTTCCGCTTTGATTGTTAATCATATGAACAATGGTTATGCCTAGCAGCTAAAAGATTCAAGGAAACCAAGTGTTGTCCCTTATATTTGTGGTGATTAAGCAAGAAAGAAAGAAAGGTAGATATGAGATGAATTCTAGAGAGAGAAAGTAGAGAGAGAAAGTAGAGAGAAAATGGTTGGAGAAACTAGGTGATATTAGATTTAGAGAAAATGGAATGACCAACACCCTTCCTAACATGCTAGGAAAGGTATATATAGTCCACCCACATGCGGGCTTCTTTATGGACTATATGGTTTGGGTCGGGCTTTCCTTTTGGGCTTTGGTTACTTATGAATGAACCTTAGCTTAAAGTTAAGCCCGTATAACACGACTAATATACTACCTATTACAACGTTCTAAAATACGATACATAATAAACATATGACCGAGCATTCTTGTTTGACTCAATATTTTGAGGCTAACACCAAGGTTTCCACATATGCTACTTATGCTCCTCCTTTCCTCTTGGAATAAAATAGAGTATCGTCAATAGATACAATGACTAACTCATCCTAGTACAACTTACACACATGATTCACCAAGTTCATGAATACGACAGACGCATTCGTCAATTCCAAAAACATCACTTGAAACTTAAAGCACCCACATCAAGTACGAAAAACAACTATAGGAATATAGTCTCCCCTAATTCTCAGTTGATGATAACCAGACCTCAAAGTGATCTTTGAGTACACCATGGAACCTTACAATTGGTCAAATAACGTAATATGCCTAGGATTGACGTCTTATTTGTTAAACTCACGATATTAGATACACATCCGAAACAATCCATCCTTCTTGAGAAATAACACAGGCGATCACCACTGCAACAAAACTTAATATAATACATCCCTTACTCATTTATTCTAGCAAACGATCGGATAACTCCTTCTACTTTGACGGTGCCAAATGGTAAGGCGTACGAATACTACTCGACAAGACGCATGAGCACTACACCTGTCGCTTACAACACTCAATTGACACGAACTCCTCTTCAAAAGACGGTAGCAACTCAGCAAAACTTCAAGAAAAACCTCTGAATACTCTCGAATCATTAACAGATCTCCCAACTTCTCCTAAACTATCCTATCACTAATTACTTGAGCTAAAAATACATCACATCCCTCTTCTACCTACTTCCTCATCTTCCAACAAGACACACTTCCCAGAAGGGATAGTTCACTCATCACCTTTCACAGTCAACACTCAGCTTTTCAGCAAAATCTAAACCAGCAGCTATCAATTTATGGTGAAGATTGGTTCAATCTCAAGCATCAGCACTACGCACAACTAACCAATTTATGCCAATAATCTACATCTAGGAATCCTAACTTTATGAGCATCAAGTCGACACTTGATAGGTGTGTAAACACCCAACCTTTTTACCACTTAATTACAATAATAACCGGGCCAAAACGTGTATTTTATGTCATTTATGTCGGAATTATGCGTGGTTTGTGTTTTTGTTGTAATTTAGGACGAAATTGTGAAAAGGGGAGAAAACACGGGCATTTACGAGCTTTTATTGAGAAAAAGATGAAAGACGAAGTCAAGAAGTCAAGAGTGCAAAAAGAACAGAAGTCCAAGACCAATTCTGAAGATTTTTCGAAGAAAAAGTCAAAAGACGGAAGTTTACTAAAAGCCGAAGAACTCAAGTCTTATTTATTGAAGAATTAAAAGACGAGTTTAAAGAAATCTCGAGCCAAAAGTCATTAAAGTCCAAGATTAACGAAAGATTAAGAAGGGAAGGACTTAATGGTGCAATTAAGAAGAAATGAAGGAGGGGAGGAAGCTTCCTAAGCATTCCTTAATCCTCCCCTATATATAGTCATTAGGATTCATCTTTTCCTTTTTGTTGGCTAGAGTGACACTAGTTCTTCCACCTTTTAATTACTTGCTCTTTAAATACATGTCAATTTAAATACTTGTCTTGCACTTTTAATACCTTTTAATTCCAAGTAAGTGTTCTTTAATTTTCTTGTTTTAATCTCTCATTCTACCTTTCTTTCTTTGCTTGATCTTGTTGTTTACATGCTTATTGTGTTACTTATTTGATTAAAGATTATGTTTTTAAGCTTTTGATGGTTTTGGATTATTGATTTTTATAGCTTATTTGTGTTTATCTTCAAGTTTCTTAAGCTTTTATAAAAGTTATTTTTATATAAAGTTGTTTTCGTACATTTTTCTTATTTGATGTTTTTAAAAGTCTTTAAATTTCAGTTTATTAGCTTTTTCTTATACGTGTTTGCTTAGGTTTTCAGGTGTGTGCTTATTTGGGTTCTAGCTTATTAGTTTAGCTTATTTTTTACTCTCTTTACTGTATTCCGACCTACTTGATCGGAAAAGGGTTTATCATTCCGATCATAGTGATCGGATAAGGGTTTTGACATTCCGATGGTAAGGTTTGTGACATTCCGATCAGAGTAAGCTTGGTTATTCCGATTAGGATAGGTGACAGTATTCCGATTGGGAGACCGCTCCTTATTCCGATCAAGGTTTGGTCTTCACATTCCGATCTAGGTGATTGTTTGGTGATTCCGATCAGGAGTCTACTCTTCATTCCGATCAAGAGGTGAGTTCATATTCCGATCTAGGATTTGTTTGGTTATTCCGATCTGGATAAGTGACAGCATTCCGATCAAAGGTTTCCGGTCAACATTCCGCTAGGTTGGGTTTGATATTCCGACGAGGTACATTCCGATCAGATTCTGATCGGAATATATTCCGATTGGGTTATTTTTTTTACGTTTTGTCTTGTTTAATTTTTAAGTTTATGTTTTAATACTTTGTCAAATTTTAATTCTCGTCACGCTTTAACTTTAAGTCATTTAATTTTTTTACTTTGCAATGTTTTTAAATATTGCACCCTTTCTTTTAATTAGACTTAGATTTATTATAACGCCATTTTATTTTAAACGCCATTTTACTTTTACGTCATTTACTTTAATTGTTTTGCACATTTTATATTAATACTACAACGACACAACTTTTGTTTCCACCAAAGAACGACTGAGTCGTACTTAAAACCATTTTTCAATTCGAAGAGACATACTTAAACGAACTAATTTTTATACGGGGTATCAAAAGCTAGTTATTAAATGGCGCCGCTGCCGGCTCTTTTCGTAAAGATTAACGGTTTTCTGTGAGAGACGCGTTGCTTTTTGGGATCCGTTCACTTGTGAGCGTTATTTTCTTGCTTAAAAATTTCAAAAAATCATAAAAATAAAAAATTGATAAAAATCAATAAAAATTAAAAATTTCAAAAAAACCAAAAAGATTTTATCTTTCTTGTGTATATATATTATCTTTGCATTTGGTTTCTTTTTCTTTTGTCATTGTAGGTGTATGCGTACTAGATCTTCTAATTATCAAGAGCCCGAGACTCGAGAAGATTTAAGTATGTCAGGTGTTAACAACAACAATAATCCACCGCACCTCAATAATAACAACAATGTTCTTCCACAGCCAGATCTTCGGACAATGGAGGAGCTTTGTCAACCTACCATGTTCGGACGAGGAGGACCGATTGCGCCGAACGGCTCCTGAGTTTTCGTTGAAGCACCACATGATTCATCAAGTGCAAACAAATCCTTTTCGTGGATTGCATGATGATGATGCCAACAAACACCTTGACAAGTTCATTACAATCACTCAAATCATGAAGTTGCCTGGTGCCACAATGGATGTTCTTCGCCTACAACTCTTCCCACATACTTTATCACATCATGCCGAGAAATGGTTTGATCGTCTCCCGAAGAATTCAATTCACACTTGGGATGACATGACTCAACGCTTTTTGTCGCGCTACTTTCCACCATCCATGGTCACGAGCCTTCACAATCAAATCAGCGGTTTCATGCAAGATCCCGATGAATCTCTCTTTGATGCTTGGGAAAGATATAATGTCTTGATTGATCGTTGTCCAAACCACAACATGCTCCCTGTGACCTTAATTGATACTTTCTACAACGGTTTGACTTTTCGAGATCGTGATACGATTAATGCAGCCGCCGGTGGCACATTTATGAAAAGGAGACCCGAGGAGTGTAGAGAGCTTATTGAGAACATGACTACTCACCACAAAAACTGGGATTCCTCCGCTTCTTCAAGGAACAACCCGAGAGTAAATGTTTCTTCTACTTCAGCAAACCCTGATATGACCGAACTCACCCGCATGATGACTGAAATGAGCAAAGGTATCTTGCTTCTCGCTTCAAACCAACAACAACAAGTTAAAGCGGTAGCACCTTCTTGTGAAACATGCGGCGCTCCTCACTCATACAACGATTTTCCTTCTACACAAGGAAATCCGGAAAATGTGTATGCAGCTTATGGTAATTATTCACCGGAAAATTACCAAGCTCGACCTCAAGGGGATAGAAATTTGCTGAGTTACCGACCAAACAATTACCTTTCACCCGGTTTTTCTCCTCAAAACCAAAACCCCGCCAACAACTATAATAGAAGCAACCAAATCCCACCAAGAGCTTCTAATCCTTATCACCCACCCACCCAACAAGCCCCACCCATTAATCCGGATGTTGAAGCAATCATGAGAACCCAAGGTGAGCAAATCAAGAATCTGTAGAGCCAAATTATCAATCTAAAAGGAGATATTACCAAGCAAGGGAATGAGATAAGATCCGAGCTTCGAGATAATATTCAATCCTCCTTCAGCAATCAAACGAATGATTTGAAGAATATGCTTGCTAGTTTCTTGCCCGCCGCTCAACCTTCTTCTTCGAGTTCTCTACCCTCAAACACCGTCACCAATCCGCGAGCAAATGTTAGTGCTATTACTACTCGTAGTGGAATTACCATTGTCGATCCACCTATTCCGCCCCCATCATCTACACCTCCTCCGCCACCATTTATCCCTACTCCTCCTACACCTAGTATTAGTGGACCATTACCGTCTCCGCCTCGTCATGACGATGTACCTAGGAAGGACCCTTCAACATCTCAACCTTTACCTACACCTACACCTTCACCACCCAAACCCAATATCCCTTATCCTTCACGTTTAGGCAAGACCAAAATGCTAACCAAGGATGACTCTCAAGTGTCGAGCTATGTGAAGATGATCTCTCAAATGAACTTCAACATTAGCTTTCTCGAAGCACTTGTCCACATGCCGAAATTTGTCAAAGCATTCAAGGAATTGCTTAACAAGAAGGAGAAGCTGATTGAGCTCGCCAACACACGCTTAAAGGAAAACTGCTCTGCAGTTATTCTTAAAGAACTTGCGGAAAAGCTTGGAGATCCCGGTCGTTTTGTGTTGCCTTGCATTTTCAACAAAATTGAAGAATTTACTGCCCTAGCTGATCTCGGGGCTAGTATTAATCTTATGCCATTGAGTGTTTGGAAAACACTATCATTACCTGACCTCACTCCAACGAAGATGACTCTCGAACTTGCAAATCGCACTCTCGCTTACCCCGTTGGTATTGCCGAAGACGTGTTCATTAAAGTTGGCACATTTACTTTCCCGGTCGATTTTGTCGTTGTTGATTATGAAATGGACCCTCGTATTCCTTTAATACTTGGTCGGCCATTCTTAAGAACCGGACAAGCTTTAGTTGATGTTGCCGAAGGTGATTTAATCTTAAGAGTCGGGAATGATTCATAAGTTTTTAAATTGGGAAGCTTACAAGCAAATCCTATGGACGAGAATCAGTGAATATGATTAATGTGCTTGATGACTTTGTCATCTACAACAATCCTCTATTCGAGTCTTGCAATAATAATCCACTTTTTCACGATGATGTGGATGATTCTCTCTCCAATTTGGAACCTTCTCCCATTTACGACTCTCCACCGATCTTTGATGCTTATGATGATGATTCTAGCTCAGATTCGGATGATTTTAATTATTGTACTTCCGAGTATCCCGACCTGCCCACATATGATGATTTTGATGAGGCCGATACTCTTTCGAGCGATTCTTCACATAATGAAGATCCTCCACCTACATCACTCGATCCTTCTTTGGACGATTACTCATTTGAGGAAGACTTATCTGCATTTCTCAACACTTACTTCCCTCATGAGAGTGATGCTCCTCCTTATGATTTTGAAGATTATCGTCTTGATCCTACTTTAGATTTGAAGAACATTCTTTTAAAGGAGAAGAAACTGGTCGACACCAACATCCGCAGCACGTATGAGTTAACACCTCTTTGTCCTCCTTCTGAGGACGAGGTTGTGCATTTTCATCGCGGATCATCTTCACACTCTGCTGAGCCTGAGTGCTATTTTCCCCTAAAGGAAAAGGTGTTCGACCCCGGTATTGAAATTCTGCAGCCATCTCAGTATCCACCTGATGAAATAAAAGAAAATATCTTTGGAACTCATGGAAATCTGCTTGCACCACTTCACCCTTGCTCCCACCGTGCTCCATCGCTGCTTAAGGGAACCTTGCCTATTCTTCTTTGGCTTGCCTTGTTCGCCTTAAGCTTGTGCTATTTGATGGACAAACACTATGTCTTTGATCCTGGTGGATGTGTTTCATGCTTCTTCCTCTGCTAATCAAGGTCGAGTCAGGCTCACGACTCGGTAATCAAAAATCAAGCGCTTCTTGGGAGGCAACCCATGCATCTATCTTTTTGCTTTCTTTAACCTAAGTGTAGGGGCGAGACCCGTTGGTGCTTTCTATTTCCTCTCCTTTTCTAATCAAGGATTCGAGCACTCAATGATCCACTCTTGATGATTCTTGACGACCCTTGCTTCCGTGTTCCATTTTCCCGGTTCTATCCTAAACTCTTTTCGATTCACTGTTTTATATTTTCTCAATATTAAAATAGGAATCTCTTTAGTTGTCTTTTCCTTAGCAAGATTTAAACAAAGTGCACAATGTCATAAGTGTAGGGGAGTTTAGTCCCACATGCTTAAACATTGAGGACAATGTTTATGTTAAGTGTAGGGGGACTTCTATCGAAGTTAAGTGGTCTTTTCCTTGTATTTGTCATCATTTTAACCGGAAAATCAATTTTTCGACATTTTTCAAAATTTTTGATCCATTTTGGCCTATTAGTTTTTACTTTTGTATAGTTATTTTCTTTCCTTGTTAGAATAAATCTTAAATAAAGTGGTTTTAGTTTTCAAACGTTGTGAATTTTTTGACTCAACCCGAGTTTACTTATCTAAGTTTACTCTAGTTAGTATCCTTAACGTGTTTAAGTCAAGTTTTGCTAGGCTTTTATATAGGGAGCTATAAAACGCGAAAGTCTTAACTCTCACGGGTTAAGAACAAGAACTTTTAGCAAGTTCCTATAATTGATCCTAGAGAGTCGTTTATCAAGGGAACTTTAAAATGCGATTTCTAAACTTGAAAAAGTCTAAGAGTTTACAAGATCCTATAGGCGACTCGAAAACCTAAAACTTTGATTTCATAGGCTAAGCATCCACGAGTCTCATTCCCTGAGATTTTAAACTGTGGAGAACAAGAGATGATAGAGTCAATTATAAGTTTGGTATTCTTTCGGGAATTTATGTGAGTTAATTATAAGCCTATTCTCCCATCGCTTGTTAATAAATTTATCTGCAATAAATAAGGTTGTACGATTTGAAAAGTTACTTAGCTTCTAGCCCAAGATCGTTTAAAAGTTGCTCGGTATGGATTAGAGTTCATAGCCAAGGCATAACTTATTGAAGCGGGATGCGAAGATTGGCGAGTCCAAAAAGGTCCTAACAAGACATGAGGGCTATGTTTTGTTGCTAAAGATCCAAAGTGATGTGAAGAATCATTTATCAAAAGATCAATATGAATGATCGAGACACACAACGAAAAGAAAATACTCCCCAAAAGTCATGGATAAGTCTATCCAAAAAGGCCCTAACAAGGTACGAGGATAAGTTGATCCAAGTCCAAAAAAGAGGCGGATCGTTGTATATCAAAGTCCAAAATAAAGATTGGAGAAAAATGAAGAAGTCGTGGTCCAAATATAAAGAATCTCTCAAAACTTCAAGTGAAGAAATTCCTATTATGAAGAGAAGACCATTTTTTCATGAACGTCTCTCAAGGTTTGAAGTATGAAGTCGCTACCAAATATCGGTCCGAGAAAGGTCTCAAATCGCGAAGCGAGTTATGCCAAGATATGAACTTTATGAGGTCCCGAGAAGCAGTTTTAAAAGATTTTGTCCTTTAGCTAACTATTGATTAAATCGTTCACTTTATTTTCGGCCTAAATAACTATCGAAATAAGTCAAACAATGCATCCTCGTGATCATTCAAGACAACAATAAAATATAAGAGATACACCTAGGAATAAGGGAGTCTAAGTGAATAATTGGCCCACATGAGTTCGTGTTAGTTTACTAACTTATAATAACAATGATCTCGTTTTTAAGCTTGGTTGGAGAAAGTGAAAACTTGAGGATGATGATTATTCATGACATTTCCAAAACCCGAAGGTATGTTTTTGATTTCTTTATTTTCTTCCTTTGAATGTTTATAATTTTCTATCTCTTTAATAAAGGCCAACGTGGATTGATTATGACGAAAAATGAAATCTTGCTTTGTAACTAATGCATTACATGAGGACATTGCAATGGTCAAGTGTAGGGGATTTGATAGGTGTGTAAACACCCATCCTTTTTACCACTTAATTACAATAATAACCAGGACAAAACGTGTATTTTATGTCATTTATGTCGGAATTATGCGTGGTTTGTGTTTTTGTTGTAATTTAGGATGAAATTGTGAAAAGGGGAGAAAACACGGGCATTTACGGGATTTTATTGAGAAAAAGATGAAAGACGAAGTCAAGAAGTCAAGAGTGCAAAAAGAACGGAAGTCCAAGACCAATTCTGAAGATTTATCGAAGAAAAAGTCAAAAGACGGAAGTTTACTAAAAGCCGAAGAACTCAAGTCTTATTTATTGAAGAATTAAAAGACGAGTTTAAAGAAATCCCGAGCCAAAAGTCATTAAAGTCCAAGATTAACGAAAGATTAAGAAGGGAATGACTTAATGGTGCAATTAAGAAGAAATGAAGGAAGGGAGGAAGCTTCCTAAGCATTCCTTAATCCTCCCCTATATATAGTTATTAGGATTCATCTTTTCATTTTTGTTGGCTAGAGTGATACTAGTTCTTCCACCTTTTAATTACTTGCTCTTTAAATACATGTCAATTTAAATACTTGTCTTGCACTTTTAATACCTTTTAATTCCAAGTAAGTGTTCTTTAAGTTTCTTGTTTTAATCTCTCATTCTACCTTTCTTTCTTTGCTTGATCTTGTTGTTTACATGCTTATTGTGTTACTTATTTGATTAAAGATTATGTTTTTATGCTTTTGATTGTTTTGGATTATTGATTTTTATAGCTTATTTGTGTTTATCTTCAAGTTTCTTAAGCTTTTATAAAAGTTATTTTTATATAAAGTTGTTTTCGTACATTTTTCTTATTTGATGTTTTTAAAAGTCTTTAAATTTCAGTTTATTAGCCTTTTCTTATACGTGTTTGCTTAGGATTTTAGGTGTGTGCTTATTTGGTTTCTAGCTTATTAGTTTAGCTTATTTTTTACTCTCTTCACTATATTCCGATCTACTTGATCGGAAAAGGGTTTATCATTCTGATCATAGTGATCGGATAAGGGTTTTGACATTCCGATGGTAAGGTTTGTTACATTCCGATCAGAGTAAGCTTGGTTATTCCGATTAGGATAGGTGACAGTATTCTGATTGGGAGACCGCTCCTTATTCCAATCAAGGTTTGGTCTTCACATTCCGATCTAGGTGATTGTTTGGTCATTCCGATCAGGAGTCTACTCTTCATTCTGATCAAGAGGTGAGTTCATATTCCGATCTAGGATTTGTTTGGTTATTCCGATCAGGATAAGTGACAGCATTCCGATCAAAGGTTTTCCGATCAACATTCCGCTAGGTTGCGTTTGATATTCCGACGAGGTACATTCCGATCAGATTCTGATCGGAATATATTCATATTGGGTTATTTTTTTACGTTTTTTCTTGTTTAATTTTTAAGTTTATGTTTTAATACTTTGTCAAATTTTAATTCTCGTCACGCTTTAACTTTAAGCCATTTAATTATTTTACTTTTCAAAGTTTTTAATATTTCACCCTTTCTTTTAATTAGACTTAGATTTATTATAACGCCATTTTATTTTAAACGCCATTTTACTTTTACGTCATTTACTTTAATTATTTTGCACATTTTATTTTAATACTACAACGACACAACTTTTGTTTCCACCAAAGAACGACTGAGTCGTACTTAAAACCATTTTTCAATTCGAAGAGACATACTTAAACGAACTAATTTTTATACGGGGTGTCAAAAGCTAGTTATTAATACTAAACACCTACTTCCCTACATTCAAGGAACACTCTCAGTATAGAACTAATACTAACAACCTTTCCATTGATTAACTCCACATCATAGTTAGTTATTAATCTTACTAATTCTCTGTTGATAAAGCGACTGGATGTTTACATTTCTAAGGCTTCTATCTAATCTAAAATCAAACAACACACTAACATAGGTAGTGTCAAATAAGAACATACCATTTACAACGTTCAGACCTTAAGGTTTGTCAGCATCACCCAAAACATAATCTGGAGCTGCAGCATTCCTATCTTGTCGATTTCCTTTCCTAGGACAATTCCCTTTCTTGTGTCCTTCCTCACAACAGCGAAGACATATCATAACTCTAGAGGTACTAATTCCAGTGACTAATCCTCTTATCCTACAGCTAGCAGCCTTATGACGAGGTTGTCCTAACTCTAGTTGTAAATGTGGAAAGTTACCTACATGGTATAAAGTACAACAAACACACTTGGGATTTACCTTGTTATCTCCAGACACAATGGCAGCACGAATTCCCTCATTCCTTCTATAGTTTAAATATTGATTTCGGTTATGTCTTTAGTTATTGTCATTACGATAATCCTCACGATTCTGATCTTGATTCTGGTTGGATTGAGCAGCTTCCCACTTTCTCTTATTATTTTTAGAAATACTATATGTCTTATATTTCACTTTCATGTCCATTAAAGCATGCGTCATCAGAACGACTTCATCGAAAGATTTAGGTCTTGAAGAAGTAATCTCACCCTTGATATTACTAGACAATTCTTTAATGTACTGCTTCATCTTCTTGCGTCATAAAAGCATCAGGACATAACAAACACAACTCAGAAAAACTCCTAGTATAAGCAGTAATATTATCATTTCTTAACACTAAGTGTCTCAATTCGTCTTCCAACTGTCCTAGTTCATCCTCGGGACAAAACTTAGAAGTCAATAATCCTTTATTCAGGGTCCATGTCCTACCATTAGCCACAACCAATCCTAAAGTAGTCGCTTGGCTATTCCACCATCTTAGTGTACCATCCTGAAATGTAGCAGCAGCAAATTTCACCTTATTAGTTTCTAAACAGCCACTAATCTCAAATGTACTCTCTATATTATCAATCCATCTATGTAATTCTAAAGCACCACCAGTACTGCAAAACTGAGTAGGACCGCATCTCATGAAACTAGCATATATACATTCTCTTGAAACTTGCGGAACAGCAGCAACACTCGCAGCATCATCATTATTCTCAACAGCATCATCATTAGTCCCAGCAGCATCATCATTATTCCCAGCAGCATCATCATTTTTCCCAGCAGCATTAACTTCAGCACCATTATCTCCAGCACAACTAACTCTAGCGTCTCGATTCCTTGCAGCACGATCACCTTCAAGTGCTCTAGCAATAGCTCGCTCGATCATAGTGTTCACAGTAGTAGTTGTTAGATTTTGTTGCATATTTCAAGAAACTTAGTCACGTGAATCACCACTAATGACATAAATATACTTCCCCTACTCCTTCTCTTTTCATCACAGAAGAAAGAAACATGATAAGTATACACATCAAGATAAAAGAAGGATTTCTTTATCAGGACATCTCATGGATACTACATGAACGAACAACACAAACTACAATGGTTCATCAACCACAACTCAAAAGAGTTAATAAAGACGCATCATAGATCATGAGGGTAATTTAGATTGTGTTGAGGATTCAACAAGACAGTGGTAATGTATGTTACTACAAGTATTTACCGAACAAACTTAAAAGATAATAAGTTCCATCACAATGCCATGACATAAATGTTTAAATAAGTTCGATCAAAAAAAGAAAATAAGATACACAGAAATCCATACGCGATTAGTTCCTTAGACACCAACTCCTCGTCCTCCTTATCATTGTTGTCAGCTTCATCACACTCGTTTATTTCCCCTTTTGCACTTCAAAGTCGAATCCTTAACATGATGGCAGCTCACTCACAAAATTTAAATACTCACCCCTACATGGCAGATTAATCACAAATCAAGTCTCAGTACGACATTCAACATTCCTAAACTTCCAAGATTGACTCAGAATTGATCTCACATGAGACTCCCACTCACTCTTCCTCTCAAACCTTACCTACTTCTCTTTAAACCATTCAATTCAAGCACTCAGATTCATCACAATCGACCTAAGACTAGCAATCTCTTCCATCTTCCAAGCCCTAACAAACTCCGATCTCCATATACAAAATACAACCTTTAAAACAACTTTTCATTCACATCAACATGCTAATCACACGATTTTCAACCACGTATCTCTCATACATCAACCGATCAGACTTTCTCATACCAAATACAAGTCGCAAGAAATCACTTGTAAAATCGTTCATCATCTTGTCTACTGTCACCCAAAATAAAAGCACCATAATAGAATCAATTAAACAGGACTTGTATCAACAAATCATGGCAGCAATAAACAGCTTCATATAAGATAATTCCTAAACAAATTCACAAAGCAATCACAATAAACTCAAGCGATATATATTAAAACTTGACCACAATAAACAACAATCACAAAGAAGTGGAAACAACAAATGTATCACTACAGCAACTCTAAATGTCTAATGAATTAACACAACTAGGACGAAATAGTATTATCAAAGAAAAAAAATCAAATCCATATATAAATCCTTTAAATCCATCCGCAAATCTCTTTAGTTTCTGAATTAAACTAGCAGTGAAACAAGGCACCAAATTAGAACCAACACAGACTAACCAATACAATGATCACCAAATTCAAATCCAAACAGATTGATTAATATTAACCTACGGAGCGTAGCAGTTCACCAATACATCTGTATATCAATAAAACAAATAGCGATTCCAATCATACTTCTTATAGCAGATTCATTCACCATTAACACATTCAAACTCTGAGCTCATCTTACAAAAATTCATCCTAAACATAATTTAAATCATATTACAGATCTATTTAAAACTACAACAAACAGAAAATCGATTAACACAAGTATGAGCTATATTGATCACAATTTTCAGAATACAAGCCGATCCAAACTTACAAGCGGAAGTATTGCAAGAATAAAAATCACATTAATCAAAGGAAACTATATCTAGCTTACAAACACAACACAAGTGAATTCACAGCTAAATCAAACAGATCAAACGAGAATAAAATTATACTAAACAGTTATGACTAGCAGATTATTCTAAAAATACGTAGTAATATAACATGAGCTTGACCTACGTAACTGAAGGTTGTCCTTTGATGTCGAAGTATGGCGTTGAGCCAACTTTTCATTCACACCTCCAAACAATTAAACCACCAGCTTGTTACAGCAACCTAACATGAGCCACTCTTCTGAATTGAGACCTCGAACTCTAAACCAAAACTGTCCTTGTACTATCAACCATTACGAACTAGCATCTATATTTTAATGTTTATCCAGTGGGGATATGTAAAACCCGCAAAATTAAGGTCATTATTTAATTCTATCTTACTAATATTTTTATTAGTATTTCATAATGTTAAATACTATTATGTTTAACGGTTTAAGTTGAAACCTATATTGAATATTTTATTTTAATATTTTGACGAGTAACGAGGACTACTATTGATCGCGATACCGACGGATGCCCAAAATTTTATATTTTATTATTGATTGTTTTGATATTTAATATTTTCGACGATATCATTCTAATTATGTATCGGGTCGTTATGTTATTATTTTTCGTGTGCGTTTAAACTTCTAAAAAGTATTCCTATGAAACTCGAGCCTCGTAAATAATTTTAAATTGACTAATATTCATTTTCTACCCTATAAAATAGTTAATTGTCTTTTAGTCCAAAAGAATGCTCAAATTGCAAGAAAATAAAATAGTTAATTGTCTTTTAGTCCAAAAGAATGCTCAAATTGCAAGAATTACCCTTCACCTATCATATAAAAGGAATTTTTCTTTCATTTTTACACACACATACAACTCACCAACACAAAAACTCTCTCTCCCCTTTTCTTTTCTTATTTTGCTGTGAGCATCCAACACAAAGATCATCAAATTTTTGATGATCAAGCTTGAATCTTCAAAAACAAATCAAAGACCCATCTTGGAAATCTCGAGATCTACACATTGGTATAAAAATCTCCTACATGCATTACACTTCAAGATTTTAAAATTTCCATGGTAGATCTATGTTTAAGTCATCATGCATGTGATGATCTAGGTAAGATCATCATGTTTTCATGTTAAAAAGTAATATTTTGATCTTTAATCTTTGTTAAAATTTTACATGCATTACATTTCTTTTGATTTTATAAATTCTGATCAACTTCTACTAATTAAAAACATCTAAAAACCACAAGCAAATTATTTTTTTTCTTCTCTCCTTTCTTTTGTTTTTTTTCGTGACACTCTCAAACCAAAATACCCTTTGATTCAAATTTCTAGCTTGAATCCTTAAAAACCAAAGTAACTCCCATGTTTGTAATATGATTTGGGTCATGTTGATATAAAAATTTACAACATGCATGAACTTTTTCTTAAAATGATTTTTCTTGAAAGATCATCTTGTTTTGATCTAATTTATAGTTGTAAATAAGTGTTATTTTACTATATTAAAAGTGGGGACGCTTGCATGTAAGATTTTTGATATGTATCTAGTAAGATTTGGACATGCAAGTGGTCTAGGGTTACTAGTGTTTGATTAGGATGATTTTTAGTTGTTATTAGGAGTATGAGAATGGGTAAATTGTGTTAAAAAATTAATTTTTACATGTTTTTCAAATATTTAATTTTGAGCCGTGGGTTTAAGGCTATTTTCAGAGGTCTTAAGTCTGAATATAGGTTGATATTATGGGATCATGTTGTAGAGAATTTCGAGAGCTTCGATTTGATACCAAGTAGAGCTTCTAACTCCAAACGAGCTAAAAGTTACGCATGTTGGAAATTCTGAAAATTATCTGATTATTTCCCGCACACTATCTGATGCAGATCCGAAAAAAGGCAAAATCGTCCAGATCTGGTTCGTTTCAGCTCTCGTGTAAAACTAAAAAGTTGTTTAAAATGTCGTTTTACTTGTACCGCGAGGAAACCAGTTCTGAAAACGAATGTAGACGGGGCAAAACTTAAAAATTAAATCTGCATTTTCTAAAAACTTTCATCTTTAACAGATCTGATGCGAGGGGTAAATCTGTCATTTCTGGTCCGTTTCGGTCTTTGGTTGAAACACGAAAGTTGTTCAGAATGATGTTTTACCTTTACCGCTTAGAAATCAGACCTGGAAACGAGTGATAATAGGGTAAAAGTTAATAGTAGAATCTGAGACGTTTAGGGGTAAAATTGTAATTTTACACAGAACTTGCATGTGTATTTTGGACAGTTTTTAATAAGTTTCACGTCTCGGGTATAACTGGAAAGTTGTCCGAAACGTCGTTTTACATCAAAAAGCTTAAGTCTTGAATCATGAATACGTAATTTAGTGGGTCAGTTAATCGGGTCAGACCCGAAGGTCAAAGTTGACCAAAAAGTCAAAGTTGTCAAATTTTTCTAAGTATACATTTTAATTGATTTTTGAGATTATTAACGTACGCACCTTATTTGCTAGGTTGCGGTTATCGTGTTTACCGGGCATCATTTATCGTCGGCGATCGTCTTCAACTACTATAAATACTAAGGTGAGTCTATAGCCTCGTTTGAGCTCATTTAAATATTTTAAAAACCCGTGAGGGGGAATACATGTTTTTATAAACTTAGAACACAAGATTTTATGGTGTGCTTGTCCCTCTATGAATGGACCAGTGGTTGCCTTTAAATTGCATTAAGTGATTGCCATTATTAAAACCTCACTTATGGACCGTTAATTAACCTATGATGGGTTAACCGCTAGTACAATCAATAGATCTATGGGGGAAGCCGCCCCGGTTCAGTTTGTGTGGACTTGTCACAGAAGCTTAGGCCCGACCTCCACACTGTTTGAACATATTGTATTGAGAAGTAAGGTATACGGCAATGTACCGATAATCTGGAGGTAATTGACAATTAATAAATCTCCTGTCTTATCAGACCTCTAAAAGGAGTGTCTAAGGGCTCGGTTCCATGAGCTTATTGAAATTTATGCTAAATACAATTATTATTGTTGATGCAAATTATTAGATGCTTGTTGCCTTCAAGTATGCCACAAACTTATAATCTTTGCTTGTATTCAAAATGATTATATAAACCTATAGATTCACTCGGCATTTTTGCTGATGATTTTCTCAAATATATTTCAGGTAATCAAGAAGTGTGAAGCTTGGAGGTCACGGGGCAGAAGTTGTGCACTGCTTTCGCAATATAAACTCTTTGAATAATTATCGCTCCTTTGTTTAAAACAATTTAAATATTTTGTTTTAATTGTACTTTGGTTACGATGTTCCAGGACTACGCTACTCTAACGAATATCTTAGGAACGATAAAATTAAAACCTCACTTTTCGAGTCGTTCTTTATAAATTATGTGTTTTTGTATCATTGTTTATCACCCAAAGATGTTTTCCGCTACGTGTAAATTTGGGGGTGTTAAAGATTGATACCAGAGCCATGAGTTATAGAGAACTAGGTCATTTTTATAAAAACCTAAACTATACCTGTAAATTTGTATTTTTTAAAGAGTCGGTACACATAACTTCGCGTGACTTCAGGTTCAAGCTACTTCTGGGATTAGAATTTTAGTATACATTATTATGTATGCCTTATTGCTAAGTATTTATAAATATATTAATCCTTTATCGATATATATTAATATCGTTAAACTTTAAGATAAAAGTTTATCATTTACAAATGATTTATTTAAATAAATTTATGAAACTTCCTGTAATTATTTGAAGGATTTTCTATATTTATTTAAATTTTTGGAAATTATTTTATTTCATTTTATTATGACCTTATACCTATTTTGCGAGTTTATCACCGCTTGATTTCGTCTTCGATGATGAGGAAGCAGGTTCCACTATTGCAAGTGAGTCACAGTCAACTAAGTTATGTGGATCCCCATGTGACTGGTGTCTATTATTTTGGTGTCATTGTACTCTATTTATCTTTAAGATCACTACTTGTTGATCTATGATAATAGTTTCCTTTGACCCTTATAATGATTGTGATACCTTGTATTGATAATGTGCATGCATTTGATGACTGAATTCTGTATATGATATGACTATACCATGATTACAATAACTCATTCATTTTATCTTCTCTCCTTGTGATGTGACAGAATCATGCCACCTAGAAGAATGACAAATGATGCCATTGCAAGGCTAGTTGCTGAAGAGGTAGCGAAAGCATTAGCTGCGGATAGAGCTGCACGTGTTAACACTGAAGGAGCAGGTGGCTCTGGAGGTGCTAATGCTGGAGGTGCTAATGCTGGAGGTGCTGGTGCTGAAGGTGCAGGTGAACCTGTTGAACCAGAAACTGTTGGAGGAGCTGGTGTAGCTGAGAATCCTGCAGATGAGGTTGCTCAGGTTGCTACTACAGTAAAAGAGTGTAATTTTTCTGGGTATATGAAATGTGGACCCACTACATTTCAAGGAACTGACGGAGCACTGAAATTATTCAGGTGGATTGAGAAAACTGAAACAACATTTGAGATCAGTGATTGCTCAGAAAGGAACAAGGTTAAGTTCGCAGTTGCTACTTTCAAGGATCGAGCTTTAAGCTGGTGGAAGACTCAAGTTGCTATAGTTGGGTTAGAATCTGTCAACAGGAAACCTTGGGATGAAGTCAAAAGGTTGCTAAAAGAAGAATTTTGTCCAGAAGAAGAGTTATCTGCTTTGGAGGATGAGTTGAGGCACCTGAAGTTGAAAGATAACAACATTGCTGCCTATACTAGCTGATTCAATGAGTTAGTTTTGTTGTGTTCGGATGCTTTTGTTACTGAGAAGAAAATGATGGACGAATACATTAATGGGCTGCATGGGTACATTAAAGGTGAGACAACTTCATCTCGACCCAAGAACTTTGTTGAAGTTGTGAGAATGGCTCATACACTCATGGGGCAGAAAGTTCAAGATAGGGCTGAGAGAGCTGCTGAGAGTAGTAAAAGGAAATGGGAGCATTCGCAGAGTGGTAACCAAGGTAAAAACAAGGGTAACAATAATCGTGGGAATTACGAGGGTAATAACCGCCACAAGCAGTACAATCAGAGGAGAAATGATGGGGCTAGAGCTGCAACTAACAAGAATGATAATGCTAACCATGGGGGACCAGCCCAGAGATATAGGAGATGCGGTGTTTGCCACTTTGGTAATTGTCAACCAATATGCACTAAATGTGGAAAGGCTGGGCATGTTGTAGAGAAATGCAAGACAAGGGTCCCTGCCACTGGAGCGAATGCTATTCCGATCACGACTTGTTTTGAATGTGGAGAACATGATCATATTCGCCCTCAATGTCCGAAGTGGAAGAACACGAAAGCAGGAGAAGCTGCTGGGGCAGTTTATGCTGTTAAGGATGCTGATCAGGCACAAGGTCCAAATGTGGTGACAGGTATGTTCTTATTCAACCATTGTTATGCTAGTGTGTTGTTTGACTCAGGATCTGATAGGATCTTTATAAGTACTTCCTTTAGTCGTTTAATTGATATTGAGCCAACAAGCCTAAATACTAGTTATGAGGTCAAGTTAGCTGATGGACAATTAGTTAGTACTACCACTATATTTAAGAAGTGCCCTTTTAAATTAGCAAATCATTTGTTTGAAATTGATTTGATGTCGATAGAGTTGGGTTCATTCGATATGATTGTTGGTATGGACTGGTTGGTTGCACATGATGCGGTGATTGTATGTGGGGAGAAAGTTGTTCACATACCAGTTAAGGACAAGGTATTAGTAGTTGACGGTGATGTCGGTAGATCTCGTCTGACGGTGATATCTTGTATCAAGGCGAGGAAATATGTGGAAAGAGGTTGTCACCTGTTCTTGGCTCAAGTAGTGGAGAAAGAACTACCGGTACGGCGTGTGGGAGATGTTTCGGTTATTCGTGATTTTCTTGAAGTATTTCCTGATGACTTTCCAGGGCTTCCGCCTCAGCGAGAAATCGAATTCAAGATCGATCTAGTGCCAGGAGCTGCACCGGTGGCGCGTGCACCTTATCGTTTGGCACCGTCTTAGTTGAAGGAGTTGGCAGATCGGTTGAAGGAGTTAATGGATAAGGGGTTCATTAGACTAAGTTCGTCACCTTGGGGAGCTCCAGTATTGTTCGTGAAGAAGAAGGACGGATCGTTCAGAATGTGCATAGACTACCGAGAGTTGAACAAGCTAACTATTAAGAATCGTTATCCAATTCCGAGGATCGATTGATCAACTTCAAGGTTCGTGTGTGTACTCGAAGATCGACTTGAGGTCGGGTTATCATCAACTTCGTGTTAAAGAAGAGGACATACATATTACAGCTTTTCGAACGAGTTATGGACACTTCAAATTCCAAGTGATGCCGTTTGGGTTAACTAATGCACCTGCGGTATTCATGGACTTAATGAATCGTGTGTGTAAACCATACCTCGACAAGTTCTTGATTGTATTTATTGATAATTAACTGATTTATTCTAAGAGTCGGGAAGAGCATGAAGGTCATCTGAAGATTATATTGGAATTGTTTAAGAAGGAGAAGTTGTATGCAAAATTCTCCAAGTGTGATTTTTGGTTGGATTCTGTCCAATTCCTTGGACACGTGATCGATAATAGCGGTGTTCATGTTCATCCTTCCAAAATTGACGCTATTAAAGATTGGGCTACGCCTACAACCCCGACTGAAGTTAGACAATTCTTGGGATTGGCTGGATACTACCGGTGATTCATAGAAGGATTCTCTTTAATTTCTAAACCTCTTACTAAACTTACACAGAAAAACAAGAAGTATGAGTGGGGTTCAGAAGAAGAAGAAGCATTCCAAACTTTGAAATAGAAGCTGTGTTTTGCACCAATTTTGGCTTTGCCCGATGGAGCTGAAGACTTTGTGGTATATTGTGATGCATCACGCAAGGGTTATGGTTCTGTGTTGATGCAAAGGGAGAAAGTGATCGCGTATGCATCTCGTCAGTTGAGGAAGCATGAGGAGAATTATACTACACATGACTTGGAATTAGGAGTTGTTGTCTTTGCTCTTAGACTTTGGAGACACTATCTCTACGATACAAGGAGTGTGGTATATACCGATCATAAAATCATGCAACATATTTTAGATCAGAAGGAGCTCAATATGAGGCATAGAAGATGGGTAGAATTGTTGAGTTATTATGACATTAAAATTTGCTATCATCCCGGCAAGGCAAATGTAGTTGCCGATGCTCTTAGTAGGAAGGATAGAGAAATAACCAGAAGGGTTAGAGCTTTAGCCATGACAACTTGTTCAAATTTATCTAATCGAATACTTAAAGCTCAAACAAAGGCGATGAAAGAGGAGAATGTGAGAAATGAAGACTTGGGTAGAAGGATGAAACCTATATTCTAAATTCGTGATGACGGAATTCGGTATTTCGAGAATCGTGTATGGTTACCGGTGTATGGAGGACTGAGAGATTTAATTATGCACGAATCTCATAAGTCTAAATATTCGATTCACCCAGGATCGGATAAAATGTACCAAGACTTGAAGAAATGCTACTGGTGGCCGAACATGAAGGATAACATTGCTACTTATGTTAGTAAATGCTTGACATGTGCTAAGGTGAAGTTTGAGCACAAGAAACCTTCAGGTTTACTGCAACAACCCGAAATTCCAGAATGGAAATGGGAGAAGATCACTATGAATTTTGTTTCGGGACTTCCGAGAACTTCTAGTGGTTATGATACAATTTGGGTGATTGTTGATCGGTTGACTAAGTCGGCTCATTTCTTGCCGATAAAGAAAACTAACGACTTAGACAAACTTAATCGGTTGTATTTGAAGGAAGTTATTTGTAGACATGGAGTTCCTTTGCCAATTATATCTGATCGAGACAGTCGATTCACATCTGAGTTTTGGAGATCGCTTCAGCGAGCTTTGGGGACTCAGTTGGACATGAGCACTGCGTATCATCTGGAAACGGACGGACAAAGTGAAAGGACTATTCAGACTTTGGAGGATATGTTACGAGCGTGTGTAATGGACTTTGGAGGTAGTTGGGATCGACACTTACCTTTGGTGGAGTTCTCATACAACAATAGTTATCACGCAAGTATCAAGGTTGGGCCTTTTGAAGCACTTAACGGGCGAAAGTGTAGATCACCAGTTGCTTGGTGTGAGGTTGGAGAAAGTCAATTGACGGGTCCTGAATTGATTAGAGAGATGACTGAGAAGATCGTGCAAATCAAGAATCATTTATTGACAGTCCGTAGCAGGTAGAAGAGCTATGCGGATAAGAGGAGAAAACCATTGGAGTTTGATATTGGCGACATGGTTATGTTGAAAGTATCACCTTGGAAAGGAGTAATTTAATTTGGTAAGCGAGGAAAGCTTATTCCACGCTATATTGGTCCATTCAAGATCATTGATCGAGTTGGTCCTTTGGCGTATAAGTTGGAATTGCCAGATAAGTTAAGTGCTATTCACAACACTTTTCACGTTTCCAATCTTAAGAGATGTCTGGCGGACGAGAATTTGATAATTCCACTTCAGGAGGTTCAATTGGATGACAAGTTGCATTTTATTGAAGAACCGGTGGAGTTTATGGATAGAGAGGTGAAACGGCTTAAACAAAGTCGGATCCCGATAGTAAAAGTGCGATGGAATTCCCGACGTGGACCCGAATACACTTGGGAGCGAGAGGACTACTTTAAGAGCAAGTATCCACATTTATCCGTAGACGGACCTAAGGAGAAGTAAGCCCCGAGACGGTGCTCTCCTAAGGTGGTGAGGATGTAAAACCCGCAAAAATAAGGTCATTATTTAATTCTATCTTACTAATATTTTTATTAGTATTTCATAACGTTAAATACTATTATGTTTAACGGTTTAAGTTGAAACCTATATTGAATATTTTATTTTAATATTTTGACGAGTAACGAGGACTACTATTGATCGCGATACCGACGGATGCCCAAAATTTTATATTTTATTATTGATTGTTTTGATATTTAATATTTTCGACGATATCATTCTAATTATGTATCGGGTCGTTATATTATTATTTTTTGTGTGCGTTGAAACTTCTAAAAAGTATTCCTATGAAACCCGAGCCTCGTAAATAATTTCAAATTGACTAATATTCATTTTCTACCGTATAAAATAGTTAATTGTCTTTTAGTCCAAAAGAATGCTCAAATTGCAAGAAAATAAAATAGTTAATTGTCTTTTAGTCCAAAAGAATGCTCAAATTGCAAGAATTACCCTTCACCCACCATATAAAAGGAAATTTTCTTTCATTTTTACACACACATACAACTCACCAACACAAAAACTCTCTCTCCCCTTTTCTTTTCTTATTTTGCCGTGAGCTTCCAACACTAAGATCATCAAATTTTTGATGATCAAGCTTGAATCTTCAAAAACAAATCAAAGACCCATCTTGGAAATCTTGAGATCTACACATTGGTATGAAAATCTCCTACATGCATTACACTTTCAAGATTTTATAATTTCAATGGTAGATATATGTTTAAATCATCATGCATGTGATGATCTAGGTAAGATCATCATGTTTTTATGTTAAAAAGTAATATTTTGATCTTTAATCTTTGTTAAAATTTTACATGCATTACATTTCTTTTGATTTTATAAATTTTGATCAACTTCTACTAATTAAAAACATCTAAAAACCACAAGCAAATTATTATTTTTTCTTCTCTCCTTTCTTTTGTTTTTTTTCGTGACACCCTCAAACCAAAATACCCTTGGATTCAAATTTATAGCTTGAATCCTTAAAAACAAAAGTAAGTCCCATGTTTGTAATATGATTTGGGTCATGTTGATATAAAAATTTACAACATGCATGAACTTTTTCTTAAAATGATTTTTCTTGAAAGATCATCTTGTTTTGATCTATTTTATAGTTGTAAATAAGTGTTATTTTTACTATATTAAAAGTAAGGATGCTTGCATGTAAGATTTTTGATATGGATCTAGTAAGATTTGGACATGCAAGTGGTCTAGGGTTATTAGTGTTTGATTAGGATGACTTTTAGTTGTTATTAGGAGTACGAAAATGGGTAAATTGTGTTGAAAAATTAATTTTTACATGTTTTTCAAATATTTAATTTTGAGCCGTGGGTTTAAGGCTATTTTCAGAGGTCTTAAGTCTGAGTATAGGTTGATATTATGGGATCATGTTGTAGATAATTTCGAGAGCTTCGATTTGATACCAAGTAGAGCTTCTAACTCCAAACGAGCTAAAAGTTACGCGTGTTTGAAATTCTGAAAATTTATTTGATTATTTCCCGCACACTATCTGATGCAGATCCAAAAAAGAGCAAAATCGTCCAGATCTGGTTCGTTTCAGCTCTCGTGTAAAACTAAAAAGTTGTTTAAAATGTCGTTTTACTTCTACCGCGTGAAAACCAGTTCTGAAAATGAATGTAGACGGGGCAAAACTTAAAAATTAAATATGCATTTTCTAAAACCTTCATCTTTAACAGATCTGATGCGAGGGGTAAATCTGTCATTTCTGGTCCGTTTCGGTCTTCGGTCGAAACACGAAAGTTGTTCAGAATGATGTTTTACCTTCCGTTTAGAAATCAGACCAGGAAACGAGTGATAATAGGGTAAAAGTTAATAGTAAAATCTGAGACGTTTAGAGGGTAAAATTGTAATTTTACACAGAATTTGCATGTGTATTTTTGACAGTTTTTATTGAGTTTCACGTCTCGGGTATAACTGGAAAGTTGTCCGAAACGTCGTTTTACATCAAAAACTTAAGTCTTGAATCACGAATATGTCATTTGTGGGTCAATTAATTGGGTCAGACCCGAAGGTCAAAGTTGACCAAAAAGTTAAAGTTGACCAGAAAGTCAAAGTTGTCAAATTTTTCTAAGTATGCATTTTAATTGATTTTTGAGATTATTAACGTACGCACCTTATTTGCTAGGTTGCGGTTATCGTGTTTACCGGGCATCATCTATCGTCGGCGATCGTCTTTAACTACTATAAATACTAAGGTGAGTCTATAGCCTCGTTTGAGCTCATTTATATATTTTAGAAACCCGCGAGGGGGAATACATGTTTTTATAAACTTAGAACACAAGATTTTATGGTGTGCTTGTCCCTCTATGAATGGACCCGTGGTTGCCTTTAAATTGCATTAAGTGATTGCCATTATTAAAACCTCAATTATGGACCGTCAATTAACCTATGATGGGTTAACCGCTAGTACAATTAATAGATCTATAGGGGAAGCCGCCCCGGTTCAGTTTGTGTGGACTTGTCACATAAGCTTAGGCCCGACCTCCACACTGTTTGAACATATTGTATTGAGAAGTCAGGTATACGGCAATGTACCAATAATCTGGAGGTAATTGACAAGTAATAAATCTCCTGTCTTATCAGACCTCTAAAAGGAGTGTCTAAGGGCTCGGTTCCATGAGCTTATTGCAATTTATGCTAAATACAATTATTATTGTTGATGGAAATTATTAGATGCTTGTTGCCTTCAAGTATGCCACAAACTTATAATCTTTGCTTGTGTTCAAAATAATTATATAAACCTATAGATTCACTCGGCATTTTTGCTGATGATTTTCTCACATGTATTTCAGGTAATCAAGAAGTGTGAAGCTTGGAGGTCACGGGGCAGAAGTTGTGCACTGCTTTCGCAATATAAACTCTTTGAATAATTATCGTTCCTTTGTTTAAAACAATTTAAATCTTTTGTTTTAATTGTACTTTGGTTACGATGTTCTGGGACTACGCTACTCTGACGAATATATTAGGAACGATAAAATTAAAACGTCTATTTTCGAGTCGTTCTTTATAAATTATGTGTTTTTGTATCATTGTTTAGCACCCAAATATGTATTCCGCTGCGTGTAAATTTGGGGGTGTTAAAGGATAAACATGTTTCCCTAATTCTATCTCAATCGTTTGCATAAGCTATACTTTGAGCTTACATAAACAATACTCAATTATAACGATATTCATAGATTTAAATTGCAAGTATTTTTATAAAATAACCAAACGTAAGATTAAGAGATAATGAAACTGAGAATCAAAATTTTATTAAATCAAATCAAACATTACAATATTTATAAAAAAGGAAAATACAATTCCTAACTACAAACTACCATTATAACAGTAAGAAGAAAAAGGGATACCAATACAAAGAAAATGAGAGGGGTTTTATAGCTGAGGATAGGTGAGGGGTTTGTTGAGGAAGAGAGGATTTAAACCGTTGATGAAGCATCTTTCTTCCTTCTCTCTTGTTGGTTATGATCCCACGGTTGATAGACACTCACCCTCACACAGATCACCAGCGTGGCATTATTTGTGTTAGTTTTAGGCTGATGTGTCAGGGTATGGCAAGCATTCAACCAATCAGGAGCCTTTGATGACGAATTCAAGTGCCACGTTGGAGCATAGTACTTGGTATCTTCGTGATTACATGCGTCTTCTCTCCTATTTTCTCTCTGATTTAATTGGAGTGTGTGAGCTTCAATCGCCCACCCTAAAAATTAGGGTTCATAGTTGTTGTTGTTCTTCCCCTTTTATTTTCTTTCACTCGTCTCTTTATTCTTTCTTTTTATTTTCTTATCTGCTTTGATCTGTTGACCACAACGAGTATATAAACTCACCCCGTCTCAATTTCGTCTTGTTTTGGGCTTTGACCCGAATCCTTTATTTCTTTGGACTTGGGCTTCTATTTGGGCTTCACTTTATAATATTTCCATTTACTACATTAGCCCAAAATTTAGGACCATTAGGATGAGTGTGGGACCCACTTGGCTCGATAGTCTTTGATAAACTTATTTCCCGTGATAGAAATGAACTTGTCTTTTGGTTTTTTTTTTACATTTCTTCAATCCCGTGTTGGTTATTCCGGTTCTTGTGATCTTCTTGATAATAGTGTACATATACACAAGAAACAACAAAACAAGCATATACAATACCAATTTCATTTAAAATATGCATTTTAAGTCCGTATTGTGATATAAATGATATGAGTATTTCACTCATATCAGCGGTATATAAGGTCATTATTCGAAATTATATACATATACATTGCATAAAGAAAATTACGATAACAAGTACTCAACGTACTTTCAACAACATCAATACATCATCATAGTATTTACTTAATAAATACTCTAAAAATCATTTCAATTTTAAGGGATACATCTAACTAAAAAACAATACAAAACAAATAATCTTACCGAAGCCTTTCGGAGAAGTTGCGTACTTTTGTAAAATATTTTCGACACCAAAGTTATAGTTTAGGACATTTTTCAAAATCGACCTAGTTCTCTAGAACTTAAAAACTCTGATTACCAATCTTTAACACCCCCAAATTACATTGTGCAGCGGAAATACACAGTTGGGTGCTAAACTCAAACTTCATTACACAAAACACATTAAACGATCTCAAAATGGTACATTTGGAATATAAAAGGATATAATTTAACCATTGTCTAAAACCTTCGATCCCAAGCAAAAGAAGTTTAGAAATATCAGAGTAGCATTTAGGTCCCTCAAAGATCTCGACCAATCAACAAACATTTTACCAAAATACATGACCATATATTATTAATTTTATGAAAAGGGAAAGAAATCAGTTTTAGACCCAATCACCACAAAAGCAACCCGCAATCCTTCTCCATCAAGCTCCGCCATTCATCAACTTCAATCACCTGAAATACATGCTTAAAATCATCAACACAACGGTTGAGCAAGTCTACAGTTTTATCAAATCATCATTTGAACACAAGAGAAAAATCAATCATGATCATTTAATAGAATATCTACGTATACAATCTATTATTCAGGCATTCTGACTTATAGCAATAGCTATAGAATTGTATTAAGCTCGTGACACCGACCCCTTAACTTAGTCACCCACACCTAAAGCCGACATGACTAGATGAATTCCACTGCCCCTACTAGGGTATTAGTTGCAATTTATATACCACTAATTCTCGTTCTCGTAAATTATTCTTCCCAGAGGTTACTCAGCGTAATTCCCTGGTCTCGGATAGGGGTGTCAACCCAATAGTACTATTATTTGAACAAGCGGCTATTCCCAACTCACAACATCAAGTCAGAAGATAGGTAACGATTCATGAATTTAGGGACTTTTGCAACTTAGGTACTTATACAATTCAAGGCAACATCAGACAACATAAGGGAACATTCAGGTCCAAACAATCAATCATGACTTGTGTTCATTTTATTTTCAAATAGCATGTATCCCCTCGCGGGTTTTAAAATCATTCAAAACAAGTACAAAGCAAGGCTATAGACTCACCTTGAGTAATACCAGTAGCAAGTCGATCTTCGACGATAGTTGATGCCCGATAAACATGAAAACCGCTACCTATCAAATAAGGCGCGTTCATTAATAATAGACTCGAGTATAAACCATACATAATAACACAAAACTCAAAATCATAAAATCATGACAAACCCGAAAGAAAACATTAAAAGTGATACTATTATACTCTTCTATATGTTTACTCTATTAGTCTATTCTTTGGATAAAAATCTGCCAGTACATACCAAATGTACGAGCTCATTTACCCCACCTAAACACATCAAAATTTTATGATACTACTCAGAGAACTCACTTACTATCCATAGAAAGTCCTCCCAAAAGTTTGTCAAAAGATTTTACTTTTAAAGTTCTCTGTCTGACACATATTTGAACTACAAAACCGGACAGTTTTACGTCATCGACTCATACAACCATTTTGACTATTCTAGACAATCCCTTTTACAAAACCGACTGAGTTTGAAATAGACTCACAACCCTAGGTTTAGAACCTAATATCAGACCTTGAACATTTCTACAACTCATTCTATAGTCCTCGAGATTTGATCCAAATATTGGCAACAACTTCGGATTGTGTCGATACTCGTCTCCCGTACACGTATAATCAAACTAGCATAACTTCATACCCGTTTGGAGTTAGAAGCTCTACCTTATATCAAATTGAAGATAATCAAAATCTCTATAACACGATTCTATTAGTTAAACAATAATCAAACAGTAAGATACCCAAAAATAGCCTTGAACCTACTGATCTAAAACTCATGTTTAAAAATCATACAAGATCAACTTTTTGACCCATTTTACTCAATCTCCTATCCCTAATATCACCCTAATATCATCGTAAATAATTTATCAAAACCTTAACACCCTTGAATGATCACTCTTCAAATAATCCTTTCAAAAATTTAAACATGCAATACTCAAAAATTAAATATAACAACATTAACAATATGTATACTCCATAAAAATGAATCAAACAATCATGGATCATATAAAAAAAAATAAAACTTAGTGCATGTTTATAAAAATTATACCAAAATGATGACCATCAAGTTTTAGGAATGGGACTTGTATTGTTTTTGATTAGATCATAGTAAAAATTGAAGAAAATTGATGGTAAAGGGGGTGGAGGTCACGGCTTAAAGAGAAAGAAAGATAGATGAGAATTTTTTTTGGTGCAGTTGATTACTATGTGTTTGTTAGGTGAGAAAATGTTTATATATGGTGGGTGGAGGGGCTAGTTTTGCCATTCTTGCATAGTTTTGGACCAAAATGCCATTTATTATTTTAAAGGGTAGAAAATGTATATTGTCAATTTTGAAAATATTTACGAGACTCGGGTTTCGTAAAAATACTTCTCAAAAATTAAAATGCACTCAAATATGATATTTATATAGTCCCAGTACGACTTAAATCGCAATTAAAAATAAAAACGTCAAAAATATAAACATCAAAAGAACAATTAATAAAACGTAAAATTTCGGGCATCCGTTGATATCGCAATCACTAATAATCCTCGCAATTAGTAAAAAGGTAAAAATAAGATTTCCAACATCGGTTTCAAATTAAAGCACCAACCGTCATAGCATTCAAGCTTAACAAAAATTTCAAAATTATTCGTAAAATAGTATTAAATAATGACCTCGGGTTCGGGTTATCACAATTTTTCTTCCGAAAGTTTTATAAGACTATTTTTCGTGATATATTTTAATCAAATATGGTTTCTCTAATATCAAACGATTTTATATATTAGAGATAGGGGAGAAAATGTGATTAAAATGTGTGATCTATAGACTCAAGCACTTTAACTCTTACCCACATGTGCGAAACACTTATGATTATCGATACACATGTGAAGGGGAGTATTTTTGAATTGACATAACTAGCAAGGTGTTAAATGTTTTTCAAACACTTTGTTAGATTTTAAAGTGGTTTATGGTTACGATCTCATACCCACAACATCTTTAATTCATGACATTATTGGTGTCAAAAGGGTGGCTAGGCATACGTCCTATGATCCATCTAGAACGGAGAGATCTTCCCAGGGACAATCCAATAGATTATTAGTAGTCCTTAGGAAAGATGGAGTAGAATATGAACGTAGCTGAATGCCGACTAAGTACTAAAGCTAGCACTAGAATAATCACAACAAGGTGCTAGTAGTGATGTCTTGGTAAACATTAAAGAGGTTGAAGAATGAAAAAGAAATGTAAGGATAAAGGGTGTAAAGAAAGAAGCCCTCCATAAACTTAGGTAAAACTGGGTCAACACATCATGAAGACACGCATCATGGACCCAGTGATGTAATGCACTACCCTTCCCCAACTGACTCAAGCTTTTCTCAAAAGAAGTTTGTTTTATTGGCACGGAGATCAACACTTCTATTGACCTTCCCACTCCGAGTTAGTTGATATTGAATAGGTGGCATCTGCTCCAGCCTCCGAACACTAAAAGTGCACAAATCGAGTCTAGAGCCAAGAGATCAATCAAAACTCGTTAGGACACACGGAATGACGAATAAGAGAGTCCTACACTATATCCTTGTGATATTGCTAGAACACTCAGAGTGACACGACTTAGTATTCACAATGATGAGTGGAAATCCTTCCAGTGTTAACATCAAACAGTACTTCGGTAGGTCATGTGTAAGATTCTTTATGAATTGAACATATGTAAAACGTAAAAGCAACGGTGGTTTGATTCTTTACTGATTCAAACTCGTTTCAGGTTTCTACGCAATATCTTTATGGTCTTGCCAACATTTAGAGTGATATTTATTAATATTCACAGTGACGAACGAAAATCGTTCTAGCGTCAACCTCTAACAGCACTACGGTAGGTGACTTGCGAGATTCTTTATGGATAAAGCTTGTGTCAACTGGAAAGCAACAATGATAAGATTCTTTATAAGTCAAACTTGTTCCAGTAATTTAAATTGATGACTTTAATCAAGTGGATATGTATCCAATTGATTCACTCTTTATCTTCGCAGTCTTGCTTTGAGACGGTCTAGTAAAGAGAACGGCTAGTACAGCCGCGAAACCATGTCAAGGAGGTTCTTAATTGAATCTACCTAATCACCGTACGATATTTGATATCATCTAACGGTCTTCACCGATCGGAGGTAAAACGCAACTGATTTAGGACGAATGTCAAAGCTATTTAGTCCGTGTCCATGTTTTGTCTCAAGAAGGTGGCGTTACAGTGTACTCAGCAAAGTTGAAGGTTCAAAACCACATACTCATGCACAAAGACATATTCAACAATCAAGAAAGCTAAAGACTTCTACAACTCTGATGATCAAAATCTTTCTTAACTATTAATGTAGAGGAATGATGTAACACCCCCAAATTTATACAACTTAGTACAGCGGAAGACTAGTTGGTGTTACGGGATAGCACATTACTCACATCATAGACAACGCATAAAAATCGCGTCGTTTATTAATAAAGCATTTCCATTCATAGATATCAATGTTACATCTGTCCCAAGTCATTATATTTCATACAAAGTTTTACAAAGTGTTTGAATGGAAAATATTGTTTAAGTGCGGGCCATGAATTCTTGTCGTCTTCCCGAGAATTACCTTCAAGTACCTGAGATAAAACATGTTAAAAGAAAAGGTCAGCGATAACGCCGAGTGAATTCATAGAGTTTAATAAATTCCATCAATATAACTTTGGTATAAAATTAGTACCAAAAATCAATTCGTACAAATCATTGTAATAGGCCGTAAAATAGCCAAAATCATTTTATACAAATCTTTGTAATAGGCCATAAAATAGCCAAAGTCATTTTATACAAATCCTTATCGAAAATCATAATATAGGAATTTGCATTAAAAATTATTATACGAGCCAATGTCGTAAAAACATCATACAATACGTCTTATGACGTTGTATGAAAATAAAAACCGTTATATGAATATGGTTATGAAAACCAAAACACAAACATAATATCAATAGTATGACCCAGTATTGCTAGTCAGGCAATACATCGTAATTCGGAGCGTCTAGTAGTATTTCGTTAGTTTTTGGATTATTATAAGCCGCATGACATTGTTACCTTACTAAACCAACAACGGGTAGCTAACCCGATACAAATTTTGCCCATCTAAAGTAGCGTGTCGTCACAAAGGTCACGCTATGGAAATCTTCTCATACATAAATTCGCTTACCAATCAATGTGGCACGACGGGGATCAACCGTCAAGGCGCGAACTGGGGTGATCGTCCCCAAATAGTACTATTAAATGCATAAGCGTCTACCAAATCCCGGTAGTTCACAATTCATGCTAATGGGACTTTTAGTGACATAACCTAACTTTAATAATCCATTTTTATTTCATCTATCGGGTCCTTTAATCATTTTTCGGGTCATACAATCGGGTCATTCAATCATTCGGGTCCAAATCAATAAACGAACAATCGGGAAAAATGGTGTCCTATTTTATAAAAACTAACATGTTATCTCCCCGCGGGTTTATAAAACATTTATAAAAACATTTAAAAGAGTGCGAGGCTATGAACTCACGTTGATGTGGGAAGGCGGGTTATCGGCAATTCGGATGTACGGTACGTGCTTCAATCACGGAAACCTAGACAAATAATACTTGTCTTAGACTCATGTCCAATGACTTTATAAAAATAACAATTATGTATACATATGATGATTATATATATATGATGATCAAGTGGGTTTACATATTCTCGTTTACTCATTTTAGTGTTATATGTCGATAACTTTTGTACTAGTTTACTGGTTTCACCTATTTTCGTGTTTTAAGTCCAATAAACTTTTTATAAGTTCTTTAACTTGTTTTAATCCCTTTTATACCTATATTATCAGTATGTATACTTTCCATGTTAGGCCCAAATGGGTTAAGCCCAATAAGTTCTTTTTACAAGTTTTTATCTTATTTAGTCCAATTATTAGTCCAATATGCTTAATTAGCTCGTAAATGTCCGTATTTCTTATAGTTCGGGTTTTATCGGTTTTTACTTGTATTAGATACTTATATATCAGTATATGACTTTTATAAACTTTACATTAGACGGGTTTGGTTGTCTAAGTTTTATTTGGCGAAAAACGTTAATTTTATGGCGATAGCCGAAAAAGTCGTAAAAATCAAGTTTATTAAATATTATTTCATTACCATTTATATAATTTATCCATCTAATTAACCTTTTCTATATTTATATAAATAAGTTTTATAAGTTAGTGGATTTTTATTTTTACATTTTATACATTAAAATGTGAGTGCTTATATAATAATAATAAACATTAATTCCAAAAATCAGATTTTTATCTTCATTTTCACCAAAACTGCCATAGCTTGAGTTCTATATGGAGATAGAAGCTCAAATTTTTATCACATAAACTAAATAATATGTGCTCCATTTAACTCTTCTATAGCTACTGTTGAATAATCCTTTAAGTATTTTCTAAAAATCGTCCAAAACAGTAACCTCAGATTTATACCCTAAACTTGTTTTGATCATATCTCACTCATTACAATGATTCCATTGCATGGACAACTCTCACATGTGTAAAAGACCCATAGCTTACTGTAAATCCATTCTACTTCATCATTTTATCAGTTTACCATATGGTTCTTTACTGTTTTTATACAGCCTATCATTTAAACAAGATTTACCCATTTTTACTTATAGTTTTTCATCTTTTTATCCATGATTATCAACACCAAATTCCCACACAATATTTTTATCATCATATAATCATCATAAACATATATAAAAGGAAATAAAATACATGATTACATAACCAAAAATAACAAGAGGATGAGGAGGACAATCTTTATACCACCATGATGATGTAGGTTGATCAAAACATGGATTTTGATGGAGATACTTGTGATGCACCAAGACCTTCTTCATGACCACCAATCTTCATAACTCCTTGTGGAAAATCAGCCCTACTACTCCATGAAAACTCTTCCTTGGATGTTATAAGCACCACGAATCAATAGGGTTTCAAAGTGGCTTCAACATATGTGTAAATAGCACATGATTTTGTGGTGGATTTTTGATCAAATGAGGGTTTTGAGTGGGATGAGGGACGGCTCAAAGAGAGAGTGGAGAGGAAATGTTAGATGGTTTGCATGTTGTAAATGGTGGAAAAAGGAGTTGGCTAGTGGTTTTGTTTCAAGATGTGCTTAACTTGTAAGCAAAAATGGACAAGTGTGTACTTGTTTATGAGGTTGTGACACCTCATGGTTTATGTAGCTTCTTTAGGCCGGTTTTGGAGTGCGGGTGGGACAAGTGTCCCACTTGTCTCATCCCCATTTATTTACGGGTACTCCTCAATTCTAGTTTCCTCGATTTGCGTGCCCTCGGGTCGTTTTACGAAAAACGTTTTTATAAATTATGATTCAACGTCACAAAACGAATCCAATAAAAATTGTTTCATCAAAAACGGAGTTCGAAAACGTAAATACGTAATCCTAAGGTTTCCGGTTTAGTCGTAAAGGACGTTAAAATAAAATCGTAAGTCCTAATCTCTTCTCGTAAATTTGTGAGTTTATGAATCAACACAAATTTAAAACTCCAAAATAATATTCACGGATAAATTTATTTTTCTAAAATGTCGGACTTTCACCAAAGACGGTGTATGTAAACGTAAGCACGTAACGTAGAATCCTCCGGTTTAGACGTAGTCGATGCTACTTCAAGACGTAAATCCAAATTTCTTCCCAAAAATAAGTGAGTTCATATTGTATCATTAAAATAATATTTTCAAATAATATTTGAGAATAAAATATCAACCATAAATTGACGGATTGTCACAACATTTACCCCTAAACAGGATCTTTGTCTTCAAAGATCATCTTACCTTACTACTCGCTTCTTATAGAGTTAAAGCCATGTGGGTATTTCCTCCACATTCGGTCTTTTCTTACAAGTGCAATTCATTACAATACGCGAGTTTCATCAAACATAACTACGGGAATAAGATCAGGCTTAATGTTGACTTACTTTCTCTATCCATGATGATCACGGGTTTCCGATGAATGCAACTTTTCACCGATCTAAACATTACTAAGGAACAATCAGATTTTCACTTGATAGATATTTATCAAGTTTGATTTACGAAACATAATTTACGCAGTCCTTGAAGTCCTAGGGTAGATCCAGCTTATATGCCTTTCAAACCAATTCTTCACATCATCTCAATGGTCCCATACAACGGGGACTTATATCCCATGATTATTCAGATCATGAATTCATCTTTCCAAGTTTTTAAAAATTGTGGCATAACTTCGCTACCCATTTGGCACTTCAAGATCTACATTTCACATTCACATAACCTCTTGCCCACTACCGGCTGTCAATAATCAGATCCTAATTTCAATAATCATTTCAGATCTCGCGGGTCGGGTATTTTGCAAGGTTAGGTTCGCCATCATAAGAAACCTTAAACCTAAAAGACATGTCCAACTCACAATGGGTGTATGTCGGGTGTCTTTGTCTCAACTCCTGATTACAGATGCTCTAATGTTTAGATCCTAACAAGATTCAATCTCGATCCTAATATGATGATTATCAATGATAATCCTTTCAAAGAAAAACGACTATACAATTTATTACCAAAGGTCATTCATTCAAACATAAAATAGCACTTATATTACTTTGTATCGTTACTTTACCTCGTCCCTTCGATTGGGGTGGTACATAGTACTCTCATCAAGGTTCGTTCTCAATGATTTCTGAGCAAATCTCTAGAAATTCGATGCGAAGCGAGGATCTTGATGTAGATGATCGATACAGGCACACTATGTTTACATAACTCTTTTGCATTTATCATTAACGGGAATGATATTAGCAGATTTGGTCAGTCTGTCGACGATGACCCACATCGAATCAAATTCAGATGATGACCTTTGCAATAGCTAGACGTTTACTAATGTAGGAGGCGATGTCTGCCTTCATAATTTGCCATCAGTACATCTTCTCTTGAAAAAGATACTTTTAGTCATGAATGACATAAATAGAATACTTATACTTACAAATTCCAACATAACTATATCTCACAATCTCCATATTTAGGAAACCACAAGTGGTCTTTTATACATTTAACGCTATCGGCTTCTCAATTCTAATGGTTCACATTAACCGCGAACCACTTTTTATTATTTATATTATCCTTTTCACGAACATCGTTTATTTTTATATGTTTGGCAATTTATTTTGCACGTTCATTATTAAGAAATATATCCTAATTGGTTCTTTATCTTTTATACATAATGTGTCGGTATCTATATTCACTTCTCATGATGATATAATTATCATGTCCACAGTTCACTCACATATTCTTTCTATATTATGTGTCAGTAATTTACGTTCATCTTCCTGATAAAATAAATATCACAACCGTATTTATTCAAAATTCTTTCTTCATATCTTCTATGTTTCAGTTTCGTTTTTACTATCATTCATTTTTTTTATCCATTTTACTCAATCCGTCGTCTAAAGCGTCGATAATTATTATAATTAATTA
Source organism: Glebionis coronaria (assembly GCA_025667525.1). Classification (NCBI taxonomy): domain Eukaryota; kingdom Viridiplantae; phylum Streptophyta; class Magnoliopsida; order Asterales; family Asteraceae; genus Glebionis; species Glebionis coronaria. The sequence goes on along the minus strand of CM046878.1, from coordinate 127,406,100 downwards.
AATAATTATTAGTTAATTTTTATGAAGCGTAAACGTAAAAGTTTTAAATTTCCTCAGTTTGTTCATTTATATAAAAATGTTCAAAATAAATTTGAATTTAATTAACACGATTTTTGTTGATTTATCGAAAATATTTAATAAGATTCGTAAATGGTCGAAATACCTTTGTTTATACTTTGGTCAAAGTTTTCTTATTTGAAAAGCAAAAATTGTCGTTTCAAATTTCAAGTTATGGTTTTAATGGGTTTTCTCAATCTTCTTAAGTTGTCTAAAAGTATACACAAACATTTACCCCTAAACAGATGTTTAGTTAAATTGTTTGTGTATAAGGGAATAATCCCTTAAAATCCTTTGTTAAATCATATTTCTACTTTCTTTTTAGTATAACTCAAAGTCTTAAAAGGGCTCTTAATTTTTGAAGAGTCTATATGCATACATCTTACCATTATTAATCCAACGGTCATTTTATGTAAAGGATTAAGTTTTTAATCCCTAAGCGTTAATGGTTCTAATCTTTGAAAATTCAATATAGCTTCCATTATCTATTAATCACATGGTTAAATCGTGTAAAGAATTAAGTCTTAAGTCTTATGTCAAATATTTAAGGTACATGTTTTCACTGTTCGGCCAATTCAGGGGAATCTATAATTAATTATTAACTCATTCTTATAAACAACCAAATGGTCCTTAATGATCACGAGCATGAATTTATCAATTTACAGCCTACACATGTGATTCACTAGATTTATGAATGCTACATGTGTGTTAGTCAATCCAAACGTCACCACGTGAAACTCATAATATTCATTACAAGTACCGGATGTAGTGATTGGAATAAATAATCTTCTTCGCGGATTCGAAGTTGATGATAACCATGCCGTGGATCAAATCTTTAAAACATACACTAGAACCCTGTAAATAATCAAACAAATCTTCCATTTCGAGTTATGGATATCGCTTTCGATTGTCAATTTACTCAGTCACGGTAATCTATAAATATAAGGAATGATAACACCATAGCTCTTCATGATGACAGGCTTGGTAGAATAAAATCTTTCTCCGACAACTCTTTCAGTTGTACGGTAATTCCTTAAATTCAGATGGTGCTGACGTACAGTGCACAAGCCACAGGTGCAGCACCGGGAATATAATCAATACCAATTTCAACTTGTCTTAATGGCGAAAGTCTAGGTTATTCATCAACAAATACTTACTAAAGTTTCAGATAGTAGGAACATCTTTTAATAAATTAGTATTAGGTTCTTTCTAGATTATAAGATCTATGACTAGTTCACAACCATTCACGGTATAATTTCAAGTCTAAATACAGGATATGGTCATCCATCAAGAATTATTTAGATCACTTTTGATAATCAACATCTTATCTTTTAGGGAAATTCTACTCGAGTTCCCATCAATTAAGACAATATCGTCATGTCATAATCAATCAATCCATTCTACTGGAATTATCAACTTTCCAGTTTCATTACCATTGATAAGATGTGAACTTCTCAAAAGACTAATAATAACTCATAATCCTTCACAAATTCAAGGATATATGGAAACATAACTAACCTTAAAAGAGTAAGGTCAACGCATAATCTACGCGAGAGAATTTCAAATCAGATGCAGACGAAAACATTTAATGAATATGAATATATCCCATGTTTTCATAATTTGAGTACGCATTCGAAAGCTCCTCAGATCGTTACCCAGGTCATTCAAATGAAATCAATTAAAAAAGAAATGATAGGAATGTCGATACATCCAGTCGGGTATCAACACTCGGTAATCAGATACTTTTCCTAAGAATCTCACTACGGGGGAATTGGACAAGAAAGAATTGTCAATTGTCAAATAAGACAATTTCCACAGATGAGTAAATTCGATTCAGAAGAATAGATGCTATAGGCACATATGTAGGTGTCCCTAACACTATGTCCCTATTTTTCACTTCTTGCAGATCTCATAAAATTTAATCCTTCACAATCTTCAAAGAAAATGTAGTGTTTATTCATTAGTTTTATGGTGACTACTAATCAGTCTTGCATGGTCCATTCCAAATTGTATGTAGGCGCGCAACTATATACAATTTCAAGATTAACGATGAAATACCCAGTTCGTCAAAATTTTATCATTATGCTTATAATAAAAACATTTTCTTGTTTAGTTCTTAAATAAGAATCAAAAATAATTTACAAATGTTTTCTTTGTTATGAAAACAATTAAGTTTTCCAAGATGTTTTATGAACAACTTCATTTCGATAACAATCACTTATAAATCTCACTTTGAGTAATCCTTTTAGTGATGAAAATTCAATTTTTCTTAAGGAATACTATTTTATATTTATAAAAACAATGAACGATCTGCAAAAGAGTGATGAAGAGTTGTTCACCAAGAACTAACTACAATCTAATAGGAAATGAGCTTAGCCAAATAATCATGAAGTTCATGATCTCGATGGCACTCAGGAATACAAAGAAAATAATCCACGACGTAACTCAATTCGAGATGAGTACTTGTTCAATGGTTGCATCACTAATGCGAACACTAGGATGAAGCAATAAAAGATAGATAACATCGATACATGTAGGATTTAGCAATCAAAGGTAGTCTTTTCATTAATCACAAACAAGTCAGAATTGTACCGTAACACATTATGTGTCACTATGTCATACAATTCTCAGAACTCATCCTACCAACTGATATCTCAGTTAAGTTAAGGATTATTTTTAAAAGATACCTCAATGATTATTAATCTACAAGAGTCATTAGGTGTTCCACATGTCCCGGAAGATCCATCGGTCCCAATTCAGAAGAAGATTTCTTCAATTTATTTCTTGGACACTGGGCATCCTCGTTAGTGGACAATGGCCTAGGAACAACACTTAACACGAACCTACAATCAATTAAAACCTTAATATTCAATCACAAAACTTATCGACTTCCTCTTAACAATTTCATATTCCATACGGGTTAAATTTTTCTTTTTTTTTTTTTCAAGTTTTAACCAATTTTATACTCAATTCGATATCCTACCTCATTCTCCAATACGTACAACCTTATTCTTTGGCCTTGTAAAGGCAATACAATCTCAATATGAATCAACACTTAATTTCCAATCCTATTAGCTCTTACAACAACAATTATCAAATGAGTCATTAATATGAAATGACTTGATCATTCAACTAGACTTCTCGGAAAGGTAGTAGTGGCATGAGGCTTTTGGGTAATGGTTCCAATAACAGCCTCAAGTGCAACATTCACCCTTTCGATTTAAATTTAAGAATTGGATGACAACGAATCAGATGACATCTTCCTAGGTGGTAATGTTTTGTCAAACTCCACTCTATAAGGAAAGATCGTCATGACATCGATATCAGATTTAATCTCGCCAATTCTTTTCAATATCACAATCAACTAATATCTACATTCTACAAGTATCAACCATTTGTTGGGATCATAAATATCCACAACTTGGTTTAGATCTAGGATAGCTACAATTCCTACGAGAATAGCTTTGATTAATTTACTAGGAGATTTAGGGTTACTTGTGACAATCTACGTCGTATAAATACCTCGTATAAAAATCAAAATAATCATCAAACAATCATGTAATAAGATTACATCATATATATATAATCCAAGTTATATATATATATATATTAAAATAACACTTCTCAGTCTTGGCCTTGTCGGTAACTCGGGAATTCTTCGGCACCGTTATAGTCAAAAGATTTTTAGAAATTTTTAGAAAAATGTTTGTAGTTAAAAGATTTTGAAAAGTTTTATTCAAAACCTTAGTTTTAAAAATCTTTCGTTCTCTATAACGAGAGCTCTGATACCAAACTGTAACACCCCTAAATTTATACAACTTAGTACAGCGGAAGACTAGTTGGTGTTACGGGATAGCACATTACTCACATCATAAACAACGCATAAAAATCGCGTCGTTTATTAATAAAGCATTTCCATTCATAAATATCAAAGTTACATCGGTCCCAAGTCATTATATTTCATACAAAGTTTTACAAAGTGTTTGAATGGAAAATATTGTTTAAGTGCGGGCCATGAATTCTTGTCTTCTTCCCGAGAATTACCTTCAAGTACCTGAGATAAAACATGTTAAAAGAAAAGGCCAGCGATAACGCCGAGTGAATTCATAGAGTTTAATAAATTCCATCAATATAACTTTGGTATAAAATTAGTACCAAAAATCAATTCGTACAAATCATTGTAATAGGCCGTAAAATAGCCAAAATCATTTTATACAAATCTTTGTAATAGGCCATAAAATAGCCAAAGTCATTTTATACAAATCCTTATCGAAAATCATAATATAGGCATTTGCCTTAAAAATTATTATACGAGCCAATGTCGTAAAAACATCATACAATACGTCTTATGACGTTGTATGAAAATAAAAACCGTTATATGAATATGGTTATGAAAACCAAAACACAAACATAATATCAATAGTATGACCCAGTATTGCTAGTCAGGCAATACATCGTAATTCGGAGCGTCTAGTAGTATTTCGTTAGTTTTTGGATTATTATAAGCCGCATGACATTGTTACCTTACTAAACCAACAACGGGTAGCTAACCCGATACAAATTTTGCCCATCTAAAGTAGTGTGTCGTCACAAAGGTCACGCTATGGAAATCTTCTCATACATAAATTCGCTTACCAATCAATGTGGCACGACGGGGGTCAACCGTCAAGGCGCGAACTGGGGCGATCGTCCCCAAATAGTACTATTAAATGCATAAGCGTCTACCAAATCCCGGTAGTTCACAATTCATGCTAATGGGACTTTTAGTGACATAACCTAACTTTAATAATCCATTTTTATTTCATCTATCGGGTCCTTTAATCATTTATCGGGTCATACAATCGGGTCATTCAATCATTCGGGTCCAAATCAATAAACGAACAATCGGGACAAATGGTGTCCTATTTTATAAAAACTAACATGTTATCTCCCTCGCGGGTTTATAAAACATTTATACAAGCATTTAAAAGAGTGCGAGGCTATGAACTCACGTTGATGTGGGAAGGCGAGTTATCGGCAATTCGGACGTACGGTACGTGCTTCATTCACGGAAACCTAGACAAATAATACTTGTCTTAGACTCATGTCCAATGACTTTATAAAAATAACAATTATGTATACATATGATGATTATATATATATGATGATCAAGTGGGTTTACATATTCTCGTTTACTCATTTTAGTGTTATATGTCGATAACTTTTGTACTAGTTTACTAGTTTCACCTATTTTCGTGTTTTAAGTCCAATAAACTTATTATAAGTTCTTTAACTTGTTTTAATCCCTTTTATACCTATATTATCAGTATGTATACTTTCCATGTTGGGCCCAAATGGGTTAAGCCCAATAAGTTCTTTTTACAAGTTTTTATCTTATTTAGTCCAATTATTAGTCCAATATGCTTAATTAGCTCGTAAATGTCCGTATTTCTTATAGTTCGGGTTGTATCGGTTTTTACTTGTATTAGATACTTATATATATCAGTATATGACTTTTATAAACTTTACATTAGACGGGCTTGGTCGTCTAAGTTTTATTTGGCGAAAAACGTTAATTTTACGGCGATAGCCGAAAAAGTCGTAAAAATCAAGTTTATAGTTTTTATGACTTATAAATATTATTTCATTACCATTTATATAATTTATCCATCTAATTAACCTTTTATATATTTATATAAATAAGTTTTATAAGTTAGTGGGTTTTTATTTTTACATTTTATACATTAAAATGTGAGTGCTTATATAATAATAATAAACATTAATTCCAAAAATCTGATTTTTATCTTCATTTTCACCAAAACTGCCATATCTTAAGTTCTATATGGAGATAGAAATTCAAATTTTTATCACATAAACTACATAATATGTGCTCCATTTAACTCTTCTATAGCTACTGTTGAATCATCTTTTAAGTATTTTCTAAAAATCGTCCAAAACAGAAACCTCAGATTTATACCCTAAACTTGTTTTGATCATATCTCACTCATTACAATGATTCCATTGCATGGCCAACTCTCACATGTGTAAAAGACCCATAGATTACTGTAAATCCATTCTACTTCATCATTTTATCAGTTTACCATATGGTTCTTTACTGTTTTTATACAGCCTATCATTTAAACAAGATTTACCCATTTTTACTTATAGTTTTTCATCTTTTTATCCATGATTATCAACACCAAATCCCCACACAATATTTTTATCATCATATAATCATCATAAACATATACAAAAGGAAATAAAATACATGATTACATAACCAAAAATAACAAGAGGATGAGGAGGACAATCTTTATACCACCATGATGATGTAGGTTGATCAAAACATGGATTTTGATGGAGATACTTGTGATGCACCAAGACCTTCTTCATGACCACCAATCTTCATAACTCCTTGTGGAAAATCAGCGCTACTACTCCATGAAAACTCTTCCTTGGATGTTATAAGCACCACCAATCAATAGGGTTTCAAAGTGGCTTCAACATATGTGTAAATAACACATGATTTTGTGGTGGATTTTTGATCAAATGAGGGTTTTGAGTGGGATGAGGGACGGCTCAAAGAGAGAGTAGAGAGGAAATATTGGATGGTTTGCATGTTGCAAATGGTGGAAAAAGGAGTTGGCTAGTGGTTTTGTTTCAAGATGTGCTTAACTTGTAAGCAAAAATGGACAAGTGTGTACTTGTTTATGAGGTTGTGACACCTCATGGTTTATGTAGCTTCTTTAGGCCGGTTTTGGAGTGGGGGTGGGACAAGTGTCCCACTTGTGTCATCCCCATTTATTTACGGGTACTCCTCGATTCTAGTTTCCTCGATTTGCGTGCCCTCGGGTCGTTTTACGAAAAACGTTTTTATAAATTATGATTCAACGTCACAAAACGAATCCAATAAAAATTGTTTCATCAAAAACGGAGTTCGAAAACGTAAATACGTAATCCTAAGGTTTCCGGTTTAGTCGTAAAGGACGTTAAAATAAAATCGTAAGTCCTAATATCTTCTCGTAAATTTGTGAGTTTATGAATCAACACAAATTTAAAACTACAAAATAATATTCACGGATAAATTTATTTTTCTGAAATGTCGGACTGTCACCAAAGACGGTGTATGTAAACGTAAGCACGTAACGTAGAATCCTCCGGTTTAGACGTAGTCGATGCTACTTCAAGACGTAAATCCAAATTTCTTCCCAAAAATAAGTGAGTTCATATTGTATCATTAAAATAATATTTTCAAATAATATTTGAGAATAAAATATCAACCATAAATTGACGGATTGTCACAAATGACCTCTCTTTAAAGGAGATTGTTAGCAAGCTTTCAAGATGTTGCATAGTGTGAGTATGTCGATGAAGACACAAGATCGCAAGATGGCAAAGACAAGTCAAGGATGATTTGAAGATCTCAAGATTAAAAGACAAAGTCTAAAAACAACTACAAAGGCTCAAAGATCACAGCATGAAGGAACAAGACTACTATTACACGTTCAAGACTCAGTTATGGTGAGATTAGTAATCTTTACAAATCTTCAAATGACGAAGGGGAATGACCTCTCATTGGGGGAGATTGTTAGCCTCAAAATATTGAGTCAAACAAAATGATCGGTCATAGGTTTACTAAGTATCGTTTATTAGAACGTTGTAATAGGTAGTATAATAGTCGTGACAATATGGGATTGATGGCTAGCTTAAAAGGCCTCTTTCAAGGTACTAAGCATTTATTCAAGCCCGACCTAAACAATATAGTACATAGAAAGCCCACATGAAGGCGGACTATATAAAGCCCTTCCTAGCATGTTAGGAAGGGTTGGCCATTTCATTTTCTTAATCTAATCCTCCCTAAGTTTCACACACTTCTCTCTACTTTATCTCTCTAAAATTCATCTCGTTTTCTTCTCTAATTCGTGTATAATCATCATATAATATGGAACAACAATAAAGTTGAAGCAGGTCCTCTTACGCTAACTGATGCCATTGCCAGAATTGATATTGTCCGAGAACTCACATCCTTGAAGGCATTAAGGTCTTGGATCTTTGTCAAAAGGCCAAGGTTAGATAAGTTGTTGATGGTGATGAGAATTCACATTTCTTCCATGCAATGCTTAACTCCAAATTAAATCATTCAAGAATTAATAAGTTAAATATTCTTGGGTCATGGATTAAAAATCCCGTTTTGATCAAGAACCACATCCACCAGTTTTACGAGTCGAAATTTAAAGAGACCAGCAACCGTAGACCATCTTTCACTAGCAATCTCTTCAAGCACATTTCATTAGAAGAATGTTCTCTTCTTGACCGTACCATCACCATTCAAGAGATCAAAGACGCAATTTGGGATCGGGGTGGGGAAAACGCGTCGGGTCCGGATGGTTTCACTTTTAAATTCATTAAAAACCATTGGGAGATCATTAAAGATGACATGTTTGCTTACGTTAAAGCATTTGATAACACAACCTACATTCCTGTCGGTTGTAACTCTTCCTTTATCACCCTTATCCCCAAAATAGATGATCAACTCACTATTGGGGAAATTCGGCCTATTAGTCTTATCGGGTGTCAATACGAAATTATCGCCAAGATCCTTGCTAACCGTCTTTCCCTTTTCATTCCTTCGGTAATTGGTGAGGTGCAAATGGCATACATAAAAGGGCGCCAAATCATTGATGGACCTCTTATTGTTGATGAAATCATCTCTTGGGCAAAAAGGTATAAGAAACGTCTTATGTTTCTCAAGGTCGACTTTGAAAAGGCTTTTGACTAATTTAATTTGTCTTTCTTGTTCTCTATTATGGAACAAATAAGGTTTAGCCGCAAATGGAGGACTTGGATCTCGTCTTGTCTCAAGTCTTTTGCATCAGTTCATGTAAATGGCTCACCAACAAAGGAATTCAAAGTTGAAATGGTCTTCGACAAGGTGACCCCCTCTCACCATTTCTCTTTATCATTGCAATTGAAGCTCCTAATGTTTCCCTCTTGAACGCTTGTAAAAACAACATCTTTCATGGAGCCAAAGTGGGTAAAGACAACATTTGTGTTTCACACCTTCAGTTTACAGACGATGCACTAATTATGGGTGAATTGTCATGGTTAAATGCAATGAACTTATCTAGAATTTTAACTTGCTTTAACCTTGCTTCTGGTCTCAAAATTAGCTTCCATAAGAGTAAGCTTTATGGCGTTGGCGTGACCAATTTCGAAGTTAACTCTCTTGCATCTATGATAGGTTGCCTTCCTTCTAACTTTCCATGCACCTACTTGGGTCTCCCAATAGTTAGGAATATGTCCAGGTGTTATAATTGGGGCATTCTTGTTGACAATTTCAATAAGAGACTCTCTAACTCGAAAGCAATGTCCCTTCCTTTTGGAGGAAGATTTACTCTCATCAAGTCCGTCCTTGGTAGTCTTGGTGTCTATTATTTTTCCACCTTTAAAGCTCCCATAAAAAAACTTAATAAGCTTGAATGCATTAGAAGAAAATTCTTCTAGGGTGGGAATACAGATGAGAATAAAATTGCTTGGATTGCTTAGGACAAAGCAACTTCTTCTATATTAAACGGAGGTCTTGGCATTGGTACCCTCAAGTATTGTAACCTTGCTATGCTTAGTAAATGGTGGTGGAGATTTTGCACCGAAAATAATGCTTTTTGGTGTAAAAGCATTCGTTCTATTCATGGTGTAGATGGTGGGCTAAATGATGCATCCTTAATCAAATCTAAATCGAGTCCATGGTATCCTATTGCCATGTCAAAAGACGATCTTAACAAGATTGGAATTGACTTACCTTCAATTTTCAAGAAAAATATTGGTAACGGTTGTAGTACTCAGTTTTGGCTTGATACTTAGCTTGGAGGATCGCACCTTAAAGACACATTTCCAAGATTATTTCAGTTGGATTCTAACCCGCCTTGCTTGGTTTGTAACCGTTTTCCAACCTTTCAGCCTCTAACCCACATGCCTGCTGCTCTTGATCATTCTGCCCTTGTCTCCACACCCCCTGTATGTCTGATCTTTAATTGGGCATGGATCATGCTCATTCGGTCGAGTATAAGGCTTTGTGAGCTTTCAGAATTATGTAGTCTTGTGGCCCACCTCCGTCTATCTGATAATAGTGATTCGTGGGAATGTATTGGTGATTACTCTAGAGCTCTTACTGTAAAAAGGGATGCGCTCCTACATAAACCAAAAGCTTCTTACATTTCAGGTACCCCTACTAGATGGAACAAACTCCTCCCTATAAAAGTCAATATCTTCACATGGAGAACTACAAACAAGCGACTCCCCACGAGAGCTAATCTTGATTATTGAGGAATTGATCTAGATAGTGTTCACTGCCCCATTTGTGATGATTCAATTGAAACCGAAGACCATATTTTTGCTTCATGTTCTATTGCTAAGGACACATGGAAACGCGTTGTGGACTGGTGGAACATTTTGAGCATGACTACAACTAATCTTCTCGAAGGAATAAACCTCGCTGATAGAGTCCCCCTTCCTACCGCCTCCATCAGATTCTTTGACGTAGTCGTTCAAACTACTCACTGGCTACTTTGGAAGTTCCATAATAAGACGAATTTTGCAACAAAAAAACCCAATAAGCAGCTTATCATTGATTATGTAAAATTGTCCTCATTTATTTAGATCACAAGTAGAAAAAAAGGTTTATGTTAAGTGGGTAGAGTGGATATGTAATCCTTGTAACGCTCTATCCTATTGTTTGTAACTTCTTCTAGCTTCTTGCTAGTTTTTTAATCTTATATTCTCTTGCCGTTAAACCTTTTGCCAAATGAATAAAGTTTTGATAATTTGAAGTTACCTGATGAATTAATTAACAAGTTTCAACTTGAAGAATAGGAAACAATACAAAACTTTGACTTAATTAACATGTACTGTAATAATCTAAAGATACATTATATGTTATAACTTGAAGAATAAGCAACAATGCAGTTTTTTTTGAACGACAGTGATATATTAAAACCTAGCAAGAAGCTAGAAGAAAATTAAAAACTAAAAACCATGTTAGGGAGGTACAACTACCGATCCCATGACATCTTACGTTTCTTGCGTCTATTACTAACCCAAAAATAAGATAACGATTGAATATCATCAAAAATGTCATCCTTGTGAGGCTTACTCGTTCCAAAAATGAGCTTATTACGAAAGCTCCATATAGTCCAGAAAGCAACCATAATAACTGCATCAAATACCTGTTTGGACTCAACATTGAGAGCAACATCATCAGCCCAAGTAACTATTGATTTGCACGTCATCTCCATTAGGGTATTCACCCCCCACCAAACAGCGATCTTATGCCAAATAGGACACAATTATGGACAAGAAGAAAACAAGTGCTCTATAGATTCTCCTTTCAGCATACATACCGAACATAGCAAAGTATCCAGGTTAATACTCTTATCTCTCAAATTCAGTCGAGTAGGAATTCTATCTCTGAAAATACGCCACAACAATATATTAAGTTTCCTAGGGACCAACTTGTTCAACCTAGTAGGAGCCCCGGAAGAACCTAATAAAAACGAGTCCAAACATGTTCTTAGAGAAGAGACAGAAAAGACACCCAACTCATCTAAATCCCACACAACACGATTTGGAGCTTCAGAGAAAATGACCTCGTGAAGGTTGCCTTGTAAGGTGATCCGTTGCGAATATGAAATGCCACATCTCGGTTCTCTCCTAAACGCAACCAAAAGTTTCTCCAATGAATTTCTTTCTACATCCTTAGCATCAGGGTCAGGATCCAATGGGAAAAGCCTCGGAAATTGTTCCATGAGAGGACGATCACCGAGCCAATGGTCTCGCCAAAAGGAAGTATTATCTTCGATCCCTACTTTGACCCTATAAAGGTTATCAATGTGAAAACCGTTTGACTCCAGATGCTCCATAGCCCGACCGATGTTAACGCACGGACTCGTGGCTCGAAACCGAGAGGATGGCCGAGAACCCCCTTCCGGATGAAAACCGTGAATGGAAGTCACAAGACGCGCCCATAAAGCATTATGATTATTCTTAAATCTCCATATCCATTTGAACAAAAGCGCCTTATTAAAGGCAGTAAGACTCCCCACCCCGAGACCACCAGAATCACGAGAAGAAAGGACCCTGTTCCAAGCAATACAATGTAATTTTCTCTCCCCCAAATCAGCGCCCCAAAAAGAAACGGGCCCTTAAAGATTCAAGCCATTTGAGAATCGTTGAAGGGACCTTATAAATAGACATATAATAAATAGCCAAACTACCCATGACAGACTTTAACAATGTTAGTCAGCCTCCAATAGATAAAAGTTTAGCCTTCCAATGAGATAACTTCTTATTGAATTTATCAGTTATCGACTTCCAAGAATCGATACGGTTCATGTTGCACCTCACAGGAACCCCAGATAAATGAATGGAAGACGAATCGCACAACAACCAATCATCTCAGCTATTTGTTGAGCTTCACTAAGATGAACACCTACCCCAGTTATCATACTTTTGTTTAAGTTAATTTTTAGACTAAAAGCTAGTTGAAAAACCCGCAACATTTGAATAATACACCTCGCATTTTGAACCCCCCAGTCACATAAAAGAATAGCATCATCTGCATACAAAAGATGAGAAACCCGGATGTCTAATGAGCCTACCGACATCCCCTGAAACATGCCATCCCGACACGCCTCCAAAATACCAACATGGAACCCTTCGATAGCAAGAACAAATAGGAAGGGAGACAAAGGATCACCCTGCCTAAGTCCTCGTTGAACATCAAATTCCTCCGTAGGAGCTCCATTTAGAAGCACCGAAGCTCTAGAAGAGGTGAGAGTTGCTTTCACCCAAGCAATCCAATTAGCACTGAATCCCATCTCGTTCATGACTTCAAAAAGAAATTCCCGTGACAGAGAGTCATACGCTTTCTCAAAATCTACCTTAAACACCATAAGTTTTCTTCAGGTAGCGTTGAAATGGGATAAAATCTCACTTAGCATCATAGGGCCATCAAGAATATGTCTGCCTTTGATAAAAGCTGATTGTTTAGGACTAACAATCGAATCAATCACTAAGGCCAATCTATTAGCAAGAAGTTTCCCGATGATTTTATATTGGCACCCAATAAGACTAATAGGTTGAAAGTCAGAAGTAAATCTCGGGTTGTTGACTTTTGGAATAAGAGCAATAAATGAAGGGTTACACCTACGAGGGATAACCCTACGCTTTTGGAAGCAAAGAAAGACTATCAACGGAAGAAGGTAGTTGGATATGCACAGATTTCACTATAGGAAACTTCAACAAAGAGCGATATGCTGCACAAAAGGGCCCTGCCAGAGCATCAGTATCGGAGGCTTCAAATTCCCGATTGAGAATCTCAACAACAGGATCAGTGAGGTCAGTAAAGGAAATGGTGTTCACTTGAGAGACTATCCGGTTGAAACGTTTGGAAACAAGTTTGAAAACGCATAAGATCTTTAGATCGATTAATTTGTCTAAAATTTAGAGAACCATTTCATCTGGTAAACTTCTTAATGAACATGAATCAACTGATGCGTGAGATTTCTTGATATTCCTCATTCTTAAAATAGTCTCTGTGTTTATGCAATGTCGCCTGAAACAAAATTTATGGTAAAAACACACAGGTTAATTGACATAGTGTTTTGAAAGTGATTATCATATAAAATATCGAAAACATTAATTAACTCAAACAAAACAAAGTAAATGCTGAAGTTGAAGTTAAAAATGACATGCTTCTGTTTGCTATCCACTGTTTTGGAAAATTCATTCATCTAACCACTAAAAAACAAAAGAAACAAACTTATATATTGTCGAATCATATATAAACATATGATACTTTTATTCTTTTCTATTATAATTATACTTATATACAAGAGAAACCCAGCCCGGTTCATGTTTGGTAAACTGACACGTAAACCTCATGCTCCAGGGATCCACCATTTTGAAGTTTAGGGGGTGTTTCGTTTCGCTTATATAATGTAAGCCCATTTCGGCTTATATAACATAAGCCTCAATTTTGTGGCTTATGTGGAGGTTTATGGGTTTATTTAAGTTTATTATATAATGATAAACTTATATAAGCCCCTAAGTCTCAAAATAAGCCACAAAAATAGGGCTTACGTCATATAAGCCGAAAATAAGCCATATTGCGGCTTATATTTCACAAACCCTAAATTTTTAAGCTTATTGGTGACTTGTGGGCTTATATAAGTTTATTACAATATATTATAACAAACTTAGATAAGCCTATAAGTCTCCAAATAAGCCACAAAATTGAGGGTTATGTTATATAAGCCGAAATAGGCTAACATTATATAAGCTAAAACATACAGCCCCTTAGATTATGTGGCTCGGGTTTGGTGATTCCCAGGATTTTAAGCAAACCCAAAACACTATTTCCTAAAGTACTTAACTTTAAGAAAAAAAAAGCAATCCCAAACATCCCTTAATTCAAGAAAATTAAACAGAATAAAAAGTAGTATATTTCTTCACCAAATGAAGGAGCTTAAAATTACGGACTATGATTGTATATAACATTTGGGGGGTGTTTGGGATTGCTTAAAATCTTTTGAAATGATAGATATAACAATATTAATAATATATGCAGTTAGAAAGGGGGGTTTGGTTAAGTAGGTACCTATAAAGAACAAGCTACTACCATCATCTGCTGCTGCTACCGTTCCAGTGAAAGTTAGACGATATGACTGCTTATTAGGGGTTGTTTATGTGGGCTTACTATTACTGTAAAATAATAGTTTCAGCATATATTTTGTTTTGGTCTTTGATTCGAGGTTTTTGATTATTACGGCTGCTTCAATTGATTCGGTTCAATCAGTCTTATCAAATACTCCAAAATACTCTAAAAACCAGCTTGGATCAGACCGAAACAGATTATTTTGGTCCGGTCTTAATATGAGGTTTTGAATCATTTTCTCTCAGATTTGGTTTTGGTCGGATTAGTCTGATACGAGCTCATGCTCAACCCTGCTGCAATTAGGGGTGTCTACTTGACCCGAATCTGATTCAAACCATAACCCGAATAAGCTTATTTGGATCGGGTCACTCGGGTTCAAAAGCGTATTCGGGTCAATTCGGGTTGACCTGAATTGACTCGAGTCCTAATTAGGCTCAGTTTCGGGTTTATATTTTTTAGCCTTGACCCGAACTGACCTGACGTGATTTGACCCGAACCCGACCAACCTGACTTCACCCAATTGTATTAATAGTTAAATAAGCCACTTTTTAAACTTTTTCTTTATATTCAGGTTGATCCGGCCCGAATTTACCTAAACTCGAGTTCTAATTAGACTCAGGTTCAGATATAACTTTTTTAGCCTCAACTCGAGTTAACCCGACCCAAGTTCACCCGATCCGAGTTGCCTCGAATCCGACCAGGTCAAACCAAATCACACCCCTAGCTACAATAATCTATCTTGGATAGAATATTAAAAATAACTCTTTTGAATGTGGGTTTGTATGATCGAACAACTTTATGTACGGGTTTCAAGTAAGGCTGCAATCAAGTCAAGCTTTTATCAAGAAACTCGAGCTCGAGCTCGAGCTTGGTTCGATCAAGCCAAGCTTTTATCAAGCTCAAGCCTAAAAAATAGCTTGAAACATATTTCAAGCTCAAGCTTTTAATAGTTTGGCTCGAACTCTTATCAAGCTTTTTCAAGTTTTATTAAAATGTGTTTTATGATAAATTTATATAAGAAACTTATGGTTAATTTGAGTATTCACTTAATTATAAGAGCTTATTTCATAAATGAATAATATATTCTTGAATGTTTTTTTAACTTTGATTAAATTTAAAATACGATGAGCTAAATTATAAATTTGAGTATAAACTTATAAGCTTGAGCTTCGTTAATTTGCGCTTAACTTATAAGTTAATAATCAAATAATATATTCTTGAATGTTTTTTAACTTTGATTAAATTTAAAATACGACGAGCTAAATTATAAATTTGAGTATTAACTTATAAACTTATCGTTAATTTGAGTATTAACTTATAAGCTTGAGCTTGGTTCCAAACAACAACAAACGAATAAAGACTTGAAACAATAGGTGTAATCGAGTAAAGACGAGCTTAAGCTTTATAGTGCTTGAGCTTGGTTCGAAAAAATAATTATAAGTCTGAAATGTTAAAGCTTGACAAACTATCAAGCCAAGCTCAAACTTATAATTGTTTTTTCGAACCAAGCTCAAGCATTATAAAGATTGAGCTCGGCTTTACTCGATTACACCTCTAGTTTCAAGTTTTTATTCGTTTGTTGTTGTTTGGAAAAAAAATAAAACAAAATTAGTCTCTATATTATAGAGGAGAATGCATTTCTATAGTAACCCCCTCACAATCGAATAAACAAGTATTTCTCCTCACTCACATCCTCCCCCATTTCTACAGTGCAAAACACACACTTCTCTCTACTCTCACACACACATTCCTTCCCGTTCCTCTCTCCGTTTTGCCCCGTTCTTGCCCCTTCTTAATTAGGTTTTTTTGGGTTGTGGTGGTGACCCTCCTTGCCCCTTCTTAATTGAGTAATTGGCCCTTCATGGTTGCCTCTTCGCTGCATTAATTGTGGATTGATGAAAAAAAACACCCCAATAATATAACACACACACACACACACTCTTAAAACGATCTATTTTTGATCGGTTTTCTGATTCTAATCTACACGATATATTGGTTTCATTGGTTTTGATCTATATATTGGTTTCATTGGTTTCGATCTAACCCACCATCCCGTTCATTGCCGCTGTATATGCTGGGTAGTGATTATTCGTTTCCGCTATATATGTCGTATAGCGGATGTGATTGTTGATTGAAAAAATGGTACTTTCGTTTGATCATTTAAGCTGACTCGAATGAGGTAATGCCCAGGTTGTAAATTAAGATGGTGTTTGTGAGACGGTTACTGTAGAAATGCATTCTCCTCTATAATATAGAGACTAATTGGTGTTTCTATGTGTTAATGGCCTTTAAAGCTCCGATTTTTAACTTATGATTTGCTGACGCGATTGTTTAGAACGCGTGGGGACGGCTGATGATTATACCAGCGAATCAATAATGGAATTTATGTGGTGGTTTTGGGTTTCTGATTGATTCATATGGTTTCTCAAATTTGGGATCCTCCAGAAACATATAACAGGTATAAATTCTTTCTATCAAAGTTTAAATAGAATAGAAATTTGATTCGACCCTCTTTTGGGGGTTTTCTAATTAGAGATTTATATCCATTTTCTTTTTTACCTTTGTGAGAGGAGATTAGTTTATTTGTGGGCTGTGAGAGGGTCCTGTTGATAAGGTTTTGTGATTGGCCTATATTATTAATAGATTAATAATAATATGCTTGCAAACATTACCCTATGCCAATGCTTTAGTTTACTTTTGGCGCGCCTGTGCTTCGTTGCCACTACGGTAGCCACGGCCGTCTCATTTGTTGCCGCTGTTGATGTCGGCCGATGATAGGGTCACTTATTTTGTGGTAGGGCAACCTATGTTCTTTTACACAACTATCGCTTCGTTGCCGCCTTTGCCGGCATGCGATGATAGCCACGGTGGCAACATTGATATTCTGCTTTGGCATTCATGACTTTTGTTCTTTTATATGGATGGATAGTAGATAATTTAAAGAGGGACTTTTGCTTATGACTAAAATGAATTGAAATCGAACCATATCTTCGTGTGGCAACACACGTACGTAAAACGGTAACATAAATAAGACTTTGATGAGAATCGTGGCCGTGGCGGGGCACAGTGGCGGACGCAGAAAATTGAATAGTGGGGGGCAAATTTTTTTTACAATAACAAAGTAAAAATATTTAGAATCCAAATAAAAAACCAAATATTTTAACTTAAAAATAGAGGATTTTTAGGCTTTAGAGTGTCAAAGTCAGATTTTAATATGTGAGTGGGGGCAATTCGTGTTTTGAATGGGGGGCATTTGAAAAAAACTGTTAAAATCAAAGAAAATTACACTGTAATCGCGTCGTTTTGATCAAGCTATGGGGGGGCGCCGCCACCCCAGACCTAACACATAGGTCCGCCCCTGGCGGGGCACCTATGTGGTTGCAGCCATAGCCATCGCCTCACAAATGACCATGCTGTTTGTGGTTTTGTTTTGCTATTTGCTTTATCGTCCCATATTACATTTGCAGGCTTAGCTTGGCAAATCACCATGATGTTTGTGGTTTGGTTTCGGTGTTCGGTTTGTTGTGGCATATTAGTTGCTATATTTATCCTCATATGGTGGAATATAAGAGGCAGTGATGAATACTAATAAGTTTTGAGCTGGGACCATTCGAGTCTTGGCGGGGCAATCAATCAGCTTTGCAACCATGTCGAATTTGACCGGTTTTCTTAAATACTAATTAATCTGAGCCTCAACAGTCCGGTATGCATTAGTGTTGAATCGCCTCCAACGATGAATATGAATTTGTAAGTGTATTGGTATAGCGGAGTTGGATATGTTTAATCAGATATGTGGGCGTTTCAATTTGTAAGTGTCCTGGTATAGCGGGGTTAGTTGTGCATCTATTACAACATGCACATCCAAATCCGTTCAAGCAGTGTAAAAGGTTTTTTCGATACAAAATGAACCCAAAACGTACGGTCAATATGGCCGGTGAAATCGCCCCGTATCTTGGCTGGGCATTACGAGGTAGTGTTTCCAGCCATGACAGTCGAATACCCTTTTGTAATACCCGCATGCTTTTACCATGAATAGTACCCTTATGATCGTACGTATAGGATTAAAACTTTCCTTATTTAGCACGTGCGTTTCACGATTAGGAAATTACAAGTATTACGTACGTGTTAGTACACGATAAGTATTTTATACGTATTAATGCACAATAATTATTTCAACAATAATTATAATCACGAACATACGAACAGGAAATCATGAACGTAAATAATCACGAGCTTAATATTATGTATTTACGTATATTTATTACGAGTACGTACAAAATATATTACGACACGAACAATAACTAAATAAAACATGTGAACACGACACGAGAACACGCAATATTTTAGAACACGAAAAACATCGGGTTTCCCCTTGGTGGGCCCATGTAGCCGCGTCACACACACAAGGAAGTTGGGGGCCCACAAGCCCATTTTTGGTTTAATTAATAAAAACTAAAACTACAGAGTTTTCATAAAAATAGTTTTACATAAAAAATTACAAACCCTAGCTCCTTGGGACCCCATAGCCGCGACACCTACACAAGACAAAGGGGAATTCGATTTTGATTTTTGGATCTTGGATAATTGGTTCATGTTCGTGTTATTTTCGATCACACGTCAAGGTAAAACACAAAACCTTAATCTTTAATCTTTTATTTAATTATGTTTATGATTAGATCTATAGAAACATATAAATCATGTTATGGGATTAATTAAAACATGAAAAAGGGGGTTTTGTTTGGGTTCGACAGCCAACCGAGAGTCAAAGACTCTCGGTGTCCCTTGTTAACCACAACCGAGACCCCTATGGGGCTCGACGCAGCAGCAAGCACCACTGTCTTGCGCTGGTGGTTGTTTGTGTCGGACGAGGGAGCAGCGAGGCAGCGGCAACAGCCGCCGCCGCAGCTACGGCTATGGGTGGGGTTTTGGTTCGGGCCGGTTCACGGGTTTACGGGTCCGGTTCATGACATGTTTAGTTTTAAAACACGGGTTCGGTTCACGAGTTATTTTTCAAGATTAATTATTTATATTTACAAGTTAAATAATTACAAGATTAATTAAATTAATTTAACATGCTAGGTAATTAATTTAATTTGGACATGACTTAGGTTATATTATTATTAATAATAATACATGATTTTAAACTAAGTATTTTTATTAGTTAATTTAGACATAGAAATTAATTAATTATTAAAACATGACTTATAATTAATTAATTTTCATGACTTAGGTTATATTAATAATAAATACTAATACATGTTTTAACCTAAGTATTATTACCTTTTATTTAATTAAATCATGTTATATTTAATTAAATCTTATAACCTATAGTTTATTTAATCTACATATAATAATTAATAAACTATATTATATATCACACGACTTAGAATATTAATCAGTAAAACTTAAGCTTATATATTATTAGCTTAATAATCCAGCTTATTTCTAAATATGAAAACTTTCTATTTTTAGAAACTTATTTAATTAAGGCAGCTAATCTATTTATGGAAACGTTCTATTTTTAGAAACATATTTAATTAAGGCAGCTAATCTATTTTGGAAACTTTCTATTTTTGGAAACTTTCTATTTTTGGAAACTTTCTATTTCAGGAAACCTACTATTTTTAGAAAGTTACTTATTATTACACAACAAGTATAATAATACAAGAAATACAAGTAAGACTTAATCAGAATAGACAGAATACATGATAAACACAGTAGAAAGCTAAAATCAGTAAAACAAGACATGAACATATAAAACAAGCTAATACATAATATAAAACCAGTTACGTAGTCAGTGATCAGATACGTATACACATATATTATTTATGTAGCATTAGTGATATCGAAGTAGGACTCTCTTCCGTTCGTCTTCTTCGTTCACTGGACACAAGGTACGGATTCTCCGTCCTTTCAGTATGGACATTCTTCCTTATTAGGAATCCCCGTATGCAGCCAACTTTTTTCCCCAGTATATGTTTTATATGTTTTGATTGCTTATGTTCAATTAGATACCTAAAGCCATATACATGCATGACCAGGTTCACCTAGTTATGGAGGTACCATAACCATAACACTAGAGGCACCAGTGTTACGACTCCACCACGACGGAGTGATAGCTCGTGGCGTCCCTTCAACTTTTGGCCATATTATTATTATTATCATGTGGGGCTTATGGGTGCATCCTAGGTTACATGTTTCAGCAGATTATTCAGGTGAATATGGTGTGTACCTTGCATCCTTCACAATGAGCTGATCCCTCCTACCCAAAAACTTAAATTTAAATTAGAGGCAGCCCCTCTAATTTACATGACGAGGTCACCCCTCCTAGTATTCATGCACATTGATATTTCATGACCTATATTGGCTAAATGGTAAACATGTTAAACAATTTTTATAAGATAAACATAAGGCTTTTCAAACTATAGAACCAGTTTTACTAAGATGTACCAGGTTATTCGGGACTTAGTCTTTTCCGCTGATTTATTGCTTATATGCTTATATTATTCATGCTTTACTTGTATATCCGTGCACTGAGCGTTATGCTCAGCCCTTTTTCCTTTCATGTTCCCAAAACGGCAGGTACTCAAGGACGCTCGTAGACTTTAAGCGTACGTGCATATGGATTGGAAGCTTCCTAGCCTTCATTACTTTATGCGTTTCATTATACTTTGATACTCATTTCCATGGACATTGTTTAGTCCTTTTCATTTACAGTACTTATGTTTGTGTGTGATGAGTTCTACTTTTGGGATACCGATGTTTGTTTCCGGTATTTCCTTTATGGTCATGTGATGTTTTATACATTTATCCTTGTATGCTTTGATGACACGTCATAATCACGCATGACATTCCATTTACCAAAATGAGGTGTTACAATTATGGTATCAGAGCCAAGGCTTCGACCTATAGGCTCTCAAAACACGACCTGTGATTAGTGGGTAGTCGCTATGGTCTTCCTAGAACTGACAGTCGGTTTTCATGCATTCATCATTTTCATGCATACATATATGTCATTGTCGCAGGTTTATGACTAAGTAATGGTTGGTACAGGACTGACCCTATTTAGTCGCATGTGCTTTTGTCGAAACTTTTAAATTTGGGACCGACCCATTGGCGTCCCCTCGCCATGTCTTTTGTTTTGGGTGAACTGACCATAGGTGTTCACTCTCGTGCATATAAAAGTTTTCATAAAACTGCATCATGCATTCATGTACTAGTTTTCTTGCATAAAATTTTTCTCATGATTTATTGGTATAATTTTTTTTCATGTATATATTTTATGTTTTGATCAATTTAATCATGTATTTTTATGTTATACTGTCAGATGGTTCTCACACGCGAGCAGGAACAACTCAATGTAGCAATCCAAGCTGCAATGCAAGCTATGCTTCCTCAGTTGAGGAATGAAATCAGGGCTGAAGTACAGGCTGCCAACAATCAGCAGCAACACCCAGTACCTCCTCCAGCAACATTGGTCACATGGATGGAGAGATTCAATAAGCTACGCCCTCGAGCTTTCGAGAGAACAGATAGCCCCAGTGAAGCTGAAAGCTGGTTGGCTCCCATTAAGAAGATCTTCGATGCCATGGGTTGTGACCCCGTTTTCAAGTCGAGGTTGGCCTGCTCCCGGTTCAAAGGTGATGTGTTATCATGGTGGACGACACTGAAACAGTCTGAGGGAGGTGATGCTTGGGTGGCTGGTTTAACTTGGGCTCAGTTCAGGGATTTGCTGATGTGACAGTTCTTTCCCAAGGCTGAGCAAGACAAGTTGAAGAGAGAGTACCATGGAATCCGACAGAGAGCTGGGGAGAATAGCAACGAGTTCATGAAGCGCTTTCTTCGCTTGGCTGGTTTTCTTGGTGCAGCAGCAGGTACCCTCGAAGAGAAAGCACACCACTTCCGGTGGGCTCTTCGTACATCGGTCGAAAACAACTTGGTGTGTGCTACGTTCAACACGGTGGCACAAGTGGCCGATGCAGCACGTAAGCTGGAGATGCTGCAGGAAAGAGAAGAGTTCAGGGAAGCAGAGAGACCCGAGAAGAGGTAAACATTTGTGTTCAGCGGTGACCAAACCGTATTATTTCAGCATATTTACATCTCTTTTAAACTGTATCTTCCATGCAGAAGACTGGGGACCGGTCTCAGCCGGCTTGTAAAACCCGCATGCTTTTACCATGAATAGTACCCTTACGATAGTACGTACATGATTAGGACTTTCCTTTTATAACATGGTTACATTTCACGAACAAGAATTACAAGTATTACGTACGTGTTATAACACGATAAGTATTTATTACGTATGAACACACGATAATTATTCCAATAATAATTATAATCACGAACATACGAACATGAAATCATGAAAGTAATTAATCACGAGCTAATATTACCTATGTATATTTATTACGATCACAAATAAATATATTAAGTCACGAACGATAACTAATTAAAAAACGTAAAACACGAACACGAGAACACACTATTATTTTAGACACGGAAAATGTTCGGGTCACCCCATGTGGGCCCCATACCCGCGGACACAACAAGGAAAAGGGGCCAAGCCCATTAAATTTTGCTAAACATGAATTATGGAGAAAGTTATTTTCATTTAACACATTTAGTAAAAACAAGAAAAACCCTAAAAATCTTTTCCTTCTTCCTTTGTCTTTGGCCGCCGGGTTTACATCGCCACAAGGGTGATTCGGGTTTATTTTGGTCTTTGATTTATTGCAAGGATCGTGGTGTGTTCATCCTCATTCGATTCACGTAATTGGTATAACCTTTAACCTTCTTTTATTTTATGTTTTGATTTATTTAATCACATAAAATCATGATGTTTTTAATAAACTATTTAAAAACAAATATAAACATGTTGTAATCATGGGGTTTAAATCAATTTAGGGTTAAGGGGTGTTTGTTTGTTGTGGTCGACGCCTAACCGAGCCCCAAGGGGGTCTCGGCTTGGGTTTACTCGCACCACCGAGACCACTTGGTCTCGGCTTGGTGGTGGTTTGGGTGGTCTCGGGTCACAGCAGCAGCAAGGCAAGGGGAAACCCCGACCTAGGTCGGGGTATGGTGATGTTTACGGGTCCGGTTCATGGGTTTTAAACACGGGTCCGGTTCACATGTTTAGATTTAAAAACACGGTCCGGTTCATGAGTTATTTTTCAAAGTTTATTATTTTTACAAGTTATACTATTTTTACAAGATTTAAATTAAATTAATTAAAAGCATGAACATGATTAATTTAATTTACATGACTTAGGTTATTAATTTTATTTATTAACACATGAATTTTAACCTAAGTATTTGATCTTTTAATTAGACTATATAATTAATTAATTATTAGAACCATGACTTATAATTAATTAATTTCATGACTTAGGTTATATTTTTAATAAATAATAATACATGTTTTAACCTAAGTATTTTACCTTTAATTAATTTAAATTATGTTATATTTAATTAAATACTTTAACCTATAGTTTATTTAATTCACATGAAATAATTAATAAACTATACTATATAATCACATGACTTAGAATATTAATCAGAAAACACTTAAGCTTATATAAATAGCTTAATTATCCAGCTTATATCTAATTATGGAAACTTTCTTTAGAAACTTATTTATTTAAGGCAGCTAATCTATTTATGGAAACTTCCTATTTTTAGAAACTTTTCTATTTTAAGAAGTAATTCTATTTTGCAAACTTTCTATTTTTGGAAACTTTCTATTTTTGGAAACTTTCTATTTTTTGATATTTTCTATTTTTGGTAACTTTCTATTTTTGGAAACTTTCTTTTTAGGAAACCTGCTATTTTTTAGAAAGTTACTTATTATTACACAACAAGTATAATAATACATGAAATACAAGTAATACATAATTAGAATAGACAGAATATATGATAAATACAGTATAAAGCTTAAATCAGTAAAACATGACATGAACATATAAAACAAGCTAAGACATGATATAAAACCAGTTACGTACTCAGTAATCAGATACTTATACACGTATGTATTTATGTAGCGTTAGTGATACCGAAGTAGGACTCTCTTCCGTTCGTCTTCTTCGTTCACTGGACATAAGGTACGGATTCTCCGTCCTTTCAGTATGGACATTCTTTCCGCATTAGGACTTCCCCGTATGCAGCCAACTGTTTTCCCTAGTATATGTTTATATGTTTTGAATTGCTTATGTTTAATTAGAATACCTAAAGCCATATACATGCATGACCAGTTTCACCTAGTTATGGAGGTACCATAACCATAACACTGGAGGCACTAGTGTTATGACTTCACCGTGGCGGAGTGATAGCTCGTGGCGTCCCTTTCAACTTTTGGCCATTTATTATATTATCAGGTGGGGCGTATGGGTGCATCCTAGTTACATGTTTTCAGCAGACTACTCAGTGTGAATGTGGTGTGTGCCTTGCATCCTTCACAAGGAGCCGATCCCTCCTACCCAAAACCAGTATATTAAATTAGAGGCAGCCCACTAATTTACATGACGAGGTCACCCCTCCAAGTATTCATGCACGCTGATATTTCATGACCTATATTGGCTAATGGTAAAATATGTTAAACAGATTTTACAAGATAAACATAAGGCTTTTCAAACTAAAAAACCCGTTTTTACTAAGATTTAACCAGGTTATCCAGGACTTAGTTTCTTCCGTTGTTTCATGCTTATATGCTTATATTATTCATGCTTTACTTGTATATCCGTGCACTGAGCATATTTCTCAGCCGTTTTCCTTTTCATGTTCCCAAAACGGCAGGTACTCAGGGACGCTCGTAGACTTTAAGAGTACGTGCATATGGACTGGAAGCTTTCTATCCTTCTATACTTTATGCATTTATCTATACTTTGATACTCATTTCCATGGACATTGTTTAGTCCTTTCATTTACAGTACTTATGTTTGTGTGTGATGAGTTCCACTTTTGGACTACCGATGTTTGATTATGATATTTCCTTTATGGTCATGTAATGTTTAGATATTTATCCTTGTATGCTTTGATGACACGCCATAATCACGCGTGACATTCCATTTATCAAAATTGGCTGTTACAATTATGGTATCAGAGCCCAGGCTTCGACCTGTAGGCTCTCAAAACACGACCTGTGATTAGTGGGTAGTCACTATGGTCTTCCTAGAACTGACAGTCGGTTTTCATACATTCATCATTTTCATGAATACATATATATGTCATTGTCGCAAGTTTATGACTAAGTAATGGTTGGTACAGGACTGGCCCTATTTAGTCGCATGTGTTTTATCGAAACATTTAAATTTGGGACCGACCCATAGGCGTCCCCTCGCCATGTACTAGTTTTCCTGCATAAAATTTTTCTCATGAATTATTGGTATAAATTTTTTTCATGTATATAGTTTATGTTTCGATAAGATTAATCATGTATTTTGTGTTATGCTGTCAGATGGTTCTCACACGCGAGCAGGAACAACTCAATGCAGCAATCTAAGCTGCAATGCAAGCTATTCTTCCTCAGCTGAGGAATGAAATCAGGGCTGAGGTTCAGGCTGCCAATAATCAGCAACATCACCCACTACCTCCTCCTACTCCTCCAATGACATTGGCCACATGGATGGAGAGATTCAACAAGCTTTGTCCTCGAGCTTTCGAGAGAACAGATTACCCTAGTGAAGCTGAAAGTTGGTTGGCTCACATTGAGAAGATCTTCGATGCTATGGGTCGTGACCCGTTTTCAAGTCGAGGTTGGCATGCTACCGGTTCGAAGGTGATGTGTTAAATTGGTGGTTAGCACTGAAGCAATCTGGGGGAGGTGATAATTGGGTGGCTGGTTTGACATGGGCCCAGTTCAGGAATAGGGTGATGGAGCAGTTCTTTCCCAAGGCTGAGCAGGACAAGCTGAAGAGAGAGTACCCTGGGATCCGACAGAGAGCTGGAGAGAATAGCAACGAGTTCATGCAGCGCTTTCTCCGCTTAGCTGGTTTCCTTGGTGCAGCATCAGGTACTCTTGAAGAGAAGGCACACCACTTCAGGTGGGCTCTTCGCACATCGGTCGCAAACAACTTGGTGTGTGCTACGTTCAACACGGTAGCACAAGTGGCCGATGCAACACGTAAGCTGGAGATGATACAAGAGAGAGATGAGTTCGGGGAAGCAGAGAGACCCGATAAGAGGTAAGCATTCGTATTCGAGCGGTGACCAATCCGTATTCTTTCAGTATATGTCAATAATTCATCTCTTTAAATTGTATCTTCCAGGCAGAAGAATGGGGACCGGTCTCAGCCGGCTACTCAGCAGCAACCTAATCAGCCCAAGGGAAACGGTCAGACTAACGACCGTTCTACTACGGATAGGCGTGGCGGTAATGATAATTACCTTAACAACGCTGGACACTCCAACAACAGCAGGTCCTTATACTTACGCATTTTCTTATGATTATATGTTATAACTCTTAATTCTGACACATTAGCAAATCTTCTACCAGGAACCATGGAAACGGTAAGGACCAGAACTAGAGAGGCTCACAGCCTAGCCGTTCAGCTATTACTGGTATACAATCTTACGATTATTTGTATTGTCCTTTGTACCCTATTTTCATTTCTCATGTATAAGTGTTCTTATCAGGTTCTCAGCCAGTCAGGACACCTGCTGGAGGATTTACTCATCCTCTTTGCTCTACTTGCCACCGTAGGCACCCAGGACCATGTCACCGCGACAGTGACGCATGCTTCAAGTGTGGTCTTCCTAGCCATCGCATGAAGGACTGCCACAAGGGCGAGATGGAGGGCACATCGGGACATGCTGATACCAAGCCACCTCCTACTACTGGACGCGTTTACACGACGTCTCGCGATCAGGCCAACAAGTCTACAAGTACCATCACTGGAATCTTGTATATGTATCGTCAAGCTGCATGTGTTCTATTTGATACGGGTGCTACTCACTCGGTTATTTCTACTGCTTATGCCAAGAATGTTAGGATACTTCCCATGCCACTAGAGAATAGACTCAGTATTTCCACGCCTTTGAGAGACTCTGTACTTATAACCCATATGTACAAGATCCTTCCCCTAGAGTTTGACGACAAGGTTCGTCCTGTTGACGCAGTTCCGTTGGACATGAATGATTTTGACATGTTTTTGGTTATGGATTGGCTATCCAAGCATCATGCTACCATAGACTGCCATTCATATCCATTCATATCGAGTCATTTTCGGTGATGTTAATGCACCAGAGTACATTCACAATGGGTTCGTACCCGGCAGGTCTATACAAATCATATCAACCCTGTAAGCACGTGCACTACGTTCACATGGTTGCGAGGGCTATCTAGCTACTATTCATGACATGGATGCCGAATCCCCATCAATCCAGGATCAGCCGATAGTGTCAGAATTTCCAGATGTATTTCCAGAAGAACTTCCGGGCATACCACCTGCACGTGAAGTGAAGTTTAATATCGAGCTCATCCCATGAGCTAAGTCAATTTCCAAGGATCCTAATTGCATGGCTCCCATAGAGTTAAAGGAGCTGAAGGATCAACTGTAAGAACTTCTGGAACGAGGTTTCATTCAACCGAGCGCATCTCCATGGGGCGCACCGGTCTTCTTTGTTAAGAAGAAGGACGACAATATGCGTCTTTGCATAGACTATCGCGAGCTCAACAAGATTACCATCAGGAATAGGTATCCATTACCACGTATAGACGATCTGTTTGACCAACTCCAAGGGGCCAAACATTTCTCCAAGATTGATCTTAGGTCAGAGTATCATTAGCTACGGGTTAAAGAGCAGGACATCGCCAAGACTGCTTTCTGTACACGCTATGGCCACTACGAATTTGTAGTCATGCCATTTGGCCTTACTAATGCTCCAGCAGTGTTCATGGATTTGATGAACAGAATCTTCCATGAATTTCTAGACATGTTCGTCATTGTCTTCATTGACGACATCCTTATATTCTCTAAGTCCAAGGAGGAATACGAAGACCATCTTCGTAAAGTGTTACAGATTATTTGCTAGAAGCAGCTGTATGCTAAATTCTCCAAGTGTGAGTTCTGGTTAGACAAGGTGGCATTCTTAGGTCACATTGTATCAGCAGAAGGAATCACGATGGATCCAGCGAAGGTTGAGGCCATTACCAAATGGCAAAGGCCGACATCAGCGACTGAAGTCCGCAGCTTCCTAGGCTTAGCTGGTTATTACCGTAGGTTCGTGGAGAACTTTTCCCGCCTAACACTACCATTGACCAAACTGATGCGGAAAGGGGAGAAATTCATATGGACTGAAGAACGAGAGAAGAGCTTTGAAGACTTGAAGCAGAAGTTAGTATCTGCACCTATTCTTACTCTCCCATCTGGTACGGGTGGATTTCAAATCTACAGTGATGTATCGGGGAAGGGACTTGGCTGTGTTCTCATGCAACATGGGAAGGTGATCGCGTACGCTTCACGACAACTTAAGCCTTATGAGGAAAATTACCCTACGCATGACTTGGAGCTTGCTGCAGTCGTGTTTGCATTGAAGATATGGAGGCACTACTTATATGGAGAATCATGTGACATTTTCACGGACCACAAGAGCTTGAAGTATATCTTCACTCAGCGTGAATTGAACATGAGACAGAGGAGATGGTTAGAGTTGTTGAAGGATTACGACATTAATCTACAGTATCATCATGACAAGGCGAATGTAGTAGTAGATGCACTTAGCAGAAAGTCCGGAAGGATCAACGGCGTTGAGATTGAGGAAGAAATCATAAGAGACTTGGAGCGACTAGACATAGAGATCATGGTACGTGGACAACACGGTTACTGGGCTAATCTTAGAGTAGAACCCGAGTTACTCTCTAAGATCAAGGAAGCTCAGAAAGATGATGGAGAAATCTGGGCGATAATTCAGAATTTGGAGAATCAGACATAATTTCGAGTAGATGCAGATGGTATCTTATGGCAGGGCACGAGACTTTGTGTTCCTGATGATCAAGAACTCCGGGAAGCCTTGTTAGCTGAGGCTCATAGTTCCCTATTCTCTATACATCCTGGTTCGACCAAGATGTACCATGACATCAAGCGGTACTTTTGGTGAAGTGGTATAAAACAGGATGTTGCCACTTACGTCTCCAAATGTCTTACCTGTCAGCAGGTTAAGATCGAGCATCAACGATCTGGCGGTCTTCTTCAACCGTTAGATATTCCAGAGTGGAAGTGGGACAAAATCACCATGGATTTTGTTATTGGTCTTCCGCCAACCAAGAGGAAGCACGATGCGATTTGGGTTATCGTTGATCGACTTACCAAATCAGCTCATTTCTAACCGATCCACAAGGAAGATTCGGTCAGTAAACTCGCCGATACTTATAGAAGGGATATCATGAGACTCCATGGTGCTCCATCCAGCATCGTCTCAGACAGAGATCCTCGATTCACTTCGCGATTCTGGAGAAGTCTGTAGAAAGCTTGGGGTACACAACTTAAGCTTAGCACGGCTTTTCATCCTCAAACAGACGGGCAGTCAGAGCGAACGATTCAGACATTGGAAGACATGTTGAGGTCATGTGCGTTGGAATGGACGGGTGATTGGGACGATTACATCTGTTTGGTGGAGTTTGCATACAAAAATAGTTGGGACACAAGTATCAAGTGTGCTCCTTTCGATATGTTGTTTGGCAGAAAGTGTCGCACCCTAATCTGCTAGGATCAAGTTGGTGAGCGAACACTTGAAGGACCAGAGATCATAGAGTTGACTAATGAGAGGGTCGCAGTAGCTAAGCAGAAACTTCAAGAAGCACGATCACGTCAAAAGAGTTACGCTGACAAGCATCGTAGGGACATACATTTTAACGTAGGAGATCACGTTTTCCTTAAGGTTTCGCCGGCACGTGGTGTTAGACGTTTTGGAATTAAAGGGAAGCTCAGTCCTCGATTCATCGGACCGTTTGATATCATTGAACGAGTCGGTGAAGTATCTTACCGTTTAGCGTTACCTCTACAGCTTTCGCATGTACACAATGTTTTCCATGTGTCCTTACTCAGAGGGTACCAGTATCATCCCCTTCACATGGTTCAGTATCCACTGGAACAGATTCGTGAAGATCTCACTTTTATATAAGAACCCGAACGAGTTCTTGACAAACAAGAACGAGTCATGAGAAGGAAGACGATTCCATTAGTCAAAATCCTTTGGAGGGATCATACCGAGCGGGAAGCCACTTGGGAAACAGAGGAGTCTATCCAGGCTTCTTACCCTCATTTCATATTTTGAATTCGGGTATGTTCTTCTTTTCCAGTTACTTTATCTATAATTTGGGGACGAATTATTCTTTTTAGGAGGGAAGAGTTGTAAAACCCATATGCTTTTGCCATGAATAGTACCGTTACGATAGTACGTACATGATTAGGACTTTCCTTTTATAATATGGTTACGTTTCACGAACAATAATTACAATTATTACGTACGTGTTATAACACGATAAATATTTATTAAGTATGAACACACGATAATTATTCCAATAATAATTATAATCACGAACATACGAACATGAAATCATGAACATAATTAATAACGAGTTAATATTACGTATGTATATTTATTACGATCACGAATAAATGTATTAAGTCACGAACGATAACTAATTAAAACACGAACACGAGAACACGCTATTATTTTAGACACGGAAAATGTTCGGGTCACCCCATGTGGGCCTCATACCCACGGACACAACAAGGAAAAGGGGCCAAGCCCATTAAATTTTGCTAAACACTAGTACAAAAATGGGTTTCGGTCACACATACCGAAATTCTTGTAGTCACAAATAAATTTTTTGTGTGAATGAATTCGCCAGTCATAAATAAACAGTCACACTTGAAGTCAGTTTGCATGATCATTTCGTATTTTGTTTGTCACGCATATGAATATTTACGTGACTAGGGCTAACAAATGCTTTTTGGATGGTCGTTAGTCACTTAATAATTTGAGAGTGTTACCGAATCAAAGTCAGGTTCAAGTAGTAGTCACATTATACGTATACATGTGTGGCAAATATTTGTCATAGACACATTGAATGTGACGAAAAATAATATATGGTCACATAGACTTATTTTACAAGTGACAAATTGATAAACAATGTTGTCACACACATTATTTTAATGTGACTAGTATATTTTGTTAAATGTTAACCACACATGAATTTTGTGTGTGTGGCAAATTGAAAGTAGGTATTGAAACATTTGCCACTATATTAATTTTAATGTGACAGATATTTTACAATTACTTGAAGAGTATGATCAAATGTAATACATGATCATATTAAATTCTTAAACAATTATGTGACTATATGATTGCCAATAGTCACAACATTTGAGAAATATGTATCTAAATTATACTTATGGTCACATTATAATGGGATTAACTATGAACAACACATTGAAAACGTCACATAGTAAAATATTCATGTGACAAATGTTTATAACCAAATGTAATCTCTATTTTCACTAATGTTAATATTAGTCACATATTTAGAACCAAATATGTTCATGTGGCAAACTGGTTAAGTGTGTTAGTGTTTGAATGGAAGGTCTAGGGTTCGAGTCCTAGACCTTGTTTTTTGCTATTTTTTTAAAACACAATAAACCCTAAAAACACAGAAAACACACACTTTTTACACTCCTAACAATGAGAATGCTCATTCTTGGAACTTCACAAAAATTAATTACATGCATGAATACGCATTAGATGTTTATGTAGGATGCTGACCCTTTGTTTTCCATCCTTGGTTATATAAACAAGGATTAAGTAATGAAATTAATCATAACAAAAACACAACAAACACTTAATTATCAGCATTTTAAGAATCAAAAAATGGCTTCTTCATCAAAAAGAACATTTTCTGCAGCTTTTAAAGATACCAGTGCAGTTCCTAACAGGTATGGATCATTATTTATTTTATTAACGTTGTATCTTTGTTATCATTTAGTACTAATCATCTTTTATGTTCTTTTCAGGAAACCTTGTGTGGTGCCCAAAGTAAAAGCAAATGCAGATGGGGAGTTCCCTGCTGATTGTCCTTACGATGATAAATATGATGAGTACGATTGCTATGTTGAGGAAGCTTACGAACAAAGATAATGGAAGCTCGAAGACGAAGAGAATGCCCAGCTTGAACAACAATGCCGGAGGGAGAAAGCTGCTTCCTTAAGAAGGAGGCAACAGGAGCAAGAAGAAAGAAAGAGGGAGGAAGCTGCTTCCTTTAGAAGGAGGAAAGAGGAACAGCGACAGAGGGAGGAAGCGTATACGAGGCAACTGGAGGAAGAAGGTCAAATCATTGATGATGATGTTTATTCTTCTGAGCATGAAATTGAAGAAGACGAAGACGAGTTCAAAGAGGCTTTAGATTACGATGAACTTCATTGATCCTGAGAAATCTCCAAAGTTTAATTAGTTAGAGAAACAAAATGTTTGTTTTATTAAAGACCTATAATCCTTTAGTATTATTGAATTGCATTTATGTTTGATCATTTTTCACCTTGTGTTATTTTAATTTTACTTCAGTCATTTCAAACTTTTCTTTTTCGGTTTAATTAATAATTAAGCATATTGTTTGAACAAATTAGTTGTTTATGTGAAATTAAACACGAATTGGAATAAATACTTGGGAGGACTAGTGGAAATATATTAAAAAGATAAAAAAAATTCTTAACTTGTGCTTGACTAGATAATGATTAAAAACAAAATAAACTGAAACAAGCAGCTTTTCAAGGAAATACTCAGTATTAGCTTAGTTCTGAGTGAAGAATGGCCTAGCAGTATTGTTACAAACATATGCTCAGAACTTCAGAAGAATAAGGCAAGAGCCATATTTAAATCCATGAAACACAAGTCTAATTTCATAATACTGATGATAATATTGCAGGTTCATACAAAATGTGAATGACAACATATTTGCATTCCAAAAAATAATGGATACACCCATCCATGCAGATTAGTGTTTAAAATTGTTTACATAAACTATACCTACACTTAACCGAAATAGTCTAAAGAAGATTCATTAGAAACATCTATAAAACAGAGATAACAAGTTCTTCCATAGCCTACCCCCTACATGTTCCTCCATAGCCTACCCCCTCTTCCTTTTTCCTAGCTTTGTTTCAAATTATTTCAATTTTTTTGGACAAGGCAGGAAACATACTACATTTCTGATAGGCGGGGGCCTTTCCGTTGTAGAAAATGGAGACCGAGAAGATGACTTTACTTTTGGTGTACATCCCTGCTAACCCTTGGACTGAGTATCTGTTTGGATGATCCACTCGCCTTACCTGCAGTCTGACTAGTGAGCCAATAGCTTTGCTTTCTTCTTGGACGGTGAATTAGTCTCTCCCCAAGTATCGTCTGAACCACAATCATCTGCAGAGGCGCTGGAATACTTGGAAGGTTCATCCTGGTCATCATGAAATGGGTGTTGGAAGTCTTTAGTGTTTACATGTTCAAAGCTTTCATCTAATGACAACAGATCTTCCTTAGAGCTTTCAAAGCTTTCATCTGATGACAGCGTATCTTCTTTAGAGCTTTTAGAGGAATTAATGATGATAACATCTGTAAATTACAAGACAAATTTTAATAAATTCAGATACTAACAGCCACCCAGATACTTAAAACAATAAAACATTCATATACAAACTTATTATAGGTTAAAAGTTAATATACTAACCTCCCTGCAACAGTCGCTGTGTGAAATGTTGGAATTCCCTTTCAAGCTTTTCCACCCTATTATGTAGGTTAGAAAGAGCAGCTGTGGTATCAGTTTCCATTGAACCGTTTCCTTTTTCTTTGTTTTTCAAGACACCTCCTGTATCTACATACCATAATACCGCATAAGTTAACTACAAATACATAATCACATGTCTGCTATAAAGTTTAACAGCTACACATAAACGACATCTTAAGCCCGTTTGCTCTTTGAGGTAGATATCTCCACGATTCCTCTATCTCGTGAACATGTTCATCTTCGTGCCCAATATATGAATCCAATATGGACCTACTTCGTTTTCGTTTATCCTTTTTTTAATGTAAGTTGCTCAAAATTTAACATTTGCATTCGGTCTTTAATTGATATCAATATCATCAATACCCATGAAAAAGTGAATATGAGTGCCAAAGTTAGAGGTCCTTTACTAAAAAGGCTAAACAAAAAGATGTTAATGCATATTGAATTCACATATTGGGCACGAAGATGATGATTTTCACGAGAAAGAGGAATCATGGCGATATTTACCTCGAACAGGAAACGGGCTTGAGATTTCGTCTATGTGGAGCTGTAATACTTTATAGCATACATGTGATATCGAAGCTAGTGAATAACTATATTTCTCTAAAGGTTAAATCTTAGTTTACTTACCTCCCTTCAACTGTGTCTGTTTAAGAAATTTGAATTCCTTTTCAAGCTTTTCCACTCTATTATCTAGATTAAAAAATGCTTTATCAACTTCTGTTGATCCCTTGCTTTTTTTTTCTTTAAGTTAGCTCTTGTATCTGCATCAAC
Organism: Glebionis coronaria; assembly: GCA_025667525.1. Lineage (NCBI taxonomy): Eukaryota > Viridiplantae > Streptophyta > Magnoliopsida > Asterales > Asteraceae > Glebionis > Glebionis coronaria. The sequence goes on along the minus strand of CM046878.1, from coordinate 127,370,815 downwards.
ATATAACCAACATATAAACAACATAGTAAATGAACCAATGCAGCTGTGAAAACATATAGACTTCCTGGCCAACATTTTTGAATCTAAGACGGTATCGACAGAAGAACCTACATATTTTAGTTTACCCTTTTTTATGTAAGACCCTCTTACTATGGCCGTCACATTATCTTTTTCATGGGCATCACTACCATCAACTAAGGTCTTTATTGAGCGACCCGTTTCCTTTTTGTTGATTGGTCGAAGGATTTCCTTCCCATTTGTAAATTTTGGCGCTTATTTCGGCATCAAATTATCCGAGTCGTCACTCTGAACACTGATACAAGGGTTTTTGTATGGGTTCAAAATATATTTCTCGGAATCCTCTCGAATTGATCTCATAAAAAGTGGAATGATTTGTTCTTGGTGACAAAAAGGAGGGTTTAGTTTGATAATGTAAATAAGTGCAATGAATAAACAGGGATTAGAATAGAAACAGTAAACGAATTAACACAAAAATATAGTTAAACAATTAAAACATGAAACTAATAAAAGAACCTTACTGACAATAGTGTTATTCAGAATGTTTAGCTAATGGGAAAAATGTCCTATTCCGAAAATCACCCTTATGCGGAAAACATGGTCTATTCGGAAAAAACACCCTTATGCGGAAAATCTTGCCTTATGCGGAATATATGGCCTATGCGGAAAATCTTGCCTTATGCGGAATATATGGCCTATGCGGAATAATAAATTCCTATGCGGAAAAACTGGCCATTCGGAATAAATAGGTCTATTCGGAAAAACAGGGCTATTCGGAATATACAAGATATTCCGAATAGGGGAAAAAGTAAACTTGGCTATGCTGAAACATAACTCTATTCGGAATATTTGAAATATTCCGAGTAAGGGAATTATCAAATGATCTATTCGGAAAGTAAGCACTATTCGGAATGTTTGAAAAATGAAGAACAGTAGCAGACAAGTAAAACAGGGAAAACGGGTTTTAATCAAAATCACGCAAAATACTCAAAAAGGTTTTACCAAATCAACCAATAATCATTTAAATATCATAAGTAATAAATCCCACCAATAAAAACACTAAATCAACAACTTTTTTAGATCAAACTTGAATCAAATAAAAAACTTAAGAACTTGCAATAAAAAGATGATGAAGAACAAGATGAATGAAAAGATGGAATAGATTGATTAATGTAAAAATAACAAATGTAATGATTAAGAGTTACAAGATTGAAAGAAAAAGATGAAAATCACCAAACACCCTAATGGTGTTTGTGATGGAACGAAACTAAGATACTGGGAAAAAGAAAAATGAAGCTCTCTCCCTAATTGTGTGAAGAAGAATCTATTTATACTCCTAGTGGTTGGTTGGTGAGTGGGCTTTCTCCCTTTCTTCTTGTCTTCTCGTCTTTTCAGAAAAGTTGACGTTTTCGATTCTGATTCGGGATTTGTCGTCGATTAAATCCAACTCGTCCTTTAATTTCTTCGTTAAATAGACTTGAGTTTCTTCGACTTATGTAAATCTTCCGTCTTTGGTCCTTTTCTTCGATAAATCTTCAAATAGGCCTATTGACTTCAAATCTTTTGCATCTCTTGGACATTAGACTTCGTCTTGAGTCTTTTTCTTCGATATAACCCGTGCAATCCCGTGTTTTCTTTGATATTCATCCGGTTAGCTCTGAAAACACAATAAACACAAAAACCACGCATAATTCCAAACAAATGATATTAAGTACGTGTTTTGGTCTCGTTTTAGCCCGAATTAAGTGGTAAAAGGATGGGTGTTTACACACCTATCAAATCCCCTACACTTAACCATTGCCATGCCCTCATGCAATGCTTAGTGATAAAGCAAATTTACATTTTTCTCATAATCAATCAACCTTGGCCTTATTCAAATACTACTAAATAAAAATTAAAATACTAAGTGAAATTAAAAATTTTTAAATAAACAAAAGGATGAAATAACTTGCAAAGAAATCAAGGACTTACATTAGGGCTTTGGTGTTGCGCAGATTTATCACCCTCAAGTTTCACGTTCCCCAAACTAAGCTTAAAAACGAGATCATTGTTATTATAAGTTAGTAAATCAAACACTTACACACATGGCTTAATTAAATGCTTAAACTCCCTTATTCCTAGGTGTATCTCTTATATTTTATTTTTGTCTTAGAATGATCATGAAGATGCATTTTTGGACTTATTTCGATAGTTTATTTAGGCTGAAAGCAAAGTGGGACGATTTGATCAATAGTTAGCTAAAGGACAAAATCTCTTAAAACTGCTTCTCGGGATATCAAAAAGTTCATATCTTGGCATAACTCGGTTCACGATTTGAGACCTTTCTCGGGCCGATATTTGGCATGTACTTCATACTTCATATCTTCGAGAGACGTTCTTGAGATAATGGTCTTCTCATCATAATAGAGTTTTCTTCACTTGGAGACTTTTGAGGGGTACTCCAACTTTGTTGACCACGACTTCATGATTATTTCTTCGATCTCTATTTGGGATTTTGAGATACAACGATCCGCCTCCTTTTCGGACTTGGATCTATTTATCCTCATACCTTGTTAGGGTCTTTTCGGATAGACTTCTCCATGATCTTTATGGGAGTTGATTGCTTTTCGTCGTGAATCTTGATCCTTCATATTGATTTTGGGAATAATGCTTTTCACATCACTTTTGGATCTTCAGCAATAAAATTGAATCCTCATGCCTTGTTAGGGCCTTTTCGGACTCGCCAATCTTCGCGCCCCGCTTCATAAGTTATGCCTTGGCTATGAACTCTTATCATTACCGAGCAACTTTTAAACGATCTTGGGCTAGAAGCTAAGTAACTTTTCAAATCGTACGACCTTACTTATTGCAGATAAATTATTAGCAAGTGATGGGAGAATAGGCAAATAATTACACCAAGTGAGCTCGCGCAAGAATACCGACTTATAATTGACTCTATCATTTCTCGTCCTCCACAATTTAAAATCTCAAGTAATGAGACTCGTGGACACTTAGCCTAATAACCGATTAAGGTCTACATGGTTAAGGATACTAGCTAGAATAAACTTGGATAAGTCTATTCGGGTTGAGTCAAAATAAACGCAACGGGCCTAATATGTCAAAGATTTCTAAACTAGCTACAACACTTTATTAATATTTTTGACTTTATTGCGGGATATATACATATGAAAGCAACGATAAAAATTTAAAATTTACGACTAAATGGCCAAAGTTAATAAAAAATTTGAAAAATGTTGAAAAATAGGATTTTCCTGTTAAAATGAAGGCATTTTCATGGAAAAGTCCACTTAAAACTTCGATAGAAGTCCCCCCTACACTTAAGATAAACATTGTCCTCAATGTTTAAGCATGTGGGAAAAATATCCCCTACACTTATGACATTGTGCACGTTGGTTAACTCGAGTTAAGGAAGAGACGACTAAAGTGATCAATTTCAAATGTGAGTATGAAGAAAATTGAATCACGATAGTTGAGAGATAGAACCGGATTTCGGATAACACGGGAGCACGGTTCTTCAAAGATTCCAAGATTGCAGTTATCCCTGTAATCACATCACCACACAAACACGAATGACCAAAATAGGTCCTCCCCTACACTTAGGGGGTTAAAGGGATAGATACGCGGGCTGCCTCCCGAGGAGCGCTTGTTTTTGATAACCGAGTCACGAGCCTGACTCGACCCAAAATTAGATCATGGGGAACGTGGTGAGGGATGGAATCACCTCGTGAGAGGTGTCCTCACCAAAGTACAACTTCACTCGTTAGCCATTCACCTTAAAATTAGGTCCATTAGGTTGAGCGAGCTCGAGAGTACAATATGGAAAAATTTGGGCAATGGTGAATGGGCCGGACCAACGAGATTTGAGCTTGCCCGAAAAGATTTTCAACCGAGAGTTAAAAAGTAAGACTTTGTCTCCAACATGGAACTCTCGGTTTTTGATCTTGGAGTCGTGAATGAGCTTAGTTCGTTCCTTATAGATCAAAGAATTTTCATAAGCCTCATTCCGAAGTTCATTCAGCTCATTGAGTTGGATCTTGCGTAGGTCACCGGCTTTGTTAATATCAAAATTAGCCCACTTCAAGGCCCAATAAGCCTTGTGCTCCAACTCAATGGGGAGGTGGCACGCTTTCCCATACACAAGACGATACGGCGTACAGCCGATCGGGGTCTTGTAAGCAGTACGGAAAGCCCACAAAGCATCATCAAGTTTATCAGCCCATGCGGCACGATGCTCTCCCACGGTTCTTTCAAGAATTCGCTTAAGTCCTCGGTTGGATATTTCAGCCTGGCCATTAGTTTGTGGGTGGTAGGCTGTGGAAAGACGGTGATTTACACCGTACTTAGCCATGACTCTAGCAAATTGGTCATTGCAGAAATGAGTCCCACGATCACTAATAATGGCGCGAGGCACACCGAATCTAGCGAATAAAGCTTTCAAAAAGTTACAAACCACCCTTGCATCATTAGTAGGTAAAGCTTTGGCTTCAACCCACTTTGAAACGTAGTCAACGGCTACAAGGATGTATTTGTTTCCTTTAGAGGAAGGGAATGGCCCCATAAAGTCGATACCCCACACGTCAAAAATTTCACATTCTTGTATGAAATTCTGAGGCATCTCGTCTTTATGTGTGATTTTGCCTTGCTTTTGGCAAACATCACATCGTTTGACCATATCGTGAGCATCACGGTATATGGAGGGCCAATAAAATCCCGAATCAAACACTTTCTTTGCGGTGTAGTTGGGACCAAAGTGACCACCGGTGGGTCCTTTGTGGCAAGCATCAAGGATTTCAGACGCTGCCGGTCCGTCAACACATCGACGGATAATCAGGTCGGCACATTGTTTGAATAGGTAAGGGTCGTCCCAAAAGTAAGTCTTAATATCGGTGAAGAACTTCTTCTTTTGTTGGGACGTTAACCCTTCCTTGAGAATTCCACCCGCCAAGTAGTTTGCAAAGTCCGCAAACCACGGGGTTTCATTCGGCTTCGAGTTTATAGACATTAAGGTCTCCAAGGGAAAAGAATCATTGATTTCTTTGGTCGGATGATCCCCTTGGTAAGGATCCTCAAGTCTGCTAAGATGGTCCGCGGCTAGGTTTTCTGCTTTTTTATCGCGAATTTCGATTTTAAATTCCTGGAGCAGCAAAACCCAGCGAAGAAGTCTTGGTTTTGGGTCTTGCTTTGTCAACAAGTACTTCAACGCGGAATGATCAGTATACACAATTGTGGTGGAAAGGACAAGATAGGGGCAGAATTTTTCAAAAGCATAGACAACAGCTAGAAGCTCTTTTTCGGTTGTCGTATAATGCAATTGTGCCCCCGTCATTGTCTTGCTAGCGTAATGGATCGGTTGGAAGTGTTTGTTCACTCTTTGTCCAAGAACCGCTCCAATAGCAAAATCACTAGCATCGCACATGAACTCAAAAGGCAGCTCCCAATTAGGGGTAACCAAGACGGGTGCCTTAGTTAGCTTATCCTTAAGCGAGTTGAAGGCTTCAAGACACTCTTTGGAGAAGATAAAAGGAGTATCTTTTTCCAAGAGGTGGGTCATCGGGCGAGCGATTTGAGAAAAATCTTTGATGAATCGACGGTAGAAGCCCGCATGACCCAAGAAACTTCTCACACCCTTCACGGTTGAAGGTGGAGGTAACTTTGCGATAACATCGACTTTAGCGCGGTCTACTTCAAGACCGGCTTTAGAAATCTTGTGTCCCAGCACGATGCCTTCTTTTACCATAAAATGGCATTTTTCCCAATTCAGAACTAGGCGAGTGTCTTCACAGCGCTTAAGCATACATTCTAAATTGGCAAGGCAAGAAGAGAAGGAATCCCCGAAGACCGAGAAATCATCCATGAAGACTTCCATGGTTTGTTCAACCATGTCATGGAAGATAGCTAACATGCACCTTTGGAAAGTCCCGGGCGCATTACATAAGCCAAAAGGCATTCTTTTGTAAGCAAAAGTGCCATAGGGACAAGTGAATGTAGTCTTCTCTTGATCTTGGGGATCGATGGGTATTTGAAAATAACCCGAGAAACCATCAAGAAAGCAGTAATATTCATTTCCTGCTAATCGTTCAAGCATTTGGTCCATAAAAGGTAGAGGGAAATGATCCTTTCTCGTGGCATCATTGAGTTTGCGATAGTCTATACAAACTCTCCACCCAGTAACGAGACGAGTGGGAATCAACTCGTTGTGTTCATTGGGAACAACGGTTATTCCGCCCTTCTTGGGCACACAATGGATTGGACTAACCCATGGTGAATCCGAAATAGGGTAAATCATACCCGCATCAAGAAGTTTGAGAACTTCTGTTTTGATGACTTCATGGATTTTTGGATTCACCCTTCGTTGGCTTTGAATTGTGGGCTTAAAGTCGTCCTCCATGAGAATTTTGTGTGTGCAGAAGTGAGGATCAATTCCACGAATATCCGAAATCTTCCAAGCGATAGCCTTCTTATGATCTTTCAACACAACGACAAGTCGGGCTTTCTCTTCATCCTTCAAATCCTTAGCAATGATGACTGGCGACTTCTTATCTTCTTCGAGGAATACATACTCAAGATGGGGTGGCAACTCCTTAAGTTCCAAATCCAGAGGATTGTCGACGGGAGGCGTATTCGAAGTCGGAGTCTCGATAGCAATAACAGTGGGAGATGGAGGGGAAGGATTGTCTTCTCTGAAGAGGTTTGCAATGAAAGATCGTTATCCCAATTGGCAGTAGAATCGTCATTGTCTTGCTTCACATCTTCCAAGGTGGCTTCCAAATCTTTCCAAAGGAAATCACTTTCTCCAAATAGAGATAGTGATGAGTCGATAGAGGAAACGGTCTCAACATTGGGAAGAGAGGTAGGAATATTTTTGCAAGCATCCTTGAAGTGTTCTTCACAAGCCTCATCAAGAACGTCGATACAATTAACACTCTCGTAGGAATAAGGCTGTTTAGAAAGCTTTCCCATGTTGAAGACTACTTTATCGTCACCCACTCTCATGATAAGCTCACCGGCTTCAACATCAATGAGAGTGCGACCGGTCCTCAAGAATGGACGACCAACAATGAGTGGCACACGGGGGTCCATCTCGTAGTCGACGACAACAAAATCAGCAGGAAAGGTGAATTTGTCGACTCCTACAATGACGTCTTCGGCTATCCCCACTGGATAAGCAACCGTACGGTTGGCCAATTCCAAAGTCATTTTGGTGGGGACTAGCTCTGGGAGAGATAATTGCTTCCAAACACTTAGAGGCATAAGATTAATATTGGCACCTAGATCGGCTAGGGCCATGCAATTCTCTACTCCCGGGAAATTGCAAGGGATAAGAAAACGACCCGGATCACCAAGCTTGGTTGGCAATTTCCTTAAGAGCACTGCAGAGCAGTTCTCATTAAGTTGGGTGTTGGCAATATCGAGGAGCTTTTCCTTGTCGCTCAAAAGATCTTTAAACATTTTTGCATATTTGGGCATGTGAGCGAGAGCCTCAGCGAAGGAGATATTGAAATTCAGTTGTTTGAACATTTTAAGGAAGTTCGAAACCTGAATATCATCCTTGCTCTTTTGCTTCTCTTTCCTCAACCTAGATGGATAAGGTATATTGGAAGAAGAGGAAGGCTTTGGGAGAATAGGATCACTCACAACCACGGGTGGAGGAGGGGTAGAAGGAAGAGGTGGAGAAATTGGGGAAGGAGAAGGAGGAGGAATAGGAGCAGGTGACTCGTTCTCCTTAGTCACAACCACCGGTGGAGGTATAGGAAGCTCGGGTTCCTTTGTACCTTTGCCACTTCGAGTAGTGATTGCTTTCATCTACCCTCTTGGGTTCGCAACGGTGTTACTCGGAAGAGTACCCGAAGAAGAGGGTTGACTACCTTGGAAGAAACTAGCCATCATGTTCCTCAGATCATTTGTTTGGCTATCCAACGTATTTCTCATGTCTGCTCTCAAATCGTTTCCTTGCTTGACCAAGTCTGCTTTCAGGTTGAGCACCTCTCTTTGAAGATTTCCCACTATCGCATCGTTAGTCCTCATATAAGTTTCCACTTCTTGGTGAAGAGCGGTGGGTTGGTTGGGAGGAGCATTGTATGTAGGTGGTTGGTAAGCAGGTTGTTGGTAGACTTGGTTATTTCGTTGAGGTGGTTGTTGCTGCGTGTGAGGTGGTATGTATGGTTGTCGAGGTTGTTGTTGTTGTTGAGGAGGGCGGTTAAGGTTTTGTTGTTGGGTTGGGTTGGTAGGAGGGAAGCCAGGTGGTGAAAGATAGTTGTTGCTGCGGTAGCTAAGCAAATTACGGTCACCTTGGGGTCTAGCTTGATAAGCAGGTTGAGGATAGGTGCCATATGCCGCGTTCACATTCTCAGCAGGGTAGTCTTGGGTGGCAGTACAAGTTGTGTAAGAGTGAGGACCACCGCATATTTCACAAGGTTGGCTGACAGCGTTCACTTGAGCGTTTTTGGTGTTGTTGCTGTTGTTGTTGCTGACGGTGTGGGTGACAAGCGATTCAAGAAGCGTAGTGATTTTGTCTAATCGCTTGTCGCTGTCATTAGTGCTAGCACTAGCAACATTGGTCCGAACACTCTTGGTTTGCACACGAGATTTATTCTCAATGATGTCCCAAGCAGCATTGGAAGTCTTAGCCAATAGATTACCCCCTGAGGCACTGTTCAGTGAATCTTGGTCACTCATGCTTAAACCACTGTAAAAAGTATTAATTTGATGTACTTTGGTAAAACCATGTTGTGGGCATTTTCTTAAAAGATCTTTAAAACGATCCCAAGATTCACTGAACGACTCATCGTACTTTTGTTCAAAATTTATAATTTCATTCCGCAATGCGGTAGTACGAGAGGGTGGAAAAAAGTAATTGATAAACTTTGTTTCCAAATCCGTCCACGAGAGAATACTCTGTGGCGGTTCCTTAGCAAGCCAATGCCGGGCTTGTCCCTCTAAAGAAAAGGGAAAAAGTTGTAACCTTATAACCTCTTGTGGAACTCCATTGAACTTGACCGTGTTGGTGAGTTGTAGAAATCTCTTGATGTGGTCGTGTGGATCATCAATGGTTCGTCCCAAGAATGGCTGAGCGGAGACCATCTGGATAAAGCCTGGCTTTAGCTCGAAATTGTTGGCGGCAATTGGTGGTATAACAATTGGATCCGTGTTGCCATCGACATGAGCTTGCAGCAATTCAATCATCGGGCGATTATCCGGAAGGGGCTCATTGTTGTTGTTATTGTTCATGTTGTTGAAAGGCGGGTTGTTGTTGTTATTATTGTTTGGAGGTGGTACACCGGCCATGTCTAAGTGATCGAGAGGCTCGGGCTCTTGATAAGACGTGGATCGAGTGCGCATACACCTGCAAAAGAACGAACAAAGAAAAGCAATACAAAAATATTTTTGGTTTTTTATGGTTTTTTACTTTTTAGGATTTTTGAAAATTTTATATTTTTTAGTGTTTTTAAAAATTTTTGTGAAAACGTAACGTTCACGGGGAACGGATCCCAAAATCCAAGTTCTCACAAAAAACTTTTGATCTTAACGAGAAGAGCCGGCAGCGGCGCCATTTGATACAAGGGTTTTTGTATGGGTTCAAAATATATTTCTCGGAATCCTCTCGAATTGATCTCAGTTAAAAGTGGAATGATTTGTTCTTGGTGACAAAAAGGAGGGTTTAGTTTGATAATGTAAATAAGTGCAATGAATAAACAAGGATTAGAATAGAAACAGTAAACGAATTAACACAAAAATATAGTTAAACAATTAAAACATGAAACTAATAAAAGAACCTTACTGACAATAGTGCTATTCGGAATGTTTGGCTAATGGGAAAAATGTCCTATTCGGAAAATCACCCTTATGCGGAAAACATGGTCTATTCGGAAAAAACACCCTTATGCGGAAAATCTTGCCTTATGCGGAATATATGGCCTATGCGGAAAATCTTGCCTTATGCGGAATATATGGCCTATGCGGAATAATAAATTCCTATGCGGAAAAACTGGCCATTCGGAATAAATAGGTCTATTCGGAAAAACAGGGCTATTCGGAATATACAAGATATTCCGAATAGGGGAAAAAGTAAACTTGGCTATGCTGAAACATAACTCTATTCGGAATATTTGAAATATTCCGAGTAAGGGAATTATCAAATGATCTATTCGGAAAGTAAGCACTATTCGGAATGTTTGAAAAATGAAGAACAGTAGCAGACAAGTAAAACAGGGAAAACGGGTTTTAATCAAAATCACGCAAAATACTCAAAAAGGTTTTACCAAATCAACCAATAATCATTTAAATATCATAAGTAATAAATCCCACCAATAAAAACACTAAATCAAAAACTTTTTAAGATCAAACTTGAATCAAATAAAAAACTTAAGAACTTGCAATAAAAAGATGATGAAGAACAAGATGAATGAAAAGATGGAATAGATTGATTAATGTAAAAATAACAAGTGTAATGATTAAGAGTTACAAGATTGAAAGAAAAAGATGAAAATCACCAAACACCCTAATGGTGTTTGTGATGGAACGAAACTAAGATACTGGGAAAAAGAAAAATGAAGCTCTCTCCCTAATTGTGTGAAGGAGAATCTATTTATACTCCTAGTGGTTGGTTGGTGAGTGGGCTTTCTCCCTTTCTTCTTGTCTTCTCGTCTTTTCAGAAAAGTTGACGTTTTCGATTCTGATTCGGGATTTGTCGTCGATTAAATCCAACTCGTCTTTTAATTTCTTCGTTAAATAGACTTGAGTTTCTTCGACTTATGTAAATCTTTCGTCTTTGGTCCTTTTCTTCGATAAATCTTCAAATAGGCCCATTGACTTCAAATCTTTTGCATCTCTTGGACATTAGACTTCGTCTTGAGTCTTTTTCTTCGATATAACCCGTGCAATCCCGTGTTTTCTTTGATATTCATCCGGTTAGCTCTGAAAACACAATAAACACAAAAACCACGCATAATTCCAAACAAATGATATTAAATACGTGTTTTGGTCTCGTTTTAGCCCGAATTAAGTGGTAAAAGGATGGGTGTTCACACACCTATCAAACACGCTCACTCTCACTTTGAGTTTCAGTATCGAAATATAATCCACACATGGATCAATCCAAATACCAAATGCATGATATAAACCACACAAGTCTGTATCTAGATACTCAACTGGAAAGAGTATTCAAATACTGAAACTGAAATTGAAAAGAGAGTATTCATAGTGGTGACTCGGATAACTTGCTACCCCATGAAGCCCCAAAATTAGGAACTGGGAATGAAAACATTCGACCAATCAACAGAAAAGAAAAGGGTTGTTTATTAAAGATCATAGTTGATGTTAACAAGGACCATGAAAAAGGGAAATGACACGGCCGTAGTAAGAGGTACTTACATAAAAAAGGGTAAACAAAAAGATGTAGGTTGTTCTATCGATGCCATCTTAGATTCAAAAAAGTTGGCCAGGAAGTCTATACGTTTTCACATCAAGATAATCAAACCTAATCTCAACTTAAATGTTTACGCTCTGTTCTCGAGTCTTATTTAAAGGAATGAAAGGGGGTGGAGTGGGAAGGGAAAGGTAGGGGAGGATATTTTAGTAAAACCAACCATTAGCTAACAAAACAACAAGGAAGATGAAAATACATGATGTTATTCCTTTATGACCAGGACAAACGAAACTCATAATCTAACTCAGAAAGATGCAAATACATGATCCGACTCCTTTTTTATTATACCCAATAACTTGATCAGAATGTATTTTTGCATGATCAAAAAATTAGCATGTAATGGGCATATATAAAGGAGATGCCAGTTACGAATAACTTCTGTAAAAGGTAGAAACCCTAGTAGAAATATATAAAATGTGGATGAATAATAAGGATATAAATGTAATTTTACACAAGCCTAACCCATTTTTCTTCCCAATCCCCCCAAAATTGGGAGGAACAGATATACATAAAAATGCCTGCACCTTTCCTTCCTTCCTACTTCCCGTTCCCTACCCTTCCTTCTTCAAAAAAACTTAAGAACAACATTTTTTTTATTTACCTTTCCATACTCTTCCATCCCTTTAAAAAAAACATGAGAACTTAAGGTTTCTAGTATGACCAACCCCTTTTTAAAAATTTATGGTGTGTTTTTTTAGCTTATATAATGGGCTTATATAAGCCATTTTTTGCTTATATAAGCCTATGTTTAATAAACTTATAAGCCCATGGCTTATATAAACTTAAGTTAACATGAGGGTAAAATAGTAAATATGTTATATAAGCCCAAACCTTCCTAAAAAGCCACATTTTTATGGCTTATCATAACACCCATATATAAGATAAGCCCACTAATATAAGCTTAGCCAAACACTTGGTTTAAGCTTATAAGCCCATTATATAAGCTAAACCAAACACCCCCTTATCTCCTGTATCTACATCATCATATAACCAACCGAATACTTGAACCATTTATCATTTTCACTACTCCTAAAACAATACATAGTAAACACTAACTAATGATCCATCTAACGCCTTTCTGACAAACATATAAACATAAAATTTCACAAAATTGACCTTTAATATGTGCCTTTGTAGCTTCATCAACCTTCATAGCTTCATCAACCTTCATAGCTTCATCAACCTTTATAGCTTCATCAACCTTCGTAGCCTCATCTGCCTTGTCATCTATATAACAAATATTAAAACAGAATCTGTTGGGTCTAAAATTATATGAGTTGATGTGGCAGAAACTCAAAACGAAGAAAACATCAAGACGTTTGTCAAAGCCGCTGACACGGCTAGTTCAGACGCTGACGGAAAGTGTTGAGACGCTGACAGATGTTTACACGCTGATGGAGAATTTCTATTTTACGGAATATATTGGATATATTCTAAATAATATATTCAATATATATCTATAGAAATAGAATATTTAGATGTTTATTTGATATTATCTCTTGTAGATTCTGTTCCTTCCACTATAAAAGGAACAAGAGTCTTAGGTTTTATTCATATTATTCATTCACAATGTAAACCTAAAGTGTGTGTCGCACTAGACGTGGGATTCAATGTATACACGTCTAGTGGTTGTTTGTTATTAATATAATGAGCAACCCGTTTGTTTTAATTCATGTGTTCTTTATGTCCAAACGCCTTGTTATGATCATTGTTCTTATTCCGCTATGTTATCATATGAACGATGATCAACCTAGATATAATGGTTCATAACCATTGAGTCTAACGATCATAGGACTCCACAATTGGTATCAGAGCCTAAAGGCTCTTGATATCTAGGTCCGACGAGGTGTTCGTGTTTCGAGAAGAAAAGAAAAATCCGTCTAGGGTTTTTCTAGACGTTTTTGTCTGCGCAGCAGTATTCAGAAGGTCATAACTTTTGATTGAACCGTTGGATCGTCACGAAATTTTATATGTGTGTTCTACATACATAGATCTAAACATCCACCGGAGGGATTGTCGAGTTTTATCCCCAGGCAAAAGTTATTAAGCGTCGAAGTTGGCTGATGGTTGATTTTCAGTTTTCTGCTTTTACATAAAATCATGACCTAGGGTTTCTCAAACCCTAGATCTACCTAGAAAGCAGAATGTTATGATGTTTGTGGCTGTTAAAACGTGTGAAGTTACACGATCTAAGGTTATTCACAAACCCTAATTAGGGTTTCGATGTTCAAAGTTCCAAACCCTAGATTGCTGTTACAGACGTGAAGGTTAATGCAGATTCGTGTTATTGTTTTTAATTCGAATCCTATACATGCTAGTCTACAATAACTTACGTGGGGCTAAAGTTCATCATTCGTTTCTCATTGGTCTTCAAACTTGCATTCACACGGTTGCTCGATTCTGATTGGAGGAAAAGATTGTGTTCACACGACCAAGGAGTAAAGTTTATATATTGCAAATGCAAACCGTTTCTATTGGTTCTTCATGGCTGTGTTCACACGATTGAAAAACATCTGATTGGCTGATATTTATTGTGTTCACACGAAGGGTTATTACAATTGACGAAAGCCTTTCAATTCTGATTGGTTATTCATGATGGTGTTCACATGGTTCTTCAAACCTAATTGGTCAAGAATCAGAAAGCTATATTCACGTAGAAATCAGAATCTCGATTTGATTTTGCTGACTTTTATTTACGTATGACTATCTTACGTAAATCAATATATGAGACGTGATATACTTTATTTTGTGGGAAAGAAATCACGAGATAATAGGAATGACAACTTTTGGACGTGATTTATTGTCCTAGATGACGTCAGCAGAGTTTGACGCTGACAAGAGTAATGTTGGCGCTGACAGGAAGGGTTTCGACGCTGACAAGGAATAAGTCAACACTGTCAAGTTGACAGTGTTGTCCGATATATGCTATTTCAACGCTGATAAGTGTCATCCGATATCGGACAATGCATCTGATGAAGATATTGGACAGAATTGGTTATTGGACAACACACTGTTTGCTGCTGTTTGAGAAAATTGGTACGTTTTGAGCACACAAAAAGGAGGATTATACACACAAAAGTACATGGAATCTCCGTTATAATTTAGAATATCATGATGATATTTATGGCTCGGATATTTTGAAAGGGATTAATGATTTTAATGCGAGTTAGCAACAATTCGTGAGGTAATTTATTGGATTTGATTATGTAATCGGGGTAGCCTTGTAAAAGAGTTATCCGTCTTATCACTTTTACATATGATATGAAGATTAAGTTTCTTCATGAAGAAGTGTTAGCTTAAGGGGAAGAATTCTTATGGTAAGTTTGATGATTGAAGAAGATCTTCGCGAGTTTGTGTTCTATCATATCTTAAAGTCATGGACTTCCAGCCACTGACTTTTAAGGTAACTTGTTTATGCTTACATGGTTACTGATGAAGTGATACAAGATCTAGGAATATGTGATTTTTCTTATGGTTCTCTATGCACATATTTTCTATCACTTGAAGGAGTTACATTATCGTGCTCAGTGTCTCACAAAGGATGAGGATTTTTGTATGCATAGCACACTTCATTACATTCAACAAGATATGGAACATAGGTTTGGGTTACTCTACTTCTACATCAAGAATACTTTATTAATTGTTCTTCAAGATCATTACATAGAGTCTACATTTGGAGAATCTTCAAGATTGCCTACATTGTTTACTTCCTTGTTGATGTGACAAAAAGGGGAAGAAATACGTGCTACACTTGAGGGGAAGCAATTTGAAGATCATGTACAACTTACAAGAGATATACAAAGAGTTTTGCCGACATCAACTAGGGGAAGATTGTTGGGTCTAAAATTATATGAGTTGATGTGGCAGAAACTCAAAACGAAGAAAACATCAAGACGTTTGTCAAAGCCGCTGACACGGCTAGTTCAGACGCTGACGGAAAGTGTTGAGACGCTGACAGATGTTTACACGCTGATGGAGAATTTCTATTTACGGAATATATTGGATATATTCTAAATAATATATTCAATATATATCTATAGAAATAGAATATTTAGATGTTTATTTGATATTATCTCTTGTAGATTCTGTTCCTTCCACTATAAAAGGAACAAGAGTCTTAGGTTTTATTCATATTATTTATTCACAATGTAAACCTAAAGTGTGTGTCGCACTAGACGTGGGATTCAATGTATACACGTCTAGTGGTTGTTTGTTATTAATATAATGAGCAACCCGTTTGTTTTAATTCATGTGTTCTTTATGTCCAAACACCTTGTTATGATCATTGTTCTTATTCCGCTATGTTATCATATGAACGATGATCAACCTAGATATAATGGTTCATAACCATTGAGTCTAACGATCATAGGACTCCACAGAATCAATTATTGGTATTTTCGTAACATGCAACATCATCAAAACAAAGACAAATCATCAAAACTTCAATAATACTGTTGCGAAGTAAAAACCCTAACCTTGTTTTGATTTTACTTTAGTCACTTTTTTTAAATCTAACTGCATCAAGTCTTCAACAATAGTGTCAGTAATCGGATCAGGATATCTCCAGTTGGTTCCATACTTATCTATCACACAATCATCTCAGGAGTGATCTTAAAATCAATATCCAACTGGTCACTTAGGTTTGATTTATCAGGGTTTGAAGATTTGTTATTGTTTGTGTCTGGGTGGGTGGGTAGTTGATTCATTATTTAACCTCCGGATATTGAATGTGTGTGTGTCTGTGAGTGAGTTATTAGTGGACGGGGTACCGGTGCAATATATCAAGTTGCATGCAAATTAAACGATTCACTTTTTAGACACGTTAGTATAAGTCGAGTTTAGTAGTATAATCTTATTAATTTTTCATGATTTTATTAATTGAACTTTACCTTACATGAGTATTGGATAATTAAATTAAAGCATGTTATTAATTTAATTAAACATTGGTTAAAAATTAATATAACATAATTAAGCTATGTTTCTTAATTAATTAAATGTAACATGAATAATTGAATTAATAATTATTTTAACCTAAAGTTTATTTAAATAAAATGGCCATGTTTAACTATCATGATAATTATATTAATAATTATAACATAAATCTTGTTTATTAATTAAATAGTATAAGTCGGGTGATTAAACGGTTTTATGACTTATTTCAACAAGCTCACGTATGATGTAACATAAACGGCAATTAATTTGTTATATGATAGATTTTAGAACATTAAAGTTTTTAAAAAATATGAAATGTCAAACCCATCTATCTCGAATGATGGTAAACCTAAATCATAAACCTTAACCAATTAAACCATAAACACAAATTAAACCAAAAACCAATAATAAAACCTAAATCGCAAACCTTAAACCATTTAACCATAAACCATTAAACCATAAACCTTAATTAAACCATAAATCATAATCATGCATACCATAAACCATAAACCATAAACCCTAAACCATAAACCATAAACCCTAAACCTTAAACCCTAAACCGCAAACCCTAAGCCCTAAACCTTAACCCCAAAAAACCCTAAACACTAAATCATAAACCTTAAACCATTTAACCTTAAATTATAAACATTATACCATTAGTTAACCCTTAAACCACAAACCATAAACCTTAAACCCTAAACCCTAATCCCTGAACCTTATACCAATGAACCATATATAAACACTAGATCATAAATATTAAACCATATAACCTTATACTATAAACATTAAACAATTAATTAACCATTAAACCACAAACCCTAGCTAAGTAAACCATTAATCCTAAACCTTAAACCCTTTACCCTAAACCGCAAACCCTAAGCCCTAAACCGTAACCCCAAAAAACCTTAACACTAAATCATTAACCTTAAACCATTTAACCTTAAATTATAAACATTATACCATTAATTAACCCTTAAACCACAAACCATAAACCTTAAACCCTAAACACTAATCCCTAAACCTTATACCAATGAACCATATATAAACACTAGATCATAAATATTAAACCATTTAACCTTATACTATAAACATTAAACCATTAATTAACCATTAAACCATAAACCCTAGCTAAGTAAACCATTAACTCTAAACCTTAAACCCTAAACCGCAAACGATAAGCCCTAAACCTTAACCCCAAAAAACCCTAAATACTAAATCATAAACCTTAAACCATTTAACCTTAAACTATAAACATTAAACCATTAATTAACCCTTAAACCACAAACCATAAACCCTAAACCCTACACCCTAAACCCTAAACCGTGAACCCTAAACCAATGAACCCTAATCGGTAGATCATAAATATTAAACCATTTAACCTTATACAAAAAACATTAAACCATTAATTAATCATTAAACCACAAATCCTAGCTAAGTAAACCATTAATCCTAAACCTTAAACCCTAACCCCTAAACCGCAAACCCTAAGCCCTAAACCTTAACCCCAAAAAACCCTAAATACTAAATCATAAACCTTAAACCATTTAACCTTAAACTATAAACATTAAACCATTAATTAACCCTTAAACCACAAACCATAAACCGTAACCCAATACCAAAGTAGAATGTCCTCACCCTAACCTTATTAAACCGTCCATTAAAAATTGACATTATTCATAATAAATTGCTTGAGATGATTATTCAAGGTGATTGATATAAACCTCAACTAAATCCCACATACTGTTAAAAAACAAAAGATATTTATCTCGCGGTTGTCAAGCATTATTATAACCTAATATATTTAAGTTATTTAATTATTAATATATTTAAGTTATTTAATTATTTATATATTTAAGTTATTTAATTATTTATTTATTGTTAACTTTTAAAAATTAAATGTTAATTATACTTTTATTATTAAGTAAATTTAATATTTACATTTTCATTAAACACACATAATATCCGGTAACCATCTTGTAACCACCACCATTTTCGACCATTTTCACAATCACACAGGAAGAACGAACCCTAAATTAACCACCGAATAACCGATCAAAAAAATCAAACCTCATAAACAAAAGTCCCCAATCTATAGAATCATTAACAACATGAAACATCAGGAAAGAGGTAATGCAAAAATAAGTATTGTTTAATTTAATATTAGGGTTCGTGCGAATAGTGTAAGTTTGTTACTGATATTAGAGTTTACACTTACTTTTAATGCATGTATGTGGACCTATGTCATACTTAATTAACGTGATTCAGTTTATAGGATTAACCCTTGTTAATGTGTTTATATGGTCTATGTTTCAATCTAGGATATGGGTTTTGTTAATGTGTCTGGATATGGTCTCATGGTATGTTATAGTTTAAGGATATGGTCCCCTATACAAACATATGTATAACCAAATCCAAATGTTATTAGGGCATCAACAACCATGATACACATTCTGCCAAACACACCCTTGATCGACATATAACTAACATTAATATGTACATGTTTGCAGAAGTAATTCATATAGAATCCGACACTTCATCATCTACTTTTGAAAGTGCTAAATTTCGCCCACCCCCTAGCAATACAAGTCCTATTCGTAGTTTGCCAAGAAGTTCTTCAAGTACTCCCTCTTTTCGTCCTCCACTGTTTCAAATTGTAGGCATACATAATGTCACAAGTTCTTCATCTGTTCGTCCTTCTTTGTTTCAAACTCCTAATGCCACAAGTTCGTCCGCTCGAGTTTGTCCTCCCTCTGTTCGTCCTGCCTTGCTTCAAACTCAAATTTTAGGTGTACCTAATGCGACAACATCTTCAAAAAAAATTTCGTCCTCCCTCTATTCGTCCTCCCTGTTTGGAAACTCCTATTCTATTCAAACCTACTGCAGAGGATGAATCAGATTCATCTAATGAGGATGAAGACACTAATGATGCCGAGGTAGATTATAGTGATGAGGAGGAAGATACAAGTGATGAGGAGAAAGATACGAGTGATGAGGATTATGAGTTAGAACTCAAGAAGAATAGCAACTCTAAATGTAAATCTGTTTAAGCTAAAAGTTTATGGTTTAATGTACATCATTGTGAAGTTTTAATGTATTCAACTTAATGTTATGTCAGGTTCAATGTCAAAGGCGACTGCTTACTCGAAAGGATATAAGAAAACTTCAAACAAGGTATAGTTAAGTTGTTATGTGTATATGCATAAAGCTATATAGGTTTATACCATCGATTAATTGTTTTAAACACATGATGTGGTCAAATATCAGGAGGAATGGGAAAACATAGATTGGATTAGGAAGAGCCCTTTCTTTGACTTTAGTGATGAAGAATTAGTTGCTCAAGCTGATGCTCCAAGACAAAATCACACTCCCAGATCAAAGCACACTCACAAAGCTCCATCTTCTCAAGCTAAAGCTCCAAGACAAAATGTCGTTGTTAGCCTAGCCGATAAAAAAACTTGGAAAGAAATTGCTGAGAAGGGTCGGTCAAGGAATGATGCAGAGGGGAGCAACAGCAAAGGCAAAAGGAAGGTTGGATGATGTCAGTTCTCCCAGTTTAATAGGAAATTTTTGTTTGAGTTTTGTTGGTCTGGTATTGCTAGGCAACTGTTGTATTATCAAACTACAGGTTGCAACAGTTTAATAGATTTGTATGTATTACTAGCATTATGAAACAATTATCAATTATCTAAAATCAACAATATGGTTTGTTAACTAGTTAATATAAGTATTTTAAGTTCATGTACAATTCAATATCTGTACTCAAGCAGTTATCAGTTATCTATCAAAGGTTTTTGGTTGAATGTGTAAAATAGTATAAAATTCTGTTCAAAATTTATTTTTACCAGGAAACTCAAAGGGAAAGTTTACATAATTTTAGTGTGTAATTTGGAGGCAAATTGGAGTTCAAAATATTTGCTTGTTTAATTTTTGTATTTGGAGCCAAATTTTTCATGAAAATTTTGAATGTCCATGCTAAGTTAATGCATATGCAGTTATCATAATATTCTAATTCCATCTCCATCTCAAATCCTGATTTTTCTCCAAAATCACAAAATATACCATAATTTTCTAACTCCATATCCATCTCAATTACTTCCATCACTAGTTTCATACCATTTCCATTTATTGTTCTTGTACACATGTCAACAATCATGAACGCTGAAAACAATGATCAAGATTATATTGTTAATGATGATGATTATTTGGCTAATAATGATGATGTAAATCACGATAATGAAGGAGGTTATGAATCAGAGGATTATGGTGATCTATCAGAAGCGGATGAAGACATCAGTAAATAGAAGGTTGTTGATAAGAGGGGTATAACTAGGTTAGCCAAGTTTTGGATAAAATATGGAAAACCAGATGTCATTAAGATAAATTTGAACTTTGATGCACTGAATAGAATATCAGGGCCAAACAGATCATTGTTTATAAGTTTTTTAGGAGACACGGTTCGGGAGCAGATAGGATTAAAGATTCTATCGTGGAAAGATGTGAAGGAGGAAGCAAGAGAAAAACTTTGGACTGAAACCACGGTACACATACAAATTCTTTTACCGAACTATTAGTCGTATTCCTACATTTACTTTAACATAATGTTATTATGTGCAGCAATACTTTGAATTTGATGTGTCCTACAAAAAGTTGGTTATGAATAAGCTAGGTGAACTGCTAAGAAATTTCAAAAGCAAATTGACAGCAAAGCACATAGTTCCAAACCTAGATAATCCTGAAAAACTAAATGTAGTTCCAAAGAATTACAAAGCAATCGTCAAAGCCGAACACTGGGTTGCTTTTGTAAACCACACGACGACAGAAGAATTTAAGGTTGTTAATTTCTATTTCGTTTTACATTTATAAACACCGTATGTATGCATTGTTTGGAAACTCCTTATGACAAACACAGTCTGTTACGTACTAGCAACTTCTCATCCAGTAATCTTTTTTGTTAGGCGAAATCAGCTGCTTATAAATTGGCGCGTTCCAGGTCTCTTTATCAGCATACAATGGGACTTGGTGGTTATGTATATATAAAAGAGCAAATGGTAAGGTTATATTGGTGTAATATCCTAACACTGTTGTCCATGTTGGTTTAACTTTTCATCTGTATGTATTTGATTTTTGGAAGATCATAAGAAAAGAAATTACACCAGATCAAGAACCCACCCGTGGTGTATTGTGGTTTAATGGAAGGGTTAGACAAGAAGGAAACGAGACAGATGATGAAACAATCAAAGTTGGCACTAAGAATTTAAGTGTTATTGCAAAATTTTGTATATAATGTTTATATTCGTATAATAAATTATTTACCATTTTTTGTGTGCAGTTGGAAGCAGAGGAACTTATCAGAGATGGAACCTTGACGGTTGATAGTGGCTCAGATTCATTATCACATGTATTAGGAAAGGAAAAGGGAGGGTATGCACGAGGAGTGGGAGGCAGAGTTACGTGTAGGAAGTTCTTTGATCTACCTAGAAGGAAACAAGGAACTGATGTAAGGATTGCGTTGCTTGAAAATGAACTTGAGAAGGAGAGACAGGCGCGTAAAGAACAAGAGGATACAGTCGCTGAATTAACCACCTAGATGTCACAAACACAGGAAACTATTGAAAAAATGTTGAAAGTTATGTCTTCACAAGGGGTTAATATAGCCGAGTTAATGCCAAGTCAGTCAAATGTAAGACTAGTTTTCTAATTTTGATTTGATGATTTTCCGTCTGTAATACCATTAACAATTAACATACTTATATATTGCCGGTATTACAACTAGAACATAATGCATTAAGGAAAATACCTAGTGAAGAGCAAAGGACGTCGATCAGTGGTGGTGGAATTCAGAAGGGTGTGTTATTTCCAATGTCTAAGACAATTGCAACTTCGAACAAGGATTTGGACAATGCAACTGCAGTTGCAACTGCAACTGCGGAGAAGGTAAATTATAAAAAAAACATGTTTGGTTTCTAAATTGTACTATACATGACTTATTTATTGTGTTATGTATATATGCAGGTACCTACTAGAACAAGGTTAGCAAAAAATAAGACAGCATCGTTGGAAAAGAAGTCTCCACATCAAAATTCTCAATCTCAAGAAGATATTTATCCAGCTTCCGGATCACAACAAAATCTGTCTCCCTCGCCACAACAAGACGTACCTATTGCATCATTACAAAATAAGCGTACACCTTCTAAATCAAAAGTAAACCAGTCTCCACCATCACTACCAGATGTAAGTATTTCATCATTTTTCATATAATTACTTGTTTAATTTATTTGTCATTAACGCATATAAACATTTTTTCTTCAGACATTTAAGTGCAAACTATGGAACATATATAGGACAATGATCATTGGTAACGATAGGGTATACAAGTCTAAGGATGGAGACAATGTAATTATTCATAACCTACCACTACCAAAAAATTGTTACAAAGTTTCAGTTGATGAAACCTTAGTGGATGCAACATTCATACCTGATGCCGGAAATAATGGTTTAAAAACTGTTAAGGATGTAAAAGGTAGTTTCATGGCATGGCCAAAGGAAAAGGTTATTTTTTTGGAAGAGGTACATACACTTGATTTATCATCCTACATATACATAGCTTTTCATATTTAGTTTAATGTTTAATACATGGCTTTTATTTCCATACAAGAAACAACACCACCAAATACCATAAAAGCTGTTGTTGAAAGTGCACTAAAGATAGGATCTAAGCGCTCGATGAATGTTCCAGCAGGCAGTACATATACGACTATGACTCATATGCAGAAACAAGCTAGGAATAACAAGGCTCAAAAGACTTTACAATACGGTGATTCAAAGTCTTTACAAATGTGATTCTATGTGAAAAGTATGTTACTTGAGAATAATACGAGATTGCATTTGTTGATTTGGTTATGTACATTCAATTTTATATATTAATGCAATTGAAATTTGATTTCCAGAATTTTGTTTTTTGTTATTATTGAATTCTGAAAGGTTACTAGAAGATGAAACATAGTCACGCTTATTCACATTCCAATGTGTGACTACATATCATAAAAAGTCACACAAACATACAATTCTATGTGACTATTGGATGCATATAGTCACACAAAATACAATTTTCTTGACTTGACAAAGCATACAGTCACACTTATTACTACTATTGGTAACTCTTTGGTTAATTGTATGTGACAAACTTAGTGCCATTAGTATGATTTGTGTGACTACATGTCATAAAAGGTCACACAAACTTACAATTCATGTGACTATTGGATGAATATGGTCACATAAAATACAATTTGCTTGACTTGACAAAGCATACAGTCACACTTATTACTACTATTGGTAACTCTTTAGGTTAATTGTATATGATAAACTCAGTACCATTAGCATGATTTGTGTGACTACATGTTATAAAAGGTCACACAAACATACAATTCATGTGACTATTGGATGCATATAGTCACACAAAATACAATTGGCTTGACTTGACAAACCATACAGTCACACTTATTTCTACTATTGGTAACTCTTTGCTTATATGTATGTGACAAACTCAGTACCATTAGCATGATTTGTGTGACTACATGTCATAAAAGGTCACACAAACATACAATTCATGTGACTATTGGATGCATATAGTCACACAAAATACAATTTGCTTGACTTGACAAAGCATATAGTCACACTTATTTCTACTATTGGTATCTCTTTGGTTAATTGTATATGACAAACTTAGTGCCATTAGCATGATTTGTGTGACTACATGTTATAGAAGGTCACACAAACATACAATTCATGTGACTATTGGATGCATATAGTCACACAAAATACAATTTGCTTGACTTGACAAAGCATACAGTCACCCTTATTTCTACTATTGGTAACTCTTTGGTTAATTGTATGTGAAAAACTTAGTGCCATTAGCATGATTTGTGTGAGTACATGTTATAAAAGGTCACACAAACATACAATTCATGTGACTATTGGATGCATATAGTCACACAAAATACAATTGGCTTGACTTGACAAAGCATACAGTCACACTTATTTATACTATTGGTAACTCTTTGGTTAATTATATGTGACAAACTCAGTACCATTAGCATGATTTGTGTGACTACATATCTTAAAAGGTCACACTAACATACAATTCATGTGACTATTGGATGCATATAGTCACACAAAATACACTAATCATATAGTAAATGTCACACATATCGTATATTCATGTGATAAACTTATAAACAATAGTCACTCTTAAACAAAACTCGTGTAACTGTAGAGTGTTTACCGTCACACATATTTACTAAAACACCAAATATTGTACCTAGTTTGTCACACATTTTCGAGTATTGGTCACTCATTTTTGATATCTAAGGTCACTAAGACGAGCTTGTGACCAAAAGGTACCTACGGTCGCGGGACCTTTGGTCACAAAGCCTAAAAAACCGCGTGTGACTATATGCCTACGGTCACTCTTTTTGAGTGTGACGGATACCATTTTTTGTACTAGTGAAACATGAATTATAAAGAAAGTTAGTTTCATTTAACACATTTTGTTGGAAATACGTTTTTACGTATTTAGGAAGATTCGGTCACTCCGACAATATACTAAGTAGTAGCTCGTAGTCTAGATATCTTTATTAAACAAACAAAGTCAAGCCTAGCCTACAACATGTGTAGGCCGGCCCAACATTGTAAGCCCAAGCCCATCACAAGGCTTGGGTATATAAACCCTCTCCTTTGATGGAGAGGGTGCGTGTTCTTCATTTTTACACATAGTGAAAAAGTGTTCTTCTTTCACTTTCTCTCTCTAAGTGTGTGTGTGTTCTCACCATCTCTCTATCTCTTTCTCTCTCTAAAACATAAGCAAGATTTACACATTCTACAAATGGTAACAAGAGCCATGGGATGATTGTATTGTTCATGTGTTTGTATTCTTGATACATACGCCTATTTTAATCCATTTTTACACGAACCATTTTTTTTGTGTTTTTGATGGTTTTTTCTTGATACAAATCTTCTACATAGTTGTGGTAGGGATTTGGTATAGTTACTTTGGCTAAAAACATAAAATTTTTGGGTGTTTTGATCATTTTTTGGCTTAAAATCAAGAATTGGTTGAGTTTTGTCCGAGAAAAGTGGTAATTATTCCGATCAGGTCATCGGAAAAGGGTTTATAGGACATTCCGATCAGTGTCATCGGAATAGGGTTTAGGGATTCCGATTTTGGGTACATTCCGATCAGGTATTCCGATTATGTATTCTGATTAGGTATCAGATCAAGGTATTCCGATTTGGTTTATTTAGGTACATTCCGATTTGGTATTCAGATTTGGTATTCCGATCAAGGTATTCCGATTTGGTTTATTCCGATTTGGGAGATTCCGATCAACGTTATTTCGATACGGCTTACTCCGACTGATATTCTGATCACTATTCCGATCAACATTCGTGTGTAATTTTGACTTGGAATTTTTGGTTTATCGAGGACATATTTTAGGGGATTTTAACATTGTTTCTCGACTTCAACTCACAACAACAAACACATTTACTTTCTTTCATTGGTCGAACAACGTTTGTAAATCTTAACTTATTGAAATGGATTACACATCTCTTACGGATAAGTCCATCCTCTCGGGTACGGATAATCGTCCACCAATGTTGGTGAAGACTATGTATGAGGAATGGGCTTCCCGAATGGAACTTTATACGTTGAACAAGGAGAATGGACATCTTATTTGGGCATCGGTGCTCAATGGACCATTAGATTATGGTACAGTGACGGAAGGTACAACTACTCGTCCTCGCACAACGGGTGAATTGACTGGAGATATGAAGATTCAAGACAAATGTGATAAGTATGCTACAAACATCATTCTCCAAGCCCTTCCTCCAGATGTCTACAAACTCGTCAGCAAACATAAAGTTTCCAAAGAGTTATGGAATAGAATTCGTGTTCTCATGCAAGGCACCTCGTTAACTAAACAAGAACGAGAGTGTAAGCTTTATGATACTTTTGATAAGTTTGCCTATGTGCCAGGGGAGACTCTCAGTGATTACTATCTGAGATTTACCCTATTGTTGAATGAGCTCAATATCTATGGCATGACAATTCCTACCTTTCAATTGAACACCAAGTATTTGAACACTCTTCCTTCAGAATGGGAAAAATACGTGACGGATGTTAAATTGGCTAAGGACTTGCATAACACCAGTGTGGATCAACTTCAAGCTTTTCTTCAACAACACGAATGCCATGTGATCGAGGCTCGGCTGTCTACACCTCAAGTTCATGATCCACTTGCAATGTATGCTTCTCAACAAAACATGGCTTATACTTATCAACAACCATCATACTTGCAGCAACCACCACCACACACCTATCAACAACCATCCTATCAACCACCAATGATGCCACAACAAGCATTTCAACAAGGTGTTCATCAACAATCTTTTCCGCAGCAACCACCATATCAGACATCACCATCACAAGCCAACACTTCTCCAATGGGCTATACTCCTCAGCAAGGATATTTTCCAATAGAAGCACAACCAGCACAAGCTTTCTACTCTAATGAACTTCCACCAATCCAAGTACCGGTCTTTACTCCAAATGATACGCCAACTGATGTTCTAAACCATCTCACACCCTACTTGTCAAAACTTGTTGCAACTAGAGGATTTCCACCAACAAACAATCAGCTCCGCACCTCATCAAATCCTCGACAACAAGCCACTGTTCAAGATGGTCAAGTGACGGTGCAACCAATTCAGGGAAGGCAAAATTCATATGTACCTCCTACAAGGACTGGGAACAATCAAGCTGTGAATTCTCAAGATAGTGGAAATGGGATTCCTATTGGTCCTAAGAAGGTTGTGACTTGCTACAATTGCCGAGGACAAGGTCATATGGCTAGGGAATGCACTCAGCCAAAAAGGAGGAGGGATGATGCATGGTTTCGTGAGAAGATGTATTTGGTTGATGCTCAGTCTATGGGGAAGATTTTGGATTCAGAGGAGTTAGCATTTCTTGCAGACCCAGTGGCAGCAGATACTGAAGGCATTGTAGTCGTTTCTACTTCTAATGCAGCTTATCAGGCAGATGATCTTAACGCATATGATTCGGATTGTGATGACATTCACTCTGCCTAAGCTTCTCTCGTTGCTAATCTCTGTCACTACGGTTCTGATGTCATCAGTGAGGTACCAACCACATCTAATAGTATTGATGATAACCAACATCAAGTTGGGCATGAAAATAACAACCTCGAACAGCATTCGGGAACTAGTAATTCAAATGATGTGGTACCCAAACCTACACATTTGAGTGAACCTCAACCAAATGCTATGACGGGTATGGAATCTTATGCTCAACATGATTTGGTCATGGTGCCTAAACATATTATTAATCAAATGCATATGGCCCTCAGACAATCCGTAGATACCAATACCACCCTAACTGTTGAGCTTGCGTTGCATAAAGAAAAGGTCAAAGCGTTTGAAATGGTCCCTCAAGAAGAGAAAATAACATGTTCTGAATTTGACCAATTTCGTTTTGAAAAGATTGAACACTTGAAAGAAATAGAATCATTAAAAGCTAATCTTTCTAATGAATTAAAAGAAAAGGAGTCGGTTGTCAATGATTTTCAGAAACTTAAAATGGATTTCGAAACTCTCGAGTCTAAAAAGGTTGAATCAGAAATTAATGCTACCAAACTTCTTAAATTCAAGGAACAACAGCTTTTAAAACAATACGCTTCCACAGAAAAGGTTCATCTTTTAACTAAATCATTTAAAGAACTCGAACTTAAACGTCTTCAAGATTTACCACCAAATCCTGGTTATGCAAAACAAGATCAGGAATATATTCCCGGTCTTTCTAATATGACCATAATTGGCAAATCGAAAGAAGCACCTTTTGTTCGTAGTACTGAGGAGACACAATCACTTGCGGATGAAACTCATTCTAAAATGCTTTCAAAATTCCATACAATTGATTATGATCAACATAACAAAGATCAATTTTTGAAAAAGACACGCATTCGCTTACAAAAGGAATTAGCAGAATTGACAGTTCTTGTGCCCCAAAGTTTGTCAAATGAAAACCTTCCTAGTACGTCTCCTACACTTGTCAAAACGGATTTAACAAAGTTAATTCCACCGGTAAGCAAGGCGTCCTTTAACTTAAATGCGGTTCACCAACACTTAGCCAATTTTGACAAGGTCATTTTGGAACGTACGACGGCTTCGGCCATAACGGAAGGTGAATGGAACTTTGAGCACACTAGAGCTGCGTTCCGAAATGAAATTGTTCCGTTTAGAGACAATTTTAAGGCTTGTCTTAGTAATCTTGATCAAGATTTGTTTTGGAAATAGAAGAAGTTAGACATGTTTTCAATGAAATGGAAGATGCTTTTGAAAACAGTTTACTTGAAATAGAACGGGTTTCACGTCAAAATGATCAGCTTCTTAAGCAAGTGATGTCTCATGATATAGTTTATGTTTGTGTGAATAAAAGTACTGATAATGATTCTATTGTGCATAATGTTGAATCTGTGGATAATGTGGTAGATAGTACTTGTCACGAATCTGACGCTGAATTTTTAAAGCTTCAAGATTCATATTCTTCGCTTTCAAAACGTTTTGATGAGATTCAAACACATTGTATTTCGCATGAATGCAAGCAACAATTTATTCAAGAAATCTTTGAAACGTCATTCGAAGGTGTTAATATTGATGATGCAAACTTTGAAAAGAATTTTCGATTGAATTTACAATCAAAACAGCGTCAGCCAAGTGACAAAGTTGCTACATCGTTGCCGATAGAAATAGAGAAATCTAAGGAGCTTAACTGTGTGAACGTACTTGAGGCCGCTGAGAATTTTAAACTTGATCTAGATAATCGACTTTCCAAGATTTTGTCCAAAGTTGATAACTTAAAACAGAAAAATACACGACTCTTCGATTCAGTAAAGCCCGCATGTGCTAATACCACTGCACAGAATCAATCGTTGATTGAACAATTGAATCGAAGGTCGGTGAAAATATCTGATTTGAGGGAACAAATTTGTGATAAAAATCTGGTCTTGGCTGAGTTAAAGGAAACACTTCGTACTCTAAAAGGTAAGAATGTTGTGGATAACGCAGCCACTGTCTCAGTATCGTCCTCTAGTGAAATCAAAAGGAACCTTATAGCCGTCACACCACTTAATAAGGGCCCTAGGACTAAACCATCTCAAACTTTGGTCACTAAAGATAAGGCAGAATCAAAACCAGCTTCTAATATTCCCGTGTTGCCTTCTACAGGAGTAAGCACCACTACTAAGGCTCAAAGATCTAAGCTTAAGAGAAACAAGAAGAATGATAGGATCTTGCCCCCATCTAGTAGTCAAGTGCGGAGAAAGTAGAAGCCCATCCTAGGAATGTTATTTCTGTTTTGAATAAAAAGAATCATGTAGCTAAACCTAAAGGCTCTGCGGTTGTGCAGCGTTCTAAGCCTAGTGTGAATTCTAATTTGAAATGTTGGAATTGCAATGAATGTATGTTTTCTAGTCGTCATGATTCTTGCCTTGTTGACCATGTGAATGAGATGTATGCTAGGAAAAATGGATTAGAATGGAAACCGACTGGGAAAGTGTTAACCCAAGTTGGGTGGATGTGGCGCCCCACTGGTAGAACTTTCATTATAGTAGGAAATACGTGCCCTTTAACTAGGATCACTCCCACTACAGCGAAGAAAGCGTGCCCTTTAACTAGGAGTACCAAGTCTACCAAAACACAAGCGTGTCCTTTAACTAGGAACACCGACACTACCGTAGGAACCAAGTGCCCTTTAAATAGGTCTACTCCCACTGTAGTGCCCGTGAATAATCCAAAACCTAAGAAAGTTGGAATAGTAAAACCTGTTGGTGCTAAGACTCACATTAGAAAACGCAGGAAATCTAAAGGTCACAAAAATGTTAGCAATTCTGATAATATTTTATCTGTATCTGCTAACACTCTGGAACCAATAGTTTCCAATGCATTGTCTACTATTGTTGTTGAAAACAGGTGGTCCAAATTGTTCTCTGGTATTTGGACTCTGGTTGCTCTAAACATATGACCGGAGATCGCTCTCAGCTCAGAAATTTCGTCAGCAAGTTTCTTGGTACGGTTCGATTTGGAAATGATCATATTGCAAAGATAATGGGTCACAGTGAATATCATATTGGGAATGTTATAATTTCAAGAGTGTATTACGTGGAAGGTCTTGGTCACAACTTATTTTCTGTGGGACAATTTTTTGATGCAAACCTAGAAGTTGCTTTTCAAGAGCATACCTACTTCATTCGTAATTTGGAAGGGGTTGATTTGTTGAAAGGTACTCGAGGGAATAATTTGTATACTTTGTCTCTACAAGACATGATGGCCGCTTCTCCCGTATGTCTTCTCTCCAAAGCATCGAAGACTAAGTCATGGTTATGGCATCAATGGTTATCTCATCTTAACTTTGACGCTATTAATCACTTGGCGAAAAACAAACTTGTTCGTGGTCTTCCTAAACTATCATTTCACAAGGATCATTTGTGTTCCGCGTGTACAATCGGGAAAAGCACTAAGAAGTCTTACAAACCCAAGACTGAAGACACCAACCAAGAGAAACTTTATCTGTTGCATATGGATCTTTGTGGGCCAATGCGTGTTGAAAGTCTTAGTGGCAAAAAGTACATCCTCGTCATTGTCGATGATTACTCTCGGTTTACATGGGTGAAATTTTTTAAAGCAAAAAATGAGGCACCTAAATTCATCATCGGATTTCTCAAGATGATTCAAGTTCGTCTCAACACTACTGTCCGACGCATTCGTAAAGATAATGGAACCGAATTTGTGAATCAAATCTTGCGTGATTATTATGAAGAAGTTGGCATCTCTCATGAAACATCCGTTGCACGCACTCCACAACAAAACGGTGTCGTTGAAAGGCAAAATCGCACACTTATGGAAGCTGCTCGAACGATGTTAATTTACGCAAAGGCTCCATTGTTGTTATGGGCAGAAGCAGTATCTACAGCAGTGTACACCCAAAACCGGTCACTAATTCGTAAACGCCATGGTAAAACACCTTATGAGCTTCTCCATGGAAAAGTACCATATTTATCATATCTTCATGTATTTGATTCTCTTTGCTATCCAAATAATGATGGTGACAATTTGGGAAAACTTCAACCAAAGGCTGA
This sequence comes from Glebionis coronaria, assembly GCA_025667525.1. Taxonomy (NCBI): domain Eukaryota; kingdom Viridiplantae; phylum Streptophyta; class Magnoliopsida; order Asterales; family Asteraceae; genus Glebionis; species Glebionis coronaria. The sequence goes on along the minus strand of CM046878.1, from coordinate 127,339,231 downwards.
TATTGGTATTTTCATTGGTTACGCACCCGCAAAGAAGGCATACCGAATCTACAACCGTAACTCTCGCAAGATCCTCGAAACTATGAATGTTGATTTTGATGAGCTGACAGCAATGGCTTCTGAGCAAAGCAGCTCTGAACCCGCACTTCATGAAATGGGACCCAGTAACATTAGTTCTGGTCTTGTCCCAAACAACCCTACTTCATCATCATTTACACCACCTTCTAGGTCTGAATGGGATACGTTGTTTCAACCGTTCTTTGATGAATTCTTTACTCCTCCCAGTATTGTTGCTCCAGGACCTGAGGTAATAGCTCCGGTAACCGAAGTTGTCGCTCCAGTAACCGTTGCACAATCAGATACGTCTGCACCTACAATTGGTCTAGATATACCATCAACAAGTAATTCTCAACCAACACATGTTTCAACTACCCATGTCATGCCTATTGATGATGAAGAGGATGATGATGATCACGATTTGGAATTCGCTCAAATGCGTGAACTTCCATTCTTTGGTGTACCTATTCCTGACCCTAATCAAGCCGGGTCGTCCACCTCAAAAGAAGCTCCTTATACAGTTTACTCTAATCCACGGATTCGTGAACATGACAGCAAGTGGACAAAGGATCATCCTATAGATTCTATTATTGGTGACCCTAATCGTCTGGTATCCACAAGAAGTCATCTACAAGAAAATGCAATGATTTGTCATTTTGATGCTTTTCTCACTGAAGTTGAACCTAAGACATGGCAACAAGCTTTTACTCAATCTTGTTGGATAGAAGCTATGCAAGAAGAACTTAACGAATTCATACGTCTTGAAGTTTGGGAACTTGTCCCATGCCCGGATCAAGTGCAGTTACTCACTTTGAAATGGGTTTACAAGGTGAAACTCGACGAGTTAGGCGGAATATTGTAGAACAAAGCTAGACTAGTAGCTCGTGGATACAAGCAATTATTGGGCATCGACTTTATGGAATCCTTTGCACCTGTTGCCCGTTTGGAAGCTATTAGACTATTCCTCTCTTATGCAGCCCACATGAATATGATCGTCTATCAGATGGATGTGAAGACGGCATTTCTTAATGGAGAAATCAAGGAAGAGGTCTATGTTCAACAGCCGGATGGTTTTGTGAATCCTAATTATCCTAATCATGTGTATAAGCTTAAGAAGGCTCTCTACGGGTTGAAGTAAGCTCCTCGCGCATGGTATGATCTATTGTCACAATTCTTCATTACGCATGCTTCTCTAATGGCAAGGTGGATCCCACGCTGTTCATTCAGAAACGAGGTAAAGATATGATTATGGTACAAATATATGTTGATGATATTATATTTGCAGCCTTGACCCAAACCTTATCGGATGAGTTTGGGACACTCATGTCTTCTAAGTTTAAGATGTCAATGATGGGCAAGGTATCATTCTTCTTAGGTCTTCAGATATCTCAGAGTCCCAGAGGCATCTTTATCAATCAATCCAAGTATGCCCTTGAACCACTTAAGAAATATAAGATGGAATCTTGCGACCCCGTGGATACTCCAATGGTGGAACGAACTAAGATTGATGAAGATCTACAGGGAGTTGCCGTTTATCCGACACTGTATCGTGGAATGATCGGTACTCTTCTGTATATCACAGTTAGTCGACCTGATCTTCAGTTTGCTATATGTATGTGTGCTCGGTATCAAACTCGGCCTACTGAGTTACACTTGGCTACTGTGAAACGGATCTTTCGATATCTTAAAGGAACCATTAATCGGGGACTTTGGTATTCGAAGGACTCTTCGATTGCACTTATGGCATATGCAGATGCAGATCACGTGGGTTGTCAAGATACAAGGCGTAGCATGAGTGGAACTTTGCAACTACTAGGAGATCGACTAATCAGTTGGGCATCGAAAAGGCAGAAAAGCGCTGCAATTTCAAGTACGGAAGCAGAATACATAGCTATGTCTGGTTGTTGTGCTCAAATTCTTTGGATGAGATCGCAATTAACTGACTATGGTCTATGTTTCAACAAAATTCCGATGTACTGCGACAACAAGAGTGCAATTGCCTTTTGCTGCAACAATGTTCAATTCTCCCGGTCGAAGCATATTGACATTCGCTACCATTTCATCAAGGAGAAAGTGGAAAATGGAGTAATAGAGCTTTACTTTGTCCGATCTGAGTATCAATTGGCGGATATTTTCAGGAAGGCTTTAGATCGCGCTCGAATTGAATTTTTGGCCGACAAGCTAGGAATGAGAACCTTCTCCCCTGAGACTCTTAAGGAATTGGCAGATGAAGCGAAAGAATAGTGATGGTAAACTATTCTCCGTATCCTTGGTGATCATTTGTATATATTGTTTATATTTCTATCCACAAAAGCAAAATACAAAAATATAAAACCATATAAAAACTATAAAAATTGAAAAATATAGAAAAATCCAAAAAAAAATTTACTTTATTTTTTAAAGGCATGTCTTTTGGTATGATAATATTTACGGCCTTAGAAATGTTGATTAGTATTGACACGGCGCCATAAATAGAGTTCGTACAAAAGTTGTAAATATTTCATAAAACATGCCTATATGGTTTGTAGTTACTTCAGACTGCAACCCGGTTTTCATATTAAAGTTAAGTATTTCTTATGAAAGCTTTGGCTCACAACGAGAATTAATTTTCTCGGACAAGGTTTACTTTAAAACCTTGTAAGGGATCAAGTTTACTTTATAACTTGGTCTAACACAAATATATGTACGCCTCAGTGCATTTATTTGTTAAAACAAGAGAAGTCTTGTTTTTATGAAGCTATCATCTCTACAACCATGCTATCTACCATTGGTATCTCCATACTCGACGATGCGACTACTCAACCGACGACTACAGCTCTTTCGATAGAACACGGGTCAACAATTGAGGGGGAGTAATTGTCAAGCATTTAGAATCTTCGATGCCGAAAGTGCCAAGTTCACAAGTTGGTGTCAAGAAAAGAATACCAATCGTAAATGTGGTGTCAAGAGATGACTTCAGACGTGACAAGGCGATCACCATATGCTAACAAGAACCATTTGATCTTATCATATTATGTTCTCATCAATCAGGTCCAACCTTGTCAATCCTTTTTAATATGGTGAATATGTGATCATGTTACAAATTAGTATCATATCTCATACATTTGGTATCATGAAGATAAAACGGACTTGCATTTTTCTTCCCAAAACCTTTGTTAAAACTTCATTAAATCAATTGATAATAAAAACATCGATTGGGTTAATATTTTTAATATGGGGGAGAAAATGTGATTTAATATGGGATATTATCACAAATGGTTTCACTTAATGTGCTGGCCTATCCCGACATATGCGAAATGTTTTCGAATATCGTGGCATATGTTAAGGGGGAGCAAAATGGATTTGCATATCAAAATGGATTTTCATGGTGACATATACTTACCCAAAACCCATTTATTTCACGACGATGAAGATTGTGGTGACATAAGGATGGTAGGATAGGTTAAGTCCTATGATTCTTCCAGAACCGGAGGAATCTTCCTAAAGACATTCCATAGCTAGAAATAGTCGTCCTTAGGAAAGTTGGAGAAAGATTGTGAACGTAGCTGAATGCCGACCAAGTACTTAAGTTAGCACTAGAACAATCACAACAAGGTTCTAGTGATGACTTATTGGTAAGCATTGAAGGGGTTGAAGAATGAAAAAGAATTGTAAAGATAAAGGGTGTAAAGAAAGAAGCCCTCCTTACAACTTTAGGCAGAAACCGGGTCAACACATATGCTATTGAGATCATTTTAATGATTCTCGATATTGAAGACAGACATCATGGACCCAGTGATGCATTGCACAACCCATCCCAGCTAACTGATATATCTCTTAAAAGATATTTATTTTAATCACACGGAGACAACACATTATCTATTGATTTATTCACTCCGAATAAATTGGTATTGATAAGGTGGCACTCCTCTCCAGCCTCCGATCACTAAAATCCAAAATGCACGATCGAGTCTAGAGCCATTTGAGATCATCAAATATCTCATTAGGACACACTTTCATATTTCCTTGCTTCTTCACACACTGTGAAAAGTAAGAAAGATTTTAAGAGTCCTACGCAAAATCTTCATGATCTTACCTGAACATCCGAGTAATACGAAAGTATTTACAATGAAGATGGAAATCCTTCTTGAGCGAATATCAAAAATCTCATGGTAGGTGACTTGTGCGATTCTTTATGAATCAAGCTTGTGATAACTAGAAAGCAACAGTTGTTTAATTCTTAACTGAATTTAAACACGTTCCAGGCCTCTACGCAAAATCTCAGTGATCTTGCCAGAACACTCAGAGTGATACCTTAGTGTTCACAGTGATGAGTGGAAATCCTTCTAGTGTTAACATCAAACAGCACTTGGTAGGTAACTTGCAAGATTCAATATGAATCAAGCTCGTGACAACTGGAAAGCAACGATGGTGCGATTCTTTAATGAATCAAACTTGTTCCAGGAATCAGAATTGACGGCTTCAATCATGCGGATAATTTTATCCAAATGATTACTCTTTACGTTCGCAGTCTGTAACACCCCCACAATTGTTATGCGCAGCGGAACTACAACAATGGGTGCTACACAGTATTCATTGCACACAAGATATATCAAACGACGCTAAAAAGACGTCGACTTAAAAATTCAACATTTAAAATTGTTAGATAATACATGTCCACAGTTTTTTCCAACCCCAAAATAGTGCACAGAGTTTAGCGTTTTCGGTCCCCATGAATCTCAACCCCAAAAACTTCAGTTTACAACCACATGACATTAAACATAAAAATTGTTTAAGTAGAAAAGGAGGGAAAAACAAGCGGACACCAAGCCGATCACACAACCTCCATCCCATGCATGCTCCATCCTACTGCTCAGCGGTTACCTGAAATACATGCCAAAATTTTGGTCAACGAAAACGTTGAGTGGAATTCATAGGTTTTTCAATCCATTTGAACGTATATATAATAAAAACCATTCGTGATCATTTATAGTCTTGTCGATCAAACAAACTATAATCAGGATACTGACAATTGTGTTTAAGCTCATGACACTAATCCGTTAACTCAATCACCCGCGTAAATATACCGGCATGATTCAGATGAAACCAGTGCCCCTCTAAAGGCATCAGTTGCAATTATACCTTATCTCTCATACAAAATAATCTACCGCAGAACTTACTATAAGTACAGCTTCTCGGCTAGCATTGGGTCGTTAACCCCGTAGTACTACAAATTGCATAAGCGGCTATTTCCCCCTTCGCAAGGGCAAGACAATAGTTAATAGTTCATGAATTTAGGGACTTTTGCAACTTTGGTACTCAACACAATTTCTAAGGCAACTTTCGGGTCTAACAATCATTCATGATATACGTTCCTTTTAAAAACTAGCATGCATTTCCCTCGCGGGTAAAACAATTTGAAATAATATAAGCGAGGCTATAAATTCACACCTTAGATATTAAGTAGTCGGTAGTTCGAGGAGTGTTCACTGACGATGTTACGGATGCCCGGGTAATTCAACACCTATCACAAATAACGCGTAATGAGTAATCTCATTTAAATACTTACGGTACTGTATAAAATACATATATATAAGTCACTTAAGACCAATATAACTCACGCCAAAAACAAAAACAACAAGTATCATTCATTCTATACCATTCGTTCTTATAACCTACGTTGTCCATTTTTACACGTTCTCGCCGGTACTTGACTAAAGTACGGGCTGTTTTACCTTATTAAACCATGCTTATAAAATTTGATAAAATTTCCAAAAATCCTATATGACCTGTAGATAACATGTTTTTATGTCCAACAAAAGTTTTCACTTTTACGACCCGTTACGCAACTCATTTCCACGACTACATTTTACGGGCTGAAATTGCGCTTCGACCAATTTTGACCACTTTGACCTATATGAAAAATACCTTTGACTTCCTTGACTCATAAGTCAACATATAGACTCATTTGTACAGGTTAGGGACCAAGTTTTGACCCTTGATCATTCACCAAATTATACTTGTGACCCTCGGGATTTGACTAAAACTTTGCACAAATCCGGATTGTGAAAGTCCTCGTCTCCCGGTACCCGATCTTTAAAATGTCATAACTTTTAGCTCGTTTTGAGTCACGGGCTCTACCTTATACCAAATTAAAGCTAGAAAAACCCTCTATCACTATATTTAGTTTTCAAGACCTGGAACAAAAATCATTTTTCCAAAATAGACCAAATGTTTCTGCCTAAAAATGACCATACCAAAAACATGCTTAGACTCGATTCCAAGACTTCTAACCAACACTAAACATCATCCTAAGACTTCCCAAACATATCCTAACATCAAACTTCCATCCTACCCCTATTGATCAACCAATCTCAATATCAAAATCAAAGAAAAATACACATGCAAGTAGTAACACCTATGTAAATCATCATAAAACAAATAACCAAACACAATAATAACATGCATATTCAACAACCACCATGGCTCCCCCAAACACCCCTTTGCCGTGGGGTTTGGGTGACCAATTCACCACAACCAAATTAATTTTGGTGGGTTTTCATGGTGTTTATACTTCCATAACACTCAAAATTAACATGCATTAGCTCAAATAGCCACAAAAACGAATTTTGGATCATATGAAAAATCTTGAAAAATTTTTATCAATGCATGTTGGATTTGATTACATGAATAGGTGGGTAATGACCAAACTAAGCGTGGTCTAACCTTAGATTTTTGAAAAATCAAGTAGAAAAGATTTTTGGTGGATTTTTGTGTGAGTTGGGTGTGCCGTGAGTTTTGAGAGAGAGGGAGAGTGTGTGTTTGATTTTTCTTGTAAATTTTTGTATGTGTTTGGGTGTTTGTCCACTTTGCCCCTTTTTGATGGTTAGGAGGGACCTAAGTGCAATATTGGGCTTCTTTTGTCCTTAAATAGAAAACGACCTCAAAACTTTGCGGGTTTGACTCATTTGTCAATTTTGAAAATTTTACGGGAGTCGGAAATCTTCCCGAATGCTCCAAAATATTTTTGGGATACTTTAAATGTACTTGGAAGGCTATAAAACTCACACGACTCAACTTAACACGTACCGTAAATAAAATTCTCGAAAAATTACATTATCGATAAATCGTCAAAAATTATATAAAATTGGGCATCTCTCGGGATCGTAATCGTCATCGTCCTCCTCAAAACGTCAACCGTAAAAATTATAACCTCGAACATCGGCTCTAACCAAAATACTCATAAGTATAGAAATTAAAATTTATCAAAAATTTCAAAAATTAGCGTAATTTAGGGTATCGTTAATGACCTCGATTCTAGGGTGTCACATCCACCCCTCCTTAAAGAGAGCGACGTCCCGGCGCTCGCCTCTTCTTGGGCTCACATTTCGTCTTACTGGAACAAATGAGGATACCTTTCCTTGAAAAAGTCCTCACGTTCCCAGGTGTATTCCGGTCCACGCTTAGAATTCCATCGGACCTTCACAATAGGAATCCTACTATGCTTCAACCGCTTGACCTCCCGGTCCATGATTTCCACAGGTTCTTCCACAAAATGCATTTTGTCGTCTAGTCGAATCTCGTCCAAAGGAATCACCAATTCCTTGTCCGCCAAACTCTTCTTCAGGTTCGATACGTGAAACGTGTCATGAATAGCACTAAGCTCGGTCGGCAATTCTAACTTGTACGCTACTGGTCCAATTCGTTCAACGATCTTAAACGGTCCAATATACCTCGGACTCAACTTTCCTTTCTTCCCAAAACGAATTACACCCTTCCACGGCGATACCTTGAGCATAACCATATCTCCAACTTCAAACTCCAACGGTTTCCTTCGGTTATCAGCATAACTTTTCTGTCGGCTTCTCGCAGCAAGTAGTCGGTTCTTGATCTGCACGATCTTCTCTGTCGTTTCTAAAACCATTTCGGGTCCAGTCAATTGACTTTCCCCTACTTCACTCCAACACACGGGCGATCTACACTTCCTTCCATACAATGCTTCGAACGGTGCCGCTTTGATACTCGCATGATAACTATTATTGTACGAAAATTCCACTAGAGGCAAGTGGCGTTCCCAACTTCCTCCAAAATCAATCACGCATGCTCGGAGCATGTCCTCCATCGTTTGAATCGTTCGTTCACTCTGGCCGTCAGTTTCCGGGTGATAAGCCGTGCTTAAACTCAGTTCAGTGCCCATCGCACGTTGAAGAGATTTCCAAAATTCCGACGTAAATCTACTGTCACGATCCGAAATGATCGATAACGGCACTCCATGTCTACAGACGATCTCTTTCACGTACACGCTGGCGAGTTTTTCCATGCTGTCCGTCTTCTTCATAGGTAAGAAATGAGCAGATTTCGTCAACCTGTCCACAATTACCCATATCATATCGCATCCACTAGGAGTCCTAGGTAAACCCGTCACAAAATCCATTGCGATTTTCTCCCATTTCCATTCTGGGATTTCCGGTTGTACCAACAATCCAGATGGTTTCTTGTGTTCTGCCTGAACCTTCGCGCAAGTCAAACACTTACTGACGTAACGAGCAATATCTGCCTTCATATTCGGCCACCAATAAACTTTCTTCAGGTCGTGGTACATCTTATCCGATCCAGGATGTATCGAATACTTCGACTTATGCGACTCATTCATAACCAATTCTCGAACTCCAGGCTTTCCTTCCTCAGATGGACACAATGGTAACCAAATCCGATTCTCAAAATATCTTAGTCCGTCAGACCTAATCACGAAAATAGGTTTCAACATTCGTCCCAAATTCTCGGCTTCAACATTCCCTTTCATCAATCCTCTCTCCTGAGCCTTCAGTATGGTTTCGGTTAAGTCAACGCTCTCACTCATCACTAAAGCTCTAACCCTCAAAGGTTTCTCCCGTTCCTTCCTACTCAATGCATCCGCTACAACATTCGCCTTCCCAGGGTGATAGCGAATTTCACAGTCGTAATCACTCAATAGTTCAACCCATCGTCTTTGTCGCATATTCAACTCCTTTTGATCTAAAATGTGCTGCAAACTCTTGTGATCAGTGAATACAACACACTTTGTCCCATACAGATAGTGTCTCCACAACTTCAACGCAAACACTACCGCTCCTAATTCCAAATCGTGCGTCGTGTAGTTCTCCTCGTTCTTCCTTAATTGCCTCGACGCGTAAGCTATCACCTTCTCACGTTGCATTAATACTGCTCCATAACCCTTACGAGACGCATCACAATACACCACGAAATCTTCGGTTCCCTCAGGCAATGATAAAATCGGCGCGGAACATAACTTATCCTTGAGCGTTTCGAAAGCAAGCTCTTCCTCATTTCCCCATTCATACACCTTATTCTTCTCGGTAAGCCGCGTCAATGGTTTCGCAATCAACGAAAATCCTTCAATAAACCTTCTATAGTACCCAGCTAAACCCAAAAATTGTCGAACTTCAGTCGGCGTTGTCGGTGCTGACCATTCCCTGATTGCTACGATCTTAGCAGGATCTACTCGAACTCCTTCCTTATCAATCACATGACCTAGAAACTGCACTGATTCCAACCAAAACTCACACTTAGAGAATTTTGCATACAGCTTCTCCTTCCTCAACAACTCCAAAATCTTCCTCAGGTGCTTCCCGTGCTCCTCCTTACTCTTAGAGTAAATAAGTATGTCGTCGATGAAAACAATAACAAACTTATCTAGATACGGCTTGCACACGCGATTCATAAGATCCATGAATACAGCAGGCGCGTTAGTCAACCCAAACGGCATCACTCGAAATTCAAAGTGTCCATACCGCGTACGAAAGGCAGTTACAGGAATATCCTCCTCTCTTACACGCAGTTGATGATACCCTGATCTTAAATCGATCTTTGAGTACACACTGGACCCTTGCAATTGATCGAACAAATCATCAATCCTCGGTAATGGGTACCGATTCTTAACCGTCAGCTTATTGAGTTCTCTATAGTTAATACACATCCTAAACGAACCATCCTTCTTCTTTACGAACAACACTGGCGCTCCCCAAGGTGATGAGCTCGGCCTAATAAATCCTTTGTCCATCAATTCCTTCAATTGATCCGCTAACTCCTTTAACTCAGATGGTGCTAAGCGATAAGGTGCACGTGCAACCGGTGCAGCTCCTGGCACTAAATCAATTCGAAACTCGACCTCACGGTTAGGCGGTAAACCTGGCAACTCGTCTGGAAAAACGTCCGGATACTCGCGAATAATTGGTACCTCTTCGATCCTCGCCTCTACATCACCATCGCTCGAAACCTGTGCCAAAAACACATCGCATCCGCTCTCTACGTACTTCATCATCTTCAAACACGAAATCACCTTCAAACGAGAAGTGCATTCGTCTCCCTTTACCGTCAAAACCCTATTCCTCAGCGGAATCTGCACCAATCTCTCACCACAGACGATTGTAGCACTATGCGCCATTAGCCAATCCATTCCCACAATCACGTCAAACGATCCTAGCTCTATAGGCATCAAGTCGATTTTAAAAGCGTAGTTTCCTAACTTCAAGGTACACCCTTTCAGTATAGAATTCGTACTAACAATTTTTCCATCGGCTAATTCAACATTATAACTAGTCGTTAACAATACCGGTTCTCTATCGATATTACGACTAAATCTAACGTCTACAAAACTCTTGTCGGAGCCAGAATCAAATAAAATACTAGCATAACAAGCGTCTAGCAAAAACGTACCGGTAACCACATTGGGACCTTGTGGTTTATCAGCAGTTCCCACTTGATACACAGCTGCCGCATTATTTCCTCCCCGTCTGTTCCCTGCTTTCGGGCAATTTGCTTGCACATGCCCTCTTTCTCCACAGCTATAACATCCTCTCATCCTGATAGCATTAGCCCCAGTGGCTACTCCTCCCGTTCGACAACTAGCAGTCCTATGACCTGCCTTTCCACACTTGCCGCATGCCTGCGGGCAGTTTCCAACATGATACAAGTTGCACTTTCCACAATGGGGATTCACTTTCACACCTCTAGGGTTCGTCACGGCCCTCATTCCTTCGTTCATTCTCTGATTAAACTGCTGATTACGGTTCGGCCCTTGGTTGTTTCGGTTTCCTCCTCGGTTCTGGCCTTGGGATTGATTACCTTGTGCTGCCTCCCATTTCCTTTTGTTACCCTCAGCAATGTAGTTCTGCTTATCCTGAAGCTTAACGTCCATCAAAGCGTGTGCCATTTGAACCGCTTCGTCAAACGTTCCAGGTTTCGACGAAGTTGTTTCACCCTTGATGTTGCTAGATAAACCCTTAATATACTGCTTCATTTTCTTGGCGTCATTGGCAAATATGTCCGGACACAAAAGACTTAACTCATTGAATCTCCTGGTGTAAGCAGCTATATCGTTGTTCCTTAAGGTCAAATGTCTCAATTCGTCCTCCAATTGCCCCAATTCCTCCTCTGGGCAAAACTTCTTTGTCAACAAAGCTTTGGTCGCATTCCACGTTCTCGCATTTGCCACAGCCAATCCCACCGTAGCTACCTGGGTATTCCACCAGCTTAACGCATCATCCAGAAATGTAGCTGCTGCAAACTTTACTTTATCCGCCTCTGCACAACCACTGATTTCAAACGTACTCTCAACTTTTTCCAACCATCGCCTAAGTTCTAGGGCTCCACCCGATCCACGGAACTGCGTAGGACCGCACTTCATAAAGCTGGAATAGGTACACACTCTCGGGGCTGGTTGTCTCCCCGCGTTCCTTCCTGGATCCTGATTTCTCCCAGCTCGGTCCGCTTGCAACGCATTAGCTATCGCTTCCTGAATCATGTTGTTAACACGATCGGCAGTCAACTTTGGAGGCATTGTTTTATCGAATATCTCTTTCTGCAAGACAAGAAAAATAGAAAAACAATGTAAGTATTCATATCAAGTTTCCCAGACATAAAATACATACAACGACACATCCCTACGGAGTTACTAATATTTATCAATTCACACCACAAAAGATCAAATTTAAGACATATCACAGATCATGAAAGGTAACATAGATTGTATTGATAATTAACCAAAATCGTGACAAGTAATGCCACTACAATCATTCACCACAAAACATCAAGTACTTGAGTTTCTCGTCATAATACCATCATACAAAGGTCTAAAATAGTTCTATTACAATGATCAAAGAAAAATACAAAACAAGTAACTAAGCATGTGGTGATCCACACTGCCTCTTGGATGGCGGCTCGTCGTCGTCCTCGGTTTCCTCATCACTCACGTCCTCGTCCACATCATCCACTTTTCCCTTTCCTTTCTCATCTGGCCCACATTCTGTTTCCTTTTTCGTCCCTGATGTGGATCCATGCTCAATCGCTACTTGATTTCCCACCGAAATACAAGCATCTCCGGTAGGCGGCTGAACCATGAAGTCATTCGCCTCCATCTCCACATCGTCCACGAATCTCCAATCCGGGGGCAATGAATCCCTCACACGATGCTCCCAACTCTGCATCCTCGACAACCTCATCTGATCTTCCCTCACACGATCAAGACTAGCACTCAAATTCGCAACCATTGATTTCAAACTGTTGATGGCACTTGTGTTCATCATCCCATCATACGCAATCCTTGAAGTCCTTTCCAACAATCTTTCGTCCGCCTTGTCATTCTCGTCGAATCTACTGACCACCCTTGATTCCACTACATACCTCATGCACATCGATCCTTCCAAACCTCTCACAGTCCGTCGCACGTCATGATAATTCCTCGGTCCGGGACAGCAAATTCTTGGGATGCCTTGATGAAGAGAATTTGCGCTCATTGCACCTTCGGCTCTTCTGGGAATATCTGGTACACCAACCAGATGGGAAGTACGCATAGGCGTGGGACAAGTAGTTCTCCTTGAGTCGGGGTCCTGGGCTCGTACATCGTTACCGTTATCGTTGGGCGGTACCTCGGCCATTCCTGCAATAACAGCGAATTTCGGAGGGTACATAAGTAATTATACAATAATTATAAATATATGCATGCAAATGCAATGCAAAGGTGGTACATATGCCCGAAATGTAATAATATGATGCTCATGCATGATAAATATGAAAATTACGATGTCGGATATTTCACGTAAAATTCAACGTCTACATATAGTAATTCCATACTTATATAATAATTACCCACATATATACTTTACTCAAAAGTATACGTCAAATGCCATAAATACAACAATAAATCTTACCGGAGCCATGCAGGATAGTTGTGTGTGCTTGGACCCTTTTCTTACGACACCAAAAGTTATAGTTTAGGATTTTCAAAAACGACCTAGTTCTCTATAACTCGTGGCTCTGATGCCAATCTGTAACACCCCCACAATTGTTATGCGCAGCGGAACTACAACAATGGGTGCTACACAGTATTCATTGCACACAAGATATATCAAACGACGCTAAAAAGACGTCGACTTAAAAATTCAACATTTAAAATTGTTAGATAATACATGTCCACAGTTTTTTCCAACCCCAAAATAGTGCACAGAGTTTAGCGTTTTCGGTCCCCATGAATCTCAACCCCAAAAACTTCAGTTTACAACCACATGACATTAAACATAAAAATTGTTTAAGTAGAAAAGGAGGGAAAAACAAGCGGACACCAAGCCGATCACACAACCTCCATCCCATGCATGCTCCATCCTACTGCTCAGCGGTTACCTGAAATACATGCCAAAATTTTGGTCAACGAAAACGTTGAGTGGAATTCATAGGTTTTTCAATCCATTTGAACGTATATATAATAAAAACCATTCGTGATCATTTATAGTCTTGTCGATCAAACAAACTATAATCAGGATACTGACAATTGTGTTTAAGCTCATGACACTAATCCGTTAACTCAATCACCCGCGTAAATATACCGGCATGATTCAGATGAAACCAGTGCCCCTCTAAAGGCATCAGTTGCAATTATACCTTATCTCTCATACAAAATAATCTACCGCAGAACTTACTATAAGTACAGCTTCTCGGCTAGCATTGGGTCGTTAACCCCGTAGTACTACAAATTGCATAAGCGGCTATTTCCCCCTTCGCAAGGGCAAGACAATAGTTAATAGTTCATGAATTTAGGGACTTTTGCAACTTTGGTACTCAACACAATTTCTAAGGCAACTTTCGGGTCTAACAATCATTCATGATATACGTTCCTTTTAAAAACTAGCATGCATTTCCCTCGCGGGTAAAACAATTTGAAATAATATAAGCGAGGCTATAAATTCACACCTTAGATATTAAGTAGTCGGTAGTTCGAGGAGTGTTCACTGACGATGTTACGGATGCCCGGGTAATTCAACACCTATCACAAATAACGCGTAATGAGTAATCTCATTTAAATACTTACGGTACTGTATAAAATACATATATATAAGTCACTTAAGACCAATATAACTCACGCCAAAAACAAAAACAACAAGTATCATTCATTCTATACCATTCGTTCTTATAACCTACGTTGTCCATTTTTACACGTTCTCGCCGGTACTTGACTAAAGTACGGGCTGTTTTACCTTATTAAACCATGCTTATAAAATTTGATAAAATTTCCAAAAATCCTATATGACCTGTAGATAACATGTTTTTATGTCCAACAAAAGTTTTCACTTTTACGACCCGTTACGCAACTCATTTCCACGACTACATTTTACGGGCTGAAATTGCGCTTCGACCAATTTTGACCACTTTGACCTATATGAAAAATACCTTTGACTTCCTTGACTCATAAGTCAACATATAGACTCATTTGTACAGGTTAGGGACCAAGTTTTGACCCTTGATCATTCACCAAATTATACTTGTGACCCTCGGGATTTGACTAAAACTTTGCACAAATCCGGATTGTGAAAGTCCTCGTCTCCCGGTACCCGATCTTTAAAATGTCATAACTTTTAGCTCGTTTTGAGTCACGGGCTCTACCTTATACCAAATTAAAGCTAGAAAAACCCTCTATCACTATATTTAGTTTTCAAGACCTGGAACAAAAATCATTTTTCCAAAATAGACCAAATGTTTCTGCCTAAAAATGACCATACCAAAAACATGCTTAGACTCGATTCCAAGACTTCTAACCAACACTAAACATCATCCTAAGACTTCCCAAACATATCCTAACATCAAACTTCCATCCTACCCCTATTGATCAACCAATCTCAATATCAAAATCAAAGAAAAATACACATGCAAGTAGTAACACCTATGTAAATCATCATAAAACAAATAACCAAACACAATAATAACATGCATATTCAACAACCACCATGGCTCCCCCAAACACCCCTTTGCCGTGGGGTTTGGGTGACCAATTCACCACAACCAAATTAATTTTGGTGGGTTTTCATGGTGTTTATACTTCCATAACACTCAAAATTAACATGCATTAGCTCAAATAGCCACAAAAACGAATTTTGGATCATATGAAAAATCTTGAAAAATTTTTATCAATGCATGTTGGATTTGATTACATGAATAGGTGGGTAATGACCAAACTAAGCGTGGTCTAACCTTAGATTTTTGAAAAATCAAGTAGAAAAGATTTTTGGTGGATTTTTGTGTGAGTTGGGTGTGCCGTGAGTTTTGAGAGAGAGGGAGAGTGTGTGTTTGATTTTTCTTGTAAATTTTTGTATGTGTTTGGGTGTTTGTCCACTTTGCCCCTTTTTGATGGTTAGGAGGGACCTAAGTGCAATATTGGGCTTCTTTTGTCCTTAAATAGAAAACGACCTCAAAACTTTGCGGGTTTGACTCATTTGTCAATTTTGAAAATTTTACGGGAGTCGGAAATCTTCCCGAATGCTCCAAAATATTTTTGGGATACTTTAAATGTACTTGGAAGGCTATAAAACTCACACGACTCAACTTAACACGTACCGTAAATAAAATTCTCGAAAAATTACATTATCGATAAATCGTCAAAAATTATATAAAATTGGGCATCTCTCGGGATCGTAATCGTCATCGTCCTCCTCAAAACGTCAACCGTAAAAATTATAACCTCGAACATCGGCTCTAACCAAAATACTCATAAGTATAGAAATTAAAATTTATCAAAAATTTCAAAAATTAGCGTAATTTAGGGTATCGTTAATGACCTCGATTCTAGGGTGTCACACAGTCAGCTTTGGCCGGTCGAGTAAAGAGAACGGGTTTACCCGCGAAATCTTGTCAAGGAGATTTTTAATTAAATCTACCTGCCACAAGTATGATATTTTATATCGTTCAACGGTCTTCACCGACCGGAGGTAAAATTCTACCTAATTAGAATGAAATGTTCAAAGCCATTTCGTTCGTGTCTACTTATGTTATGGCATTTGAAGACGGTGGCGTTGCGGGATCCAAGAAGAAGTCGTCCCCGCATGCTTATACTTTATGCACTTAATACCTCATCAAATTCAAGAAAGCCTAAAAGTTAAGTCTTCCGTTGTATCGAATTCTGAAGCTTTCAAGAATTACCAAGGTATAAGTATGTGGGACATGGTGTCACGAAGAGGCGAAGATCACAAGTGATGGATGCACGAGATCAAGGCAAGAGATTAATGCTCAAGATTGATATCAATGATCACATCAGCATGTTCACCTGAAAAGAAAAAGAAAAGAAAGAAGAAGACTACGAGCTCAAGACAAGCATAGTATGCTAGGTTTATTTTATTATTGTAACTCGGGTGACGCTCTTGTTTGGAGTGACCTCCCTTAGGGGGAGATTGTTAGAAATACGTTTTTACGTATTTAGGAAGATTCGGTCACTCCGACAATATATTAAGTAGTAGCTCGTAGTCTAGATATCTTTATTAAACAAACAAAGTCAAGCCTAGCCTAGAACATGTGTAGGCCGGCCCAACATTGTAAGCCCAAGCCCATCGCAAGGCTTGGGTATATAAACCCTCTCCTTTGATGGAGAGGGTGTGTGTTCTTCATTTTTACACATAGTGAAAAAGTGTTCTTCTTTCACTTTCTCTCTCTAAGTTTGTGTGTTCTCACCATCTCTCTATCTCTTTCTCTCTCTAAAACATAAGCAAGATTTACACATTCTACACATTTAGTAAAAACAAGATAAACCCTAAAAATCTTTTCCTTCTTCCTTTGTCTTTGGCCGCCGGGTTTACATCACCACAAGGGTGATTCGGGTTGATTTTGGTCTTTGATTTATTGCAAGGATCGTGGTGTGTTCATCCTCATTCGATTCACGTGATTGGTATAACCTTTAACCTTCTTTTATTTTATGTTTTGATTTATTTAATCACATAAAATCATGATGTTTTTAATAAACTAATTAAAACAAATATAAACATGTTGTAACCATGGGGTTTAAATCAATTTAGGGTTAAGGGGTGTTTGTTTGTTGTGGCCGACACCTAACCGAGCCCCAAGGGGGTCTCGGCTTGGGTTTACTCGCACCACCGAGACTACTTGGTCTCAGCTTGGTGGTGGTTTGGGTGGTCTCGGGTCACGACAGCAACAAGGCAGGGGGAAACGCCGACCTAGGTTGGGGTATGGTGATGTTTACGGGTCCGGTTCATGGGTTTTAAACACGGGTCCGGTTCACATGTTTAGATTTAAAAACACGGTCCGGTTCATGAGTTATTTTTCAAGGTTTATTAATTTTACAAGTTATACTATTTTTACAAGATTTAAATTAAATTAATTAAAAGCATGAACATGATTAATTTAATTTACATGACTTAGGTTATTAATTTTATTTATTAACACATGAATTTTAACCTAAGTATTTGATCTTTTAATTAGACTATATAATTAATTAATTATTAAAACCATGACTTATAATTAATTAATTTCATGACTTAGGTTATATTATTAATAAATAATAATACATGGTTTAACCTAAGTATTTTACCTTTAATTTAATTAAATCATGTTATATTTAATTAAATACTTTAACCAATAGTTTATTTAATTCACATGAAATAATTAGTAAACTATACTATATAATCACATGACCTAGAATATTAATCAGAAAACACTTAAGCTTATATAATTAGCTTAATTATCTAGCTTATATCTAATTATGGAAACTTTCTATTTTTAGAAACTTATTTATTTAAGGAATCTAATCTATTTATGGAAACTTCCTATTTTTAGAAACTTATCTATTTTAAGCAGTAATTCTATTTTGGAAACTTTCTATTTTTGGAAACTTTCTATTTTTGGAAACTTTCTATTTTTGGAAACTTTCTATTTTTGGAAACTTTCTATTTTTGGTAACTTTCTATTTTTGGAAACTTTCTATTTTAGGAAACCTGCTACTTTTTTAGAAAGTTACTTATTATTACACAACAAGTATAATAATACATGAAATACAAGTAATACTTAATCAGAATAGACAGAATATATGATAAATACAGTATAAAGCTTAAATTAGTAAAACATGACATGAACATATAAAACAAGCTAAGACATGATATAAAACCAGTTACGTACTCAGTAATCAGATACTTATACACGTATGTATTTATGTAGCATTAGTGATAACGAAGTAGGACTCTCTTCCGTTCGTCTTCTTCGTTCACTGGACATAAGGTACGGATTCTCCGTCCTTTCAGTATGGACATTCTTTCCTCATTAGGACTTCCCCGTATGCAGCCAACTGTTTTCCCTAGTATATGTTTATATGTTTTGAATTGCTTATGTTTAATTATAATACCTAAAGCCATATACATGCACGACCAGTTTCACCTAGTTATGGAGGTACCATAACCATAATACTGGAGGCACCAGTATTATGACTTCACCACGGCGGAGTGATAGCTCGTGGCGTCCCTTTCAGCTTTTGGCCATTTATTATATTATCAGGTGGGGCGTATGGGTGCATCTTAGTTACATGTTTTTAGCAGATTACTCAGTGTGAATGTGGTGTGTGCCTTGCATCCTTCACAAGGAGCTGATCCCTCCTACCCAAAACTAGTATATTAAATTAGAGGCAGCCCCTCTAATTTGCATGACGAGGTCACCCCTCCAAGTATTCATGTACGTTGATATTTCATGACCTATATTGGCTAATGGTAAAATATGTTAAATAGTTTTTACAAGATAAACATAAGGTTTTTCAAACTATAAAACCAATTTTTACAAAGATATAACCAGGTTATCCAAGACTTAGTTTCTTCCGCTGTTTCATGCTTATATGCTTATATTATTCATGCTTTACTTGTATATCCGTGCACTGAGCGTATTGCTCAGCCGTTTTCCTTTTCATGTTCCCAAAACGACAGGTACTCAGGGACGCTCTTAGACTTTTAGCGTACGTGCATATGGACTGGAAGCTTTCTAGCCTTCTATACTTTATGCATTTATCTATACTTTGATACTCATTTCCATGGACATTGTTTAGTCCTTTCATTTACAGTACTTATGTTTTTGTGTGATGAGTTCTACTTTTGGACTATCTATGTTTGATTATGGTATTTCCTTTATGGTCATCTAATGTTTAGACATTTATCCTTGTATGCTTTGATGACACGCCATACTCACGCGTGACATTCCATTTATCAAAATAGGGTGTTACACGGCTACTCAGCAACAGCCTACTCAGCCCAAGGGAAACGGTCAGACTCACGACCGTTCTGCTACAAATAGGCGTGGCGATAATGATAATTATCGTAACAACGTTGGACACTCCAACAACAGTAGGTCTTTTTACTTACTCATTTTCTTATGATTACATGCTATAGTTCTTAATTCTGACACATTAGAGAATCTTCTACCAGGAATCATCGTAACGGGAGGGACCAGAACCAGAGAGGTTCAAAGTCTAACCGTCCAGCTATCACTGGTATTCCATCTTATGAATTATCCGCGTTGTCCTTTGTACCAATTAACATGTCTCATGTATATTATTCTTATTAGGTTCTCAGCCAGTCAGGACACCTGCTGGAGGATATACTCATCCTCTTTGCACTACCTGCAATCGTAGGCACCCAGGGCCATGTCGCCGCGACAGAAAAGCATGCTTTAAGTGTGGTCTTCCTGGCCATCGCATGAAGGACTACCGCAAGGGCGAGATGGAGGGCACATCGGGACATGCTGATACCAAGCCGCCTCCTACTAGTGGATGCGTTTACACGGCATCTTGCGATCAGGCCAACAAGTCTACAAGTACCATAACTGGAATCTTGTATATGTATGGTCAAGCTGCATGTGTTCTTTTTGACACGGGTACTACTCATTCGGTCATTTCTACTGCTTATGCTAAGAATGTTAGGATACTCCCCATGCCACTAGAGAATATACTGAATATTTCCACGCCTTTACGAGACTTTGTACGCATAACCCATGTGTACAAGAGTCTTCCCCTAGAGTTTGATGACAATATTCGTCCTGTTGACGCACTTCCGCTGGCCATGAATGATTTTGACATGATTTTGGGCATGGATTGGCTATCCAAGCATCATGCTACCATAGACTGCCATTCATATCGATTCATCTTCGGTGATGTTAATGCGCCAGAGTACATTCACAACGGGTTCGTACCCGGAAGGTTTGTACAAATCATATCAACCCTGCACGTGAAGTATAATTTAATATTGTTGGGTCCACTAGATGTGGATCTTGCAGCCTGTCAGGAACGGTGAACGACTTCTGTAATCACAAGTCTATTCACAGAGAGAATCTATACACAATATAAGTGAGGAATACAAATACTGTAAAGAAGAACAGAATAACTATAATGACTTGATCCTTTTCTAAGGATTTCTAATATTAATGATAACTAGAATTATGTTTGATCAAGGTGTGTAAAACCCTTCTGCCTAAGGTTCCTTTTATACTACAAGGAAACCCTAATACATTATTAAACAAAATGTGTAAAACTGATATGCATATCCTTTCCTAACATATCTCATGCATATCCTAACAGAATAATAACTAAATAATAAAGTTTGACTTTAACTAAGACCAGGAGCACGACTTGCTCCTACTACTACTATGACCAGGAGAAACTACATACCTCCTAGTCTACCTATTACAAATAACTATTCCAAAGGTCCTAACAATCCTCCCCTAAACTAGAATTTGACCTGTTGAGTTCAAGTTTCCTGGTAAATCGTACAACAAAGCTTGAGGATTGAAACAGCAAAAGAAACAGCAGCATCAGCAATATAAGGAACATAAGAACCGCTGCAACAAGGAACACTAGAAGCTTCTCCAAAGCTTGAAACAAATCAGCATCGTGTTGAATCTTCACATCAACATGAGCAGATTTGATGAGCCTATACCAAGTAGCTGCTCGCTCTTGGGCTAGCCAGTCTTTCTGGTGGAATAAGCATCACCCTGGGAGACCAGAACCCAACCCAACTCTTAGAACCATCACAGTCGTCAACGGATTTGATATGTCTTTACCAGAAGCCGTACCCTTATGGACTTGCCAACTCTTAGCAATGAAGCATCGGTGAGTTGAAAACCCTATAGCTTTGAGCAAGCTATGATAGCTATCAATGGATTTGATAAAATCTTTACCAAGAGCCGTACCCCCTTGGATTAGCCACGTTGCAGTCTAGGACCATGGCACGTGAAAACCATCCAGTTTTCGGTAACCTGGCAACCATCAACGGATTTGAGAATCACACCAGGGGCCATACCCTCAAAGTGAATCAACTCTTTCTTGTCTGTGAGACATGGTGAGTTGAGGACCATTTGTTGTGTGGACCAGGTCCAACACCAGATGAATCACCAAACCATCACAAGTGTGAATCAGCAACAGAAACCCAATGTTTTGAAAAAGCAGATGGTATATTATTCACAAGTGTAAAATCCAAGATTTGTTTAAAGTATAAGCAGATATTATATAAAAAGTATATATTTTTATTTTTTTTTAACTATAACCAATGTAAGTCACCAATCACTATACATATTGGTGAAAAGAATTGTAGTATTAACAGATGAACACAAAACATAAAAAACTTACAAACCAACCCATCACATACCAGACGCAGCCACCTTCTCAGCTAGCAACCGAGCTTGTATCCCTTCCACCAGTGTAGTCGCCATAGAAGTCTCATTCCCGTAAGGGGCATTAGAAATCTGCAAGTGACACGTAAGTATGGCCTCCATAGAAGCAATAGTCAACGGATAGTCCAGATCCGTAACCATGAATACCATGGCACCAGACTCCAACTTTAAGACATGCACTCCACAGCCAACATATAACCTCCATCTCCGGATTACCCAACGTGGCTGGTCCGCCCAGACACCAAAATGTGGAGCATTTGGAGGGGAATCAAGCATCATCTTCAAATCAGCCCATAATGTCAAACCAGTCTAGGAAGACGCCTCACTAGGATGAGTAGGCATATCAGCATCCACAAACCCATACAAAGACATAAGATCCCTACGATCCGCCCAAGACAAAACACCTTGCAAACCCGAAGCATAACGAACATAACCATCACTAATGGTAATCCTATGGGTGAATGTACCAGGAATAGTCGTGGAAGGCTTAACCGTCCAACTAGTAAGATACCCCGTACCCATTGGCAATTCAGAGTCACTATCAGAAGCTGCATCAATAAGATTCTCGGGAGCACGCTTCTCATAAGGAACAGACTTGCCAGGTCTAGCATGTCTAGCCAACTGCTTGCGGATGAAACGACGAGGAGTTAGAGTACCAGACAAGGGTTCAACCTTTACCTTCGCAGCAAGAATAGGATCTGCGGAAGTAGAATCAATACCTTGTCCAACCAAAGGATCAGCAGTAGCTGCACCAGGAGAAGGAGTAGGTTGAGAGCCAGTCACGGGTGGTGAGGGTTGTGCCGTAGCAGGAATAGCAGTGGTGGTGGTAGTGGTAGCATAGGTGGTGGTGGTGATAGGACCCGAAGATAAAACAGGAGGAGCAACCAACGGCGTAGAGGTGGTACCAGGAGTAGAGACATTAACAACAGATGGAATACCAGTAGAACCAAGAGGAACATCAGAAGAAGAACCAGGAGCAACAGAAGGCTGAGAAGTAGGAACCACTCGTGGAGGAGGACGATAGATGAAACGCTCCGGAACCGGTGTGCTCTGACGCTTGATCATTCGTTCATATAGAGCCTTAAGCTCATCAAAAGACAATGCCCGAACTCATTCCCATGTCCAACCAACAGTAAAATGAGCAGCCGACTGATACTTGACATACCTCTACATTAACTTTTTCTCCTCGGTTCTCGTCAAAGGCCTGTTCTTACGCTTTTCACGCAGTTGAGCAGCAAGCGATAATTGTTGCTTACGCATTAACACCATAGCTCGAGGAATACAATTCTGCTCGTTCACATCAGAACCCAAGAGATCAGTAAACTACGAATAATCCGAGGTAAGAATAGTGAGCACCCGCATCCAATCGCTATCATCCCAATGCATAGCGTCATGCTGCAACTATTCACGCCGTTGCTTCTTAAGAGCTTCCTCCTCAGCCCTTGCAGCTTGGTCAATTTCTGCTTGCATTCTTTGCGCAGCCTCCTCACCCAACCTATCCTCCTCAAGTTGTCTGCGAGTACGCTTGCGAGGGGGTGAGGGAGCAGCAGTCATAGGGGCTTTCCCCTTTGGATCATGAGACGGTCCAGCAGTTGGACCAGCATTAGTACCAGCAACATCTTCCTTTTGTGTAGGGGTAGAAGCAGTAGGAGGGATGATTGATGAAGTAGGAGGAATCGGCAGATCATCATATGACTTATCAGCAAACGCGGCCTTCGCCAACAAATTCAAGCCATCCTCCACAAGATCTTCAACCTCCTCATCAGAATCAGACTGAACCACATGATTCTTCCTTCTCCTCTGCTGTGTCTCCGAAATTTTAATCCGGTCAGCCAGAGGAAGAACAAATTCCCTGGTAAGCTTACGATGTTGATTCAAATCCTCCTCCAAGGAAAGAATCCTTTCATGGTACCTGTGCATGAGAACAAGCAAAGAAGTCAGTGTAGTAGGCTCCTCCGCTTTCCCACCAAGAGAACTTGGGTCTGGGAAGGCTTCATTGGAACCAGAAGCAATAAAGGGGTCATCATTATGAGCACGAGAACCAGAGGGCTTATCAGAAGAGTGAGAGACAGGACTAGGAGGGGGGTATCCACAAATGGAGACGAATGTAGCATCGAAGAGGGGACAGCCTTGGAAGTGTATGGCCTTTCAACCACCACTTCCTCAACCGGCTCTTCCACAACCACATTAGGTGCACCACCAGCAGGATGCTCCTCCTCCATTGGGTCATCACCTAATGGAGGTTCCTCCTCGGCTTGGACAGCCGGAGGAACAACATCAGGACGACCTTGGGCAAGGCCTAGCATTGCATCAGTAAGGGGCCTCCAATCCCCTCTAAACCCATGAGCCATATTGTAGTAAACTTTAGCAGTAAGCTTGGGGGTCTCAAACTCCTCCCTATCACGAGGTAAACACACAAGTATCTGCTTTAAAAACCTAGGATACATTAAAAATATCTTCCTAGAACCGGTACTAGACAGATTGCTAACCATCCCATCAAACAAATAGCGAGAGAAATTAAACACCCTACCCTGTGCTATGCAGATCAATCCAGTAGCCAAAGGAGTGGGAAAAGCATCCTAACTCCTAGACTTGGGGCTTAAACAATGAATCAAAAAGTGCACTAGAAGCTTCCACTAGGGGGAAAACCTATTCTTTTGGAAGTTAAACTTCCCCCCATGGTTATACTCAATAGTAACCATCCCCTCCAACACCTCAGCATTGGGGATGGAAACAACACCACCTTCATCTTGAAGATGAAGGGAACTCCTAATAGAAGCTTCAGTAACCACATAAGAACGTCCATCAATGGTAGCATGGAGTTCACGTGGACGACCAAACACAGCCACAAGAGTAGCAGTATCCCAAAACTGGCAAATCACACTATCATAAACAATGGGACACACAGTAAAAGCATACCTGAGGTTAGAGGCCTCAATAAACTCTAGAATGTCTGTGAATTCATCACGTTTAGGACCATCTCCTAGATAAGCGACCTTATTGTGAGCGGATTGGTAGACCAAAGCAGCCATTGATGTTGATTAGAAGTGATGGAAGTTGATTTGTTAGGGTTTGAGAGAGTAAGAGCGTGTATGTGTGTGTTATGATTGAGATGAATGAGTCAAGGGGGTTAATTGACCATAAATAATGGTCTAGTAACTATTCATTAACCCCTAATAATGTGGGTTGCCCTTTCAAATTAGGTAGTTAATGCAAAGTAACCACTTGCCCCTTACAACAATATTTGCAAATCCCAATATACCAAAGTTAAATAAGAGGATATATACCAGAATTTGCTTGCGTTGACTAAAAGTCAAAACGCATAATGGTCAACACTAGAAGCATAATGTGGTCAACAGAAGTCAACAAAGTGAACAGTTACCCAAACCCAGACTAGAAGCCAACTAGCACTTGTCAAAGAAGGATTTTTATCCACTAGAAGTCAGCCATAAATGACTAGAAGCTAACCATTAATGAGGACAACCACCAAAAGTGAGCAAAATCCTCCACTAGAAGTAACACACACCACAAGAACCCATTCAATCTGTTGTTAAAAACTACCAATATGTTAATCTGTGCAGGTAAATATGTACACTAAGCCTCCCCTTAGGCTTAGCCTCCCCTCAATCCTAGGTCTCAAGGATTGACCATCCCAATGTGAACCACCAAGTGGTTTAACCGAGGACCATCAAAGGCTTTAGTCAACAGATCAGCAACATTATCATCCGTATGAACTTTAAGAACCTGTATCAACTTCTTCTCATTGGCATCCCGTATAAAAATGGTGCCGAATTTCAATATGTTTTGTACGTTGATGAAACACAGGATTCTTCACAATGCATATAGTGCTTTGGTTGTCAATGAAAATTTTGGTGTTCATAAAATTGAACCCATAATCCAGCATTTGATTTTGGATCCACAAAACTTGTCCACGACAACTAGCAGCAGCTACGTATTCAGCTTCTGTTGAAGAAGTAGCTATCTTGCATTGCCATGAAATAAGTCTTCGACCCAAAAACTGACAACCACCAGTAGTATATTTTATGTCATTATTAGCACATGCATAGTCACTATCACTATATGCTTCAAGAACAAAAGGTGATTCTCTAGGATACCACAAGCCTAGCTTGGGTTGAGCCTTGATGTACTTGAAAATCTTCTTGACTGCATTCAAGTTAGAAACCGTTGGAGCCACCTGATGTCTAGAACAAGCACTTACTGCAAACATAATATCCGGACGTGATGCAGTCAAATACATGAGTGAGCCAATCATGGACCTGTACATATGAACATTTACCGCTAGATCTGGCTCATTCTTGAGTTTGACTTTAGTAACTTCATAAGGTGTTGTTGCTGGTCTAAGAGGATCCATATCAAACTTCTGAAGGATCTCATGAACATACTTATCTTGACTTATGAAGATTCCATCCGACTGTTGCTTGACTTGAAGACCAAGGAAAAATGTGAGCTCTCCCATATCACTCATCTGAAATTCGCCCTTCATCAGTTGTTCAAACTCATCACACCATTCCTTTTTAGTAGAACAAAAAATAATATCGTCCACATACACCTGAACAAGGATAATGTCCTTGGTATTCCTCTTAAGAAATAGTGTTTTGTCAATTGTGCCTCTTCTATAGCCATGCTTCAACAAGAAAGTGGAGAGACGCGCATACCAAGCTCTAGGAGCCTGATGAAGTCCATAAAGAGCTTTGACCACCTTGTAAACTTTCTTGGGATGAAGTGGATCTACAAAGCCCTTAGGTTGAGTGACATAAACTTCCTCATCAATCTTTCCATAGAGAAAATCACTCTTGACATCCATCTGAAAAACTGTAAAGCCCACATAAGAAGCAAAAGCCAAAAACAGACGAATGGCCTCAATCCTAGCAACAGGAGCAAAAACTTCAGCGTAGTCAATGCCTTCAAGTTGTTTATGACCCTGTGCAACCAACCGCGCCTTATTTCTCACCATAATTCCCCTTGCATCTTTCTTGTTTTTGAGAATCCATTTGGTACCAATTGCTGTCTTTCCATCTGGCATGTCAACTAGGATCCAAACATTCTGAAACAAGAATTGTTGCATCTCCTCCTGCATAGCCTCCACCCAACTTTGATCCTCAAGAGCATGAGAGACTGATCTAGGTTCCACTTGTGAAAGAAAACAAGCAAACAAACAATGTTGAAAGTCCGTATGATTATTACGCTTTTGATCCTCAATGTAGCTCACAAGAGCATGATGATCAGACGTGGTCTTCTTATGCATTCTGTGAGTCTTGACAGTAGAACTAGGATCTCCAATGATTTAAGTAGTAGGATGGTCTTTGTGTGACTGCAACACTGGATTGGAAGCTACTTCCACTTCTGGTGCCAAGTTATTAAGATCCCCAACAAAGTCATCATCATATGAAGTAGAGTTTAAAATGCCATCTATTGGTTGCTTATGAATATCGTCCAGCTTGGTAGAAGACTTCTTTTGATAGTTCCCCAGGTCAGAAGGACTTGAGAACCTAGTATGGGAAGTGGAATCACCAGCCGGACTACCAATAGGTGTTGAACTAGCACTAGGAGTAACAGTTGGAGTACTAGGAGTAGCTTTGTCAGCAGTCGTATTCAAAGGAAACTCAAAGCCACCTTGAGCAGCTGCTGTAGTAGCTTCTTGTTGTTGTTTGAGTAATGTGTCAAGAGCTACTTGTGAATCCAACACATCCAAAGGAGTTGCATCACTAGGAGGAGTAGGAGAGACTGTGGTGGAATAGGATGGAACAACAAAAATATCATCCTCGTCATCTGAGTCGGAAAGACTAGAATGAGCACCTGTACTAGAACTTGCAAACACTTGTGGACCTGCAGCATGGTTAGTTTTGAAACGAAAATATCCTAATGAATCACTAATATAATCAAGATCAAAATACCATTCAGGACCCTTGCCTTGGATGTTTGACTTCTCCTCAAAATACCTGAGATTTATAGTTTCAATTACTCGCTTCGCTTGGAGATTGTAGACACGATAAGCCCGAGCGTGAGCTGAATATCCCACAATGTATCCTTCATCTGCCCTGCCATCAAATTTCCCCAAATAGTCACTAGTATTCAGAATGGTGACAGGACACCCAAATGGCTTCAAATGAGCAATATTTAGTACTTTGGCTGTTAGTAGCTCATAGGGAGTCTTCTTGTGAGGATTTGTAATAGAAACTCTATTCAAAACATAACTTGCAGTAATAATAGCTTCTGTCCAGAACATGGTTGGAAGCTTGGAATCGGCAAGCATTGTTCTGGCAGCTTCTATTAGAGTCCTGTTCTTTCTTTCTGCCACGCTATTCTGTTGAGGAGTTTTTGCTGCACTATAATCTCTTTTGATGCCTTTAGAATTACAAAGTGCTATGAGGTCTGCATTTTTGAATTCGGTTCCATTATCACATCGAATACCTTTAACCTTCTTGGACAACTGATTCTCTATAAGTGTAATAAAATCTTTGAGAATTGAGTAGGTCTCACTCTTGGCAGCCATGAAGAAAACCCACGTAAACTTGCTATACCCATCAGTTACCACCAGACAGAATTGTTTGTGGTCAATGCTCCTAATAGAGGTAGGACCAAATAAATCCATGTGTAGTAGCTGCAATGGTTCAGTTATAAGGCTGAGAGCAGTAATGGCCTTAAAGGATGCTTTATGTTGTTTGCCTTTGCTGCAGTCAAGGCAATTAATATCATTTCTGAATGACTTGGGAGGTAAACCAGAGACCAAATTCAGATTCACTGGTTTGTGAATGGTCTTGAAGTTCACATGTCCCATCCTGCGATGCCATTGAGTGGCTTCATCTTCTGAGGCTTTAGCAACTAAACATGCTAGTTGACCAGTAGGGTTGACTTCATTCAGCTTGATACTATAGAGGTTGTGTCTTCTAGGGATTCTGAGTAGAACCTGTGAGTCATCCGGAAGTTTAACGTCTTTGGATAACACTAGTGCATCAGTATCCGTAAAGAGGACAAACTGCTTCTTGTCACAAATCTGAGATACATATATCAAACTAAAGTGTTGAAGTGCTTCCACATAGTAGACCTGCTCAAAATTAAGATTAGGCGTCTGAATCGTTCCTTTGCCAGTGATCCTGCCGTCACCTCCACCAAAATAGACCTTTCCGCCTTGAAATGGTACAAAGTTAGATAAAAGACTTTTATTTCCTGTCATGATCCTAGAGCATCCACTGTCAACAATTCCTAGAGTAAGATCATGGTATGGAGTAACCTACAACAACAAGATAAGAAAGATGTGAAAGTTAGTGTCTTAAGGGACCCAAACCTTTTCAGGTTTGAGCCTGCCTTATGGATCTTTAGTAGATAGCCAAGAAGAGTGATGAGATCCACTGCTGTCCTTTGGTTGCCTATTCATCATATGGGTGTTATTGTTTGACCAAGAACAACCTGCTGAGGGCTTAACAGTAGTTCCCATATTTCCCAAACCATAAAACATGTGGTCAAAATTATATGCATAATTTGGATTAAAATTCTGAAAATAGTTACTGGTTGGTCTATTTGATATTAATCCAGTGTTTCTCCAATGATCTGAAGCTAATGGAGAGGTCCTTCTAGAAGAAGAAAAGGGTTGAGCACTTGGGTTTAGTCTTTTAGAAGAATATGGAACAACCCCTGGTGGACCAGGAGCAGGAAATGCTTGATGAGCAGAAGAATGTTTTTCATAAAAATCACAGTCTTTAATCAAATGAAATTCACTCCCACAAATAAAACATGTTTTAAACGACCTTTTATTAGAATGATATTGTTTCATACTGCTAACTTTATTACACACAATTCTAGGAGAAACATTCTTCCTAGGACTCAATAAACCAGGACTAGACACTGTTGAAGTAAAAGCAACTCTCTCTTCACACTTCCTAGCACTAGTAGCAGCATGATCATTCGACTTGGAACTTGTAGGTCTCGACTCTTCACTTGAACCACTTGATGCAGAGTCACTGGCTTTGTCACTGAAAGTACACGAGACAAAGTCATTAGAATTAGTAGAACTTTTTGGGGACTCATGCATCTGTGATCCATCCAAGTCATTATGCCTAGGATTGGGCATGAAATTTCCTGTAAGAGGTGGAGGGACAGCGTGCATTTCTACTGCTTGTTAAAACGTATTGTAGCTAGGTGCTCCCTCTTCCTCTTTGTCGGGATCAAAGACACTCGAAATAGATAAATCAAACACATCTTCTGAATCAATATATATATCAAATCCTAACCCTCTTTTAATCCAACCAGACATGCTACTATTAATTAATTTGGAAAGATTCTTAGGTGCCTTTTGCCATTTTTCAAATCTCAGAAGTGTAGCATCTAATTTTTCTTTCATTTCTTGTTTTTCTTTGATACTGTCATCTTTTACCTTTTCGGTGTATTTAAGCATATTTGTTGTGTTTTCTAAATCAATGTTCAGTATCCTAATTTTATCCTCATACTCACGTTGAGTATCTTGAAGCCACCTCTTTTGTTGTTCCAATGTTTTTAAAGAAGCCTTATAGGCTTGAACCTCTAAAAAATACTTATCATTCTGATCATTTAAGTCATTATATTGGGACAACAATTCTGAATATTTATCATGACAACCAAGAGGACAATGTTGTACCTGAGGTGAGATGCCCATAAGAGCAAACTCTTCTGCTTCCTCTGCATCATATAGATTTCCAACAATCATTGCAAACACGTCAGTAGAGGGCTCAAATGTTTCCAGTGTAGCAGTCTGATGATCATTCCAGTTGACCATAGAATCAACAGACACCAATGCCTTCTTGTCATCCTTCACCTCCTGAATCTTAAAAGCTGAATATCTGCTCTTCTCCTGGTCATTCTTGTTAGGGCATTCCCTTGCAAAGTAACCTTGCTGCTGGCAGTTATAGCATCAAACCTTGCTTCTGTCAAACCTTGCTGGCTCTCTTGGGTTGTAATTAAATTTTCGACCGGCTTTCTTCTCAAACTTGTGAACCCTAAGAGTGAGCATGGCATCTGCCATTTAAGATCCATTTCATCCAGGTCAAGTTTATCAACCTGTTTGAAGTCATCAAAAGCAAGTTGTTGTTGAGCATCAACGTCAGCAACAAAAGAGTGAAGAACAGCTTCTACCATGCTACCAGACTTGGCGGTTGGTTCAGGAGTAGAAGTATGCAGAAAAGTATGTTGAGAAGACACAATATTGCTTGGACTACTAGCATAAGACATGGGACTGGATCCCATAGAACTCACAAAGGCAGAGTTAGCAGGAGTGGGAAAAGAATCACTTGAACATCCTCTCACATGAGGCTCAAAAGTTTTGAGCTTATGAAATAGATCATCAAAATTAAGATAGTCAAGCCCACCTTTTGCTTTGAGAGAGATTACTACCTGATTCCATGAGTAGGGTAAGGCTCTAAGAAATCTTGCATTGATATCACCATCGTCAGGTTTCTACCGAAGTTGATTCAACTGGCTCAATATCTTTTGGAACCTGTCATACCCTTGATGGATACCTTCAGTTTCTGAGATCTTGAATTCTTTGAATTCATCTCTCAGCATGGATCTTCGCATTTTCTTTGACTCCTCATTCCCACCAAACCTTGCTTTTATTCCATTCCAGATCTCTCTAGCATCATCCAAATGATAGAAGTCACCCATGTGATCATCAGGAAGGGACTGAAGCAAAATAGTTTTTGCTTTGATCTCCTTCTGAAGAGCTGTGATTTCTTCATGAGTTTTAGGGTCAACAAGAGTAATATTACCATTCTTGTCTCTTCCAGTCAACTTCGTGTTGTTCCCATTCAGAATGATCTTCCAAAGGTCTTGATCAGTGTTGGTGATCCACCATTCCATCTTCATTGCCCAGCTATCATACTCGTCCTTTTTCAGAAGAGGAAACTTACCATTTGTGATGGAAACCGTAGCAACGATTTGCTGAGGTTGCTGAGTTCTAGGATTACTATCTTCTCCTGTTTGAGTAGAACTTGAGGCAGAAATGATTAAACAAAAATGTTAGTAATGAGAAAAATTGATTTTCTTGTACAGAGACTCTCCCAGGCTCTGATACCACTTGTTGGGTCCACTAGATGTGGATCTTGCAGCCTGTCAGGAACGATGAACGACTTCTGTAATCACAAGTCTATTCACAGAGAGACTCTATACACAATATAAGTGAGGAATACAAATACTGTAAAGAAGAACAGAATAACTATAATGACTTGATCCTTTTCAATGGATTTCTAATATTAATGATAACTAGAATTATGTTTGATCAAGGTGTGTAAAACCCTTCTGCCTAAGGTTCCTTTTATACTACAAGGAAACCCTAATACATCATTAAACAAAACGTGTAAAACTGATATGCATATCCTTTCCTAACATATCTCATGCATATCCTAACAGATAACTAAATAATAAAGTTTGACTTTAACTAAGACCAGGAGCACGACTTGCTCCTACTACTACTATGACCAGGAGGAACTACATACCTCCTAGTCTACCTATTACAAATAACTATTCCAAAGGTCCTAACAAATATCGAGCTCATCCCAGGAGCTGAGCCAATTTCCAAGGCTCCTTATCGCATGGCTCCCATAGAGTTGAAGGAGCTGAAGGATCAATTACAAGAACTTCTGGAACAAGGCTTCATTCGACCGAGCGCATCTCCATGGGGCACACCAGTCTTATTCGTTAAGAAGAAGGACGGCAGTATGCGACTTTGCATAGAGTATCGCGAGCTCAACAAGATTACCATCAGGAATATATATCCACTACCACGCATAGACGATCTGTTTGACCAACTTCAAGGGGCCAAACATTTCTCCAAGATTGATCTAAGATCAGGCTATCACCAGCTACGGGTTAAAGAGCAGGACATCGCTAAGACTGCTTTTCGTACCCGCTATGGCCACTACGAATTTGTAGTCATGCCATTTGGCCTTACTAATGCTCCAACAGTGTTCATGGATTTGATGAACAGAATCTTCAATGAATTTCTGGACAAGTTCGTCATTGTCTTCAATGACGACACCCTGATATTCTCTAAGTCCAAGGAGGAACATGAAGACCATCTTCGTACAGTATTGCAGATTCTTCGCCAGAAGCAGTTGTATGCTAAATTCTCCAAGTGTGAGTTCTGGTTAGACAAGGTGGCATTCTTAGGTCACATTATATCAGCAGAAGGAATCACGATGGATCCGGCAAAGGTTGAGGCTATTACCAAGTGGCCAAGATCGACATCAGCGACTGAAGTTCGCAGTTTCCTAGGCTTAGCTGGTTACTACCGTAGGTTCGTGCAAAACTTTTCCCGTTTCGCACTACCATTGACCAAACTGATGCGGAAAGGGGAGAAATTCGTCTAGACTGAAGAGAGAGAGAGAAGAGCTTTGAAGACCTAAAGCAGAAGTTAGTATCTGCACCGATTCTTACTCTCCCATCTGGTACAGGTGGATTTCAGATCTATAGTGATGCATCGAGGAAGGGACTTGGCTGTGTTCTCATGCAACATGGGAAAGTGATCGCGTACGCTTCACGGCAGCTTAAGCCTTATGAGTAAAATTACCCTACGCATGACTTGGAACTTGCAGCAGTCGTGTTTGCATTGAAGATATGGAGGCAATACTTGTATGAAGAATCATGTGACATTTTCACGGACCACAAGAGCTTGAAGTACATCTTCACTCAACGTGAATTGAACATGAGACAGAGGAGATGGTTAGAGCTGTTGAAGGATTATGACATTAATCTACAGTATCATCCCAACAGGGCAAATGTAGTGGCAGATGCACTTAGTAGAAAGTCTGGAATGATCAACGACATTGAGATAAAGGAGGAAATTATTAGAGAATTGGAGCGACTAGACATGGAGATCATGGTACGTGGACAACACGGTTACTGGGCTAATCTTAGAGTGAAACCCGAGTTACTCTCTAAGATCAAGGAAGCTCAGAATGATGATGGTGAAATCTTGGCGATAATTCAGAATTTGGAGAAGCAGACAGAATTTCGAGTAGACGCAGATGGTATCTTATGGCAGGGCACGAAACTTTGTGTTCCTGATGATCAAGAACTCCGGGAAGCATTGTTAGCTGAGGCTCATAGCTCCCCATTCTCTATTCATCCTGGTTCGACCAAGACGTACCATGACATCAAGCAATATTTTTGGTGGAGTGGTATGAAACAGGATGTTGCGACTTACGTCTCCAAATGTCTTACCTGCCAGCAGGTTAAGATCGAGCATCAGCGATCTGGCGGTCTTCTTCAACCGTTAGATATTCCAGAGTGGAAGTGGGACAAAATCACCATGGATTTTGTTACCGGTCTTTCGCCGACAAAGAGGAAGCACGATGCGATTTGGGTTATTGTTGAACGACTTACCAAATTAGCTCATTTCTTACCGATCCGCAAGGAAGATTCGTTCTGTAAACTCGCTGATACTTATAAGAAGGAGATCATGAGACTTCATGGTGCTCCATCCAGCATTGTCTCAGACAGAGATCCTCGTTTCACTTCACGATTTTGGAGAAGTATGTAGAAAGCTTGGGGTACAAAACTTAAGCTTAGCACGGTTTTTCATCCTCAAACAGACGGCCAATCGGAGCGAACAATTCAGACATTAGAAGACATGTTGAGGTCATGTGCGTTGGAATGGATGGGAGATTGGGACGACTGTATCTGTTTGGTAGAGTTTGCATACAACAACAGTTGGCACGTAATTATCAAGTATGATCCGTTCGAAATGTTGTATGACAGGAAGTGTCGCGCCCCAATCTGCTGGGATCAGGTTGGTGAGCGAACACTTGAAGGACGAGAAATTATAGAGTTGACTAACGAGAAGGTCGTAGTAGCTTGGCAGAAACTGCAAGAAGCACGGTCACGTCAGAAGAGTTATGCCGACAAGCATCGTAGGGACTCACACTTTAACGTAGGTGTAACACCCCATTTTGATAATGGAATGTCACGTGTAATTATGGCGTGTCATCAAAGCATACAAGGATAAATGTATAAAACATTACATGACCATAGGGATAACCGGAATCAAACATCGGTTCCCAAACATAAGCCCAAAACATAATAAAGCAAAAGAAATGAATGAAAGACTACACAAGCATAAATATATGAAGGCAAAAAGAAGAGAAGTCTCTAGCAGCTTCCATCCTATGCACGTCCTCCAAATGCTCGAATCTTTCCTAGGGTACCTGCCGTTTTGGGACATGGAAAGGAAAGTAACGACTGAGCAAAACGCTCAGTGCACGGATATAGACATAGTATGAATGACTAAGCATAATATAGACTTAATAGCAGCGGAAATGCATAAGTCCTGGAAAACCTGAAACATGTTCATAAAACTGGTTTTATAGTTTGAAAAGCCTTATGTTAATCTTATGAAAACTGTTTAACATATATTACCATTAGCCAATATAGGTCATGAAAATCCATCGTGCATGAATACTTGGAGGGGTGACCTCATCATACAAATTAGAGGGGCTGCCTCTAATTTAATATACTGGTTTTTGGGTAGGAGGGATCAGCTCCTTGTGAAAGATGCAAGGCACACACCACATTCACCATGTAATCCTGAATAAAACATGTAACTAGGATGCACCCATACGCCCCACATGATAAATATAATAATATAGCCAAAAGCTGAAGGGACGCCACGAGCAATCACTCCACCGTGGTGAAGTCATAACACCAGTGCCTCTAATGTTATGGTTATGGTACCTCCATAACTAGGTGAAACTGGTCATGCATGTATATGGCTATAGGTAATCTTAATTAAACATAAGCAATCAAACTCATAACTTATACTACGGGAAAACAGTTGGCTGCATACGGGGAATCCTAATAAGGAAAGAATGTCCATACTGAAAGGACGGGAATTCGTACCTTATGTCCAGTGAACGAGAAAGACGAACTGCAAGGAATCCTACTTCCGAATCACTAGTGCTACATAAATACGTACATGAATAAGTATCTGCTTACTAAATACATAGCTGGTTTTATGTCATGTCTTAACTTATTTTATGTGTTCTTACAATGTTTTACTGTTTTAAAGCCTTAAATTGTGTTAAATCTTATATTCTGTTTAATCTGATTAAGTATTTCTGGTATTTCATGTGTTATTATACTTACTGTGTAATAATAAGTAACTTTCCAAAATAGCAGGTTTCCTAAAATAGAAAGTTTCCAAAAATAGAAAGTTTCCAAAAATAGAAAGTTACCAAAAATAGAATGTTTCCAATAATAGAAATTTTCCAAAAATAGAAAGTTTCCAAAAATAGAAAGTTTCCAAAAATAGAAAGTTTCCAAAAATAGATTTAGTGATTAAAATAGATAAGTTTCTAAAAATAGGAAGTTTCCATAAATAGATTAGCTGCCTTAATTAAATAAGTTTCCATAAATAGATTAGCTGTCTGAAATAAATAAGTTTCTAAAAATAGCTGGTTTCCATAAATAGATTAGCTGCCTTATTTAATTAAGTTTCTAAAAATAGCTGGTTTCCATAAATAGATTAGCTACCTTATTTAATTAAGTTTCTAAAAATAGAAAGTTTCCATAATTAGAAATAAGTTGGTTAAATAAGCTAAGTATATAAGCCTAAGTGTTTTTCATGATTATTTTCTAAGTCATATGATATAATGTATAGTTAAATAATTATTTCATGTAATTAAATTAAACTATAGGTTAAAATATTTAATTAAAGTATAACATGTTTTTAATTAAATAAGTTAAATACTTAGGTTAACATATGTATTATTATATATTAATAATATAACCTAAGTCATGTTAATTAATTAATTATATCCATGGTTTTAAAATAATTAATTAATTATAAGTCTTAAATATATAAATACTTAGGTTAAAATAATTTCATGATCATTAATAATTAAATAACCTAAGTCATGTTATTAAATTAATCACATCATTTTATTAATTTAATTTTAACCTAAGATCATAAACATAAAAAAAAACTAACATACACCATGAACCAGATCTAGACTAAAAAGCATGAACCGGACATGAAATCGA
This sequence comes from Glebionis coronaria, assembly GCA_025667525.1. Lineage (NCBI taxonomy): Eukaryota > Viridiplantae > Streptophyta > Magnoliopsida > Asterales > Asteraceae > Glebionis > Glebionis coronaria. The sequence goes on along the minus strand of CM046878.1, from coordinate 127,302,196 downwards.
CACCATAACCCGAACCAACTCGGGGTACCCCATGTTTTACTGCGGCCGTTGGACCCACATGTACCAACCAAGACCGTATGGTCTTGGTGGTGGTCGGCTTGGCCAAACCGAGACCCCTTCGGGTTCGGTGCAGCCTGCGGCCAAAAACAAACACCCCTTTAAAACACCTTTTGATTTTATTTAACACCAAATCATGTTAGATCCATGTTTAATTATTAGGTTTTTGGAAAAACATCACATGTTCTTGATTTATAAAAAGATTAAATCAAAAGAAAAGGTTTAAAAAGGATTTACCGAATTCGTGGATCAAAAATACGAAGAACCAACACGATCAATCACTAAAACTTCAAGATCCAAGATCACAAACCACCTCTTGTGGTGTTCTTAAGGTGGCGGCACAAAGAAGAGCAAGGAAGAGGGTATTAGGGTTTTTCTAAAAATCTTCTGTGAATGAAAATGAGTAGTGAAAAATATCCCTTTTCCTTTTTAGTGAAAAATTGATGGGCTAAGCCCATCCCCCCTCCTAATTTCGTGGTAATGGGGCCCACAAGGGGTAACCCGAATGTTTTCTATGTCTAAAACATTGGTGTGTTCTCGTGTGTTAAGTTATACGTTCGTGATTATTTGTGTTCGCGTTTTAAGTGTTCTCGTTACGTAAATATCGTGATCTAATATATTTATTTGTGTTCGTAATAAATATATATACGTAATTAATATTAGCTCGTGATTAAATTACGTTCATGATTTCATGATCGCATGTTCGTGATTATTTATTGTCAAATAATTATTGCGTGTTCATGAGTAGTAAATACTTATCGTGTTCTAACACGTACGTAATACGTAAAATCCTAACACGTAATCGTAATCATGCTATAATAGGAAAGTTTTAACCTAGTACATTCGATCTTAAGGGTACTATTCATGGTAAAAGCATGCGGGTTTTACAACTCTTCCCCCCTAAAAAGAATAATTCGTCCCCGAATTATAGATAACGTAACTGAAAGAGGAACATACCCGAATCAAACTGAGAGGGTATGTAAGATAAATTAACGTGCAGTTGACCTGGCAGAAAGAACGCGGAACGTGACATGTCTTAAAAGGACATGGAACGCGACGTGGCTGAAAGGACATATCTAATTGATAAGAGAAAACGGATAAGAAGTCCGGATGAACTTGTCCGTTTCCAAGTGGCTTCCCTCTTGGAACGGTTCCTTATAAGATCTTGACACGAATGATAAGTCTTGGTCCTCCTGACCTTGACTTGGAATACGAAGAAGTTCTTGCTTATCAACGTAAGGTAGATCCCCTAAATTCGATCGAGGAATAAGAATTAACGTGTAAGAGTAACTGAACATTATGGTGCAAAACAATCCAACTTAACCGATAACTAGCAACGATGAGCGAGACATATAGAAACGTAGTACGTGAAAAATTTTGAACGTGATACGTGAAAATTTTTGAACGTGCTACGTGGAGATATGGAGAGTGTAGTATGAGTAAACATATCGTGATCCCTGATACGTGTAACATATCTTGATCATGATATGAGGAACGTGGAATGAACATGACATGTGAAACATATCGTGATCATAGAATATAATGGCGGTAACGACAAACGCTAGAAGGTGAGACATAGATTATGACGAGAAACGTCTATCTGAGGATAGGGAGTTATACTAAACTTGGGCCTGGTCTCTCAAGTTCTTGCAAACTACCCATTATGAGAAAAGAAATGAACGTAAAATCGTAAACCAAAATACGATCATGAACATAAATAGTGTCATGAACGCGAGCGCGAAAGCAAGGCGTGGAATTAGAACAAGGACGCGAAGTAAATAAGGAGCATAATTATGAATATTTGTCTGACCTGATAACTGAGGAATTGCCAAGTGATCGGATGAGCCTTGGCTGGAACATGTCCGATCAATCTGTTGGTTCTGAAATCCTTGCGGATGTAAGGATTCTGCAGAATTGATCAAACTGTTTGCAATAACCCAGATAGCATCATGCTTCTTCTGAGTTTGCGTTAATCTAGTAACCAAAATCCGTGGAGATCTTGTCCCATTTCAATTCACAATTTCAGATGATGAAAACATCCCAGTTTGTTGGTGTCCTATCTTAACCTGTTGGTATGTCAGGTACCTAGATATGAACGTAACTGTATCTTGCTTCGTAGAACTTGATACATAGAAGTTTGCGAAACTCTGAGTCTCTGAATCTAGACTTCTCCTAGCGTAGGATTTTCTAGAACACCTAATGTAGTGTAGGGTTCTCTCCTTTACGCATAAGCTGATTCATGGTAAGATTAACCGTAGAAACCCATGTGATTCAACGTGTCACTGTAATAAAACAGAATTGATATTGGAAAAATTTCCAGGGTGGAATTTCTCTTGTCATAGAATTTGCAACATAGTGTAGATATGGTATTCCTGTTCTTCTCTAGGCTTAGAGAAAATCAGGTTATCCTTAATGAAAACACTGATGAATTTGCTATGAGTTCATGGAAACTCATTCTTATAATGCCATTGGGGCATTGATGAGACTAAATCAAAGTCGTAAATCTAGCATGACCGAGTCATGTACGAATAGCAGTCATGGACATGTCCTGCTTTTCCACTCGTCACTGTTGGCAGCATGATCATGAGTTCAATCTTAGAAGGGTGATTAACACCATAACGTCGATTGGAAATGTTGTCAATATGTGGAGGAGAATAACGGTCATGAATGGTGATTTGCTTAAGTCGACGGTAGTCGACATATAATCTCATGGTACCATCCTTCTCCTTGTAGGTTCTTCTGGAATGTATAGGAAGATTTTGGAATAATCAACTGGCTATGCGTAAAAGACTTAAGTGGTCGTATCTTACTGACAGCTACAAAATTTTAGCGACCATGGCTAACAACGCACATGCTTGTAAGCATACATAATTGTACAGATTTTCCTGATGGAAAATCAAGCTGAATGTATTCAGGAGCCTGAACTTTACTGTACATAATTATGAATCGTAGCATGGTGTGCTGTTCATAGTACATAATTAGGATAAAATTCATCTCGTGTCTGTCCGAGGAAATGCGTTAGCAGCTTGGATCTCATCATTAAACTGAAGGAAAACCTTCGTATGCGTGGGAATACGAAAGGCGTCCTTCATGGTCAGGAATATATGAACTATGGTGAAAGAAATGAAAGTGACATCGGCAACGTGACAGTTCTCACTGATGCGCCGATAATGGTATTGAAATTCTTGTGGCCTGATTAATACATGGCACAACAAAATAGATGTACCCTTGGAGAGTACCCTGAATTTCTTAGAAATGTTCCATAGTTGGACGTGAGTTATGTGTCTTGACTCGTTTCTTGGAACTATAAACATGATATATGTCTTGACCGGTGTCTTGACATGTGTCTTCAGGAGGTATACGTGAGACATGTTTCTTGACTGATGTCTTGACATGTGTCTTCAGAAAGTATACGTGAGACATGTGTCTTGACTGATTTCTTGACATGTGTCTCGAGATGTGAAACAAATATAACCATAATATAAGGTTATTATGCCAGAATTGGCGGATCGGTTGGACTACTAATCCTTGTATTTTTTATCACGTCCGTGGTCAGAGTTTCGGTTGCGATTTCTAGGATAGTTGCTGTCATAGTAGGGGTTACTATCGTCATGTCTGTCAGTTCCATGATGCTCATTCTCATGACCGTGATTCATGTAACTATTCAGCTGAGTGGCCGGCTGGTACCGGTTTGCACTCATATGGCTGAAATGACAGACGAATGACGTGTGACATGTAACTAAGAATTAGGGACAATGATTGATGGGAATCGTCTGATGGTGAAGCATCTTCTCGTCTAATTGCTTTGCTCCGACGCCTTTGTCTTCGTCTAGTAGGATCTCTAGGTTGTGAACAACATCCGCATCTCGTAGCGTCTCCGAACGTCAGCAGCATCAACCTTTAGTAACATCTCCAAGTTATGAGCGGTATCAGCAACCTTGTAGAATATCAGCAATTGAACATACGCCTGAGATGATTTAGAATCAACTAGCGTATACTCGAGAAGTATTTCAAGCGAAATACACATGGATTAAGGTATGTGAAATACACATGGAATAGGGTACATGGAGCACACGTTGAATGCACATGAAATGATCGGTATGGGTCGATCATTTGTCATGATTTAAGGAGAGTATACCGGTTAAACGGTTAGGAAAACCATCATGATAATCTGGCAGTATTAGCATAGACATCATTCTGGTTATAACGGAAACGTTAAAGTGTGGTTACACAAAATTCAACGATGATTTGCCTGACAGCATGATCAATGAAAACCAACCATGACTATCATGAAAGCATGATTCAATGAAATCTAACAATGTCTTGCAGGACAACGTAAATAACAAAAGAGGCGTAAAACATAATCAACATAAAGACGAAATTATCATGAAGAAACATGAAACCATCTATCACGAAGAAGTGTATTACATAATCAGCATGAAACTGAAGTTAACCATGACAATATGAAAACATACTTGACATAAAACATAATAACTTATGAGGGGACATGAAAAACATTTATGCCAATTTAAATGATGAGAAAAAATTTTATGCATGAATGCGTAATGTAGTTTATAAAACCTTTATATGTGCGAGGGAACGCCTATGGGTCGGTTCCAAAACAAAAGACATGACGAGGGGACGCCTATGGGTCGGTCCCAAAGTTAAAAGTTTCGATAAAAGCACATGCGACTAAATAGGGCCAGTCCTGTACCTACCATTACTTAGTCATAATCCCTGCAACAATGATACATGAAACATAAATAAATGAAACTCATATGTCGAAACTTATCAGAAAAAAAATTTATGTGACTAATTATGAACTACTGGGGTTCAGTCCACATAGCCACAGTTCACGAGGAATATTATGCATGAAACAATGACACATAACTAGATATGAATGACGGTTGTCCATCCATATTAGTAAAACAATATCGATGATAACATCAAGGTTAAAACCTCAAGGTGCTGAAAACGTCATGGTTAAAAACAACAATGCGCTGAAAACATCAATACGTGGAATAGCAAACGTTGGCTTAGGAAGCTCCTGGTGACTACTCACTAGTCACAGGTCGAGTTTTAGAGCCTACACGTCAAAGCCTTGGCTCTGATACCATAATTGTACACCCCATTTTGATAATGGAATGTCATGCATAATTATGGCGTGTCATCAAAGCATACAAGGATAAATGTATAAAACATTACATGACCATAGGGATAACCAGAATCAAAAATCGGTTCCCAAACATAAGCCCAAAACATAATAAAGCAAAAGAAATGAATGAAAGACTACATAAGCATAAATATATGAAGGCAAAAGGAAGAGAAGTCTCTAGCAGCTTCCATCCTATGCACGTCCTCCAAATGCTCGAATCTTTCCTAGGGTACCTGCCGTTTTGGGACATGGAAAGGAAAGTAACGGCTGAGCAAAACGCTCAGTGCACGGATATAGACATAGTATGAATAACTAAGCATAATACAGACTTAATAGCAGCGGAGATGTATAAGTCCTAGAAAACCTGAAACATGTTCATAAAACTGGTTTTATAGTTTGAAAAGCCTTATGTTTATCTTATGAAAACTGTTTAACATATTTTACCATTAGCCAATATAGGTCATGAAAATCCACCGTGCATGAATACCTGGAGGGGTGACCTCATCATGCAAATTAGAGGGGCTGCCTCTAATTTAATATACTGGTTTTTGGGTTGGAGGGATGTAACACCCCACTTAGATAAGTGGACCGTTACGTGTATGTATGGCGTGTCATCAAAGCATAAGGTAAATGTACTAAAACATTAAATGACCTTAACGGAAATACCGGAATCAAACATCAGTAATCCAACCTAAGCTCAAAACATGAAACATAAAATACTGAAAGAAAGGACTAAACAATGTCCAAATAAGCAGAATAATGTAAGTGCATAAAATAAGAAGTCTGGATGGCTTCCATCCCAAATGCACGTGCTCTCAGAATCCTAAGAGCGTCCCGGTGTACCTGCCGTTAGAACATGAAAGGAACTACGGCTGAGCATAACGCTCAGTAGATGGATATAGCATGATAAGAATGTACTGAAAGTAATGAAATAGAAGACAACAATGAAGCTATAAGTCTGATATGTAACATGTGGTAGAACTCTGCATAAAATCTAAAAAAAATTGGTTCATATATACTGATACTGAAATATAACTATTAATTCTGAAAACATGCATTGACTGTATTTTATTTGCCAGAGCTTATATAGGTCACGTGCTGTAACAACCGTGCATGAATAACTGGAGGGGTGACCTCGTCATGCTATAGAGGGGTGACCTCTAAATAACTGTGCTGGGTGGAGGGATCAGCTCCAATGTGAAGGATGTAGAGCACACACCACATTCACCCTGATAACTTGTAACACATATAAGCCTAGGATGCATCCATACGCCCCACTAATAATACTGATAAAATGGCCAAGCTGAGCTGAGTGGGACGATGCAGGATATCACTCTCCTGCATGTGAGTCACGACACTGGTGCCTCTAGTGCCGTGGTTACGGTACCTCCGTAACTAGTACATAAACTGGTTGTGCTTGTATATAATGCTTAGGAAATTCATTTAGTTATTAACATGATTACTGATAAACTTAAACATATAATGGGGAAAAACATTTGGCTGAAGGGGACGGGGAATCCTAATCATGCATAGAAGGGAAGTCCTTACTGAAGGACAGAAATCCGTACCTCGTGTCCAGTAACTGACCGAGATCAACTGACCGAAAGTCTACTCTGATTTCACGCGAGCTACATGAATAAGGACGCGAATAAGTTAACTGATATTAGTTTATTTAATTTTTACTGATCTTATTGGCTTCTTAATTATTTATTATATTTCTGAAATTTTGTACGTATATTAACTGATAAATCTGATCTTATAATAATTCTTTTAATGTATTATCGTTCTACTATCAATTACGGTACAAGCATATTTCTGACGCTATAGCAACTGTATTAAGTATCCTGCTTAAAATATAAAGTTTCTTAAATTAGAAAGTTCCCAAGATAATTTAATTCATTTAATAAAATTATACCCATTTAGAATATTAAAGAACTATTTAATTTAATACATTCAAAATATATTTTAACCATTTATTAAACAATTAGATTAAAAGGTATAATATAAAACTCTTCGTTTTATATGTTTAAACTATAACCCGAGCCTACCAAGATACCCCAATCTCGGTCGCACTAAACAATTTCACAACTATATTAAATCTGTCTATATGAACTTTACGACAGAAAAACTGTCACAAAAAGGTGTGACCAAAAGCTGAGTGTTTAAACTGTCTATAAAGAAAACTGTCACAAAAACAGTCTGCGACAGAAAATACTGTCACCAAACCGTCGCTAATGTGAAAATAAAATCCTTTATTTTCTGTTTAGAAAACCAGGTACTGACTTTACCCTTATTCCCACTGTTTTTCTACGTTTTCCCGCTGTTTGGTCACGTTTTCCCCCCGTTTATATACACCAAACGCACCCTTATGTTTTCTGTCGTCCCAAACGCACCCCTTGTGAACTTTGTACCCCGGCTGGGGTTTTTAGGCAGCCTTTTTAGGTCGAACACACCCCTAGCCGCCCCTGTGTGGGTCACGGCTGGGCAGGACTGAGGCTTAAGGTCTCGGTTCATCAAACCAATGCCCCCTGATCGTCATAAGCTAAACAAACACACCCCTTTTGGGGTTTTTCTGCCCTCTGTCGACCAAGAACAGCCACCACCGAGACCTTTATGGCTCGGTTTGGCATCAGTTTGTTTTAAAAAAAAAGGCTGACATAAAAGAATGGCACCAAACCGTCTCTTGATTAACATAAATGAAGAAAAAGGATGATTCACTTACTTGTTTCTTGATGAAAACGAATGCACAAACACCCCCGAATCAACCCTAGCTCGAACCCTTTTTTTTGTTCCTAACATCGGCGGCTCAAAACCCTAGGGTTTTTTTTTCTTTCGTCTGATGAAACAAAGGGGTTAACCCTGATTCTTTTTTTTTCTACTCAACACCAAACGGGCCTAAAGCCCATGACTCTCTTTTGTTTTTTTTTTCTTTCTTAAAATCAAACCGGCCTAAGCCCCTTTTATTTTTTATTTTTTTATTTGGCTGGCTCCCTTTTACCTATATATACTTTCATTCATTTTTTTTTATTTTTTTTTTATTTTTTTTCAACTTAATGTATGCTTGTCGTATGCTTGTATATTATTCTCGCGTTTATTTAGTTTTCAAAACGTATTGTTACGGCGTATTTAATATACTTGTAATTAAATACGGGTTTTACAATTCTTCCCCTCTAAAAAGAATAATTCGTCCCCGAATTAAAGATACGACTATACCAGGTTTCATAATTCTTCCCCTCTAAAAAGGAGAATTCGTCCTCGAATACAAAGGTATTTAAGCTTATTGGGGTAAAAGCTGAAAGACGTATTAGCTGAAAAGAAACACATATACTGAAAGAACATGAAAGCTGGAAAGGTCTATGAGCTGAAAGGATAATTCACCTTCTAATTAAGGCATAATGCTGCTGGAGGTATAATCATGACATGACTGAAGTGAACATGTAACGTGACGTGACTAAAGAGGACATGGAACGTAATATGACTGAAAGGAATTTAGTGAATTATTTAAGGAACAATAATGAGAAGTTCAGATGGACTCCTTCATTTTGAGTGGCTTCTCACTCGAACCGGTTCCTTCAATATCTAAACACAAAGAAAATCTTGGTCCTGATGACCCTGTCCTAACGATGCTTAATAGTTTCGGGTTCCATAAATAAGATGGATTTTCTGAATCTGATAGACTGAATAAGCTATTAGCCTGTATGATACATGAAACAGTACGTACAAATATTCTTATACGATAACATTTATATCTCTGAGCAAGTTGCTAAAAACATATAAGGACGGACTACGTGAACAATTGTGAACGTGCTACGTGAGCAGTTGTGAACGTGGTTCACGATTATATGAGGAATGCTGGCATGGAATATATTTGAGAACGTGATACGTGAAGCATACTGTGGATGTAATACCAGAACATATCATGAACGTATGCTGACTGAGGAAGGAATGCCAAACGATACGGCCTGAGACGTGAAACGTCTGCTGTGCTAACTTGAGTCTGGTTTCTTAAGCTTTGCGTGACCAACTCCGGTACCAGACCTGGAACGTATCCACGGAGATGGAACACGAACCTGAATGTAAACAATGTCATGAATGCGAATCGTGAACTTTAATCATGAGATGAACTGAGACAGTATCATACTGTGAGTAAGACGGAGACGTGAAAGTGAAAATAATGTGAACGTAAAGTGAATGTAAACATACACGTGATCGTGAACATGAATTCTGTCTGATATGATGGTCGATGGAATGCCTTGAAATCGTACGATTTACTGCTGAATTTCCTGTAGGTCCGCTACTACGTAATCCTTCCGGATGAAAGAAAACGCGTAGGTTGATTGCATGGTCGACAATGACTTAGATAGTATTATACTTTTTCTGAGTCTGTGGTAAAATGATACCAATCTCCATGGAGTCTTGTCTCCTTTCGGTCCAGAATTCCTACTGGTAGAAATAACTCGATAGCATGACGAGTGTTCTATCTTGAACCTGTGGTATGTCCGACATCTAGACATGAACATGGCTGCATCAATGTGTGATGCTGCTTCTATCAAAATTCTGCCTGGGATTATGGGAAGTTCTGGTGGAAATCTGGCTGAATAGTCATGGAAGGATTTTTGTGAGAACTGTCAGCAATTTTTGCGGTAGTAGTAATTTGAGTTCTAGAAAATTATACTTTGTTCACAGGCGTCAGTCGAGACCATCAGGTGATGGCCTTCACCTTCGCGAGATTGTCTGAAATTCCTTTCTACTGAAATAGTATGGTCCAGAAATACCACCTTGTTCTACAAGGGTTCATATCTAGAAGGCTGCGTATATGATCTTTCTCCTATCAGAGAATCTATACAACTGTGAGAAGATGATTATCGTGTTCTTCTTTAGAATTTAGAATATCAGACTGTTATCAAAGAACATACTGACGATTTTGTCTGCGAAGTCATAAAAATTTATTCATACATTTCATACTATAGTTGGGGTATTAGGGAGCCCAGACGTATACGTCAAAATTTATAGAGACTGCGACGTGTTCAACAGAAATCTGAAAAACATCATGTTCTTCTCTCACCACTTCTAGTGGCAGGGTCGCGAATTGTTCTGGGAAATATTTAAGACATCGTAGCAGGTCAGACAAACCTGCTATTTATGGAATGAACATGGATTAAGAATGGTGATCTTGTAAAAATCTTTAGTGGTTGATATATGACTTCATGATACCGGCCTTCTTCCTGATAGACATAAGCGGTGCACTTCCTGGTGGTGCGCTAGGGTGAATAAGGCCTCGTTCCGGTAACTATTGCAGCAAATGCTGCAGCTCTTTAACTTAGCTTAAACCTTGCAATAAAGAGTTTTGAAGACAGGTTCCGTTCTTGAGACTAACTCGATGTTAAATTATGTCTTGTAGTCAGGAATGAATTTCTGGAAAACCTTCTGGAATTACATCTGGAAACTTTGGGATAATCTGTTGATCATGAATTTAAGGAATTTCAGAATTCGTATCATGAATGGTGACCAGAAGTCTTCGCAACTAAAAGATAATAACTCGCGTGCTCGTAAAGCTGGAACAATTTATATTGATTTTTCTGGCAGGAGTAAAATGAATATGTTCGGGGTTGGTAAGACGGATCTCGTCATTAACTGACAATAAAACTTTAATAAATATGGTGATACTGTTGAGTCCTTTCTGGCTGAGAGGCAGGTGACCACCTGATTTAAGATAAAGCTGACATAGGAATACGTGAAGTAAACATGGTGACTTTTCACTGAATGTGTTCGTCTGTAACCTCACAGAGTGAATACTGCGTGTTTAACCTGAATCATACTCTAGTGGTGGTGACTAAAATTTTCAATTGATCTGGTTCATGCGTGGCATAATAGAATGAGTATACCCCTTTCTGAAAGGTACCCTGAATTACTGAGGGTCTCGCTTGGAAACATACTTGAGTTAGGAGTTCTGACTCATACTCTAAGAAGATATTCGTATGACGTGTATCATGACTGGTGTCTTGACAAGTGTCTTCTGAAATGATACTTGAGACATGCGTCTTGACTGTTGTCTGGACATGTATTTTAGTGGATGAATCTGGACAAAACTGACAATTTTGGTAACTACTAGGATTGGGGGACCGGTTAGAGTACTGACCTCTGTATTTCTGGTCACGTCCGTTCCGGAGTCCCGATGTTACTGACTAATTAATTATAAGCATGGTGGTTGTCAATACTGCTTTGTCTGTCAATTTACGGTCATTATCATGACCGTGATTCATGCAACTATTCCGACTGAAAGATTAGCTGAGTAACGTGTGACATCTAACTGAGAAGGTAAGAGCATGGAATAGAATGGTTGAAATTTATTCTTGTCAAGAATTTAAAATTTATATTTTTCGTCCTTGTTCTTCAGAGTCTTTATAGTATGAACGGCATTAGCATCTTGAGAGATTTCCAAAGTATCAGCAGCATCAGCATCTGTGTGGTCTTCAGAGTGTTAGCAGCATCAGCATCTGGTAAAATCTTCAACTCACGAGCAGCATCAGCACCTGGTAGAATATCGACAAGTGGAAACGTCTAAGATGATTAAGGATCGATTAGCAATATCCATGGAGTAGGGTACCTGGAGTACTCCTAGACTACTGTACATGAGTACAAAAAGAATACTGCAAATTGAGCATATCTGAGACACTATACATGGAGTACATGAAATACTGTACATGGCACTGGTGGAATTTTATGGGATGATCGATACTGGTGTAAAACCTGTAAAATAAGGTCATAATTTAATTCTATTTTCAATTATTTTGAAGTATTTTATAACGTTAAATATTATTATGTTTAACGGTTTAAGTTGAAACCGATATTAAATATTATATTTTAATATTTTGACGAGCAACGAGGACTACTAGTGATCGCGATACCAACGGATGCCAAAAATTTTATATTTTATTATCGATAGTTTCGATATTTAATACTTTCGACGATATCGTTTCAATTACGTATCGAGTCGTTATATTATTATTTTTCGTGTGCGTTTCAAACTTTTAAAAAGTACAATCTAACATTTTCAGGTAGTGAAATATTTTCTCGTATAATATTTTGAAACTCATTTTTGTGTTGGTTGATGAACTCACAATTTACGGATTTAAATTTGGGCTTACGTGCATAACTTAGCGTCCTTTACGACTAAATCGGAAACCTTAGGATTACGTATTTACGTTTTTGAACTCCGTTTTTGATGAGACAATTTTTATTGGATTCGTTTTGTGACGTTGATTCATAATTTATAAAAACGGTTTTTGTGAAACGACCCGAGGGCACGCAAATTGAGAAACCTAGAATCGAGGAATACCCGTAAACTAGTGAGATGGGACAAAATACATTGTCCCACCCCACTAGCTTAAATGGGATGGCACCAACATGACACCACAACCATATGTGGCATCATGTTAGCTACAAACTTACAAGTGTAAGTAAGCTTACTCTTTAAGCTTACAACTTTCCCACTAACACAAAACCATTAACCACTTTTCACACATACCATTTACTTACATGCAAACAACCTCAAATCCTCTCAAAACCTTCCACCATTGCCATCCATAATCAAGCTACAAACACCCCTTTTGATCTTTTCTAGCCATGAAATACATGTTTACTAGCTCTATCATAGAGTTATCTTGAAGCCTTGATCATTTGGTGGCCATATTAACAACATTGGAGGTGATTTGCTTGTGTCCTAGGGCTGATTTCTCAACTATTGTTCTTGGTGTTTGATGATCTTGGAGTTACTTTTGGTGTTCATCAAGTTCTTGTCTTCCAAAAACAAGAAATACACTTGGTTGGTAAAGAAGATCATCCTCTCCATTTTCTCTTGTTATTTTTGTAAAGAACAAATGTATTTTCTTTATTTTGTATATGTATATGATGTATATATGATGATAAAAATGTTGTGTGGGGATCAAGTGTTGATAAATATGCTTAAAAATATTAATAACCATGAGAAATAAGGCTAAAATCATGCTTATTTAGTTGGCTGTATAAAAACAGTATATAACTAAAACTTGAACTGATAAAATTGCATGGTATGATCCATTTACAGTAAGTACAAGATGTTATACACATGTGACAGTTGGCCATGCAATGGAATCAATATAATGAGTGAGATATGATCAAAACAAGTTGGGTGTTCTAATCTGAATAAGCAGTTTTGTAGGGACTGTTAAGGCAAGATAAACTTAAAATGAGCAGTAGCTATAACTAAGTTAAATGTAGCACATAATATCAAGATCATGCCACCCAAAAATGAGCTTCTAATTCATTATAGAACTCTAGATATGATAAAAATGGTGAACATGAAGATAAAAATCAGATTTTGAGAATTAATGTTTATTATTATTATATAAGCACTCAAATTTTATTGTATAAAATGTAAAATAAAAACCCACTAACATATGAAACTTATTTATATAAATATATAAAAGGTTAATTAAATGGATAAATTATATAAATGGTAGTGGAATAATACTTATGAGTAATAAAAACTATAAACTTGATTTTTACGACTTTTTCGGCTATTACCGTAAAATTAACGTTTTTTGCCAAATAAAACTTAGACGATCAAACCCGTCTAATGTAAAGTTTTTTTAAAAGTCATATACTGATATATAAGTAAAAAATACAAGTAAAAACTGATAAAACCCGAATTATAGGACATACGGACATTAACGAGCTAACTAAGCATATTGGACTAATAATTGGACTAAATAAGTTAAACACTTATAAAAAGGACTTATTGGGCTTAACCCATTTGGGACCAACATGGAAAGTATAGATACTGATAATATAGGTATAAAATGGATTAAAACAAGTTAAAGAACTTATACTAAGCTTGTTGGACTTAAAATAGGTAAGTAGGTAAAACTAGTAAACTAGTAAAAAGTTACCAAAACGTAAACATTAAAATGAGTAAACAAGGATATATAAACCCACTTGATCATCATCATATGTACAAAATCATCATATGTATATTGTTATTTTGATAAAAGTCATTAGACAAGAGTCTAAGACCGATTATTATTTATATAGGTTTCCGTGACCGAAGCACGCCCGTAGCCGATAATCCGCCTTTCATTATCAACGTGAGTCTATAGCCTCGCTTTATACTAGTTATTAAATGATTTTAAACCCGCGAGGGGGAATACATGTTTTATAAACTTAGAACACAAGATTTTTATGGTATGCTTTGTCCCTCTATGAATGGACCCGTGGTTGCCTTTAAATTGCATTAAGTGATTGCCTTTGTTAAAACCTCAATTATGGACCGTTAATTAACCTATGATGGGTTAACCGCTAGTACAATTAATAGATATATGGGGGAAGCCGCCCCGGTTCAGTTTTTGTGGACTTGTCATAGAAGCTTAGGCCCGACCTCCGCACTGTTTGGACATATTGTATTGAGAAGTCAGGTATACGGCAATGTACCAAAAATCTAGAGGTAACCGACAATTAATAAATCTCTCGTCTTATTAGACTGATATGGGAGTGTCTAAGGGCTCGGTTCCATGAGCTTATTGTAATTTATGCTATATACAATTATCATTGTTGATGCAAATTATTATTTGATGCTTATAAGCATGCCACAAACTTATAATCTTTGCTTGTGTTCAAATTGATTTCATAAACCTATAGATTCACTCGGCATTTTTGCTGATTGTTTTACTCACATGTATTTCAGGTAATCAAGAAGTGGAAGCTTGGAGGTCACGGGAATGAAGTTGTGCACTGCTTTTGTTGTTCAAACTCTTTGATTCATTTATCGTTCCATTTTCAAAACAAACCAATATGTTGTTTTAACTTATCTTTTGGTAACGATTACTTGGGACTACGCTACTCTGACAAATGTTTTAGGAACGATAAATCTAAACGTCTCTTTTCGAGACGTTCTTTATAAATTATGTGTTGTTGTATCATTGTTTAGCACCCAAAGATGTATTCCGCTGCGTGTAAATTTGGGGGTGTTAAAGATTGGTACCAGAGCCATGAGTTATAGAGAACTAGGTCTTTTTCTAAAAAGCTAAACTATAACTGTCGGTTGTATTTTTCAAAGAGTCGGTGCACATGATTTCGTGTGACTTCAGGTTCAAGCTACTTCTGGGATTACAACTTTAGTATACATTATTATATATGCCTTATTGCTAAGTATTTCTAAATAAATACTATAATCCTTTATCGATATATATTTATGTCGTTAAACTTTTCGATAAAAGTTTATCATTTATTAATGATTAACTTAAATAAATACATTAAATTTTCAAGATCTTTCTGTATTTATTTTTGAACTATTTAAATTGATTTTATTGCAAAATCTTTTATATTATTACCTTACATAACTTCATCTACGCGCGTTAGTTTCATTGTTTAACCCTTTGTGATATCTATATAGATATTCAAATCGTCTTCCGGCTGTTTGTGCTTGGACGTCTTTTAAGGTAATCTCCAGACCATTGTGTAGCTCAATGTGTCCTTGGAATAGACTAACCGCTATAGTGTGAGTCATACATTTTTAAACATTTCTTAAAATAGTGTTGAATAATACCATGGATTTTCATAATATTTTGTTGATTTTTATTATCGTTTTACACGACATGCGAAGATTTAATTGGTTGACATTTATATGTATCGACTCCGAAGTGTATTGTTCACTTATATCTCGGTAACGTCATCGTTATTTTATAAATCATCGTCTAGATTATGGCACTAGAATTGGAATACGATTTTACTTATATAAAATTGTATCATTTGTTTTTCATTAACCTTCTCGCTCCCGGAGTGTAGCATGTTAATGTTCCATTCTTTTCTTGTTATGTTTTGTGTTTTTGACAATCGTGGCACCAAGGAGATTTGCCTACATTGCATTTTGAAATCTAAATTACGAACGTTTTTCACCGTCTTGCTTCCTAAATTTCGTTTTGAATACCTTGAAGCATTTTCTGTCATTCATCATGATATATTTTATTTGATGCTCATTACGAGATTTATTTTTCGTTGTTATAAAATCCACAAGACATGTGTGTATATATGTATATATTTTGAGCCGTTAAGAAGTGCCAAAAAATACACTTTATGCAGAAACTGTAGGGGCAGTATAAACAGGTCAAAACTTAAAAGTAAAACCTGCATTTTTAAAATTAAATAGTCAAACCTGCACAGAACTTGCAGGGGTATTTTGGTCATTTTACATTGGTTTGCAGGTATCGGGTAATACTAGAAAGTCGCCTGAAACGTCGTTTTGCATCAAAATGCTTTAGACTCTGAGTCTTGGAGATGTCGTTTATCGGGTCAATTAATCGGCTCATATTTAAAAGTTAAATCTGATAGAAAATTCAGAACATGAGTTTTAAATATTTCTAAGCTGTTTTGATTTCATTTGAGATCGTAAAATTTTAACAAATATTATTTTACAACTAACGAATACTAGTTGCATGTGAAAATATTTAAAAATAGAAACAGTACAGGATTAGCAATTATCGGATTAATGGTATAATTTAAAAACGAATAACATACTTTCTTAAAAGCATGTTGTGTCAAGTATCTTACAAAGAATATACATGTGGATTGTTTTATTCTTTTCATATATATGACTCATTTGTCATTCGATGTTATTTTATTTTCGTTTTCTTTTAACCTTCCATTGATTTGGGTTGAGTTTTGAAGTTTTGCCTTCACATTCTTCGTCGACATTCTTATCACGTGTTTCATGGCATTTTCGTCTAAACCTTATAATCTTTTGAAACCTTAACAACTTGTAACCATTTCATTGGTTGTTTTATGAGCTACTATTTGCCACTTTTTGCAAAACTATGACTACTTTATACGTTGTCATAATGTCATATTATAAATAAATATGATATTGTTTTACTATTATTTTCACCAATTACTTTTACTTTGGTCTTTTAAAATACTTTTCGTAAGATTAAAAGTTGCTTATTAAGTATCTCACAAATTACTTGTATCCTATAAATTTATAAAGTATTTTTAAAATTCCATTTTACAAATGGCATGGTTTATATATAAACATAAGAAACGTAATACTTTTCGACGAAACTGAGCATTGCATTGCTATTCCTAAATTATACATGGCCTGATCACCTATGTCTAATCTAGAAGGAGCCATGCTAGGCTGAGTAGTAGTCACCATAAATTTTTTTGATAATAATCAACTTTTTACTTGTATTCATAATAGAATAAAATAAAATGAAAAGAAGTTTTGAAAACCTTTATATTTTATGCAAGTTGCGCAATTTCTATGCATCCGCATATGTTTTCTTACCTTTCGTTAAAAGTATTACGTGATTTTAAGTACGTTTTTACTCGATGATTGTTTTTCCACTTGTTACTTCATTTTGTCTTATAACTGATTTCTTTTGACTGCTCGTCTAATTATTGACTGTTGATAAAAGACTTGAAAGTCTCGATGTTTTATCCTTCCGTCTCGTCCAATCTTCTTTATGCGACTGGGTAGATCTTTGGAATATCTCCGCACGTGAATAATGAATTATCATTAGAGTGATTTCCGTATATCCGGGATGACGTCCGTCACTCTCGTTTGTCTCGAAATCCACTCTTGTGAACCGTGCTTTGGACTTATCTCTTTAAACACTAAAATCGTTCATTTGATTTGTTTTAATTACAAGTGATTATTAGAAATTTTATTTTATTAAAATTTTTGTATGGATCTTCTTTCCGATCATGTATCGACCACCGCTAAGTTAACGAGCTGATATTGGTGAATCATCAACCGCACTAACAAAATTGACAACTTGTTTAATCTATTATTTCTTATCGTCTTACCATCAACACCTTCATCTTATTATTCTCTTTAAGAATTCATACGATATTTGTTTCATCCCCTTTTGTACCATTGATTTCGTACTAATTGTTTACTATTATTTCCATTCTTATTCGTTTGTTATCTTGTCACATTTCGAAACCCGAATATATCCCATATTTATTTTGAAATAATAAACACCTTTAAGTATTTCTACAACGCATTATAAATTTTTTATGTTTATACATTTTTCCAATGATTTTCAGTCATCGAAATAACTATCATAAGAAAAAGGTCAAATTTATACATCATATTTTGTATAACTAAAACTAATGTTAAAAATAAAATTATGTTCTACCTTTTGAACTACTTGACTTATCATACTTTATTTTTAATGTAATGAAATTACCGGTTTAATTTATATTCCTAACAATAATTTAATTTGGAAATTATATTTTCTAAATCGTAACCATCAATATGAGTATAATTAATAAATTTACGTCATTCTTTCAAAGTTTCTTAAGACGACCAAATAAATTTTGAAACTATTTTACTTCTATTTTTGATGTATCATCTTTATCAAGAAAGTACCTCAACTGAGTTTTAAGGTAATACCAAATCCGGGACGGATAATTGTGACAAATGTTATTTTAATGATAATGTATAATTCATTCTTCGCTCTCATTTTTCTAGTATTGTGAATAATTATGTTTTACGGTTACGTGAGTCGAGATCCCTCGTCGATCGTTAATCTTAAATCATTTTACCACATCTTGTTCGTTTATGCGTTTATTGAAGTCATTTTTATCTCGTTCTGTTCCTCGTATTGAAGATCACTATTTTATTCTGAGTTTAAAATGAATCTCGGGAAGCAGTGTATAAGAAGAAACGATAAGTGTCACCAGGATTTATGCGTGTACTTGTGGAATGATGGAGGACCGAATCTCTTAATGAATGGAGTTAATAAATTTGTTACAACCTCGAGGAGTAAGTTGAAGCCGACACCGCAAGTGGAAAGACTCTTGTGATCAAGTGGTTATTATCAAGGGTTCGTTCAAGGTTTTCTCCATGATTAACGATGGAAATCTATACTTGATGTTATTGTTCGACCTTTTATTTTTATGTACTTATGTGGTATGTGATCTAGTCAAATGAACGTAAGTTGTGAGAACTTGAGACGGCATCATCCGATGACGTCCGATCATGTAAGAACACATATTATGTAATATCTTTTTGACTTTCAACAACGATGTTAATTGAGACTTTAATGTGCGTTGGCGAAAGTGAGGCAAGTTGAGCGCCGGGACGTCGCTCCCTTAAGGTGGTGAGGATGTAAAACCCGTAAAATAAGGTCATAATTTAATTCTATTTTCAATTATTTTGAAGTATTTTATAACGTTAAATATTATTATGTTTAACGGTTTAAGTTGAAACCGATATTAAATATTATATTTTAATATTTTGACGAGCAACGAGGACTACTAGTGATCGCGATACCAACGGATGCCAAAAATTTTATATTTTATTATCGATAGTTTCGATATTTAATACTTTTGATGATATCGTTTCAATTACGTATCGAGTCGTTATATTATTATTTTTCGTGTGCGTTTCAAACTTTTAAAAAGTACAATCTAACATTTTCAGGTAGTGAAATATTTTCTCGTATAATATTTTGAAACTCATTTTTGTGTTGGTTGATGAACTCACAATTTACGGATTTAAATTTGGGCTTACGTGCATAACTTAGCGTCCTTTACGACTAAATCGGAAACCTTAGGATTACGTATTTACGTTTTTGAACTCCGTTTTTGATGAGACAATTTTTATTGGATTCGTTTTGTGACGTTGATTCATAATTTATAAAAACAGTTTTTGTGAAACGACCCGAGGGCACGCAAATCGAGAAAACTAGAATCGAGGAATACCCGTAAACTAGTGAGATGGGACAAAATACATTGTCCCACCCCACTAGCTTAAATGGGATGGCACCAACATGACACCACAACCATATGTGGCATCATGTTAGCTACAAACTTACAAGTGTAAGTAAGCTTACTCTTTAAGCTTACAACTTTCCCACTAACACAAAACCATTAACCACTTTTCACACATACCATTTACTTACATGCAAACAACCTCAAATCCTCTCAAAACCTTCCACCATTGCCATCCATAATCAAGCTACAAACACCCCTTTTGATCTTTTCTAGCCATGAAATACATGTTTACTAGCTCTATCATGGAGTTATCTTGAAGCCTTGATCATTTGGTGGCCATATTAACAACATTGGAGGTGATTTGCTTGTGTCCTAGGGCTGATTTCTCAACTATTTTTCTTGGTGTTTGATGATCTTGGAGTTACTTTTGGTGTTCATCAAGTTCTTGTCTTCCAAAAACAAGAAATACACTTGGTTGGTAAAGAAGATCATCCTCTCCATTTTCTCTTGTTATTTTTGTAAAGAACAAATGTATTTTCTTTATTTTGTATATGTATATGATGTATATATGATGATAAAAATGTTGTGTGGGGATCAAGTGTTGATAAATATGCTTAAAAATGTTAATAACCATGAGAAATAAGGCTAAAATCATGCTTATTTAGTTGGCTGTATAAAAACAGTATATAACTAAAACTTGAACTGATAAAATTGCATGGTATGATCCATTTACAGTAAGTACAAGATGTTATACACATGTGACAGTTGGCCATGCAATGGAATCAATATAATGAGTGAGATATGATCAAAACAAGTTGGGTGTTCTAATCTGAATAAGCAGTTTTGTAGGGACTGTTAAGGCAAGATAAACTTAAAATGAGCAGTAGCTATAACTAAGTTAAATGTAGCACATAATATCAAGATCATGCCACCCAAAAATGAGCTTCTAATTCATTATAGAACTCTAGATATGATAAAAATGGTGAACATGAAGATAAAAATCAGATTTTGAGAATTAATGTTTATTATTATTATATAAGCACTCAAATTTTATTGTATAAAATGTAAAATAAAAACCCACTAACATATGAAACTTATTTATATAAATATATAAAAGGTTAATTAAATGGATAAATTATATAAATGGTAGTGGAATAATACTTATGAGTAATAAAAACTATAAACTTGATTTTTACGACTTTTTCGGCTATTACCGTAAAATTAACGTTTTTTGCCAAATAAAACTTAGACGATCAAACCCGTCTAATGTAAAGTTTTTTTAAAAGTCATATACTGATATATAAGTAAAAAATACAAGTAAAAACCGATAAAACCCGAACTATAAGACATACGGACATTAACGAGCTAACTAAGCATATTGGACTAATAATTGGACTAAATAAGTTAAACACTTATAAAAAGGACTTATTGGGCTTAACCCATTTGGGACCAACATGGAAAGTATAGATACTGATAATATAGGTATAAAATGGATTAAAACAAGTTAAAGAACTTATACTAAGCTTGTTGGACTTAAAATAGGTAAGTAGGTAAAACTAGTAAACTAGTAAAAAGTTACCAAAACGTAAACATTAAAATGAGTAAACAAGGATATATAAACCCACTTGATCATCATCATATGTACAAAATCATCATATGTATATTGTTATTTTGATAAAAGTCATTAGACAAGAGTCTAAGACCGATTATTATTTATATAGGTTTCCGTGACCGAAGCACGCCCGTAGCCGATAATCCGCCTTTCATTATCAACGTGAGTCTATAGCCTCGCTTTATACTAGTTATTAAATGATTTTAAACCCGCGAGGGGGAATACATGTTTTATAAACTTAGAACACAAGATTTTTATGGTATGCTTTGTCCCTCTATGAATGGACCCGTGGTTGCCTTTAAATTGCATTAAGTGATTGCCTTTGTTAAAACCTCAATTATGGACCGTTAATTAACCTATGATGGGTTAACCGCTAGTACAATTAATAGATATATGGGGGAAGCCGCCCCGGTTCAGTTTTTGTGGACTTGTCATAGAAGCTTAGGCCCGACCTCCGCACTGTTTGGACATATTGTATTGAGAAGTCAGGTATACGGCAATGTACCAAAAATCTAGAGGTAACCGACAAGTAATAAATCTCTCGTCTTATTAGACTGATATGGGAGTGTCTAAGGGCTCGGTTCCATGAGCTTATTGCAATTTATGCTATATACAATTATCATTGTTGATGCAAATTATTATTTGATGCTTATAAGCATGCCACAAACTTATAATCTTTGCTTGTGTTCAAATTGATTTCATAAACCTATAGATTCACTCGGCATTTTTGCTGATTGTTTTACTCACATGTATTTCAGGTAATCAAGAAGTGGAAGCTTGTAGTTCACGGGAATGAAGTTGTGCACTGCTTTTGTTGTTCAAACTCTTTGATTCATTTATCGTTCCATTTTCAAAACAAACCAATATGTTGTTTTAACTTATCTTTTGGTAACGATTACTTGGGACTACGCTACTCTGACAAATGTTTTAGGAACGATAAATCTAAACGTCTCTTTTCGAGTCGTTCTTTATAAATTATGTGTTGTTGTATCATTGTTTAGCACCCAAAGATGTATTCCGCTGCGTGTAAATTTGGGGGTGTTAAAACTGGTATCAATTGTCTCACATGATCAAAGAAATAAATTAATTTAAACGGTAGTAGATTGAACTAAAATGAGTAACATGATAGCCTGGTAATTCCTGCGTAGACTTAATGCTGGTTGTTTAGAGGCTGAAAAGTATGATTAAACGGAGTTTCATCAATGTTCAGTATAAGGACATGATTGATAAAGACCAGAACATGAATTATCATGAAATAGGATTTTACTGTAATTCTTCTGTATCTTAGCATGAAAACATCATCGCCTTGCTGAAAACGTAATCCTCATAAAGAGACATGAACTTAATCAACATGAAAACGACATCCACTTGAGAGTACAAACTTAACTGATACAAAGAACATAGAAGAATAATCAACTAAGTTTAACATCAACTTATGTAATACCCCATTTTGATAAATGGAATGTCACGCGTAATTATGGCGTGTCATCAAAGCATGCAAGGTAATATGTAGTAAAACATACATGACCATAGGGAAAACTGGAATCAAACATCGGTTCCCAAACATAAGCCCAAAACATAACAAAGTAAATGAACTGAATGAAAGACTAAACAAGCATAAATATATGAAGGAAACAGGAGAAGAAGTCTATGGCAGCTTCCATCCTATGCATGTCCTCCAAATGCTCGAGTCTTGGGTACCTGCCGTTTTGGGACATGGAAAGGAAAGTAACGGCTGAGCAAAACGCTCAGTGCACGGATATACAATATAGCATGAAATAGGATAAGCATGTAACATATAACAGCGGAAGACTAAGTTCTGAGTAGACTGGTTAAGTATTGAGAAACTGGTTTTATAGTTTGAAAAGCCTTATGTTTATCTTATGAAAACTGTTTTAACATAAATATACCATAGCCCATATAGGTCATGAAAAGGTCACGTGCATGAATACTTGGAGGGGTGACCTCATCATGCTGATTAGAGGGGATGCCTCTAATTAATATACTGGTTTGGGTAGGAAGGATCAACTCCTTGTGAAGGATGCAAGGCACACACCACATTCACCATGATATACTGAATAAAACATGTAACTAGGATGCACCCATACGCCCCACATGATATGATAATATGGCCAAAACTGAAAGGGACGCCACGAGCAATCACTCCGCCGTGGGGAAGTCATAACATTGGTGCCTCCAATGTTATGGTTATGGTACCTCCATAACTAGGTGAAACTGGTCATGCTTGTATATGGCTATAGATTATGCTAATTAAACATAAGCAGTTCAAAACAATAAAACAAATACTGGGGAAAACAGTTGGCTGCATACGGGGAAATCCTAATAAGGAAAGAATGTCCATACTGAAAGGACAGGAATCCGTACCTCAAGTCCAGTGAATGAACGGAAGAAAGACTCCTACTTCTGGATCACTAACGCTACATGAATACACACGTGTATAAGTATCGAATCACTGATTACGTACTGGGTTTTATGTCTCATCTTAGCTTACTTTGTATGTTTCAGGTCATGGTTTACTGTTTAAAGCCCTATCTGTGTTTACCTTGTACTCTGATTAATCTGATAAAGTATTACTGGTAATTCATGTATTATTATACTTACTGTGTAATAATAAGTAACTTTCCAAAAATAGCAGGTTTCCAAAAATAGAAAGTTTCCAAAAATAGAAAGTTTCCAAAAATAGAAAGTTTCCAAAAATAGAAAGTTACCAAAAATAGAAAGTTTCCAAAAATAGAAAGTTTCCAAAAATAGAAAGTTTCCAAAAATAGAAAGTTTTCCTAAAATAGAAAGTTTCCAAAAATAGAATTCACTACTTAAAATAGATCAGTTTCTAAAAATAGAAAGTTTCCAAAAATAGATCAGCTGCCTTAATTAAATAAGTTTCCATATATAGAAGGTTTCCATGATTAGATTAGTTGCCTTATTTAATTAAGTTTCTATAAATAGAAGTTTTCATAATTAGAATTAAGCTCGTTGCATAAGCTAAAATATAAGTCTAAGTGTTTATAAGCTTATTTCTTAAGTCATATGATATAGTGTATAGTTTCATTATTATTTCATGCATTTTAATTAAACTATAGGTTAAGCATTTTAATTAAAGTATAACATGTTTTAATTAAAATGGAATAAATTACTTAGGTTAAAATGTATATTAATATGTATTAATAATATAACCTAAGTCATGTCTAAATTAATTAATTATAAGCATGTTTTAAATAATTAATTTAATTATAACTTATAACATAAAAATACTTAGGTTAAAATAATATCATGCTAAATTAATAATTAAGAAATAACCTAAGTCATGGTTTAATTAATATCTCATGTTATTAATTAATTTATATCCTAAGTTCATAATTCATAATATTAACATGTAGCATAAATCATGATTTAACCAACGAACCGTGAACCGGGCATGAAATCGACACCGTACCCCGAACCAAATCGGGGTTCCCCTTGGTTCCTTGCTGCCGTGGGACCCACACCACCAAACCGGGACCATATGGTCTCGGTGGTGGCTTAATGACCAAGCCGTGACCCCCCTAGGGCACGGGCTAGGCGGCGGCCAAACTAAAACACCCATAACCACCCTTTTTAATTTACCCCTTAATCAGATACATGATTATTATATGTTTTTAATTAGGTTTTAAAAACATCATGTTCTTAATTAATTTTACTAAATCAAATCAAAAGAAAAGATTAAAAAGAAAGGTTAAAAAGTTATACCGAATGTGTGGATCAATAGAGGATGAACAAACACGATTTCTAGCAATGATTTTATTATCCAAGATCATCAAACACCCTCCTATGGTGTCTTGAAGGTGGCGGCACACAAGAACAAGGGAGGAGGAGGAAGAACAAAATTAGGGTTTTAGTTGTTTTTAATAACATGTGATAAATGAAAGACTTTTTCCCCTTAACCCCCTTGTTTAGTAAAAATGATGGGCTAGGCCCATTTCTCTTCCTTAATTCATGGATATGGGGCCCACAAGGGGTAGCCCAAATGTTTTCCGTGTCTAAAATATTATAGTGTGCTCTCGTGTTCGTGTTTTACGTGGTTTAATTTGTTACGTGTTTATTCGTGTTTATTGGTGTTCATGTTTAGTGTGTTCTCGTTAAATATTTACCGTACCTTAACGTATTTATTTATGCTCGTAATTATATTATATGTATTTACGTGATTATTTTAGTTCGTGTTTTAATGGTGATCATGACTTAATTATGTTCCCGTGAAATACTTATTAACTGCTTATCATGAGTTCGTACGTAAACGATACTTATCATGTTATACACGTATGTACTTACTTGATTAATAGCACATGAATGTGATCAATACTGAATAAGGTAATTTTTAATCTAGGACGTACGATCTTAAGGGCACTATTCATGGTAAAAGCATGCGGGTTTTACAATTCTTCCCCCCTAAAATAATAATTCGTCCCCGAATTATAGATAACGTAACTGGAAGCGAAACATACCCGAATCAAACTAGAAAGGTATGCAAAATAACGGAAATGAAGGTGACATGGTAGAAGGGAACGTGGGACGTGACATGTCTTGAAAAGACATGGAACGTGACGTGACTGAAAGGACATATCTAATCGATAAAAGAAAAATGGATAAGAAGTCCGGATGAACTTGTCCGTTTCCAAGTGGCCTCCCTCTTGGAACGGTTCCTTCAGAAGATTCTGACACTAATGATAAATCTTGGTCCTCCTGACCTTGACTTGGAATATGAAGAAATTCTTGGTTATCAATGGAAGGTAGATCCCCTATATTCGATCGAGGAAAATAAGAGTTAACGTGCAAGGGTAACTGAAACGTTATGATGCAAGACAATCTGACTTAACTGATAATTAGAAACGATGCGCGAGACATAAAGAAACATCGTACGTGAAAAATTTTGAACGTGATACGTGAAAAATTTTGAACGTGCTACGTGGAGATATGGCGAGTGTAGTATGAGTAAACATATCGTGATCCATGACACGTGTAACATATCTTGATCATGATATGAGGAACGTGGAATGAACATGACATGTGAGACATATCGTGATCATAGAATATAATGGTGGTAATGCCAAACGCGAGACGTGGAATATGACGTGAAACGTCTATCTGATGATGGAGAGTTATACTAAACCTGGGTCTGGTCTCTCAAGTTCTTGCAAACTTCCCAAAATGAGAAAAGAATGAACGTAAAATCGTAAGCCAAAATACGATCATGAACGTGAATAGTGTCATGAACGTGGGCGCGAAAGCAAGTCGTGGAATTAGAATGAAGACGTGAAGTAAGTTAGGAGTACAATTACGAATCTTTGTCTGACCCGATAGCTGAGGGATTGCCAAGTGATCGGATGAGCCTTGGCTGGAACATGTTTGTTCAATCTGTTGGTTCTGAAATCCGTACGGATGTAAGGATTCTGCAGACTTGATCA
Source organism: Glebionis coronaria (assembly GCA_025667525.1). Taxonomy (NCBI): domain Eukaryota; kingdom Viridiplantae; phylum Streptophyta; class Magnoliopsida; order Asterales; family Asteraceae; genus Glebionis; species Glebionis coronaria. The sequence goes on along the minus strand of CM046878.1, from coordinate 127,275,159 downwards.
AACTGTTGACAATAACCCAAATAGCATCATGCTTCTTCTGAGTTTGCTGAAATCTGGTACTAAAATCCATGGAGATCTTGTCCCTTTTCGATTCACAATTTCATATGATGAAAACATCCCAGTTTGTTGGTGTCCTATCTTAACCTGTTTGGTATGTCAGGTACCTAGATATGAACGTAACTGTATCTTGCTTCTTAGAACTTGATACCTAGGAGTTTGCGAAACTCTGAGTCTCTGAATCTAGACTTCTCCTAGTGTGTAGTTTTCTAGAACACCTAATGTAGTGTAGGGTTCTCTCCTTTACGCATAAGCTGAGTCATGGTAAGATTAACCATAGAAACCCATGTGATTCAGTGTGTCACTGTAATCAAACAGAATTGATATTGGAAAAAAAAAATTCTAGGGTAGAATTTCTCTTGTCATAGAATTTGCAACATAGTGCAGATATGGTCTTCCTGTTCTTCTCTAGGCTTAGAGGAAATCAGGTTATCCTCAATGAAAACGCTGATGAATTTGTTTAGGAGTTCATGGAAACTCAATTTATTAAGTCCATAATGCGATTGGAGCATTGATGAGGCTAATTCAAAATCATAAATCTAGCATGACCGAGTCATGTACGAATAGCAGTCATGGACATGTCCTACTTTTTCACTCGTCACTGTTGGCAGCATGATCGTGAGTTCGATCTTGGAAAAGTGATTAACACATACGGTTGATTGGACATGTTGTCAATATGTGGAGGAGAATAACTGTCATGAATGGTGATTTGTTTAAGTCGACGGTAGTCGACACATAATCTCATGGTACCATCCTTCTCCTTGAAGGTTCTTCTGGAGTGTAAGGAACAATTTTGGAATAATCCGTTGGTTATGCGTAAAAGGACCTTAGTAGTCGTGTGTTACTGAAAGCTAGAAAATTTTAGCAATTATGGCTAACAAGGCACGTGCTTGAAAAGCATAGATAATTTGTACAGATTTTCCTGATGGAAAATCAAGCTGAATGTATTCAGGAGCCTGAACATTACTGTACATAATTATGAATCATAGCATGGTGTGGTGTTCATAGTACATAATTAGGATAAAATTCATCTCGTGTCTGTCCGAGGAAATGCGTTAGCAGCTTGGATCTTATCATTAAGCTGAAGGAAAACCTTCGTATACGTGGGAATACGAAAGGCGTCCTTCATGGTCATGAATATATGAAATATGGTGAAAGAAATGAAAGTGACATCGGCAACGTGACAGTTCTCACTTATGCGGCGGTAATGGTATTGAAATTCTTGTGGCCTGATTAATACATGGCACAACAAAATGGATATACCCTTGGAGGGTACCCTGAATTTCTTAGAAATGTTCCATAGTTAGACGTGAGTCATGTGTCTTGACTCGTGTCTTGGAACTATATGCATGAAATATGTCTTAACTGGTGTCTTGATATGTGTCCTCAGAAAGTATATGTAAGACATGTGTCTTGACTGATGTCTTGACATGTGTCTCGAGACATAAAACAATAGAACTACAATATTAGGCTATTATGCCAGACTTGGCGGATCGGTTGGACCACTGATCCTTTGTATGTCTGATCACGTCCGCGGCCAGAGCCTCGGTTGCGATTTCCAGGACATTTTCTGTCATGGTAGTGGTTACTATCGTCCTGTCTGTCAGTTCCATGACGACCATTCTCATGACCGTGATTCATATAACTATTCAGCTGAGTGGCCGGCTGGTACTGGTTTGCACTCATATGGCTGAAATGACAGCCGAACGACGTGTGACATGTAACTATGAATTTGGGATAATGATTGATGGGAATTGTCTGATGGTGAAGCATCTTCTCGTCCAATTGCTTTGCTCCGACGCCTTTGTCTTCGTTTTTTTAGGATCTCCAGGTTGTGAACAGCATCAGCATCAGCATCTCGTAGCGTCTCCCAACATCAGCAGCATCAACCTTCAGTAACATCTCCAAGCTATGAGCGGCATCGGCAATCTTGTAGAATATCAGCAAGTGAACATACGCCTGAGATGATTTAGAATCGACTAGCGAATACTCGTGAAGTATTGCAAGTGAAATACACATGGATTTCGGTACGTGTAATACATGTGGAACACAGTACATGGAGTACACGTTGAATGCACATGAAATGATCGGTATGGGCTCGATCATTTGTCATGATTTAAGGAAAGTATACCGGTTAAACGGTTAGGAAAACCATCATGATAACCTGGAAGTATTAGCATAGACATCATTCTGGTTGCATAGAGAAACGCTAAAGTGTGGTTACACAAAATTCAACGATGATCTGCCTGACAGCATGATCAATGAAAACCAACCATGACTATCATGAAAGCAGAATTCAATGAAATCCAACAATGTCTTGCAGGACAACGTAAATAACAAAAGAGGCGTAAAACATAATCAACATGAAGACGGAATTATCATGAAGAAACATGAAACCATCTATCACAAGGATGTGTATAACATAATTAGCATGAACCTGAAGTTAACAATGACAGTATGAAAACATACTTGACATAAAAACATAATAACTTATGAGGGGACATGAAAAAAATTATGCCAATTTAAATCATGAGAAAAATTTTATGCAAGAAAAACAGTGCATGAATGCGTAATGTAGTTTATAAAACCTTTATATGTGCGAGGGAACGCTTATGGGTCGGTTCCAAAACAAAAGACATGGCGAGGGGACGCCTATGGGTCGGTCCCAAGGTTAAAAGTTTCGATAAAAGCACATGCGATTAAATAGGGCCAGTCCTGTACCAACCATTACTTAGTCAAAATTCCTGCAACAGATGACATATGATATAAATGCATGAATGCATGGAACATAATAATTAAAAGTCATTGTTAAAACTTAACAGAAAAAACTTTATGTGAAAATTATGAACTACTGGGGTTCAGTTCACATAATCACAGATCACTAGGAACATCATGCATAGACACTGACACATAACTAAATATGGATGACGGTTGTTCATTCCATATTGGTAAAACGATATTGGTGAAAACATCATGGTTAAAACAACAAGGTGCTGAAAACGTAATGGTTAAAACAAAAAGGTGCTGAAAAATGTCAATACGTGGAATAACAAGCGTTAACTTAGGAAGATCCTGGTGACTACCCACTAGTCACAGGTCAAGTTTTAGAGCCTACAGGTCGAAGCCTTGGCTCTGATACCATAATTGTAACACCCCATTTTGATAAATGGAATGTCACGCGTAATTATGGCGTGTCATCAAAGCATGCAAGGTAATATGTAGTAAAACATACATGACCATAGGGAAAACCGGAATCAAACATCGGTTCCCAAACATAAGCCCAAAACATAACAAAGTAAATGAACTGAATGAAAGACTAAACAAGCATAAATATATGAAGGAAACAGGAGAAGAAGTGTATGGCAGCTTCCATCCTATGCATGTCCTCCAAATGCTCGAGTCTTGGGTACCTGCCGTTTTGGGACATGGAAAGGAAAGTAACGGCTGAGCAAAACGCTCAGTGCACGGATATACAATATAGCATGAAATAGGATAAGCATGTAACATATAACAGCGGAAGACTAAGTTCTGAGTAGACTGGTTAAGTATTGAGAAACTGGTTTTATAGTTTGAAAAGCCTTATGTTTATCTTATGAAAACTGTTTTAACATAAATATACCATAGCCCATATACGTCATGAAAAGGTCACGTGCATGAATACTTGGAGGGGTGACCTCATCATGCTGATTAGAGGGGATGCCTCTAATTAATATACTGGTTTGGGTAAGAGGGATCAACTCCTTGTGAAGGATGCAAGGCACACACCACATTCACCATGATATATATAGAATAAAACATGTAACTAGGATGCACCCATACGCCCCACATGATATGATAATATGGCCAAAACTGAAAGGGACGCCACGAGCAATCACTCCGCCGTGGGGAAGTCATAACATTGGTGCCTCCAATGTTATGGTTATGGTACCTCCATAACTAGGTGAAACTGGTCATGCTTGTATATGGCTATAGATTATGCTAATTAAATATAAGCAGTTCAAAACAGTAAAACAAATACTGGGGAAAACAGTTGGCTGCATACGGGGAAATCCTAATAAGGAAAGAATGTCCATACTGAAAGGACGGGAATCCGTACCTCAAGTCCAGTGAATGAACGGAAGAAAGACTCCTACTTCTGGATCACTAACGCTACATGAATACACACGTGTATAAGTATCGAATCACTGATTACGTACTGGGTTTTATGACTCATCTTAGCTTACTTTGTATGTTTCAGGTCATGGTTTACTGTTTAAAGCCCTATCTGTGTTTACCTTGTACTCTGATTAATCTGATAAAGTATTACTGGTAATTCATGTATTATTATACTTACTGTGTAATAATAAGTAACTTTCCAAAAATAGCAGGTTTCTAAAAATAGAAAGTTTCCAAAAATAGAAAGTTTCCAAAAATAGAAAGTTTCCAAAAATAGAAAGTTACCAAAAATAGAAAGTTTCCAAAAATAGAAAGTTTCCAAAAATAGAAAGTTTCCAAAAATAGAAAGTTTTCCTAAAATAGAAAGTTTCCAAAAATAGAATTCACTGCTTAAAATAGATCAGTTTCTAAAAATAGAAAGTTTCCAAAAATAGATCAGCTGCCTTAATTAAATAAGTTTCCATATATAGAAGGATTCCATGATTAGATTAGTTGCCTTATTTAATTAAGTTTCTATAAATAGAAGTTTCCATAATTATAATTAAGCTGGTTGCATAAGCTAAAATATAAGTCTAAGTGTTTATAAGCTTATTTCTTAAGTCATATGATATAGTGTATAGTTTCATTATTATTTCATGCATTTTAATTAAACTATAGGTTAAGCATTTTAATTAAAGTATAACATGTTTTAATTAAAATGGAATAAATTACTTAGGTTAAAATGTATATTAATATGTATTAATAATATAACCTAAGTCATGTCTAAATTAATTAATTATAAGCATGTTTTAAATAATTAATTTAATTATAACTTATAACATAAAAATACTTAGGTTAAATTAATATCATGCTAAATTAATAATTAATAAATAACCTAAGTCATGGTTTAATTAATATCTCATGTTATTAATTAATTTATATCCTAAGTTCATAATTCATAATATTAACATGTAGCATAAATCATGATTTAACCAACGAACCGTGAACCGGGCATGAAATCGACACCGTACCCCGAACCAAATCGGGGTTCCCCTTGGTTCCTTGCTGCCGTGGGACCCACACCACCAAACCGGGACCATATGGTCTCGGTGGTGGCTTAATGACCAAGCCGTGACCCCCCTAGGGCACGGGCTAGGCGGCGGCCAAACTAAAACACCCATAACCACCCTTTTTAATTTACCCCTTAATCAGATACATGTTTATTATATGTTTTTAATTAGGTTTTAAAAACATCATGTTCTTAATTAATTTTACTAAATCAAATCAAAAGAAAAGATTAAAAAGAAAGGTTAAAAAGTTATACCGAATGTGTGGATCAATAGAGGATGAACAAACACGATTTCTAGCAATGATTTTATTATCCAAGATCATCAAACACCCTCCTATGGTGTCTTGAAGGTGGCGGCACACAAGAACAAGGGAGGAGGAGGAAGAACAAAATTAGGGTTTTAGTTGTTTTTAATAACATGTGATAAATGAAAGACTTTTTCCCCTTAACCCCCTTGTTTAGTAAAAATGATGGGCTAGGCCCATTTCTCTTCCTTAATTCGTGGATATGGGGCCCACAAGGGGTAGCCCAAATGTTTTCTGTGTCTAAAATATTATAGTGTGCTCTCGTGTTCGTGTTTTACGTGGTTTAATTTGTTACGTGTTTATTCGTGTTTATTGGTGTTCATGTTTAGTGTGTTCTCGTTAAATACTTACCGTACCTTAACGTATTTATTTTGCTCGTAATTATATTATATGTATTTACGTGATTATTTTAGTTCGTGTTTTAATGGTGATCATGATTTAATTATGTTCCCGTGAAATACTTATTAACTGCTTATCATGAGTTCGTACGTAAACGATACTTATCATGTTATACACGTATGTACTTACTTGATTAATAGCACATGAATGTGATCAATACTGAATAAGGTAAGTTTTAATCTAGGACGTACGATCTTAAGGGCACTATTCATGGTAAAAGCATGCGGGTTTTACAACTGATGTGGATAGTTATGGTTTAATCCATAGTATTCCTAGTAGGAAGCATGTGACTAGGTATGGGCGATTCTGTTTCGATCCATACTTGTCAAAATTTTCTGAGAATTGTCATGAATAGAAATGTACAATCTGGAACTAAATGTGGTTGGCTGAAGTCCAATTCATATTTTTCAAGATTTTATGAAACGTTATGATATCACAAAGGTGAACAACTATAGATCGGTTCACAAAACAACGTTAAACTGAAAAAAAAACATGAAATTTGATCTGAACATTGGTGAACGTATATGGGCTGGTTCACCAAGTAATATTCGACTGAAAACATGAATCTGTCAAGAGTAAGGATGAACGCCGTTGGGTCGGTTCATCAATACAAAAATCTGAACGAGCAAGGGTGAACGCCTATGGGTCGGTTCACAAAATGAAAATTCGCTAAAAGCACATGCGACTAAATATGGCTAGTTATGTACCAACCTTTTACTTAGTCGAAACTTTAAGAAAACTGACTGATAAATAAAGAAAATTGACTGAATAATCCATGTGAAACATGAATGATAACAACGCCAAAATCTGGGAAGTTCTTGGTGACTACCCACTAGTCACAGGTCAAGTTTTAGAGCCTACAGGTCGAACCTTGCGCTCTGATACCATAATTGTAACACCCCACTTAGATAAGTGGACCGTTACGTGTATGTATGGCGTGTCATCAAAGCATAAGGTAAATGTACTAAAACATTAAATGACCTTAACGGAAATACCGGAATCAAACATCGGTAATCCAACCTAAGCTCAAAACATGAAACATAAAATACTGAAAGAAAGGACTAAACATTGTCCAAATAAGCAGAATAATGTAAGTGCATAAAATAAGAAGTTTGGATGGCTTCCATCCCAAATGCACGTGCTCTCAGAATCCTAAGAGCGTCCCGGTGTACCTGCCGTTAGAACATGAAAGGAACTACGGCTGAGCATAACGCTCAGTGGACGGATATAGCCTGATAAGAATGTACTGAAAGTAATGAAATAGAAGACAACAATGAAGCTATAAGTCTGATATGTAACATGTGGTAGAACTCTGCATAAAATCTAAAAAAAATTGGTTCATATATACTGATACTGAAATATGACTATTAATTCTGAAAACATGCATTGACTGTATTTTATTTGCCAGAGCTTATATAGGTCACGTGCTGTAACAACCGTGCATGAATAACTGGAGGGGTGACCTCGTCATGCTATAGAGGGGTGACCTCTAAATAACTGTGCTGGGTGGAGGGATCAGCTCCAATGTGAAGGATGTAGAGCACACACCACATTCACCCTGATAACTTGTAACACATATAAGCCTAGGATGCATCCATACGCCCCACTAATAATACTGATAAAATGGCCAAGCTGAGCTTAGTGGGACGATGCAGGATATCACTCTCCTGCATGTGAGTCACGACACTGGTGCCTCTAGTGTCGTGGTTACGGTACCTCCGTAACTAGTACATAAACTGGTCGTGCTTGTATATAATGCTTAGGCAATTCATTTAGTTATTAACATGATTACTGATAAACTTAAACATATACTGGGGAAAAACATTTGGTTGAAGACGGGGAATCCTAATCATGCATAGAAAGGAAGTCCTTACTGAAGGACGGAAATCCGTACCTCGTGTCCAGTAACTGACCGAGATCAACTGACCGAAAGTCTACTCTGATTTCACGAGAGCTACATGAATAAGGACGCGAATAAGTTAACTGATATTAGTTTATTTAATTTTTACTGATCTTATTGGCTTCTTAATTATTTATTATATTTCTGAAATTTTGTACGTATATTAACTGATAAATCTGATCTTATAATAATTCTTTTAATGTATTATCGTTCTACTATCAATTACGGTACAAGCATATTTCTGACGCTATAGCAACTGTATTAAGTATCCTGCTTAAAATATAAAGTTTCTTAAATTAGAAAGTTCCCAAGATAATTTAATTCATTTAATAAAATTATACCCATTTAGAATATTAAAGAACTATTTAATTTAATACATTCAAAATATATTTTAACCATTTATTAAACAATTAGATTAAAAGGTATAATATAAAACTCTTCGTTTTATATGTTTAAACTATAACCCGAGCCTACCGAGATACCCCAATCTCGGTCGCACTAAACAATTTCACAACTATATTAAATCTGTCTATATGAACTATACGACAGAAAAACTGTCACAAAAAGGTGTGACCAAAAGTTGAGTGTTTAAACTGTCTATAAAGAAAACTGTCACAAAAACAGTCTGCGACAGAAAATACTGTCACCAAACCGTCACAAATCTGAAAATAAAATCCTTTATTTTCTGTTTAGAAAACCAGGTACTGACTTTACCCTTATTCCCACTGTTTTTCCTACGTTTTCCCGCTGTTTGGTCACGTTTTCCCCCCGTTTATATACACCAAACGCACCCTTATGTTTTCTGCCGTCCCAAACGCACCCCTTGTGAACTTTGTACCCCGGCTGGGGTTTTTAGGCAGCCTTTTTAGGTCGAACACACCCCTAGCCGCCCCTGTGTGGGTCACGGCTGGGCAGGACTGAGGCTTAAGGTCTCGGTTCATCAAACCAATGCCCCCTAATCGTCATAAGCTAAACAAACACACCCCTTTTGGGGTTTTTCTGCCCTCTGTCGACCAAGAACAGCCACCACCGAGACCTTTATGGCTCAGTTTGGCATCAGTTTGTTTTTAAAAAAAAAAGGCTGACATAAAAGAATGGCACCAAACCGTCTCTTGATTAACATAAATGAAGAAAAAGGATGATTCACTTACTTTTTTCTTGATGAAAACGAATGCACAAACACCCCTGAATCAACCCTAGCTCGAACCCTTTTTTTTTTGTTCCTAACATCGGCGGCTAAAAACCCTAGGGTTTTTTTTTCTTTCGTCTGATGAAACAAAGGGGTTAACCCTGATTCTTTTTTTTTTCTACTCAACACCAAACGGGCCTAAATCCCATGACTCTCTTTTCTTTTTTTTTTCTTTCTTAAAATCAAACCGGCCTAAGCCCCTTTTATTTTTTATTTTTTTATTTGGCTGGCTCCCTTTTACCTATATATACTTTCATTCATTTTTTTTTTATTTTTTTATTTTTTTATTTTTTTTAAACTTAATGTATGCTTGTCGTATGCTTGTATATTATTCCCGCGTTTATTTAGTTTTCAAAACGTATTGTTACGGCGTATTTAATATACTTGTAATTAAATACGGGTTTTACAAGGGATCAGCTCCTTGTGAAGGATGCAAGGCACACACCACATTCACCATGTAATCCTGAATAAAACATGTAACTAGGATGCACCCATACGCCCCACATGATAAATATAATAATATGGCCAAAAGCTGAAGGGACGCCACGAGAAATCACTCCGCCGTGGTGAAGTCATAACACCAGTGCCTCTAATGTTATGGTTATGGTACCTCCATAACTAGGTGAAACTGGTCATGCATGTATATGGCTATAGGTAATCTTAATTAAACATAAGCAATCAAACTCCTAACTTATACTACGAGAAAACAGTTGGCTGCATACGAGGAATCCTAATAAGGAAAGAATGTCCATAATGAAAGGACGGGAATCCGTACCTTATGTCCAGTGAACGAAGAAGACGAACAGAGAGGAATCCTACTTCCGAATCACTAGTGCTACATAAATACATACATGAATAAGTATCTGCTTACTAAATACGTAGCTGGTTTTATGTCATGTCTTAGCTTATTTTATGTGTTCTTACCATGTTTTACTGTTTAAAAGCTTTAAACTGTGTTTTATCTTATATTCTGTTTAATCTGATTAAGTATTTCTGGTATTTCATGTGTTATTATACTTACTATGTAATAATAAGTAACTTTCCAAAATAGCAGGTTTCCTAAATAGAAAGTTTCCAAAAATAGAAAGTTTCCAAAAATAGAAAGTTACCAAAAATAGAAAGTTTCCAAAAATAGAAAGTTTCCAAAAATAGAAAGTTTCCAAAAATAGAAAGTTTCCAAAAATAGAAAGTTTCCAAAAATAGATTTACTGCTTAAAAGAGATAAGTTTCTAAAAATAGAAAGTTTCCATAAATAGATTAGCTGCCTTAATTAAATAAGTTTCCATAAATAGATTAGCTGCCTAAAATAAATAAGTTTCTAAAAATAGTTGGTGTCCATAAATAGATTAGCTGCCTTATTTAATTAAGTTTCTAAAAATAGCTGGTTTCCATAAATAGATTAGCTGCCTTATTTAATTAAGTTTCTAAAAATAGAAAGTTTCCATAATTAGAAATAAGCTGGTTAAATAAGCTAAGTATATAAGCCTAAGTGTTTTTCATGATTATTTTCTAAGTCATATGATATAATGTATAGTTTAATAATTATTTCATGTAATTAAATTAAACTATAGGTTAAAATATTTAATTAAAGTATAACATGTTTTTAATTAAATAAGTTAAATACTTAGGTTAAAATATGTATTATTATATATTAATAATATAACCTAAGTCATGTTAATAAATTAATTATATCCATGGTTTTAAAATAATTAATTAATTATAAGTCTTAAATATATAAATACTTAGGTTACAATAATTTCATGATCATTAAAAATTAAATAACCTAAGTCATGTTATTAAATTAATCACATCATTTTATTAATTTAATTTTAACCTAAGATCATAAACATAAGAAAAAAACTAACATACACCATGAACCGGATCTAGACTAAAAAGCATGAACCGGACATGAAATCGACACCGTACCCCGAACCAACTCGGGGTACCCCATGTTTTACTGCTGCCGTGGGACCCACACGCAACAACCAAGACCGTATGGTCTTGGTGGTGGTCGGCTTGGCCAAACCGAGACCCCTTCGGGTCTAGTGCAGCCTGCGGCCAAAAACAAACACCCCTTTAAAAACCTTTTGATTTTATTTAACACCAAATCATGTTAGATCCATGTTTAATTATTAGGTTTTTGTAAAAACATCACATGTTCTTGATTTATAAAAAGATTAAATCAAAAGAAAAGGTTTAAAAAGGATTTACCGAATTCGTGGATCAAAAGGACGAATAACCAACACGATCAATCACTAAAACTTCAAGATCCAAGATCACAAACCACCTCTTGTGGTGTTCTTAAGGTGGCGGCACAAAGAAGAGCAAGGAAGAGGGTTTTAGGTTTTTTCTAAAAATCTTCTGTGAATGAAAATGAGTAGTGAAAAATATCCCTTTTCCTTTTTAGTGAAAAATTGATGGGCTAAGCCCATCCCCCCTCCTAATTTCGTGGTAATGGGGCCCACAAGGGGTAACCTGAATGTTTTCTGTGTCTAAAACATTGGTGTGTTCTCGTGTGTTAAGTTATACGTTCGTGATTATTTGTGTTCGCGTTTTAAGTGTTCTCGTTACGTAAATATCGTGATCTAATATATTTATTTGTGTTCGTAATAAATATATATACGTAATTAATATTAGCCCGTGATTAAATTACGTTCATGATTTCATGATCGCATGTTCGTGATTATTTATTGTCAAATAATTATTGCGTGTTCATGCGTAGTAAATACTTATCGTGTTCTAACACGTACGTAATACGTAAAATCCTAACACATAATCGTAATCATGCTATAATAGGAAAGTTTTAACCTAGTACATACGATCTTAAGGGTACTATTCATGGTAAAAGCAAGCGGGTTTTACAGTAGGAGATCACGTTTCCCTTAAGGTTTCGCCGACACGTGGTGTTAGACGTTTTGGAATCAAAGGAAAGCTCAGTCCTCGATTCATCGGACCATTTGATGTCATTGAGCGAGTCGGTGAAGTATCTTACTGTTTAGCGTTACCTATGCAGCTTTCTCATGTTCACGATGTTTTTCATGTGTCCTTACTTAGAGGGTACAAGTATCATCCCCTTCACATGGTTCAGTATCCACTAGAACAGATTCGTGAAGATCTCACTTTCATAAAAGAACCCGAACGAGTTCTTGACAGACAAGAACGAGTCATGAGGAGGAAGACGATTCCATTCGTCAAAATCCTTTGGAGGGATCACACCGAGCGGGAGGTTACTTGGGAAACAGAGGATTCTATCCGGGCTTCTTACCCTCGTTTCATATTTTAAATTCGGGTATGTTCTTCTTTTCTAGTTTACATTATCTATAATTCGGGGACGAATTATTCTTTTTTTGGGGGGAAGAGTTGTAAAACCCGCATGCTTTTACCATGAATAGTAACCTTATGATCGTACGTACAGGATTAAAACTTTCCTTATTTAGCACGTTTACGTTTCACGATTAGGAAATTACAAGTATTACGTACGTGATAGTACACGATAAGTATTTTATACGTATTAATGCACGATAATTATTTCAACAATAATTATAATCACGAACATACGAACAGGAAATCATGAACGTAAATAATCATGAGCTTAATATTATGTATTTACGTATATTTATTACGAGTACGTATAAAATATATTACGACACGAACAATAACTAAATAAAACACGTAAACACGACACGAGAACATGAAATATTTTAGAACACGAAAAACACCGGGTTTCCCCTTGGTGGGCCCATGTAGCCGCGGCACACACACAAGGAAGAAGGGGGCCCACAAGCCCATTTTTGGTTCAATTAATAAAAACTAAAACTACAGAGTTTTCATAAAAATAGTTTTACAGAAAAATAACAAACCCTAGCTCATTGGGACCCCATAGCCGCGTCACCTACACAAGACAAAGGGGAATTCGATTTTGATTTTTGGATCTTGGTTAATTGGTTCGTGTTCGTGTTATTTTCAATCATACGTCAAGGTAAAACACAAAACCTTAATCTTTAATCTTTTATTTAATTATGTTTATGATAAGATCTATAGAAACAATTAAATAAACATGTTATGGGATTAATTAAAACATGAAAAAGGGGGTTTTGTTTGGGTTCGGCAGCCAACCGAGAGTCAAAGACTCTCGGTGTCCCTTGTTAACCACAACCGAGACCCCTATGGGGCTCGGTGTGGGTCTCGGCGCAGCAGCAAGCACCACCGGCTTGCGCCGGTGGTTGTTTGTGTCGGACGGGGGAGCAGCGAGGCAGAGGCAGCAGTCGCAGCCGATGGCAGGCAGCCACCAGCCGCCGCCGCAGCTACGGCTGTGGGTGGTGGTTGGTGGTGGGGTTTTGGTTCGGGCCGGTTCACGGGTTTACGGGTCCGGTTCATGACATGTTTAGTTTTAATACACGGGTTCGGTTCACAGGTTATTTTTCAAGATTAATTATTTATTTTTACAAGTTAAATAATTACAAGATTAATTAAATTAATTTAACATGCTAAGTAATTAATTTAATTTGGACATGACTTAGGTTATATTATTATTAATAATAATACTTGATTTTAACCTAAGTATTTTTATTAGTTAATTTAGACTAAAAATTAATTAATTATTAAAACATGACTTATAATTAATTAATTTTCATGACTTAGGTTATATTAATAATAAATATTAATACATGTTTCAACCTAAGTATTATTAGCTTTTATTCAATTAAATCATGTTATATTTAATTAAATCTTATAACCTATAGTTTATTTAATCTACATGTAATAATTAGTAAACTATACTATATATCACATGACTTAGAATATTGATCAATAAAACTTAGGCTTATATATTATTAGCTTAATAATCCAGCTTATTTCTAAATATGGAAACTTTCTATTTTTAGAAAGTTATTTAATTAAAGCAGCTAATCTATTTATGGAAACTTTCTATTTTTAGAAACATATTTAATTAAGGGAGCTAATCTATTTTTGGAAATTTTCTATTTATGGAAACTTTCTATTTTTTGGAAACTTTCTATTTTAGGAAACCTGCTATTTTTATAAAGTTACTTATTATTACACAACAAGTATAATAATACAAGAAATACAAGTAATACTTAATCAGAATAGATAGAATACATGATAAACGCAGTAGAAAGCTAAAATCAGTAAAACAAGACATGAACATTATAAACAAGCTAAGACATGATATAAAACTAGTTACGTAGTCAGTGATCAGATACTTATACACGTATATTATTTATGTAGCATTAGTGATATCGAAGTAGGACTCTCTTTCGTTCGTCTTCTTCGTTCACTGGACACAAGGTACGGATTCTCCGTCCTTTCAGTATGGACATTCTTCCTTATTAGGATTCCTCGTATGCAGCCAACTGTTTTCCCCAGTATATGTTTTATATGTTTTGATTGCTTATGTTTAATTAGATACCTAAACCCATATACATGCATGCCCAGTTTCACCTAGTTATGGAGGTACCATAACCATAACACTGGAGGCACCAGTGTTATGACTCCACCATGACGGAGTGATAGCTCGTGTCGTCCCTTCAGCTTTTGGCGATATTAATATTATTATCATGTGGGGTGTATGTGTGCATCCTAGGTTACATGTTTTCAGTAGATTATTCAGTGAATGTGGTGTGTGCCTTGCATCCTTAACAAGGAGCCGATCCCTCCTACCCAAAAACTTATATTTAAATTAGAGGCAGCCCCTATAATTTGCATGACGAGGTCACCCCTCCAAGTATTCATGCACGTTGATATTTCATGGCCTATATTGGCTAAATGGTAAACATGTTAAACAGTTTTTATAAGATAAACATAAGGCTTTTCAAACTATAAAACCAGTTTTACTAAGATATACCAGGTTATTCGGGACTTAGTCTTTTCCGCTGCTTTATTGCTTATATGCTTATATTATTCATGATTTACTTGTATATCCGTGCACTGAGCGTTATGCTCGGCCGTTTTTCCTTTCATGTTCCCAAAACGGTAGGTACTCAAGGACGCTCGTAGACTTTAAGCGTACGTGCATATGGATTGGAAGCTTCCTAGCCTTCATTACTTTATGCATTTCATTATACCTTGATACTCATTTCCATGGACATTGTTTAGTCCTTTTCATTCACAATACTTATGTTTGTGTGTGATGACTTCTACTTTTGGGATACCGATGTCTGTTTCCGGTATTTCCTTTATGGTCATGTGATGTTTTATACATTTATCTTTGTATGCTTTGATGACACGCCATAATCACGCGTGACATTCCATTTACCAAAGTGGGGTGTTACACCTTTCCTTACATTTACCGTAGTTTCTGGGTTGCTTTATTTGGTTACGGGTTTTGATGACTCAAGGCGATGAAGATATTGTTTTACAACTCTGAGCCACTACATTTTCGTTACCTATTTACGTTTCCACTTTATATGAATGAGACATAAACCTACAGGCGATGATGATGTTCTTATGTTTGGTAATGATACATAAACCCACAGGTGATGATGATGTTCTTATGTTTGGTATGCGTAGTTTATCGACGCCTACATCTAGGCTGGGCAGTCACACCGAGTGTGTGATTGCAGCCATGTCAGGTTTTGTTCCCACACCTATACTAGGAATTCTAAGCCTCATGTGTTGTAATATTATCCACTGATTGCAAACATACAAATTGTGGGTTCTCATTTGCGGTCAACATGATCAGATCATTAAGCGGCATGGACCATTTCAGTTAACGGGTATTATTAGATGAGACTGTCCATTCAATAATTGTCTTATGCAGACAATAACTGATCTAATAGCAAAGGTACACGTTCTTCTCAACATGACATTTCTTTTTGCTGTTTGCATATAGATCATCGAAGTTGAATCAGAGCCTAGTCCACATGAGATTCAGGACGACGAGGAATCTTGTCATGTGTAGGCGTCTTTTGAATTCTATTGAGCCAAAATCAAATAATCCATAACCTGATAATATGAGCCAAAGCAAACTCCCTTTAATGCTCAATATGTAAGAAGGTGTGTTTTGGATGATCATTCACAAACTGTTGATGCAAATGCTAGGACTTTATGTCAGCCTTTCGATACGTTGAATCGAGCAACTAAAGCATTCAACGTGAGTAGATTTCTTTTTTGCAAGTTTGTTTTAAGGGTGGTGTTTAGATGTTGTTTAATACACATGCAAATGTGTAAATTTTAAAGTGTGTCTAGTTTTGTTGTTTACCATTTTGTTGAATGGCTCTTTTATGTGTATCTAACAGGTTAAATATTGGGTGGTATGTTATCTAAGTAACGCCTAGACCATGCAAGGTGCGTTAGTTCATTATAGATATAGGATCTCTTATATTGTCGAGTAAATTATTATAAAAAAAAGATAAAGGTGAGGTTTTTTGAGAGGAATGGAACTAATTCTGTCGTTTTATATTTAGGTTTTGTTGTGCGTCCAGCTGTAGACAAAACTACAAATTCCGCCATCACAGACCACCTATGAAAACCGCGTTCTTGATGCAAAGAACTCTCAAAGCATTTCACAGTTACTTCAACCAATGAATGGCGATTGTGCACTTTTGTGATGCACTCTTGGGGTAATATCTTATTCCACCGTGTGTTGAATCGGAAACTATATATTTTGATTTTAATGTAACTATTTTTGTTTTTTTATCCGTTTGGGGTATTTCTCAGCGGTCTATGGTCAGAGCCTACCCGAGAATGTCGTTGTCGTTGCTTCACACATTCAGATGGACAACCGAAATGAAAAATTAAGTAGTATCTGTAAGATATTGTAAATCTAGCATATGTTTTAGAGAGAGAAAGAGATAGAAATATGGTAAGAACACACACACACTTTGAGAGAGGAAGTATGAAAACACACTTTTACTATGTGTAAAGATATGTGAACCAACACCCTCTCCATCTAAGGAGAGGGTTTATATACCAAGCCCATAAGATGGGCTTGGGCTTACAATTGGGCCGGCCATACAAGCATGGACCGGGCTTTTCCTTGTTTGATATATATAAAGATATCTAGACTACGAGCTACTACTTAATATATTGTCGGAGTGACCGAATCTTCCTAAATACGTAAAAACGTATTTCCAACAATCTCCCCCTAAGGGAGGTCCTCCAAACAAGGGCGTTATCCAAGTTACAATAATAAAATAAACCTAGCATACTATGCTTGTCTTGAGGTCGTAGTCTTCGTCTTTCTTTTCTTTTTCTTTTTTGGTGAACATGCTGATGTGATCATTGATATCAATCTTGAGCATTAATTTCTTGCCTTGATCTTGTGCATCCATCACTTGTGATATTCTCCTCTTCGTGACTTCATGTCCCACATACTTATACCTTCGTAATTCTTGAAAGCTTCAGAGTTCGATACAACGGAAGACTTTGACTTTTAGGCTTTCTTGAATTAGATGAAGTATTAAGTGCATAAAGTATAAGCATGCGGGGACGACTTCTTCTTGGATTCCGCAACGCCACCGTCTTCAAATGCCGCAACATAAGTAGACACGAACGAAATGGCTTTGAACATTTCATTCTATTTCGGTAGCATTTTACCTCCGGTCGGTGAAGAACGTTGGACAATATAAAATATCCTACTTGTGGCAGGTAGATTTAATTAAAAATCTCCTTGACAAGATTTCGCGGGTAACCCGTTCTCTTTACTCGACCGTCCAAAGCTGACTGTGAACGTAAAGAGTGAATCATTTGGATAAAATTATCCGCATGATTGAAGCCGTCAATTCTGATTCCTAGAACAAGTTTGATTCACTAAAGAATCGCACCATCGTTGCTTTCCAGTTGTCACGAGCTTGATTCATATTGAATCTTGCAAGTCACCTGCCAAGTGTTGTTTAAGGTTAAGACTAGAAGGATTTCCACTCATCAATGTGAACACTAAGGTATCACTCTGAGTGTTCTGGCAAGATCACTTAGATATTGCGTAGAGGCCTAGAACGTGTTTAAATTCAATAAAGAATTAAACAACTGTTGCTTTCCAGTTATCACAAGTTTGATTCATAAAGTATCGCACAAGTCACCTACCATGAGCTTTTTGATATTCGCTCAAGAAGGATTTCCATCTTCATTGTAAATACTTTCGTATTACTCGGATGTTCAGGCAAGATCATGAAGATTTTGCATAGGAATCTTAATATTTTTCTTACTTTTCACAGTGTGTGAAGAAGCAAGGAAATTTGGAAATGTGTCCTAATGAGATATTTGAT
Source organism: Glebionis coronaria (assembly GCA_025667525.1). Taxonomy (NCBI): domain Eukaryota; kingdom Viridiplantae; phylum Streptophyta; class Magnoliopsida; order Asterales; family Asteraceae; genus Glebionis; species Glebionis coronaria. The sequence goes on along the minus strand of CM046878.1, from coordinate 127,256,882 downwards.
GATCTCAAATGGCTCTAGACTAGATCGTGCATTTTCGATTTTTGTGATCGGAGGCTTGAGAGGAGTGTCACCATTTCAATATCAATATAATCGGAGTGGATAAATCGATAGATAATGCGTTGTCTCCGTGTGAATAAAACAAATACCTTTTAAGAGAATTCTGAGTTAGCTGGGATGGGTTGTGCAATGCATCACTGGGTCCATGATGTCTATCTTCAATATCGAGCATCATTAAAATTATCTCAATAGCATATGTGTTGACCCGGTTTCTGCCTAAGATTGTAAGGAGGGCTTCTTTCTTTACCCTTTATCTTTACAATTCTTTTTCATTCTTCAACCCCTTCAATGCTTACCAATACGTCATAACTAGCACCTTGTTGTGATTATTCCAGTTCTAACTTAAGTACTTGGTCGGCATTCAGCTACGTTCAAAATCATTCCCCATCTTTCCTAAGGACTACTATTTCTAGCTATGGAATGTCCTTGGGAAGATTCCTCCGATTTTGGAAGAATCATTGGTCTTAACCTATCCTACCATCCTTATGTCACCACAATCTTCATCTTCGTGAAATAAATGGGTTTAGGGTAAGTATATGTCACCATGAAATCTATTTTGATATAGCAAAACCACTTTTCTCCCCCTTAACATATGCCACGATATTTGAAAACATTTCGCACATGTCGGGATGAGCCATCATGTTAAGTCAAACCATTTGTGATAATTTCCCATATTAAATCACATTTTCTCCCCCATATTAAAAATATTAACCCAATCGATGTTTTTAATATCAATTTATTTAATGAAGTTTTAACGAAGGTTTTGGGAAGAAAAATGCAAGTCCTTTTAATTTTTATGAGAACAATTTGTAAGAAATGATACCGATTTGTAACATGATCACATATTCACCATATAAGAATGAACTGACAAGGTTCGACCTGATTGATGAGAACATCATATGATAAGATCAAATGGTTCTTGTAGGAAAATGTTGGTCGCCTCGTCACGTCTTAAATCATCCCTTGACACCACATGTACGATTGGTATTGTTGTCTTGACACCAATTAGTGAGCTTGGAACTTTCGGACATCCAAGATTCTAAATGCTTGACAATTGCTCCCCCTCAATTGTTGACCCGTGTTCTATTGAAAGAGTTGTAGTTGTCGTTTGAGTAGTCGCATCGTCGAGTATGTAGATACCAGATGTAGATAGCTATAGTTGTAGAGATGATAACTTCATAAAAACAAGATTTCTCTTGTTTTAACAAATAAATGCACTGATGCGTACATATATCCATGTTAGATTGTGTTATAACGTAAACACAATCCCTTACATGGTTATAAAGTAAACCATGCCTGAGAAAATTAATTCCCGTTGTGAGCCAAATCTTTCATAAGAAATACTTGACTTTAATATGAAAATCGGGTTGCAGTCAGAAATAACTACAAGGCATTTGGGCATGTTTTATTAAATATTTACAACTTTTGTACGAACTCTATTTATGGCGTCGTGTCAATATTAATCAACATTTCTAAGGCCGTAAATATTATCGTACCAAAAGACATGCCTTTGAAAAATAAAGTAAAAATATTTTTGGATTCTTCTAAATTTTTCAATTTTTTAGGTTTTTATATGGTTTTATATTTTTGTATTTTGCTTTTGTGGATAAAAATATGAACTATATATACAAATGATCACCAAGGATACGGAGAATAGTTTACCACCACTATTCTTTCGCTTCATCTGCCAATTCCTTTAGAGTCTCGGGCGAGAAAGTTCTCAAACCTAGCTTGTCGGCCGAAAATTCCATTCGAGCGCCATCTAATGCCTTCGTGAAAATATCCGCCAATTGATACTCAGATCGGACAAAGTAAAGCTCTATTACTCCATTTTCCACTTGCTCCTTGATAAAGTGGTAGTGAATGTCAATATGCTTCGACCAGGAGAATTGAACATTGTTGTAGCATAAGGCAATTGCACTCTTGTTGTCACAGTACATCGGAATTTTGTGGAAACCTAGACCATAGTCGGTTAATTGCGATCTCATCCAAAGAATTTGAGCACAACAACCGGACATAGCTATTTATTCTGCTTCCGTACTTGAAATTGCAGCGCTTTTCTGCCTTTTCGATGCCCAACTGATTAGTCGATCTCCTAGTAGTTGCAAAGTTCCGCTCGTGCTACGCCTTGTATCTTGACAACCCGCGTGATCCGCATCTGCATATGCCATTAGTGCAATTGAAGAGTCCTTCGAATACCAAATTCCCCGATTAATGGTTCCTTTATGATATCGAAAGATCCGTTTAACAGTGGCTAAGTGTAACTCAGTGGGCCGAGTTTTATACCGAGCTCACATACATATAGCAAACTAAAGATCAGGTCGACTGGCTGTGATATACAGAAGGGTACCGATCATTCCATGATAAAGTGTCAGATCAACGGCAACTCCATGTGGATCTACATCAAGCTTAGTTCGTTCCACCATTGGATTATCCACGAGGTCTCAAGATTCCATCTTATATTTTTCAAGAGATTCAAGGGCATACTTGAATTGATTGATAAAGATTCCTTTTGGACTCTAAGATATCTGAAGACCTAAGAAGAATGATACCTTCCCCATCATTGACATCTTAAACTTGGAAGACATGAGTCTCTCAAACTCATCCGATAAGGTTTGGGTCGAGGCAGCAAATATAATATCATTAACATATATTTGTACCATAATCATATCTTTACCTCGTTTCTGAATAAACAACGTGGGATCCACCTTGCCTTTTACGAAGCCTTGCGTGATGAGGTATTGTAACAATAGATCATACCATACGCGTGGAGCTTGCTTCAACCCATAGAGAGCCTTCTTAAGCTTGTACACATGATTAGGATATTTAGGATTCACAAAACCATCTGGTTGTTGAACATAGACCTCCTCCTTGATTTCACCATTCAGAAATGCCGTCTTCACATCCATATGATAGACGATCATATTCATGTGGGCTGCATAAGCGAGGAATAGTCTAATAGCTTCCAAACGGGCAACAGGTGCAAAGGATTCCATAAAGTCGATGCCTAATAGATGCTTGTATCCACGAGCTACTAGTCGAGATTTGTTCTTCAATATTCCACCTAACTTGTCGAGTTTCGCCTTGTAAACCCATTTCAAAGTGAGTAACTACACTTGATCCGGGCATGGGACAAGTTCCCATACTTCAAGACGTATAAATTCATTAAGTTCTTCTTGCATAGCTTCTATCTAACAGGATTGAGTAAAAGCTTCTTGTCATGTCATAGGTTCAACTTTAGTGAGAAAAGCATCAAAATGACAAAACATTACATTTTCTTGTAACTGACTTCGTGTGGATACCAGACGATTAGGGTCACCAATAATAGAATCTGTAGGATGATCCTTTGTCCACTTGTTGTCATGTTCACGAATACGTTGATTGGAGTAGACCGTAGTAAGATCTTCCTCTGAGGTGGACGACCCGGCTTGATTAGAATCGGGAATAGGTACACCAAAGAATGGAAGTTCACGCATTTGAGCGAATTCCAAATCGTGATCATCATCATCCTCTCATCATCAATAGGCATAACATTGGTAGCTGAAACATGTGTTAGTTGAGAATTACTCGTTGAAGGTATATCTTGACCAATTGTAGGTGCAAATGTGTCTGATTGTGCTTCGGTTGCTGGAGCGACAACTTCGGTTACCGGAGCTATTACCTTAGTTTCTGGAGCAACAATACTTAGAGGAGTAAATAATTCATCAAATAACGGTTGAAACAACGTATCCCATTCATTACTAGAAGGTGGTGTAAATGATGATGAAGTATGGTTGTTTAGGACAAGACCAGAACTAATGTTACTGGGTCCCATTTCATGAAGTGCGGGTTCATAGCTGCTATGCTCAGAAGCCATTGTTGTCAGTCATCAAAATCAACATTCATAGTTTCGAGGATCTTACGAGAATTACGGTTGTAGATTCGGTATGCCTTCTTTGTGGATGCATAACCAATAAAGATACCAATATCAGCCTTGGGTTAAAGTTTTCCCAAATTGTCACCATTATTATTTGGATAGCAAAGAGAACCAAATACATGAAGATATGATAAATCTGGTACTTTTCCATATAGAAGCTCATAAGGTGTTTTACCGTGGCGTTTACGAATTAGTGACCGGTTTTGGGTGAAAATTGCTGTAGATACTGCTTCTACCCATAAAAGCAATGAAGCCTTTGCGTAAATTAACATCGTTCGAGCAGCTTCCATAAGTGTGCGATTTCGCCTTTCAACGACACCATTTTGTTGTGGAGTGCGAGCAACGTATGTTTCATGAGAAATGCCAACTTCTTCATAATAATCACGCAATATTTGATTCACAAATTCAGTTCCATTATCTGTACGAATGCGTGGACAGTAGTGTTGAGACGCACTTGAATCATCTTGAGAAATCCGATGATGAATTTTGGTGCCTCATTTTTTGTTGTAAAAAATTTCATCCATGTAAACCGAGAGTAATAATCGACAATGACGAGGATGTACTTTTTACCACTAAGACTTTCAACACGCATAGGCCCACAAAGATCTATATGTAACAAATAAAGTTTCTCTTGGTTGGTGTCTTCAGTCTTGGGTTTGTATGATTTCTTAGTGCTTTTCCCCATTGTACACGTGGAACACAAATGATCCTTGTGAAATGTAAGTTTAAGAAGACCACGAACAAGTTTGTTTTTCGCCAAATGATTTATAGCATCAAAGTTAAGATGAGATAACCGTCGATGCCATAACCATGAATTAGTCTTTGATGCTTTGGAGAGAAGACATACGGGAGAAGCAGCCATCATGTCTTGTAGAGACAAAGTGTACAAGTTATTCCCTCGAGTACCATTCAATAAATCAACCCCTTCCAAATTACGAATGAAGCAGGTAAGCTCTCGAAAAGCAACTTCTAGGTTTGCATCACAAAATTGTCCCACAGAAAATAAGTTGTGACCGAGACCTTCCACATAATACACTCTTGAAATTATAACATTCCCAATATGATATTCACCGTAACCCATTATCTTTGCAATATGATCATTTCCAAATCGAACCGTACCAAGAAACTTGCTGACGAAATTTCTGAGCTGAGAGCGATCTCCGGTCATATTTTTAGAGCAACCAGAGTCCAAATACCAGAGAACAATTTGGACCACCTGTTTTCAACAACAACAGTAGACAAGGCATTGGAAACTATTGGTTTCAGAGTGTTAGCAGATACAGATATAATATTATCAGAACTGCTAACATTTGTGTGACCCTTAGATTTCCTGCGTTTTCTAATGTGAGTTTTTGCACTAACATGTTTTATTGTTCCAATTTTCTGAGGTTTTGGAGTATTATCGGGCACGACAGTGGGAATAGACATATTTAAAGGGCACTTTGATACTACAGTAGTGTCGGTGTTCCTAGTTAAAGGACACGCTTGTGTTTTGGTAGCCTTGGTACTCCTAGTTAAAGGGCACGCTTTCTTCGCTTTAGTAAGAGTGGTCCTAGTTAAAGGGCACGTATTTCCTATTATAGTGAAAGTTCTACCAGTGGGGTGCCACATCCAACCAACTTGGGTTAACACTTTCCCAGTCGGTTTCAATTCTAATCCATTTTCGGGCATTCATCTCATTCACATGGTCAATAAGTCAAGAATCATGGCGACTAGAAAACATGCATTCATTGCAATTCCAATATTTCAAATTAGAATTCACAGTAGGCTTAGAACGCTGCACACCGCAGAGCCTTTAGGTTTAATTACATGATTCTTTTTATTCAAAACAAAAATAACATTCCTAGGGTGGGCTTCTACTTTCTTCTTCTCTTGACTACTAGATGGGGGCAAGATCCTATCATTCTCCTTGTTTCATTTAAGCTTAGATCTTTGAGCCTTAGTAGTGGTAATTACTCCTGTACAAGGCAACACGAGAATATTAGAAGCTGGTTCTGATTTAGCCTTATCCTTAGTGACCAATGTTTGAGATGGTTTAGTCCTAGGGCCCTTGTTAAGTGGTGTGACGGTGATAGGGTTCCTTTTGATTGCACTAGAGGAAGATGCTGAGACAGTGGTTGTAATAACTGATTTTTAATTAGTTAATAAAAAGGTTTGTTGCAAGATCTTTCTTTGTGTTGCTCGTACCCAATTATACTTGTCGTTGTTTCATTCTCGGTATCTTCTCGAATCGATCACGGTTAAAAGTGGAATTGTTGTTCTTGGTAACCAAAAGGGGGAGATTTTGATCTATATCTACTTAAAAGGTAAGTGCGAGAAGTAATAAAAGTAAGCTAAAAGCAATTAATGAAAATGAACTTGAATTAAAATTAAACAGTAAATACCTTCCCTTGGAAAACAACTGATTCAGAATAAAACTACTGATCCGGAATAATCACTTCATCCGGAATAATTAAATGGTTCATTCGGAAAACTTGCTCATCTGGAATAATAATGAAAAAGCCTTGATCCGGAATATCCTTTATTCGGAATATATTACCTTCATGCGGAATAATCTCTTGATTCGTAAAGGGCTTGATTCGGGATAAATGTGTTGATCCGGAATATACTTTATTCGGAATAATAAACCTTCATCCGGAAAACATTGCTCATCTGGAATATCTACTGGTTCGGAATAATAATAAAGACTGATTCCGAATAATGACTGATCCGGAATAAATCTGTTTATTCAGAATATATTGCTTGACTCGGAATATTTGCTTCACTCGGAATAATAAAACAAAAGGGCTTCATTCGGAATATTCCTTTATTCGGAATAATTAAACAAAAATGCTGATTCGGAACAAAAACGATTCACCCGGAATATTGATTATTCCGGATGAACACTCTGATCCGGAATAACTAAATGAAAATGCTGGTTCGGAATACTAAGTTTATCCAGAATAATCTTAACAAAACGTTGATCCGGAATATTTACCCCAAATCCTTCATTCGGAATCGGGGAAAGCAGAACATATGCGAAGAACAGGGGAATAACTTGGACACGAATTTAACCAAAATACACGAAGTTTTTAACCAAAACTTAAACTAATTTAACCACTAATCATTTACTAATGATAAACATCAATCTAAAACAACAAAAACTCAAAACCCACTTACTTTTGAAGATCAAAACCAATAAAATAAAAACCTTAGAGCTTTGAATCAACAAGAAAAGGAAGAACAAGATGAAATAGAAACTTGTATTAAGGATTAAGATTCAAACAAACAAAATGAAAAGATTAAACTTACAAGATTATGGAGGAATCAAAGAAAATAAAAACCACCAATCTCCTTAAGGGAGTTGGTTTCCTACGAACTAGGAGAAAATAACAGAAAGGAAAAACTAGCTTGTAATTTGTGAAGGGAAGGTCTATTTATAGGCCTTGTCTTTGGTTGGTAAGTGGGCTTTCTCCCTTTCGTTTTGTCTTCTCGTCTTTTCAGAAAAGTTGACGTTTTCGATTTCGATTCGGGATTTGTTGACGAATAAATTCAACTCGTCTTTTAATTTCTTGATTTAATAGACTTGAGTTCTTCGACATATAAAAATCTTCCATCTTTGGTCCTTTTCTTCGATAAATCTTCAAATAAGCCCATTGACTTCAAATCTTTTGCATCTCTTGGGCTATAGACTTCGTCTTTCGTCTTTTTCTTCGATAAAACCCATACAATCCCATGTTTTCTTCAATATTTATCCGGTTGGCTCTGAAAACACAACAAACACACAAACCACGCATAATTCCAAACAAATGACATTAAATACGCGTTTTGGTCTCGTTTTAGCAAGAAATAAGTGGTAAAAGGATGGGTGTTTTCACACCTATCAAATCCCCTACACTTAACCATCGCCATGCCCTCATGCAATGCTATAATTTTAAAGCACGGTTTACATTTCTCATCATAAATAACCCACCTTGGCCTTTATTAAATTCTAAACACTAAGGAAACCAAAAGAACAAAACAAGTAAATTATTTAAAGACTTACATTGGGGTTTTAGATTGTCATGAATGTTCATCATTCTCAAGTTTCACGTTCCTCATACCAAGCTTAAAAACGAGATCATTGTTATTATAAGTTAGCAAACTAACACGAACTCATGTGGCCCAATTATTCACTTAGACTCCCTTATTCCTAGGTGTATCTCTTATATTTTATTGTTGTCTTGAATGATCACGAGGATGCATTGTTTGACTTATTTCGATAGTTATTTAGGCTGAAAACAAAGTGGGACGATTTAATCAATAGTTAGCTAAAGGACAAAATCTTTTAAAACTACTTCTCGGGACCTCATAAAGTTCATATCTTGGCATAACTTGCTTCACGATTTGAGACCTTTATCGGACCGATATTTGACAGCGACTTCATACTTCGAATCTTTGAGAGACGTTCTTGAAATTATGGTCTTCTCTTCATAATAGGAATTCCTTCACTTGAAGTTTTGAGAGATTCTTCATATTTGGACCACGACTTCTTCATTTTTCTCCAATCTTTATTTTGGACTTTGATATACAACGATCCGCCTCCTTTTAGGACTTGGATCTATTTATCCTCATACCTTGTTAGGGCCTTTTTGGATAGACTTCTCCATGATCTTTTGGGGAGTACTTGCTTTTCGTCGTGTGTCTCGATCCTTCATATTGATTTTCGATAAATGATTCCTCACATCACTTTTGGATCTTTAGCAACAAAATGTAGCCCTCATGCCTTGTCAGGGCCTTTTCGGACTCGCCAATCTTCGCATCCTGCTTCAATAAGTTATGCCTTGGCTATGAACTCTAATTAATACCGAGCAACTTTTAAACGATCTTGGGCTATAAGCTAAGTAACTTTTCAAATCGTACAAACTTATTTATTGCAGACAAATTTATTAGCAAGCGATGGGAGAATAGGCTTATAATCAACTCATATAAATTCACGAAAGAATACCAAACTTATAATTGACTCTATCATCTCTCGTTCTCCACAATTTAAAATCTCAAGGAATGAGACTCGTGGATACTTAGCCAATTAAATCAAAGTTTTGGGTTTTCGAGTCGCCTATAGGATCTTGCATCTTCTTAGACTCTTTCAAGTTTAGAATTTGCGTTTTAAAGTTTCCTTGATAAACGACTCTCTAGGATCAATTATAGGAACTTGTGAAATGTTCTTGTTCTTAACCCGTGAGGATTAAGACTTTCGCGTTTTAAAGTCCCCTATATAAAAGCCTAGCAAAACTTGACTTAAACACGTTAAGGATACTAGCTAGAGTAAACTTAGATAAGTAAACCCGGGTTGAGTCAAAATATTCACGACTTTGAAAAATTTAAAACCACTTTATTGAAATTTTATTCTAGCAAGGAAAGAGAATAAACATAACAAAGGAAAATACAACTATACAACTAGGCCAAAATAGATTAAAAATTTTGAAAAATGTCGAAAAATCGAATTTTCCGGTTAAATGAAGGCACTTTAATGAAAAAAGTCCACTTAAAACTTCGATAGAAGTCTCCCCTACACTTAATATAAACATTGTCCTCAATGTTTAAGCATGTGGGAAAAGTCTCCCCTACACTTATGACATTGTGCACGTTGGTTAAATCAAGTTAAGGAGGAGACAACTATAGTGATCAATTTCAAATGTGAGTATGAAGAAAATTGAATCATGATAGTTGAGAGATAGAACCGGAATTGCAAATAACATGGGAGCACGGTTCTTCAAAGATTCCAAGAGTGCATTTATCCCTGTAATCACATCATCATACAAACACAAGCAACCTATATAGCTCCCCCTACACTTAGGATGAAAAACGGGAAAGGGGGATAGATACTCGGGTTGCCTCCCGAGGAGCCCTTGTTTTTGTTAACCGAGTCACGAGCCTGACTCGGTCCCGAACTAATTCATGGGGAACGTGGTGAGGGATGGAATCATCTCATGAGAGATGTCCTCACCAAAGTACAACTTCAAACGCTGGCCATTCACCTTAAAATTGGGCCCATTTGGCTAAGAAAGCTTAATGGTGCCATAGGGAAAGACATTGGCGATGGTGAATGGACCAGACCAGCGGCTCTTCAACTTGCCCGAGAAGATCTTCAACCGAGAGTTAAAAAGTAAGACTTGATCACCAACGTGGAACTCTCGGTTCTTAATTCTATCATCGTGGATGATCTTGGTCTTCTCCTTGTAGATTAATGAGTTCTCGTAAGCTTCATTCCGCAGTTCATGTAGCTCGTTGAGTTGAATCTTACGAAGATCACCGGCTTTGTTGATGTCGAAGTTAGCCCACTTCAAGGCCCAGTATGCCTTATGTTCCAGCTCGATAGGGAGGTGGCATGCTTTCCCGTACACAAGACGATAAGGTGTACAACCAATCGGTGTCTTATAGGCGGTACAGAAAGCCCACAGAGCATCATCAAGTTTATCGGCCCATGAGGCACGATGCTCTCCCACAGTACGTTCCAAAATTAGCTTCAATCCGCGGTTGGATATCTCGGCTTGACCGTTGGTTTGAGGATGATAAGCGGTGGAAAGACGGTGATTGACACCATACTTAGCCATGACTCTTGCAAATTGATCATTGCAAAAATGAGTCTCGCGGTCACTGATTATAGCACGAGGAACACCAAATCGAGCAAACAGTTGTTTCAAGAAATTACCAACCACCCTTGCGTCGTTAGTGGGTAAAGCTTTGGCTTCAACCCATTTAGAAACGTAGTCAACGGCGACAAGGATGTATTTGTTTCCTTTAGAAGAAGGGAATGGCCCCATATAGTCGATGCCCCATACATCAAAGATTTCACATTCTTGTATGAAATTTTGAGGCATCTCATCTTTATGTGTGATCTTGCCTTGTCTTTGGCATCATCACAGTTTTTAACCATTGCGTGAGCGTCACGATAAATGGCGGGCCAATAGAATCCCGAGTCAAACACTTTTTTGGCGGTGTAGTTGGGACCAAAGTGACCACCGGTGGGTCCTTTATGGTAAGCCTCGAGAATGTCTAAAGCTGCCCGTCCGTCAACACATCAGCGAATAATCTAATCAGCGCATTGTTTGAAGAGAAAAGGGTCATCCCAAAAGTAAGTCTTAACATCATTCAAGAACTTTTTCTTTTGTTGGGATGTTAACCCTTTGATTAGAACACCACCCGCTAAGTAGTTTGCAATGTCTACAAACCACGGGGTGTCATCAAGATTGGCACAAATAGACAGTAAGGTCTCAAGGGGAAAAGAGTCATTAATCTCTTTGTTCGGATGATCCCCTTGATATGGATCCTCAAGTCTACTTAGATGATCCGCGGCTAGGTTTTTAGCTCCCTTTTTGTCACGAATTTCAATGTTAAATTCTTGAAGGAGTAAAACCGAACGAAGAAGTCTTGGCTTAGAGTCGTGCTTAGTCATCAAGTACTTCAACGCGGAATGGTCCGCGTATACGATTGTGGTGGATAAACAAGATAGGGGCGAAATTTTTCAAAAGCATAGACAACAGTTAAAAGCTATTTTTCGGTTGTCGTATAATGCAATTGAGCCCCGTCATTGTCTTGCTAGCATAATGGATTGGTTGGAAGTGTTTGTTGATCCTTTGTCCTAAAACCGCTCCAATAGCAAAGTCGCTAGCATCGCGCATCAACTCAATAGGTAGCTCCCAATTAGGGGTAACCAAGACCGGTGCCTTAGTTAGCTTATCCTTAAGAAGATTGAAGGCTTCAATACACTCTTTGGAAAAGATAAAAGGAGTATCTTTTTCCAAGAGGTGGGTCATCTGGCGAGCGATTTTAGAAAAATCTTTGATAAATCGACGGTAGAAGCCCGCATGACCCAGAAAACTTCTCACACCCTTCACGGTTGAAGGTGGAGGTAATTTGGCTATGACATCCACTTTAGCACGGTCCACTTCAAGGCCGACTTTTGAGATTTTGTGTCCTAGCACAATGCCTTCTTTTACCATAAATGGCATTTTTCCCAATTGAGAACAAGGCGAGTGTCTTCGCACCGCTTAAGCATACGTTTTAAATTGGCAAGGCAAGAAGAGAATGAATCCCCAAAGACCGAGAAATCATCCATGAAGACTTCCATGGTTTGCTCAACCATGTCATGGAAAATAGCCAACATGCACCTTTGGAAAGTCCCGGGGGCATTGCATAAGCCAAAAGGCATTCTTTTGTAGGCAAATGTGCCATAGGGACAAGTGAATGTTGTCTTCTCTTGATCTTGGGGATCGATGGGTATTTGGAAATAACCCGAGAAACCATCTAGAAAGCAGTAATATTCATTACCCGCTAAACGTTCAAGCATTTGGTCCATAAAAGGAAGAGGGAAATGATCCTTTCTCGTGGCATCATTGAGTTTGCGGTAGTCTATACAAACTCTCCACCCAGTAACGAGACGTGTAGGAATCAACTCATTGTTTTGATTGGGCACAACGGTGATTCCGCCTTTCTTAGGCACACAATAGACTGGACTAACCCATGGTGAATCCGAGATAGGGTAAATCATGCCCGCATCAAGAAGTTTGATAACCTCTTTTTTGATAACGTCATAGATTTTAGGATTCACCCTTCGTTGGCTTTGGATTGTGGGCTTAAAGTCGTCCTCCATGAGAATTTAATGTGTGCAAAAGTGAGGATCAATTCCACGAATATCGGAGATTTTCCAAGCGATAGCTCTTTTATGTTTCTTGAGAACTTCAATGAGACGAGTTTTCTCATCGGCTTTTAAGTCCTTAGCAATGATAACGGGAAGTTGATCAATGCCTTCTAAGAAAACATACTCGAGATGAGGAGGTAAGTCCTTAAGCTCAAGAGTGGGAGGATCCTCAGTAGATGGTGTAACTAACGATGGATCATCATTAGTCACCTCTTTAGGAGAAGGAGGGGAAAAAGGGTCTTCATTGAGAAGTTTCTCAATTGTACGAATGTCTTCTTCCCAATCGGTGGGTGAATCATCATACTTAAGATCAAGTGGACCCAAGCTAGCTTCAAAATCATCCAAAAGAAAGTCAACTTCTCCAAAAGGAGTCAATGACGGAGCGATTGAGGCAACGGTCTCAACATTGGGTAGAGAAGAGAGATTACTTTTGCCAGCATCATGAAAGTGTTCTTCACAAGCCTCATCGAGAACATCAATAGCATTAACACTCTCATATGAATAAGGTTTCTTAGAAATCTTACCCATGTTGAAGACAATTTGATCGTCACCAACTCTCATGATTATTTCGCCCGTGGCTACATCAATGAGAGTGCGACCGGTCCTCAAGAAGGGACGTCCAACGATTAATGGAACATGAGGATCCATCTCGTAGTCAACGACAACAAAATCCGCCGGGAAGGTGAATTTGTTAACGCCAACGAAGACGTCTTCGGCTATCCCCACTGGATAAGCAACCGTACAGTTAGCTAATTCCAAAGTCATTTTGGTAGGGACTAGCTCGGGGAGAGATAATTGCTTCCAAACACTTAAAGGCATTAAGTTTATACTAGCACCTAGATCGGCTAGGGCCATGCAATTCTCTACTCCCGGGAAGTTGCAAGGAATCAAGAAGCGACCCGGATCACCAAGTTTGGTGGGCAATTTCCATAAGAGAACCGCGGAGCAATTCTCATTAAGTTGGGTCTGAGCAATGTCAAGAAGATTATCCTTGTCACTAAGAAGATCTTTAAACATCTTCGCATATTTAGGCATGTGAGCGAGAGCCTCGGCAAAGGAGATGTTAAAATTCAATTGTTTAAACATTTTGAGAAAGTTTGAAACTTGAATATCATCCTTTCTCTTTTGCTTCTCTTTCCTCAACCTTGAAGGATAAGGTATATCGGATGAAGAGGAAGGCTTTAGGGGAGTAGGATCACTCACAACCGCAGGTGGTGGGGGAATGGGGGTAGAGGGCAAAGGAGGTGAGGAAAGTTGCTCTTTTTCCTTGTTCACAATCACGGGTGGAGGTGTAGGAAGCTCGGGTTCCGTATAACCTTTTCCACTACGAGTGGTGATTGCTTTCATCTCCCCTCTTGGATTCGCAACGGTGTTACTCGGAAGAATACCCGAAGAAGAGGGTTTATTACCTTGGAAGAGCGAACCGATCATATCACGTATGTTATCCGCTTGAGTGCTGAAAGAGTCTCTCATGTCTGCACGAATATCATTGCTTTGTTTTGCCATGTCATTCCTTAGCTCGGCTCGAATATTGCTCCCTTGTTTCGCCATGTCTCCCTTCAAGTTGATGAATTGACTCTGAAGATTCGTCGCCATCTCTCTATTAGTCCTCATGAACGTCTCAATGTCTTGATTCAATGCCATCGGTTGATTGAGAGGTGGAGCTTGGTAAGCTTGAGAATTTCCTTGAGGTGGGTATGGGTGTCTTTGGGATTGATATTGATTGTTAGCACGAAGTTGACTTTTGTTATTTTGGTTATAGCTTTGTTGTTGGTTTTGGTTTTGAGGAGTAAAACCGGGTGGTGCAAGATAGTTATTTGAACGATAACTTAGCAAGCTACGGTCTCCTTGAGGACGAGCTTGATAGCCTCCCGTGGGATAAGTACCATATGCCGCGTTAACGTTTTCACAAAAATTGCCTTGAGTAGAAGGACAATCATTGTAAGAATGAGGACCACCACATGTGTCACAAGAAATAGAAACGGCTTTAGCTTGTTGAAAGTGGTTTGTGGCCATGGTCATGTAATTCTTGTTCATCTCCGCGACTTGTCGGGTAAGTTCGGCTATCTCGGGTTTGGAAGTAGTAGAAGAAACATTGACTCTCGTATTAGATCTTGAGGATGCGGATGAATCCCAATTCTTGTGGTGAGTAGTCATGTTTTCAATCAACTCTCTACACTCCTCCGGTCTCCTTTTCATAAAAGTACAACCGGCGGCGGCGTTGATCGTGTCACTATCACGAAAAGTGAGACCATTGTAGAAAGTATCAATGAGAGTGACGGGAGCATGTTATGATTTGGACAACGGTCGATCAAATCATTGTATCGTTCCCAATCATCAAAGAGCGATTCATCATCGTTTTGCATGAATCCACTAATTTGGTTACGAAGGCTCGTGACCATGGATGGTGGAAAGTAGCGCGACAAAAATCGTTGAGTCATGTCGTCCCAAGTATGAATAGAATTCTTTGGGAGACGGTAAAACCATTTTTCGGCATGGTGAGAAAGCGAGTGGGGAAATAGTTGAAGGCGAAGGACATCCATAGAAGCACCGGGTGACTTCATGCGTTGGGTGATGGTAATGAATTTGTCGAGGTGTTTGTTGGCATCATCATCCGGTATTCCGCGAAATGGATTAGTTTGCACTTGTTGGATCATGTGATGCTTCAACGAAAACTCCTGAGCCGTGATTTGCATCGGCGCAATCGGGCCTCCACGTCCGTTCATCGTAGGTTGGCATAGCTCCTCCATGGTTCGTAGGTCGGGTAGGGGTGGATTATTCATGTTGGGGTGAGGTGGATTATTATTGTTGTTGTTTACACCGGCCATGTCTAAATTATCGAGAGTCTCGGGCTCGGGATAAGACGTTGATCGAGTACGCATACACTAAAAAGAAAATGCAAGAGAAAATATTTTTGGTTTTTATAGGTTTTTTAATTTTTTTGTATTTTTGAAAATTTTATATTTTTATGGGTTTTTGAAAAGTTTTGTACTTGAAAATAACGTTCCCGAAAGAACGAATCCCAAAATCCAATTTTTCTCACAAGAAACCGTTGATCCTTACGAAAAGAGCCGGCAGCAGCGCCATTTTAATAACTGATTTTTAATTAGTTAATAAAAAGGTTTGTTGCAAGATCTTTCTTTGTGTTGCTCGTACCCAATTATACTTGTCGTTGTTTCGTTCTCGGTATCTTCTCGAATCGATCACGGTTCAAAGTGGAATTGTTGTTCTTGGTAACTAAAAGGGGGAGCTTTTGATCTATATCTACTTAAAAGGTAAGTGCGAGAAGTAATAAAAGTAAACTAAAAGCAATTAATGAAAATGAACTTGAATGAAAATTAAACAGTAAATACCTTCCCTTGGAAAACAACTGATTCGGAATAAAACTACTGATTCGGAATAATCACTTCATCCGGAATAAATGAAATGGTTCATTCGGAAAACTTGCTCATTCGGAATAATAATGAAAAAGCCTTGATCCGGAATATCCTTTATTCGGAATATATTACCTTCATGCGGAATAATCTCTTGATTCGGAAAGGGCTTGATTCGGGATAAATGTGTTGATCCGGAATATACTTTATTCGGAATAATAAACCTTCATCCGGAAAACATTGCTCATCCGGAATATCTACTGGTTCGGAATAATAATAAAAACTGATTCGGAATAATGACTGATCCGGAATAAATCTGTTTATTCGGAATATATTGCTTGACTCGGAATATTTGCTTCACTCGGAATAATTAAAACAAAAGGGCTTCATTCGGAATATTCCTTTATTCGGAATAATTAAACAAAAATGTTGATTCGGAACAAAAACGATTCACCCGGAATATTGATTATTCCGGATGAACACTCTGATCCGGAATAACTAAATGAAAATGCTAGTTCGGAATACTAAGTTTATTCGGAATAATCTTAACAAAACGTTGATCTGGAATATTTACCCCAAATCCTTCATTCGGAATCTGGGAAAGCAGAACATATGCGAAGAACAAGGGAATAACTTGGACACGAATTTAACCAAAATACACGAAGTTTTTAACGAAAACTTAAACTAATTTAACCACTAATCATTTACTAATAATAAACATCAATCCAAAACAACAAAAACTCAAAACCCACTTACTTTTGAAGATCAAAAACAATAAAATAAAAACCTTAGAACGTTGAATCAACAAGAAAAGGAAGAAAAGGATGAAATAGAAACTTGTATTAAGGATTAAGATTCAAACAAACAAAATGGAAAGATTAAACTTACAATATTATGGAGGAATAAAAAAAAATAAAAACCACCAATCTCCTTAAGGGAGTTGGTTTCCTACAAACTAGGAGAAAATAACAGAAAGGAAAAACTAGCTTGAAATTTGTGAAGGGAAGGTCTATTTATAGGCCTTGTCTTTGGTTGGTGAGTGGGCTTTCTCCCTTTCTTTTTGTCTTCTCGTCTTTTCAGAAAAGTTGACGTTTT
This sequence comes from Glebionis coronaria, assembly GCA_025667525.1. NCBI lineage: Eukaryota > Viridiplantae > Streptophyta > Magnoliopsida > Asterales > Asteraceae > Glebionis > Glebionis coronaria. The sequence goes on along the minus strand of CM046878.1, from coordinate 127,239,778 downwards.
CGATTTCGATTCGGGATTTTTCGACGAATAAATTCAACTCGTCTTTTAATTTCTTCATTTAATAGACTTGAGTTCTTCGACATATAAAAATCTTCCATCTTTGGTCCTTTTCTTCGATAAATCTTCAAATACGCCCATTGACTTCAATCTTTTGCATCTCTTGGGCTATAGACTTCGTCTTTCGTCTTTTTCTTCGATAAAACCCGTACAATCTCATGTTTTCTTCAATATTTATCCGGTTGGCTCTGAAAACACAACAAACACACAAACCACGCATAATTCCAAACAAATGACATCAAATACGCGTTTTGGTCTCGTTTTAGCAAGAAATAAGTGGTAAAAGGATGGGTGTTTTCACACCTATCAGGCTGCGTGATAGTCGTAGAAATACGTCTTTTAGGAAAAAGAACGTAAATAGGGTAAGCGTGCACGACGATTTAGGAAAACCGTGTGTGAATGACCCTAAAAGTGAGTTCGTTCTCGAGGAGGCACGTGTGTTGTGTAATGAATGATTGATTAATTTGTTTTTGATTATTAACAAGAAAAGGGAAGAGAAAATGACGAAGACGAAAAAATAAAAAAAATTACAAAAACTACTACTAGAAAGTTAAGACGTAGACGTAAAAGAACACAAAAATTAAAATTTTAACCTAAAAATTACTAAAAATTACTAAAAATCCACAATAAAATTCTAAGAGTTTACAAAAAATCAAAACTTGCCAAAACCTTTTAATTAATTTAATAATGACTTTTTAATGCTAATTAAAGCCCTAAAAATCACTTTTAAATTTTAAAAAGCCCTAAACAAGATTTAATAGTTTGTAAACCTCAAAAATGACCTAATTAAGCTAAAAACTATTTTTTAAAAATTTTAAAACCAAATTAAACTATTTTTAAACTCCTAAAAACTATTAAAATCTGTTAAATCTTAAATTAATTCTAGAAAATAAATGAAAAGCCTAAAAATTAATTGGAAAGTGAAAAAGTTCCTATTTTAATGTCTAAAACCTAGGAAAAATGAAAAAAAGTTAAAAATTAAACTTTGAATTTTTCTTAATAAAATAATACTAAAATATTATAAAAAATAAAAAGTTTAAAAATAAATTCTAAAAAATTCTCAAAAATCCTGAATATTCTAACTAAGATACAAATGCAAATTAAAGTTCCTAAAACCTTTTAATTAATTTTATATTAATTTTTAAAGTTTAATAAAAAACCTAAAATCAAATAAAATTAAAAATAAGACTTTTTGAAAACTTTTTTAAATGTAAACCTCAAATAACTTAATTAAAACCTAAAAACTATTTTTCTGGATTTTTAAAATACTTTTTACTATTTTTAATACACTTTCTAAAAATGAAACTAAAAATAATCCTAATAATTAATTAAATAAAGAGAAAAATAATATTTTTAAACAGAAAAGTCTGAAAACTAAATAAGATCCTAGGAAAAATAAGCCTGGCCAAATAAGTTACTTAAATAAGCTGAAAAGAACTAAATAAGCTACGGCTTATTTAAATAAGCACAAAACAAAAACGTGTTAAGTAAGATTTGAAATGAAACCTTAACGTAAAAACTCATCTAGATCACTGGTAAACGCGTACACTCCCCCAACGAGGGGTCCCGTGTTCGAGTCCAGGCAGGGTGTAGTTTTTGCTATTTATTTATTTATTTTTTTCTTTTAAAACTCAAACAGTAGCCTTACTTAATCACTAAAACACAAACACAAACCATTTTTAACCAAGATTAAATCAAATTGAAAGCAAAACGTGCCCAGACAAGGGCTTGTTTCTGATGAACAAGTGAATTTTTTTACTTGAGCAATTATGAACCAAGAGGAGCTTGGCTGTGAGTAATTGGTGGTGTTTTATGGGACTAGCAGGGCACCCTTGTACTCTTTGGAGTACAAGGAGTCAAACACAAACAAAAATCAAGCAAGCACTTAGCACAAAAGATCAAGAAAAATTCACAAAAAGGCAAATCAAGGTTGCTGATGCAATATGCAAGGTATGGGGGTTCTATGCTTGTATACTAGGCACAATGGTGAGATTCAAAGCTCAACAACTTGCATACAAGGACACCAAACAGCATACAAACAATTTACAAACCTCCAATGTCCTATCTCCTAACAGTCTACCAGATTTCAGGCAAAAATCTCAACCAAAATAGGCACAAAAGCAGTTTGCTGATTTCACTTAACTTTTTCCACTTTTTTATCATACAAAATGGTTCAAAACTCTTCCAAACTGAAAACAAAACTAACACACTACCTACTCCTACCCTAGTGAGTGATTCTAACACGTTTTTAAACTCCAAATCTTTCAAAACTCCTAGCTAATATGCAAATCCAAACACACCCTTAAAAACTGAACATGAATTTTTTCAAAGCAAATCACATTAAAACTTCACCAAACTGAATTTAAAGGGTTCTAACATGCATATTAACACAAAACAAAGCAACATCAAGCAGAAAAATACACTCTTAAACAACTTTTATGCAAAATCACATAATCATCAATATTTGACCAAAAACTGAAATTTAAGATGAAAAAAAGATTCTACCTTGAGGGACTTACATCCAAGTCCCTCAGTGACTGATGTCACCTCCTATAGACCCGGGTCTATGCAGATCCTTGGTCAATTCAAGCTCCAAAACCTGCTAAGAGAAAAGAAAAGAAACAAGCACAAAAGTTTCTGATTTTCTGAAAACTCAAAACCTTGAAACCTACAAACCTTTAACACGTTTTAAACTCAACCTTTACACTCAGAAACTTCAAACAATCTTGGTCCACTTTCACTTTCCAAAACTCATAAATTTTCTGAAGTAAAAATCTTTTTAAAACCTTTTTGAAAACTGAATATATCAAACACACAATTCTTTCACAATTTTAAATGGAACTCAGCCTTAGCATTTTCACCACACACAATCTTTTTAAATCTAATAAAAGGAATTACACTTGCTTAAACACAAACACCAAACTTCATTAATTTAAAAAAGGAATTACAAGATGCAAAATGCTAAAACTGGAACAAGTAAATGAGACACATGTCGTCTCATTATATACTAGCATATAGAACTATCTAGAATAAAAATAAAAATATTACAATGCTTGAAAACCTAATTGTGGAATTCTCTAAAAAGCCCTTTGGTCTTTGACGAATTTTGGGTCAAAAGTGATCCCATATGATTGACAGCTTGGAGATTTTGATCTTGGACGTTGGATTTAGCTTGGGGACCAAGGAGAATCATCCTAGTCGTTAATGTGGTCGGGTTTGGGGTTTTGGGTGAAAGGGATGTAGCAGGGGAGGTCTGTGGTGGGGTCCACAGGTCATGTGAGGATGTTGGGTGAGGTGGGATAAGGTGAGAGTAAAGTGAATTAGGGATCTGGAGGTTTTTAGTCAATAACCCTTTGATTTAGGGTTAAATTAATCTGGGTGGGTTTTAGGGTTTATAGGTTAATTAGGGTCGTTTTAATCTGGAAAGGGGGATTAACATTTTAAATAAATGTTAAGGAGGGAAAAAAGGGGGGGTTGACCATTTGACTGGGGGTTTGATTAAATAAACCGGGTAAAAGGTTGGGCTAAGGGGTAGGGTCGGGTAGGGTATGGGTTTGTGGGTGGGTTGATGAGGTGGCATAGTGTGACTGGTGGTGGGGGTTTGGTGGTTTGGCAAAATCAGTCCCCAAGCTACTCTCTTCTTTCCACTTTGTAATTAATTCCATCAGCGCCTAAATTCCTTTTAACAACTTTTGCCAAGTTGTCATTTTTGGCACAAAACCTTTAAAAACTTTATCCAAGGGTTTCTTTTGGATATTCTTGATTCTTCAAGGACTGGAATTGTAATATCTTCAAACTTTAAGGACCATACTTGTACAATTGACATTTGGAGGGTCAATTGTGACAAGTTCTTCAAAGGTGAGGGACCAAAGTTGCCAATCTTCAATTCTTCAAGGGTCTTTTTGCAAATTTCCAAACTTGGGCCCGGTTCATTGTGCGACTTCGTTTCCCGTGTTCGTTTTTGATTGATTCTTGTGATCCTTTGCCATTTCCTCAATATCCGTACCTAAAAATACACAAGTAACAAACACGAGCATATATTTGGCATATCTGATGATATTAAATTGATTTTGAGCCCGATTTGGACGATGAGACCATGTATAAAAGCAGTCTCATCACTCCCCCATACTAAACCATTGCCGTGCCCTCACGCAATGCTAGAATAAAGTATCAAAGCATCTCCAAAATTCAATTTTTATTCATTTTATTGAAATGATAAACTAGCTACATTACTACTATTTGTGTTATAGACATAATGTATAATTTTCATCGCAAAATGGGACGTTTAGGTTCATAGAATAAGAACACGTGAATGCTTCGTTAGAAATAATTTCATCGTCCTCGATTTTCACCTTAATTCCATGCCAAGCGTGCAACGAGATCATTGTCATTATAAGTTAGTAATGCTAACACTACTCATATGCCCTAATCACGTACTTATTCTCCCATTATTCCTAAGTTGTATCTCTTATATTTTATTATGTCTTGAATGATCACAAGGATACATCACTTGACTTATGTGATAATAGAGATTTAGGTCTAAAAATAGAGTCCTAACGGTGTAACTAAGACCATCAAATCAATAACCCCTCCTAATAGACAACGATGTCAAAAAATTAAGTCAACAAGAAGAATCGATAAACACGGTTTTATAACGGTTTTGAACATGAGACTTATTACCAAGACTTTTATACGCCCCCTAACGGAAGGGCCTTATTATCTTTGGTTTACCTCCATCTTTTATTCAACTTCGCCATGAAGCTTTTATTATGACTTCGGTCTTGCCTTGCCTTTTATTATCCGCCTCATCGGTGGTTTTATTAGCCAAAGACGTATATCCTCACGCTAAAGCAAATTTTGGATCTTTAAAGCTTCGAAGATTAAGGCTTGATTCACTTTCAATTTTTGCATAGATTTTAGGCCTTGTGGGGCTTCAAATTGTTTGCTAGATTTAGGTGAGCACTTGAAATCTTATTATTGGGTAAAGCTTTTGATTATTCGGGTGCCAATACTTCAAAACCGTGACGCTGGCGATATCTTAATGTCTTCCCAATTTAATTACACGAAAGCTAGTAGAAAAGACTAGAAACCCAACAATCCTAATGTTAGAAGTATTTAAAGTGATGGTCAAAGAAGTGAAGTCACATATTATATGACCACCCCTTAGGGGGAGATTGTTAGAAGTATTTAAAGTGATGGTCATATAATATACCGTTGCGAAGATCGTGGAAAATGCTATTCAACAGTGTCGAGAGTTCTATGTCATTATTATGTATGTAACGGGAATTAGTCCCGAACACACAAATGAGGAAGGCCTCCTAACCTTGTAAGCCTTAGTATAAAAGGCCCATCCTCCCTCATTTGTGTGTGTGTGTCTCCCATTGTATCTTTTCTCTTCTTCTTGTTTTAGAGAGAGAAACTCTCCTTAGTTTCTCTCACTAGAATCATCTACCTTGTATCTTTCTAGTTCTTCTTCATCTAATCTAATATTCCATTCTTAGTTTTAATCTTGATCTTAATCATCTATATTCCTTATTCTATACGTCGTGTGATTAGTTCTTACAAGTGGTATCAAAGCCATCTATCTTAGGAAAACCGCCTTCTAATGTTTCTAGGTTACCTCCTAATACCGATGTGCCATCGACTATACCAAAACCAGCCATCTCACCCTATGTTCCTCCATTTAGAAAACCCACTCTTGCTAAACACAACTCTGTGAATGCACCCTGCACTACTCCTAAGAGTACTCCCAAGTGTGTGACTCTTACGCCCACAAAGGAATCTAATAGTTCAAATGACGTTGGTCAAACCAAAAACCTAGGGGATGGTAAGCAAAAAGGGAACATTCCGAAAGTAAACCATGTGTATTCAAAACCTAGTAAACCAACAACCACTAGAGTTCAACACACACCTAATGGTAATCAACCAAAACCTAGGACCCCTTCCCAACAACCTAGGAATTGGCAATCACCAATGAGTAGCCGTGTTTCGAACATAGTGCCTGAACGGTCAGCAAACCCTAGGTACACAAGACCTTTCGAGAATCCCAAACTCCCTGTATGCCCCACGTGCAAAAAGGGCATTCACCATGGAAATCATGCTCATTGCATTCTGCAATACCTCTATGAGGTAAACTCTCGTGCTTTCACACAGAGAAAGAATGCAGAATCCCATAAGCCAACAAGGAGATTCCCACCCGTCACAAAGAAAAGCAATGTCAATAAATCCTCAAGGCGGATCAATGCAGGACCTAGTTTCTCTCCAAAGAAGTCTTCCGATGTGCAAGAGAACACTAATCCTCAATCTAGTCTTCAATGGAAACCCACGGGTAGGATCTTTAAGGAAGTCGGTCTTAAGTGGATTCCCATCAAGAAGAGTGATGACACCTGCTCCAGCACTAATGCGAGTGTCTTGAATGTAGAAAATGCATTTGTTACTCCTAACACTAGTATTTGTGCAAATTCTTCTTCTGTCATTGCAGGTACTTCAGTGGATTCTGAATCCATTTCTTCAAAGGGTTCCAATTCTGTACATACAACATCACCCTCTTCTGCTGTACAAAGGTCTATTTTGGATTATTTTAAAAAACATTGAAAATCAAAATACAAAAATATAAAACCTATTAAAACAAAATAAAAAAAAAAAACGAAAAAATCTTTCAAAAATACCAAAAATATTCTTCTCGACATGTCTTTCAGTTTCGATAATATGGACGTACCTAGAAATGTCGCTCAATAACGACACGGGTGTGTACATAAAGCTCGAATGAAAGTTCAAATGTTTTTTAAAACATGTCATTTCCCCTTTCTTCATATGATTTGCAGTTACCTCAGATTGTGACTCGTGCCTCAAATAAAGGAAAGTTGATCACGGATGATAACTTATCCTTAACAACAAGAAAGTTAAATTTCTCGGTCATGAGCTTTTGATTAAAACATTCCATGTTTTTAAGCTCATGAATACGACTTACAGTTAAATGTCAGACTGTAACTCGAACTTCAAATAAAGGAGAGTGTATCTTTAAAGATAACTTATCCTAATAACGGGTAGAGCAATCTATCTCGGGTTGAGCTTGTCACAAAACATTCAACGTTTTGAGCTCAACATAATGGCTTATAGTCACATGTCAGACTATAACCCGGTCCCCAAAAGAAAGGAAAGTCGTTGACTTATCCTCAACAACGAGAAATTCGCTTTTCTCGGTCATGAGCTTTTATCAAAACATTCAAAGTTTTAAGCTCATGAACCCAATTTTCACGGACTTTTGAGCACAATTTTTCAAGGTATTTCAAAACAATGTGCTCATATACTCCCCTATTTAAATAGAATCTCTTTTCAAGGGGGAGTATAATGATTTCATAAACATTTGTTCCAAAATCTCATGACACATTATTCTCTCCAGGTTTCATCACTAATTTCACAAAAATTTCAATTTCATGCAATTTTTGAGGGGGAGAATAGTGATTAAAATGTGTTGTCTTGGATAATATCTTTGATGTAAGTGCTTTCTCTTCCTAATATGTGCAAAAACCTTTCCTTTTATGATGCACATATGTAGGGGGAGCGTTTTTGGTGATACAGAAAACTCTTAAGGTGTAAACATTGATTTCATCAACACCTTGACTGCATTTTCAATTGATTTTTCTGGTTACGATATCTATACCCTTCAACACAATAAATTCACGATGGTATTGGTGTCAAAAGGTGGTTAGGTATTCGTCCTATGATCCAACCAGAACCGGAGGGATCTTCCCAGGGACAATCCATTAGAAAATAGAAGTCCTTAGGAAAGATGGAGTAGTTGAGTGTACGGGAATAATGCCGACTAATGACTTAAGCTAGCACTGGAACAATCACAACAAGGTGCTAGTTATGACGTCTTGGTAAGCATTGAAGGGGTTGAAGAATGAAAAAGAAATGTAAGGATAAAGGGTGTAAAGAAAGAAGCCCTCCATACAACTTAGGCAGAAACCGGGTCAATACATCTACTATCAGAATCATGTTGATGATTTCTGGTATTGAAGACAAAGCATCATGGACCCAGTGATGCAATGCACAACCCTTCCCAGCCTACTCAAGCTTCTCTCAAAAGAAGTTTGTTTTATTGTCACGGAGTTCAACTCATTTCTATCGACTTTCTCACTCTGAGATAGTAGATATTAAATAGGTGTCAGTCTGCTCCAGCCTCCGATCACCAAATAAACGTGCACTTATAGAGTCTAGAGCCAACGAGATTCATCAAAAATCTCATTAGGACACTTATTCCATAGATCAATTGTTGTTCATCATTAGAACACAAGCGATGATTTAAAGAGTCCTACGCTCTATCCTTGTGGTATTGCTAGAACATTCAGAGTGATACTCTTTAGTATTCACAGTGATGAATGGAAATCCTTCCAGTGTTATCATCAAACAGCACTGCGGTAGGTCATATGTAAGATTCACTTGAATCAAACATATGTTAACTGGAAAGCAACAGTGGTTTGATTCTTAATTGATTCAAACTCGTTCCAGGTCTCGACGCAATATCTTTATGATCTTGCCAGAACATTCAGAGTAATACTTTTCAGTATTTACAATGACGAATGGAAATCCTTCCAGTGTCATCATCAAACAGCACTGCGGTAGGTAACTTGTGCGATTCTATATGAATCAAACTTGTGTCAACTGGAAAGCAACGATGGTTTGATTCTTAATTGATTCAGACTTGTTCCAGGAAAGTGAATTGACGACTTAATCAGCAGATTGGAACTATATGATTCACTCCTTACTTTGAATTATCTTTCGATATATTCAAGTATTGAGAACGGCTACCACAGCTGGAAATCCTGTCAAGGAAGTTCCATGAACTTACCTGATCACAGGTACAGTATTCGTACTGTATAACGGGAAACCGGTGGAATGCAAACGGTGGCGTTATCTCAAGAGTCGCAATTCAAGGCCACATATTCAGGATTATTGAAGAAAGCTCAAGAACATCTAAAGACAAAGACTTCCGCTACTCTGATGATCAAAGGAGATTGTTAACAAGCTTTCATGACAACACAAAACATGAGTATGTGGGCAAAGACACAAGAACACAAGCTGGCAAAGTTACAAGATCAAGTCAAGGCAAATATCAAAGATCCAAGATCACAAGTCATGAAAGGATCGATGAAAGAACTCTCAAGACAACGAGCTTCAAAGTCTGCAACAACAAAGAAGTGACGTCACATAATACATGACCACCACTTAGGGGGAGATTGTTAGAAGTATTTAAAGTGATGGTCAAAGAAGTGAAGTCACATATTATATGACCACCCCTTAGGGGGAGATTGTTAGAAGTATTTAAAGTGATGGTCATATAATATACCGTTGCGAAGATCGTGGAAAATGCTATTCAACAGTGTCGAGAGTTCTATGTCATTATTATGTATGTAACGGGAATTAGTCCCGAACACACAAATGAGGAAGGCCTCCTAACCTTGTAAGCCTTAGTATAAAAGGCCCATCCTCCCTCATTTGTGTGTGTGTGTCTCCCATTGTATCTTTTCTCTTCTTCTTGTTTTAGAGAGAGAAACTCTCCTTAGTTTCTCTCACTAGAATCATCTACCTTGTATCTTTCTAGTTCTTCTTCATCTAATCTAATATTCCATTCTTAGTTTTAATCTTGATCTTAATCATCTATATTCCTTATTCTATACGTCGTGTGATTAGTTCTTACACCTAACTAAACCGCTAAGTCAATATTTATTAAGCAAAAAATATTTGCATGCGAAGGGAGAATAAGCAAACAACGAGAACACATGAGTTTTTGAAAGAATACGAGTACTCTACGTTTAGCATAGTAACTTATAATTAACTCTATCATTTCTCGTCCTCATTTAAGAGACTTAGCCTAATGTGTAGTTAAGGAATCAAAGCTAAGTGCTCAACACGCACGGTCGAGTCAAAAATTACTCTTATTCTCGCCATCGGAAAATCTACATTCATGTCTTCAAACATGAAAAAAATTTTAAAATTTGGCCATTTTTAGCCTTATTTTGCATAAAAACGATAACAAAAAGATAAAATTTGGAAAGCGTGAAGGTTTGGCAAGGCAAGTATCTATTCACCCCCCCATACTAAAGTTAAACATTGTCCTCAATGTTTCGAGTCTAGGGGTGCAAACACCCCCATACTAGAGACGTAGTCGAATGCCTAATCTAGCATGGAAAGGGTGTAACCAATAAGTAATAGCCATTTATGAAGTGTGCTAAAAACCTAAGGTTAGAACATAAAAGGATATATCATATGGATATTGGGAAAGGCCTCCAAAGCAAACGATCGAGTGCTCCCATAAACGAACACGAGAGGCTACAATCGTGAAGATGATGATCTAAAAATCACAATGCACAAACAACCACGAAACAAAGGTTGGAAGGGCACAAATCCCCTCACATTACACTAATTAGAAAGCAATAATATGTACATGGATAAGCATGGGTCTCCCCCACGAGGCACCTTGTTTTTGATAACCGAGTCAAAAGCTCGACTCGAATCCCCATAAATGTGATCATTTAGGGATAATCATGGTATGGTCAATTTTTGGTGGGGCTTACATGATAAACAAGGCCCAAAAGCACGTGGAGTACTTTAAAAACCCGATAAACGTATACCGGGGTCAAAGATAGCGTCTTCGTTTTCGGATGAAAGACGAAACAACACTACTCCAACACAAACCCCAATGGGGTAGAAGAAAATAGGAGAGAAGAAATAGAAGGGTGGGACAATGGGTAAGTCATAACATTGAGCTACTCGAGGTAGACTCGCATCAATCAAATGAAAAGATTTTCCATTTATTGCATCGGTGGAAGACCGAGATTTCCCTATATAAGCAATTCCAGGATCAAATATCTCGTCCTCGGTGGAGAAAGGGGAGGGAACATAAGGGGCTTCCCCCACAATAAGTCCACACAAAGCATCGTCAAAAGGAGAAGACGAGCTTGTAGTACTCAAGACACGCGGTGATGACGGAGTTAGAATTGTAGAAAAATCTTTTAAATTAAATTCAAAATCTTTTCCTTTTTCATCTTTTACACTCTCCTTGTGAAAACCCGATTTAATTATGTCAAAAATATTTGGTGTATCTAAAGCAATGTTAGTCACACTAAAAATTCTCACATTTTGAAATCTTTTTGGTTTAGGTGGTGGTAAGTTTTCAAATCTTTTGTCAACAAAGAAAACCTCCCCATCGGGATCAAGGTATTCATCATCCGAAGATTCACTCGAGATTGGAATCATAGGCTTAACACTCTTAACCTCCATCGGCGGAGGGGACGGAACTTCATTTTTCTCAACAACTCCTAAAACTCTATTGGAAATATTTTTGCACATGTTTTTGGTGGAATTGACATTGTACAAAGATGTGATAGAATACACATGAGAAAGAGTGGAGTTTTGGGTTGCATTAATGACGAGTTCTTCCTCATTGAAACGAAGAGTGATTTTTCTTGCATGCACATCGATAAGTGCTCTCGAGGTATCCAAAAAAGATCGACCTAAAATTAACGGAACTTTAGGATCGATGGGAATATCAACAACAATAAAGTCTACAGGGTAGTAGAACTTTCCAACTTTCACAAAGACGTCCTCGGCAACTCCACAAGCTAGAATCGTAGAATGATCGGCCATTTCGATTGACATTCTTGAAGGAGTGAGATTTGGAAGATTGAGCGATTTAAAAATCTCAAGAGGCATCAAATTAATACTAGCACCAAGATCGGCCAAGGCGTAGCATTCTTCCATGTCTTGGATAGCACATGGGATTAAAAACTTTCCAGGATCGCCGACCTTTTGAGGTATGCGGCTTAGAAAAACCGAAGAACAACTAGACGATTTTTGCAATTTCTCTTTTTTATTCAACATACTTTTGAAGTTCGCGGCAAATCGAGGCATCATGACTAAGGCGTCGGCAAAACTTATATTGAAATGCAAGTCACGAAACATTTTCATAAAGAGTTCAAATTGATAATTATTTCGTTCTTGTGCCTTTTCCTTGTCTCGTCTTGAAGTGTAGGGTAAAGGTGGTGTGGGTTGGGGCAAATTAGGCATAGGCATCGGCCTTGGAATCTCGGGTTCCATGATTGGTGTAGGTTCAACCGTAGGTGTGGTTTGAGCGGTACTTCGTGGGATTGTAATTTGCTCCTTTTCTACCACAACCTCGGGTTCTTTCTCTTTTTCCTTCTCCATAGAAGTACTTGGATGAGAAATGGGTTCTTTGAAAGTTTTACCACTACGAGTAGTAATAACCTTCAATTCTCCTTTCGGGTTCACGATGGTATCACTAGGAAGACCACCCGAAGAAGAGGGCTTACACATGATAGCTTCAAACATTTTAGCCATTCGGTCTTCAAACTTAGATTGCCTAGCATCCGCTTTTAACAATTCTTGCTTAATCTCATGTTGTCCTTGCTCCATTTTTTGTTGATTTTGTTGGAGTCGTGTGACATTTCCTTCCATTTTATTAGCATGAGTTTTAAGTTCATTAGCAAGTTCGTTTTTAAGCTCGTTTTTCAACTCGGATCTTAAGCTAACCATCTCACGTTGCATATTGTCAAACTTAGCATCATTAGCCTTTGCATAATTCAAAAATTCTCCTTGAAGATTTTTGGTGTGATCGTTTTGAAAACCTTGGGCATTGTTTTGAAACTCACGGTTTTTGTTTTGATTAGAAATTTGCCCATTTCCACTTTGGTAATTACCTTTGTTATAATTCCTTTGATTTCCTTGGTAATTTCCACCTTGGTTGTTGTTGCGATAATTATTAGCATTTTGATTTGGTGGAGCTTAATTTGAACGAGAACCTTGACCGATTTGGTTGTAAGTTCCCGTGGCTACAAAAGCATTCGAAGTGTTACCATCCGCGGTAATGCACTCGGAAAGATCATGAGCTCCCCCACACGACAAACAACTCTTAGAAACCGCTTTAACCGAAGCGGAATTGGAAGCTTCTTGAGCCTTCCAATGGGACATAAGGGTCGAAAACCTATCGAAAAACCGATTTTCTTCATTAGCTTCATCTTGCAAAGCATTGATACTACGAGACGATGATGAGCCCATTTTGGCAACACTCGGTGTGTGACGAGGGCTATAAACTTTAGACCTATTCTCAATAATGACCAAAGCTTCTTCAACCGTTTTACACAAAAAATTACCACCCGCGGCGGCATTTAAATAATCTCTTTCATGATCGTTAAGTCCATTGTAAAACGTGTCGATTTGGTGTAAGTCGGAAAAACCGTGATGAGGACATTCATGTAACATCTCCTTAAACCTATTCCAAGCCGTAGAAAAACTTTCATTTGATTCTTGTGAAAATTTAGAAATCTCATTTTTCAAATGCGTAGTCTTAGAGGGCGGAAAAAATTGGTTCACAAACTTCGAAACGAGATCCTTCCACGTCAATATAGAATTGGGTGGCTCTTTCTCTAACCAAATTTTAGCGGGCCCCGCTAAGGAATACGGAAAAAGCATCATCTTAATCGAGTCATTCAAGACATCCTTAAATTTGCACGTGGCGGTAAGACGATTAAATTGGCGGATATGGTTGTGAGGATTTTCCTTCTCATCACCACGGAATTTGTTGTTTTGGATCATCGACAACAAACCCGTTTTCACCTCAAAATTCTCCGCAAGGATAGCGGGAATCACAATAGCTTCTCCATAACCCTCGGTGGGTGCTTGAAGTAACTCCATCATAGTTCGATTTGCCATGGTTGGTTCTTCTCGTACAATGGGTTCGTCAATAGGAGACTCCTCACTAGAATGAGTTGGAGTGGGAGTTTTGTTCTTTCGTTTACGTGCACGTTTTGCTTGACTACGAGTGAGCATAAACGTCACGTACAACGTGGAGACGAGCAAAGAAGATTCTTTTTGGTGTTTTGTGTTTTTCAATTTTTTTTGTGGTTTTTGATTGTATTAACTTTTTTTGGAAATTGGTGAAATGTATTAAGTAGACAAAAAGTCCACAAATCTCCTCCTCAATCAAATCTCTTGATTAAAAAGGCCTCAAGGAATGAAAACGATCACGTGGAGTGAACGCCTTCGATGACTTTAGAACGATGGTGGAACACCAAGTCGTTCAAGAGGGTTTAATAAAATAGAAACCAAGAAAATATATATGATATGTAATAATACTTTGGGCGGCAAAACCCTCGATTCACTCTCAAAATCAAATACGCACAAGCAAGCGGAGGAAACGAGGCGGCACGAAGCACTTAAGAGCCTTTTTCCTTTAGGTTGTGAAATACAACCGCCTTATACCCACCTTATAGTTTGTATTATCAAGATTAAGCTTCACGAAAGTATTTATCTATTTTTGCCTTTTTTTCTTTGGTTTGAGATTCGAATACAATGATCGAGTGATGAAATCCCGAATCAACGTTGTGATTGCTCACGTATTTGGAGTACTTGTGTATTTATTGTTCTACGTATACAATATATTAATAATATTCACACAAAAACCAAAAAACGATAATACGTATTAGTAGAGTGCTACTAATACAATTACTATTATGGCTAATATAAAAAAAACAACAATTTCAATCAAAACACAACACGCCTCCCCGGCAGCGGCGCCAAAATGATAGTCGTAGAAATACGTCTTTTTGGAAAAAGAACATAAATAGGGTAAGCGTGCACGACGATTTAGGAAAACCGTGTGTGAATGACCCTAAAAGTGAGTTCGTTCTCGAGGAGGCACGTGTGTTGTGTAATGAATGATTGATTAATTTGTTTTTGATTATTAACAAGAAAAGGGAAGAGAAAATGACGAAGACGAAAAAATAAAAAAAATTACAAAAACTACTACTAGAAAGTTAAGACGTAGACGTAAAAAGCACAAAAATTAAAATTTTAACCTAAAAATTACTAAAAATTACTAAAAATCCACAATAAAATTCTAAGAGTTTACAAAAAAATCAAAACTTGCCAAAACCTTTTAATTAATTTAATAATGACTTTTTAATGCTAATTAAAGCCCTAAAAATCACTTTTAAATTTTAAAAAGCCCTAAACAAGATTTAATAGTTTGTAAACCTCAAAAATGACCTAATTAAGCTAAAAACTATTTTTTAAAAATTTTAAAACCAAATTAAACTATTTTTAAACTCCTAAAAACTATTAAAATCTATTAAATCTTAAATTAATTCTAGAAAATAAATGAAAAGCCTAAAAATTAATTGGAAAGTGACAAAGTTCCTATTTCAATGTCTAAAACCTAGGAAAAATGAAAAAAAGTTAAAAATTAAACTTTGAATTTTTCTTAATAAAATAATATTAAAATATTATAAAAAATAAAAAGTTTAAAAATAAATTCTAAAAAATTCTCAAAAATCCTGAATATTCTAACTAAGATAAAAATGCAAATTAAAGTTCCTAAAACCTTTTAATTAATTTTATATTAATTTTTAAAGTTTAATAAAAAACCTAAAATCAAATAAAATTAAAAATAAGACTTTTTGAAAACTTTTTAAAATTTAAACCTCAAATAACTTAATTAAAACCTAAAAACTATTTTTCTGGATTTTTAAAATACTTTTTACTATTTTTAATACACTTTCTAAAAATGAAACTAAAAATAATCCTAATAATTAATTAAATAAAGAGAAAAATAATATTTTTAAACAGAAAAGTCTGAAAACTAAATAAGATCCTAGGAAAAATAAGCCTGGCCAAATAAGTTACTTAAATAAGCTGAAAAGAACTAAATAAGCTACGGCTTATTTAAATAAGCACAAAACAAAAACGTGTTAAGTAAGATTTGAAATGAAACCTTAACGTAAAAACTCATCTAGATCACTGGTAAACGCGTACACTCCCCCAACGAGGGGTCCCGTGTTCGAGTCCAGGCAGGGTGTAGTTTTTGCTATTTATTTTCTTTTTTTTTCTTTTAAAACTCAAACAGTAGCCTTACTTAATCACTAAAACACAAACACAAACCATTTTTAACCAAGATTAAATCAAATTGAAAGCAAAACGTGCCCAGACAAGGGCTTGTTTCTGATGAACAATTGAATTTTTTTACTTGAGCAATTATGAACCAAGAGGAGCTTGGCTGTGAGTAATTGGTGGTGTTTTATGGGACTAGCAGGGCACCCTTGTACTCTTTGGAGTACAAGGAGTCAAACACAAACAAAAATCAAGCAAGCACTTAGCACAAAAGATCAAGAAAAATTCACAAAAAGGCAAATCAAGGTTGCTGATGCAATATGCAAGGTCTGGGGGTTCTATGCTTGTATACTAGGCACAATGGTGAGATTCAAAGCTCAACAACTTGCATACAAGGACACCAAACAACATACAAAAAATTCACAAACCTCGAATGTCCTATCTCCTAACAGTCTACCGGATTTCAGGCAAAAATCTCAACCAAAATAGGCACAAAAGCAGTTTGCTGATTTCACTTAACTTTTTCCACTTTTTTATCATACAAAATGGTTCAAAACTCTTCCAAACTGAAAACAAAACTAATACACTACCTACTCCTACCCTAGTGAGTGATTCTAACACGTTTTTAAACTCCAAATCTTTCAAAACTCCTAGCTAATATGCAAATCCAAACACACCCTTAAAAACTGAACATGAATTTTTTCAAAGCAAATCACATTAAAACTTCACCAAACTGAATTTAAAGGGTTCTAACATGCATATTAACACAAAACAAAGCAATATCAAGAAGAAAAATACACTCTTAAACAACTTTCATGCAAAATCACATAATCATCAATATTTGACCAAAAACTGAAATTTAAGATGAAAAAAGATTCTACCTTGAGGGACTTACATCCAAGTCCCTCAGTGACTGATGTCACCTCCTATAGACCCGGGTCTATGCAGATCCTTGGTCAATTCAAGCTCCAAAACCTGCTAAGAGAAAAGAAAAGAAACAAGCACAAAAGTTTCTGATTTTTTGAAAACTCAAAACCTTGAAACCTACAAACCTTTAACACGTTTTAAACTCAACCTTTACACTCAGAAACTTCAAACAATCTTGGTCCACTTTCACTTTCCAAAACTCATAAATTTTCTGAAGTAAAAATCTTTTTAAAACCTTTTTGAAAACTGAATATATCAAACACACAATTCTTTCACAATTTTAAATGGAACTCAGCCTTAGCATTTTCACCACACACAATCTTTTTAAATATAATAAAAGGAATTACACTTGCTTAAACACAAACACCAAACTTCATTAATTTAAAAAAGGAATTACAAGATGCAAAATGCTAAAACTGGAACAAGTAAATGAGACACATGTCGTCTCATTATATACTAGCATATAGAACTATCTAGAATAAAAATAAAAATATTACAATGCTTGAAACCCTAATTGTGGAATTCTCTAAAAAGCCCTTTGGTCTTTGACGAATTTTGGGTCAAAAGTGATCCCATGTGATTGACAGCTTGGAGATTTTGATCTTGGACGTTGGATTTAGCTTGGGGACCAAGGAGAATCATCCTAGTCGTTAATGTGGTCGGGTTTGGGGTTTTGGGTGAAAGGGATGTAGCAGGGGAGGTCTGTGGTGGGGTCCATAGGTCATGTGAGGATGTTGGGTGAGGTGGGATAAGGTGAGAGTAAAGTGAATTAGGGATCTGGAGGTTTTTAGTCAATAACCCTTTGATTTAGGGTTAAATTAATCTGGGTGGGTTTTAGGGTTTATAGGTTAATTAGGGTCGTTTTAATCTGGAAAGGGGGATTAACATTTTAAATAAATGTTAAGGAAGGAAAAAAGGGGGGGTTGACCATTTGACTGGGGGTTTAATTAAATAAACCGGGTAAAAGGTTGGGCTAAGGGGTAGGGTCGGGTAGGGTATGGGTTTGTGGGTGGGTTGATGAGGTGGCATATTGTGACTGGTGGTGGGGGTTTGGTGGTTCGGCAAAATCAGTCCCCAAGCTACTCTCTTCTTTCCACTTTGTAATTAATTCCATCAGCGCCTAAATTCCTTTTAACAACTTTTGCCAAGTTGTCATTTTTGGCACAAAACCTTTAAAAACTTTATCCAAGGGTTTCTTTTGGATATTCTTGATTCTTCAAGGACTGGAATTGTAATATCTTCAAACTTTAAGGACCATACTTGTACAATTGACATTTGGAGGGTCAATTGTGACAAGTTCTTCAAAGGTGAGGGACCAAAGTTGCCAATCTTCAATTCTTCAAGGGTCTTTTTGCAAATTTCCAAACTTAGGCCCGGTTCATTATGCGACTTCGTTTCCCGTGTTCGTTTTTGATTGATTCTTGTGATCCTTTGCCATTTCCTCAATATCCGTACCTAAAAATACACAAGTAACAAACACGAGCATATATTTGGCATATTTGATGATATTAAATTGATTTTGAGCCCGATTTGGACGATGAGACCATGTATAAAAGCAGTCTCATCACTGCGTTATCCACAACATTCTTACCTTTTAGAGTACGAAGTGTTTCCTTTAACTCAGCCAAAGCCAGATATTTATCAAAAATTTATTCCCTCAAATCAGATATTTCCACAGACTTTCGATTCAGTCGTTCAATCAATGATTGATCCTGTGCAGTGGTATTAACACATGCGGGCTTTACTGAATCGAAGAGTTGTGTATTTTTCTGTTTTAAGTTATCAACTTTGGACAAAATCTTGGAAACTCGATTATCTAGATCAAGTTTTAAATTCTCAGCGGCCTCAAGTACGTTCACACGGTTAAGATCCTTAGATTTCTCTATGTCTATCGGCAACGAGTTAGCAACCTTGACACTTGGCTGACGCTGTTTTGATTGTAAATTCAATGGAAAATTCTTTTGAAAATTTGCATCATTGATATTAACACCTTCGAATGACGTTTCAAAGATTTCTTGAATAAGTTGTTGCTTGCATTCAAGCGAAATACAATGTGTTTGAATTCCATAAAAACGTTTTGAAAGTGAAGAATACGAATCTTGAAGCTTTAAAAATTCAGCGTCAGATTTGTGACAAGTACTATCGACCACACTATCCACAGATTCAACATTATGCACATTAGAATCATTATCAACACTTTTATTCACACATACGGAAACAATATCATAAGACATCACTTGCTTCAGAAGCTGATCATTTTGGCGTGAAACTCGTTCTATTTCGAGTAAACTGTTTTCATAAGCATCATCCATTTCATTGAAAACACATCTAACTTCTTCTATTTCCAAAAGCAAATCTTGATCAATATTACTAAGAAAAGCTTTAACATTCTTTACAAACGGAACAATTTCATCTCGAAACGCAGTTCTAGTGTGCTCAAAATTCCATTCACCTTCTGTTATGGCCGAAGCTGTCGTACGTTCCAAAATGACCTTGTCAAAATCGGAAAAGTATTGGTGCACCGTATTTAATCTATCTAACACCTTACTTACCGGTGGAATTAACTTAGTTAAATTCTTTTTGACAAGTGTAGGAGACGTACTAGGAAGGTTTTCCGTTGACAAACTTTGGGGCACAAAAACTGAATTGAGCTAATTCCTTTTGTAAGCGAATGCGGGTCTTTCTAGAAAATTGATCTTTATTATGCTTATCATAATCAAGCTTATGGAATTTTGAAAGCATTTTAGATTTAGTTTCTTCCGCAAGTGACTGTGTCTCCTCAGTACTACGAACAAAAGGTGCTTCTTTCGATTTGCCAATTAGGGTCACATCATAAAGACAGGGAATATATTCCTGAGCTTGTTTTGCATAACCAGGATTAGGTGGTAAATCTTGAAGACGCTTATGTTCGAGTTCTTTAAACGATTTAGTTAAAAGATGAACCTTTTCTGTGGAAGCGTATTGTTTTAAAAGTTGTTATTCCTTGAATTTAAGAAGTTTGGTAGCAGTAATTTCTGATTCAAACTTTTTAGACTCGAGAGTTTCGAAATCCATTTTAAGTTTCTGAAAATCATTTACAACCGACTTTTTTTCTTTTAATTCATTGGAAAGGGTAGCTTTTAATGATTCTATTTCGTTTAAGTGTTCAATCTTTTCAAAATGAAATTGGTTAAATTCAGAATAAGTTATTTTATCTGCTTGAGGGACCATTTCAATAGTTTTGACCTTTTCCTTATACAGCACAAGCTCAGCGGTTAGGTTGGCATTCATATCTAGGGTTTGTCGAACAGCCATATTCATGTTATCAATAATATGTTTAGGCACCCTTACCAAATCACGTTGATCATAAGATTCCATACCCGTCGTAGCATTTGGTTGAGGTTCACTCAAATGTGTTGGATTGGATATCGCATCATTTGAGTTACTAGTTCCCGAATGCTGTTCGAGGTTGTCATTTTCATGCTCAACATGATGTGGATTATCATGAACATTATTATATGTGATTGGTACCTCACTGAAGACATCAGAACCGTAGTGAGAGAGATTAGCAACGAGTGCAGCTTGGGCTGAGTGAATGTCATCACAATCCGAATCATATGCATCAAGATCATCTGCTTGATATGTTGCATTAGAAGTAGAGACGACTGCAATGCCTTCATTATCTGTTGCCCCTAGGTCTGCAATGTTGGGTCAAAAAGTTGATGTGGCAAAACTCAAAAAAACTAAGAAAACATGAAGATATTGTCTAAGCGTTGACAAGAGCAAACTAAGCGTTGTTGGCTCAAGAGTTGTCATGTGCAATCTAAGCATTGTCACATGCAATTTAAGAGTTGATAGAAACGTAGACAAGAAGCTTATGGAAGCTTCTGTTTAGATAAACATGCAAGATATATTCTGCATAAGTTTATTTAAATAGAAGATTTACTTGTTTATTTGATTTTATCTCTTGTAAACCCTAATCCTTACACTATAAAAGGAACCAAGGGTCTTAGGTTTTATTCATACTTTCATTCACAATGTAAACCTAAAGCGTGTGTGCACTAGACGTGGGATTCAATGTATACATGTCTAGTGGTTGTTTGTTATTAATATAATGAACAACCCGTTTGTTTTAATTCATGTTATTGTGCTTAAACACCTTGTTAATGTGTTATGTTCTAATTCCGCTTTGATTGTATAATCATATGAACATGATGCATTCCTAGTAGCTTCAAAGATCCAGAAATCAAGGTTTCCACAATTGGTATCAGAGCCTCGTGGCTCATGATGCTAGGACCAACAAGGTGTTCGTGTATGGTGAAAAGAAGAAAAATCCGTCTAGGGTTTTTCTGGACGTTTTTGTGTGCGCAGCAGTATTCAGAACGTCATAACTTTTTATTGGACCGTTGGATCGTCACGAACTTTATTGTGTGTGTTCTATATACATATATCTAGACATCCACCAGAGGGATTGTCAAGTTTTATCCCCAGGAAAAAGTTATTAAGCGTCAAAGTCAGCAGCAGGATGAATGCAGTTTCTGTAAACAGTCATGTTTAAAACACGTTTTCTCCTTCGTTAACCGTTGGATCTTCGTGATTTTTGAACTGTAGATTCTTGGCACTTGTGTATAGAATCTCACCGAAGGGATTTTCGATCTGAGCCCTAATGATGAAGATATTCAGCATCGAAATTCACTGTTTAAGGTATTAATGTTTTGCTTTATTCACAGAAAATCATGACCTAGGGTTCCTCAAACCCTAGATCAACATAGAAAGCAAAAAGTTTGAGGTATGTGGCTGTTAAAACACATGATGGTATATATGATTCAGATCCTAGTATGTTTTTCATAACCCTAATTAGGGTTTCGGTCCAATATGTCTGAGATCTAGGGTTATATCATAACAACAAGTGGTTACAAGGATTGAAGGCTGCCAAGAAAGTTAAATAGCAGATGGTTATTAGGGCAGTACAGGTCACGAAAAGTTGGTGTTTAATTCATGTGTGGCTTGAAACGAACAAAGATCATGGGCATGATTTGAGGATCAGATCGTAATGGCTTCAAGGACAGCAGATACAAAATAGCAGGTAGCATGTTTCTATTTTAATGGATATATGGTTACCTTTTTTAATGGATATGACAGTTGCATTTAAACAAATCGTGGTATTACTGATGTTTAGGAAGTACGTTTTGTTCTATGATTCTTGATTCATAGGGATTGATTTATAGAATCTTTCTTAAATAATCTCCTATTATTTTGGACAAAGTATTTGTGTGAAAGTGAAGATTACCTATTCAGAATATTCAGTTTGTTTAACTAGAAGACGTGAAGGAAAGCAAAAGAACGTTTTTGCTATTCATGATATACAAAGGCTGCTGGTCTCACGTTGATAACAATATCAATGAGTGTGACGTAAGATCAAGGTTTGTGTTCACATGGTGGTTGCATTATGATTGTATGAAAGAAGCAAAAGGACGTATATTAGCATTCACAATTTATATCTTCATGTGGTGTTTTTGTGTAAGCGTATATTATTATCTCAAGGATATAAATTAAGACGTGAAGACTAAATACAGTCATTGTTTAAAACGTTGATGGTTGTTATTTTGACGTTGACAATGTTTAAGATGACGCTGACGAGGTTTATTGATTGAGACGCTGACACATACTGAATGGACGCTGACAAAATAAGTCAACGCTGACAGCGTTGACAGTGTTGTCCGATATATGAGAATTCAAACGCTGACATGTATTATCTGATATCGGACAATACATCTGATGAAGATCTTGGATAAAGAGGATATTGGAAAACACAAGGATTGCTGCTGTTTGAGAAAATTGGTACGTTTTTAGCACACAAAAAGGAGGAAATTACACACGAAGGTACATGGAATCTCCGTTTTTATATAGAATATCAAGTTGATATTTATGGCTCGGATACTTTTAAAAGGGACAAATGATTTTTAAGTAAGTTAGCAACAATTCATGAAGACTTTGATTGATATTAGAGTATGTAATCGGGATAGCCTTGTGAAAGAGTTATTCACTAACATCTTTTACATATGAAGATATTGATTTGTCCTGAAGAGGTGTTGACTTAAGGGGAAGAATTCTTATGGTAAGTTTGATGATTGAAGAAGATTTTTGCGAGTTTGTGTTCTATCATATCTTAAAGTCATGCACTTGTGACTTTAAAAGTAACTTGTTCGTGCTTTACATGGTTGGTGACGAAGACTTGTCATAACACTTGAAGGAGTTACATTATCGTGCTCAGTGTCTCACAAAGGATGAGAATATTGACAAGGGATCGAGGTCTACTTATATTTAATCATCAGTATAAGTTCTTCATCACGTGGATAGTACAAGACATGGAACACAAGGTTGGGTTATTCTACTTCTACATCAAGATTACTTTATCTATTTTTCTTCAAGATCATTACACAGAGCCTACATTTAGAGAATCTTCAACATTGCATACATTGTTTACTTTCCTGTTGATGTGACAAAAAGGGGAAGAAATACATGCTACACTTGAGGGGAAGCAATTTGAAGATCATGTACAACTTACAAGAGATACACATAGAGTTTTGCCACCATCAACTAGGGGAAGATTGTTGGGTCAAAAAGTTGATGTGGCAGAAACTCAAAAAAACAAAGAAAACATGAAGATATTTTCTAAGCGTTGACAAGAGCAAACTAAGCGTTGTTGGCTCAAGAGTTGTCATGTGCAATCTAAGCATTGTCACATGCAATTTAAGAGTTGATAGAAACGTAGACAAGAAGCTTATGGAAGCTTCTATTTAGATAAACATGTAAGATATATTCTGCATAAGTTTATTTAAATAGAAGATTTACTTGTTTATTTGATTTTATCTCTTGTAAACCCTAATCCTTACACTATAAAAGGAACCAAGGGTCTTAGGTTTTATTCATACTTTCATTCACAATGTAAACCTAAAGTGTGTGAGCACTAGACGTGGGATTCAATGTATACACGTCTAGTGGTTGTTTGTTATTAATATAATGAACAACCCTTTTGTTTTAATTCATGTTATTGTGCTTAAACACCTTGTTAATGTGTTATGTTCTAATTCTGCTTTGATTGTATAATCATATGAACATGATGCATTCCTAGTAGCTTCAAAGATCCGGAAATCAAGGTTTCCACATGCAAGAAATGCTAATTCCTCTGAATCCAAAATCTTCCCCTTATACGGAGCATCAACCAAATACATCTTCTCACGAAACCATGTTGCATCCCTTCTCCTTTTTGGTTGAGTGCATTCCCTCGCCATATGACCTTGTCATCGGCAATTGTAGCAAGTCACAACCTTTTGAGGACCAATAGTGCTTCCATTTCCACTCGCTTGAGAATTCACATCTTGATTGTTCACGGTCCTTGTTGTGGGTCCATATGAATTTTTCCTACCCTGAATGGATTGCACTGTTACTTGACCATCTTGAATAATGGCTTGCTGTCGAGGATTTGAAAAGTGCGGAGCTGATTGTTTGTTGGTGGAAATCCTCTAGTTGCAACAAGTTTTGACAAGTAGGCAGTAAGATGGTTTATCACATCAGTTGACGTATCATTTAGAGTAAAGACCGGTGCTTCAATTGGTGTAAGTTCATTGGAGTAGAAGGCTTGTGCTGGTTGTGCTTCAATTGGAAACTATCCTTTCTGAGGATTGTATCCCATTGGAGAGGTGATGGCTTGTGAGGGTGATGTCTGATGTGCTGGTTGCTGTGGAAAAGACTGTTGATGAACACTTTGTTGAAATGCTTGATGTGGCATCATTAGTGGTTGATAAGGTGGTTGTTGTGGTTGCTGATAGGTGTGTGGTGGTGGTTGTTGCAAGTATGATGGTTGTTGATAAGTGAAAGCCATGTTTTGTTGGGGAGTCATTTGTTGAGAAGCATAAATGGCAAGTGGATCACGAACTTGAGGTGTAGACAACCGAGCCTCGATCACATGGCTTTCGTGTTGTTGAAGAAAAGCTTGAAGTTGATCCACATTGGTTTGATGCAAATCCTTAGCCAATTTAACAGTTGTCACGTACTTGCTCCATTCTGAAGGAAGAGTGTTCAAATACTTGGTGTTTAATTGAAACGTAGGAATTGCCATGCCAGAGATATTGAGCTCATTCAACAATAGGGTAAATCTCAAATAGTAATCATTGAGAGTCTCCCCGGGGACATAGGCAAACTTATCAAATGTATCATAAAGCTTACACTCTCGTTCTTGTTTAGTTAACGAGGTGCCTTGCATTAGAACATGAATTCTATCCCATAACTCTTTGGCAACCTTATCTTTACTGACGAGTTTGTGGACATCTAGAGGAAGGGCTTGGAGAATGATGTTTGTATCTTGTTTATCACACTTGTCTTGTATCTTAGCATCTCCAGTTAATTCACCTGTTGTGCGAGGACGAGTAACAGCACCTTCCGTCATAGTACCATATACTAATGGTCCATTGAGCACCGATGCCCAAATGAGATGTCCATTTTCTTTGTTCAACATATAAAGTTCCATTCGGGAAGCCCAATCCTCATACATAGTCTTCACCAACATTGCTGGACGATTATCCATACCCGAGAGGATGGATTTATCCGTAAGAGATGTGTACTCCATTTCGATAAGTTATGATATACAAATGTTGATCGAACAATGAGAGAAAGTAAATGTATTTGTTGTTGTGTGTTGAAGCCGAGAAATAATGTTGAAATCCCCTAAATTATGTTCTCGATAAACCAAAAAATCCAAGTCAAAATTACACACGATTGTTAAAAAATTTCAAAAACACGTTTTTGAAAAATGTTGGATCGCAACACTTGATCGCAGTGGGGATCGTACTGAGATCGCACTCGTTGATCGTACCCTATGATCGTACTCAGATCGCACATGTTGATCGTACTCGGATCGAACTCATTGATCGTACCCTATGATCGCACTTGTTTGATCGTAACCTATGATCGTACTCGGATCGCACTCGTTGATCGTAGTCCTGATCGCAACGAGTGATCGTGGCTTGTGATCGCAAAGAGTGATCGTGGCCTGTGATCGCAACGAGTGATCGTGGCCTGTGATCGCAATGAGTGATCGTGGCCTGTGATCACAACGAGTGATCGTAATAAGTGATCGTGATATTGGATCGCAAGTAAAAACCCCAGGTTTATGCGATCACAATACACAGATCGTACTATGGAATCAAACTTACCACTTTTCTCGGATAGGACTAAAACACAACAAATTCGAGATTTTAAGCCTAAAAATGAATCAAACACCGAAAAAATTTGTGTTTTTAACCAAAGTAACAATACCAAATCACTACAACAAGTAAGTAGATGAAGTATATCAAGATTAAACCATAAAAACACAAAAAAAAATTGGTACGTATGATTTTGGATCAAACAAAGGCGTATGAATCAAGAACACAAACACATAAACCAAACAATCATCCCATGGCTCTTGATACCATTTGTAAGATATTGTAAATCTAGCTTATGTTTTAGAGAGAGAAAGAAATAGAAATATGGTAAGAATACACACACACTTTGAGAGAGGAAGTATGAAAACACACTTTTACTATGTGTAAAGTTATGTGAACCAAAACCCTCTCCATCTAAGGAGAGGGTTTATATACCAAGCCTATAAGATGGACTTGGGCTTACAATTGGGCCGGCCATACAAGCATGGACCGGGCTTTTCCTTGTTTGATATATATAAAGATATCTAGACTATGAGCTACTACTTAATATATTGTCGGAGTGACCGAATCTTCCTAAATACGAAAAAACGTATTTCCAACAATCTCCGCCTAAGGGAGGTCACTCCAAACAAGGGCGTTACCCAAGTTAAAATAATAAAATAACCTAGCATACTATGCTTGTCTTGAGTTCTTAGTCTTCCTCTTTCTTTTT
Organism: Glebionis coronaria; assembly: GCA_025667525.1. Taxonomy (NCBI): domain Eukaryota; kingdom Viridiplantae; phylum Streptophyta; class Magnoliopsida; order Asterales; family Asteraceae; genus Glebionis; species Glebionis coronaria. The sequence goes on along the minus strand of CM046878.1, from coordinate 127,212,988 downwards.
TTTTTTTTTGGTGAACATGCTGATGTGATCATTGATATCAATCTTGAGCATTAATCTCTTGCATTGATCTTGTGCATCCATCACTTGTGATATTCGCCACTTCGTGACTTCATGTCCCACATGCTTATACCTTCGTAATTCTTGAAAGCTTCGGAGTTCGATACAGCGGATGACTTTGACTTTTAGGCTTTCTTGAATTAGATGAAGTATTAAGTGCATAAAGTATAAGCATGCGGGGATGACTTCTTCTCGGATTCCACAACACACCGTCTTCAAATGCCGCAACATAAGTAGACACGAACGAAATGGCTTTGAACATTTCATTCTAATTCGGTAGCATTTTACCTCCGGTCGGTGAGACCGTTCGACAATATAAAATATCGTACTTGTGGCAGGTAGATTTAGTTAAAAATCTCCTTGACAAGATTTCTCGGGTAAACCCGTTCTCTTTACTCGACCGTCCAAAGCTGACTGTGAACGTAAAGAGTGAATCATTTGGATAAAATTATCCGCATGACTGAAGCCGTCAATTCTGATTCCTGGAACTAGTTTGGTTCATTAAATAATCGCACCATCCTTTCTTTCCAGTTGTCACGAGCTTGACTCATATTGAATCTTGAAAGTTACCTACCAAGTGCTGTTTAAGGTTAACACTAGAAGGATTTCCACTCATCACTGTGAACACTAAGGTATCACTCTGAGTGTTCTAGCAAGATCACTTAGATATTGCGTAGAGGCATGGAACGTGTTTAAATTCAATTAAGAATTAAACAATTGTTGCTTTCCAGTTATCACAAGTTTGATTCATAAAGAATCGCACAAGTCACCTACCATGATCTTTTTGATATTTGCTCAAGAAGGATTTCCATCTTCATTATAAATACTTTCGTATTACTCGGGTGTTCAGGCAAGATCGTGAAGATTTTGCGTAGGACTCTTAATATCTTTCTTACTTTTCACAAAAAGACATGCCTTTGAAAAATTAATGAGCTTGGCACTTTCGGCAACGAAGATTCTGAATGCTTGACAATTGCTCCCCCTCAATTGTTGACCCGTGTTCTATTAAAAGAGTTGTAGTCTTCGTTTGAGTAGTCGCATCGTCGAGTATGTAGATACCAAATGTAGATAGCCATGGTTGTAGAGATGATAACTTCATAAAAATAAGATTTCTCTTGTTTTAACAAATAAATGCACTGATGCATACAGATATACACGTTAGATTATGTTATAACGTAAATACAATCCCTTACATTGTTATAAAGTAAACCATGCCCGAGAAAATTAATTCCCGTTGTGAGCCAAAGCTTTCATAAGAAATACTTGACTTTAATATGAAAACCGGGTTGCAGCCAGAAATAACTACAAGCCATTTGGGCATGTTTTATGAAATATTTATAACTTTTGTACGAACTCTATTTATGGCGCCGTGTCAATATTAATCAACATTTCTAAGGCCGTAAATATTATCGTACCAAAAGACATGCCTTTGAAAAATAAAGTAAAAATATTTTTGGATTTTTCGAAAATTTTCAATTTTTAGGGTTTTTATATGGTTTTATATTTTTGTTTTTTGCTTTTGTGGATAAAAATATGAACTATATATACAGATGATCACCAAGGATACGGAGATTAGTTTACCACCACAATTCTTTCGCTTCATCTGCCATTTCCTTTAGAGTCTCGGGCGAGAAAGTTCTCAAACCTAGCTTGTCGGCCAAAAATTCCGTTCGAGCGTGATCTAAAGCCTTCGTGAAAATATCCGCCAATTGATACTCAGATCGGACAAAGTAAAGCTCTATTACTCTATTTTCCACTTGCTCCTTGATAAAGTCGTAGCGAATGTCAATATGCTTCGACCGGGAGAATTGAACATTGTTGCAGCATAAGGCAATTGCACTCTTGTTGTCACAGTACATCTGAATTTTGTTGAAACCTAGACCATAGTCGGTTAATTGCGATCTCATCCAAAGAATTTGAGCACAGCAACCGGACATAGCTATGTATTCTGCTTCCGTACTTGAAATTTCAGCGCTTTTCTGCCTTTTTGATGCCCAACTGATTAGTCAATCTCCTAGTAGTTACAAAGTTCCACTCGTGCTACGCCTTGTATCTTGACAACCCGCGTGATCCGCATCTGCATATACCATTAGTGCAATTGAAGAGTCCTTCGAATACCAAAGTCCCCGATTAATGGTTCCTTTAAGATATCGAAAGATCCGTTTAACAGTAGCTAAGTGTAAGTCAGTGGGCCGAGTTTGATACCGAGCACACATACATATAGCAAACTAAAGATCAGGTCGACTAGCTGTGATATACAGAAGGGTACCGATCATTCCATGATAAAGTGTCGGATCAACGGAAACTCCATGTGGATCTGCATCAAGCTTAGTTCGTTCCACCATTGGATTATCCACGAGGTTGCAAGATTCCATCTTATATTTTTCAAGAGATTCAAGGGCATACTTGTATTGATTGATAAAGATGCCTTTGGGACTCTGAGATATCTGAAGACCTAAGAAGAATGATACCTTGCCCATCATTGACATCTTAAACTTGGAAGACATGAGTGTCCCAAACTCATCCGATAAGGTTTGGGTCGAGGCAGTAAATATAATATCATCAACATATATTTGTACCATAATCATATCTTTACCTCGTTTCTGAATAAACAGCGTGGGATCCGCCTTGCGTGATCAGGAATTGTGACAATAGATTATACCATGCGCGTGGAGCTTTCTTCAATCCATAGAGAGCCTTCTTAAGCTTGTACACATGATTAGGATATTTAGGATTCACAAAACCATCCGGCTGTTGAACATAGACCTCTTCCTTGATTTCACCATTCAGAAATGCCGTCTTCACATCCATCTTATAGACGATCATATTCATGTGGGCTACATAAGCGAGGAATAGTCTAATAGCTTCCAAACGGGCAATAGGTGCAAAGGATTCCATAAAGTAGATGCCTAATAATTGCTTGTATCCACGAGCTACTAGTCGAGCTTTGTTCTTCAATATTCCGCTTAACTCGTCGAGTTTCACCTTGTAAACCCATTTCAAAGTGAGTAACTGCACTTGATCCGGGCATGGGACAAGTTCCCATACTTCAAGGCGTATAAATTCATTAAGTTCTTCTTTCCTAGCTTCTATCCAACAGGATTGAGTAAAAGCTTCTTGCCATTTCTTAGGTTCAACTTCAGTGAGAAAAGCATCAAAATGACAAAACATTACATTTTTTATAACTGACTTCGTGTGCATACCGGACGATTAGGGTCACCAATAATAGAATCTATAGGATGATCCTTTGTCCACTTGCTGTCATGTTCACGAATCTGTGGATTGGAGTAGACCATAGTAGGAGCTTCCTCTGAGGTGGACGACCTGGCTTGATTAGAATCGGGAATAGGTACACCAAAGAATGGAAGTTCACGCATTTGAGCGAATTCCAAATCGTGATCATCATCATCCTCTTCATCATCAATAGGCGTGACATGGGTAGTTGAATCATGTGTTGGTTGAGAATTACTCGTTGAAGGTATATCTTGACCAATTGTAGGTGCAGATGTGTCTGATTGTGCTTCGGTTGCTGGAGCGACAACTTCGGTTACCGGAGCTATTACCTCAGGTTCTGGAGCAACAATACTTGGAAGATTAAAGAATTCATCAAAGAACGGTTGAAACAACGTATCCCATTCATTCCTAGAAGGTGGTGTAAATGATGATGAAGTAGGGTTGTTTGGGACAAGGCCAGAACTAATGTTACTAGGTCCCATTTCATGAAGTGCGAGTTCAGAGCTGCTTTGCTCAAAAGCCATTGCTGTCAGTTCATCAAAATCAACGTTCATAGTTTCGAGGATCTTACGAGAATTACGGTTGTAGATTCAGTATGCCTTCTTTGTGGGTGCATAACCAATGAAGATACCAATATCAGCCTTGGGTTGAAGTTTTCCCAAATTGTCACCATCATTATTTGGATAGCAAAGAGAACCAAATACATGAAGATATGATAAATCCGGTACTTTTCCATGTAGAAGCTCATATGGTGTTTTACCATGGCGTTTACGAATTAGTGACCGGTTTGGGGTGAAAACTGCTGTAGATACTGCTTCTGCCCATAAAAACAATGGAGCCTTTGCGTAAATTAACATCGTTCGAGCAGCTTCCATAGGTGTGCGATTTCGCCTTTCAACGACATCGTTTTGTTGTGGAGTGCGAGCAACGGATGTTTCATGAGAAATGCCAACTTCTTCATAATAATCACCCAATATTTGATTCACAAATTCAGTTCCATTATCTGTACGAATGCGTCGGACAGTAGTGTTGAGACGCACTTGAATCATCTTGACAAATCCGATGATGAATTTAGGTGCCTCATTTTTTGTTGTAATAAATTTCACCCATGTAAACCGAGAGTAATCATCGACAATGACGAGGATGTACTTTTTACCACTAAGACTTTCAACACGTATAGGCCCACAAAGATCCATATGTAACAGATAAAGTTTTTCTTGGTTGGTGTCTTTAGTCTTGGGTTTGTATGATTTCTTAGTGCTTTTCCCCATTGTACACGCGGAACACTAATGATCCTTGTGAAATGTAAGTTTAGGAAGACCACAAACAAGTTCGTTTTTCGCCAAATGATTTATAGCGTCAAAGTTAAATGAGATAACCGTCGATGCCATAACCATGACTTAGTCTTCGATGCTTTGGAGAGAAGACATACGGGAGAAGCGGCCATCATGTCTTGTAGAGACAAAGTGTACAAATTATTCCCTCGAGTACCTTTCAATAAATCAACCCCTTCCAAATTACGAATGAAGCAGGTATGCTCTCGAAAAGCAACTTCTAGGTTTGCATCACAAAATTGTCCCACATAAAATAAGTTGTGACCGAGACCTTCCACACAATACACTCTTGAAATTATAACATTCCCAATATGATATTCACCGTAACCCATTATCTTTGCAATATGATCATTTCCAAATCGAACCGTACCAAGAAACTTGCTGACGAAATTTCTGAGCTGAGAGCGATCTCCGGTCATATGTTTAGAGCAACCAGAGTCCAAATACCAGAGAACATTTTAGACCACCTGTTTTCAACAACAACAGTAGACAATTCATTGGAAACTATTGGTTTCGGAGTGTTAACAGATACATACATAATATTATCAGAATTGCTAACATTGTGTGACCCTTAGATTTCTTGTGTTTTCTAATGTGAGTTTTTACACTAACAGGTTTTATTGTTCCAATTTTCTGAGGTTTTGGAGTATTAGCGGGCACGACAGTGGGAGTAGACCTATTTAAAGGGCACTTTGATCCTATAGTAGTGTCGGTGTTCCTAGTTAAAGGACACGCTTGTGTTTTGGTAGCCTTGGTACTCCTAGTTAAAGGGCACGCTTTCTTCGCTTTAGTAGGAGTGATCCTAGTTAAAGGGCAAGTATTTCCTATTATAGTGAAAGTTCTACCAGTGGGGTGCCACATCCAACCAACTTGGGTAAACACTTTCCCAGTCAGTTTCTATTCTAATCTATTTTTTCGGGCATTCATCTCATTCACATGGTCAATAAGGCAAGAATCATGACGACTAGAAAACATGCATTCATTGCAATTCCAATATTTCAAATCAGAATCACAGTAGGCTTAGAACGCTGCACAACCGCAGAGCCTTTAGGTTTAATTACATTATTCTTTTTATTCAAAACAGAAATAACATTCCTAGGGTGGGCTTCTACTTTCTTCTTCTCTTGACTACTAGATGGGGGTAAGATCCTATCATTCTTCTTGTTTCTTTTAAGCTTAGATCTTTGAGCCTTAGTAGTGGTGATTACTCCTGTAGAAGGCAACATGGGAATATTAGAAGTTGGTTTTGATTTAGCCTTATCTTTAGTGACCAATGTTTGAGATGGTTTAGTCCTAGGGCCCTTGTTTGTGGGTTTTCTATTATAGATCCAGTGGTCTAGTAGGGTGGAATATGGTGGTGGTAGCCATGGATGAAGTAGAGAGGTTGTGTTTTGAAAGAAAAGGAAAATGTTTTAAGAAATGAAAAGGAAAAACAAACAACAACCCCCTCCTTGGAAGCCTTGGAGGGGTATATATAGTCACACGACACCTAAACTATACATCGTTACCTAGTCTAGTCTATGCGTGTGTGACTATGATAACTAATGGGAATTCTTAAATGTCGTCACATAAAGTAAATTTCCAACAATCTTCCCCCATGGGACGACGTTTAGAATTCCTTACAATATTCTTCCTAACAAGTACATAATGATTAAGAACAAAAGCTTCATGAAGCGTCCAATCCTAATGATGTCTTTTGAGGCCTTTGACTTGAAGTCTTCACTTCAAAACGACTCATTTTAAAGTAACTTGTATTAGAAATACTGTAACGGCACGAGCTAAGTAATCCATATACTTCTGGTTAAGGAGAAGCTTCTGAATTAACTTCCCCCTAATTCATGCCACATAAACTTGATGTAGAAGCTTTTAATAGCTTCCCCCTAAACCGACAATCCTCATAAGCAACTTCAAAGCTTTCAACAAAGCTTAGAAAGAAGCACACAACGGAATTTAACAAGCAAACCCTATCATATTAAATGATAATGTTGCTAAGAGTGATTGAAAGTTTGGGCACACCAAGTTGATCAACAACTCCTCTTCTCACGCTTGAATATTTCTTCTGAATTTTTCTTCCCCCTGAGAGTTCAAGTTATGCATACTAGAAAGAATCAAGACATTTCTTCCCCCACATAGTTGAAGAAAGTAAACCAATCCCATGTATGAAGCTCAAATACTGAAGTAGACACTTTATCCCATTCATGAAGTTGACATCGTAACACCAGAGTCAATTAAGTCCCGGAAATGCACATATCTTATTCCGAAGATGCACAAGAGTCAATTAAGTCCCGGGAATGCATATATCTCCATATAGGATAATGATGATGAATAATTGCAACATCAAAACAATTAAACATCGAATCAGTAGTGTACCGTTTAGAGATTGATAACGCGAAGAGTTAAAACACTGATTTTCTCTATGGTTATGACAAATGTCTTCCCGGAATGTCTTCAAATCAAAAGAAGATATGAAGTTCATCACGTGTACTCGTTGTACATTCAATGTGTCTTCTTCTTCCCCCTTGATGGTTTCGAAACCTTGGAACCAGAAATAAATCGTACGCACATGTACCTGAAATCTCGTGAGAATAATAAATAAGCAGAATTATATATTTTGTGAGAATCAGCTGCTGGTCGTAATTATCTACTCATAAATTCTCCATGGCAGTATTTACCAACTCCCTTGTCGGCAATTTTAAGTGACCACTGATAGAATGAACCAGATACATCAAACATGAAACTGAATAAAAATACTTCGATCTTGTGACTTAAGCTTGCACTATTGTTGAATGAGGAACGGTGGAGAAATCTCTTAGTACCCAATACCTTGCCGAAAGAAGTATATAAGCACAACACCTCTTGAAATTATCCACATTGACTATGCGCGTGAGACTGAGTACAACAATGTAACTCCTTTAAGTGATAGTTATTCAAGTCATCAACCAACCACCCCGAACCCGGAAACTAGATAAACAAGTCTTCATTCTAAGATTAAGCACGAACAAGTTATCTATCAAAGATAAAATAAGTGCACACCTTCGAAAAATCCGTCTTCAACTTCAAATAATTAATACCCGATCACAAGATCCGTAGTCACTAAAAATATCGCCAATTTTTCTTGGTCTCGTCTCAAATAAATCTTGTCACTTAGTCTCGTCATTTTTTTTCTCGGCACTTTGTCACGTCACTTTTGTCACGATAAAATCCAATTATATCTTAATACCCAAATTCTATTCAAAATAAATACTTTTGAAAAGAATTCGTGTATAGAGCGAGTTAAATCACATGGCCCATCAATAAATAGGATGCATAAGTCACGAGACAATTTCAATACTAAATAAATATATAGTATGAAACATAACAAACGTGATTTATCCTATGATATTCGAAATGTAAGAATGCTACTTATCACATTTGTGCTATACGTGTCACTCAATAAATGAGTTACCCATATATCATCGAACCCAACACATGGCCCATCATAGTCCAAATACCCGAGTCATATGCAGTGAGGATATATAAGGGTTAACCCTAAAATTACTCACTCACTAACCCTAATCAGTTTATCAACCCAGCTTTTTTTTTCACATAGAAGTCTCCGTCCCCTACACCCCATCTCAAACACAATAAACACCTCATAAACTTCAATCATAGATCATCCAACCTCATCTAATCTAAACTCCTTTAATCCCATCTCATCTAGTATCATCAATAAATCTGCTTCACAAATAAATCTTTAAATCCGACTCATATACATGTCCAAGATCTATCTCAAACCTGATGAATACATCATTTGAATCACCAAAACTGACGTATCCTGTAAATGAACTGAAATCCCAACCATACAAGAAACATGCAACCCACGCAAATTACCCATCTGCTTTTACCAACTTCAAAGTCCATAAAATGGTCTAACCCGTTAACGAGCAAGCAATTACCCATATGCAACGTTGACATCAAGATCCTGTAAAACAGGGTCTCGGGTAGGTTTAATATTGCATGTTTTTGTTTGAAACGAGACAAAGAAAGACTATAACATAATTGTTATTGATCTTCTTAATCTTTCGTATATAAAACTGATGGGTTTTCCCTTCACACAGATTGATGATGATAATTTAGACTTGTAAAACTTTTGAGGTTTATTAACAAGTTTAAATTTATGAGATTTAAGAATTGTTAAATGTTCGAGTCTTGTTCTGATTAATAAATGGGATAGGTGTCGATGGGAATAAATTAGATTGTGGATTTGGTTGGAGTGAAAAGGTGGTGTATTGGATCAAGTGGTGCTAATATGGTCTAGGTATAGTGTTTAAACTTGTCATGCTCTCGTTTGTTTTTGTTAAACTGTCACAAAGTTTTCTCAATCATCGTAATGAATTTTTAAAACCCATCGCAACATAAGAAATATGGCCATCGTAGTCTATTTTTAAACCCATCGCAAGTCTAAAAATTAATGTCATCGCAGTCCCATCTTAACCTGATGGACACCATCACAGTGGTTCCATCGCAATGGTTCCATCGCAATGGTACCATCGCAACGACCCATCGCAGTCCAGCCATCGCAATCAATGCGATCTTATACAAAAGTTGTCATTTTTCTGTTTTTCCAGGAACTTGCTTTTTTGGGTATCATCTTCATCATCATATGCATAAAAAATTACCAGAATAAAATCCCTTTGACCATTCATGGTTTAGTAAAAACAATATCGAATCCAGGAAAAGATGTTGACTTTTAACTGTGATATCAAATGACCGTGAACATCTATGACCCCAACATGACAAGTATCAAAACTGATAAACCATGAAACCAAATATGAAATATTAGCATGAGAGACAAACTATGGACTGTTTGAGACCAAAAAATGAAGTCGTGAGACAAAATGATAATAGAATGATAAACCATGACAAAGCTGTGACAAAAAATATTATATCAGACTCGGACCAGAAAAAAAATTTGACCACCAAAATCAATAACAAAAAAACACGACGACCCAAGGAATGAAACGTGGCTCTGATGCCAATTGTGGGTTTGCTATTATAGATTCGGTGGTCTAGTAGGGTGGAATACGGTGGTGGTAGCCATGGATGAAGTAGAGAGGTTGTGTTTTGAAAGAAAAGGAAAATGTATTAAGAAATGAAAAGGAAAAACAAACAACAACCCCCTCCTTGGAAGCCTTGGACGGGTATATATAGTCACACTACACCTAAACTATATATCGTTACCTAGTCTAGTCTATGCGTGTGTGACTATGATAACTAATGGGAATTCTTAAATGTCGTCACATAAAGTGAATTTCCAATAGTATCCATTCTAATTTTTTTATTTATACATACACCCTCATTTATTTATTTAATTTGAGAAATGAAATATATTTAAAGCAATATTGTAGTTAATATACGATGACTGTGTCTCATCGTTATAGATGACTTTTTACACACCTCTATGTTTACTCTGAAAATAAAGAAACTGCAAGCTACATGGGTCCACGTCAGCAATATGGCAGTTACAGAGAAGATGTTGAGGTATCCGGCAAGGATTTGGAAACCGATTAAAGTTATTTGTCTGCTTGCAGGTTGGACACCAGCTATTGGTAAGGTTTGTATTGATTTTCATATATAATAAAGTTCATAAATTGGAAAAGAAGTGTTTCTAAGCGCCACACAAAATCTACATCGAAGGACCAACACATGATGGTCCATAAAATGTTTCTGTAGTTGCGTAGCACGATTTGGATCGGAATTAGTAGCACTTTGTGGTCCACATAGTCATGTTTCTTTGTTTGAGCCTTCCTAAAGCCAAAAAACAGTTTACACTGCTCTACTTTGTAATATGTCAAGTTAGGAAAGTGGACGCTTCTTTCGTTTCCTTATAAGGAAACGATCACATTATTTGAGCAAGGCTGAAAATGGTGAAAGGAATATATATGTCCAGTTATTTATGTTTGATTATGACTTATGTGCGCAAGAGTGCTATATTTGGCGATTGAAATTATTGGGTCCAATGGAAGTACTCACCTGGGTCGCAGAACACATTCTCTTGCTATTTGAATAGTTACACGTAGTCTCTCCTATTATTATGTACCTCCGCACTTTTTAACAATAACAATGATAGAATTTGTGCAAATCAGATGTTGTGATGCTTTTTTAAAGTTAAGTTGTTCTATATATGTGAGAATAATTTATCAAACTTTGTGGTTTATGTTTTTTGTAGGGATTGGTGGAAAATCTGAAATCAGTGTGAAAAAACCGAAATGAGTAGCCTTTGAACATGAGGCTACACTTTTGGTTATGGAAAATCATAGTAGGCAACCTGAATGCTAGCAGAAGGCAGAAGCGGTACATGGGTGAATTTCAAGCCTAAACACCACAAATCTATTCTTGATGTGTGGCATGTCTGTTGTATCTGACCAGTTGTAACACCCCACTTGGATAAGTAGACCATTACGAGTATTTATGGCGTGTCATCAAAGCATAAGGTAAATGTCCTAAAACATTAACTGACCATAACGGAAATACCGGAATCAAACATCGGTAATCCAACATAAACTCAAAACATGAAAAGTAAAATACTGAAAGAAAGGACTGAACAATGTCTGATAGGCAATATAAGAATAAGTGCATAAAGTAAAGAAGTCTGGATTGCTTCCATCCAATGCACAAGCTCTCAGAATCTTAAGAGTGTCCTAGTGTACCTGCCGTTAGAACATGAAAGAACTACGGCTGAGCATAATGCTCAGTGAGCGGATATAATGCATGATAATAATATACTGAACTTAAAATAATTAATAATTACTGAAGTTGAAAGACTGATATGCGGAGTGTGATGAAAAATGTAGAAAATCTGATAAGTCTGATTTATAAATAATAAAGTTGAACTGTTATCTGTTAAATCTGAAAACATGCATTTATTGTATTTTAATTACCAGAGCTTATATAGGTCATGTGTTGTAACAACGGTACATGAATAACTGGAGGGGTGACCTCGTCATGCTGTAGAGGGGTGACCTCCAAATGCTGTAGAGGGGTGACCTCTAAATACTGTGCTGGGTGGAGGGATCAACTCCAATGTGAAGGATGTAGAGCACACACCACATTCACCTGATAACTATAAACTGATAAGCCTAGGATGCATCCATACACCCCACTAATAATACTGATAAAATGGCCAAGCTAAACTGAATGGGACGCTGCAGGATATCACTCTCCTATAGGTGAGTCATGACACCGGTGCCTCTAGTGTCATGGTTACGGTACCTCCGTAACTAGTACATAAACTGGTCATGCTTGTATATAATGCTCAGGAAATTTATTTAGTTATTAAAATGATTACTGGTAAACTTAAACATATACTGGGAAAAACATTTGGCTGCAGACGGGGAATCCTAATCATACATAGAAGGAAGTCCTTACTGAAGGACGGGAAATTCGTACCTCGTGTCCAGTAATGAAATAAGAATGAAAGCTGAAGGATCGAATCCGACTTCACAGATACTACATAAATAAGGGACGTGAATGAGTTGTCTGATTACTGACTCTGATTACTATTTTTTATTGTTCTTAATTCACCTTGCGTGTTCTCGTATTATTTTACTGGTTGCGTATAAACTGAGTAATCTGACTGTTCTTTAAATATTTACTGAATAACATATATCCTATGTTTCTGATTACTATAAATTTTATTGTATTCTGATTATGGTATTATACTGTATTCTGATATTATAATATTACTACAAATAATAACCTGTCATAAATAGAAAATTTCCTAAATTAGATAGGTTTCTAAAAGAGTCTCCTTGAAATAAATCATTAATTAAATCATAAGTTAAATCCGACTTTTAATTAGTTAAAATGACAAAGCTAAAATAAAATTAGTCTTACTAATTAAATTATTAAAATAACCAATATATTTAACTTTATTTTTAAAACTTATGTATAAAATGATTTAACCAAAGCTTAAATTATTCCCACTATTAATCTTAAGTTTCTCACTGCTTGTATTATATCCCACTGCTTGTATTATATACCACTGCTTTTGTTGTATTCCCACTGTTTGTATAAAGTTCCCACTGCTATCTATAAGTTCCCACTGCTATTTATACGTTCTCACTATTTTTGTTTCTGTTCACACTGTTTTTTATACGGTTCCTACTGCTAATGCAGTGGTTCCCTCTGCCAGTGCAGTGGTTCCCACTGCCAGTGCAGTGGTTCCCACTCTTAAAACAAACACCCCCTTAATTTCAGAAAGAAAACCCGAACACTCCCTGTGTGGTTTCAATTTGCGTCAGACTGCATCAACAACCAACCCGGCCCTTATTTATGTTACGACTGGCCGAAAGAATACACACCGAGACTATTAAGTCTCGGTTACATACCAACCCGACCCCATTAACAAAATAATCACCCCCAATTGGGGTTTCCTATCTCACGGCTGGCCAAAGGAGACACTACCGAGACCCATGTCTTGGCTGTGCACCATCCCACGAATGTTCATGATCAGTGAAATGGGTCGCCGAGGGTCTAATACCCTCGGTTAGAATGTATCCCGCACCAAAGCTCCTAGTATCATGGTTTACGATCGTGTTTGATTTCAAAACAAAATAAATAGATTACCTTCGAGGAATCTTGAATGGAAGACGAGCTCATAAGGATTAATGAAAAGAAAAACAACTCGATCCCTTTTTTTTTAAACTGCCAGCGGTTCCATGTTAGTAAACCCTAATCTCTTTTTTTATCACTGGAAGAGAGAAAAGGGAGGCCCCGGTCTTTTCTTTTGCACTAAATGCGCTTAGCCCGATTTCCGTTTTCTTTTCTTTCTTTACGCAACCGGCCCAAAACTTTTTACTTTTCTTTCTTGTTTTTTTAAACGTATTCGTACCCTTGTTTTTAATTTCCGCGCTTTTATTTCTGAACTCTCGTGTTTTTATTTTTGTTTGATAATTAATACTTATATAGTTTGCTAAACTTTAAACTGCGTATTTAATATTCAAATCTTAAATATGGGTTTTACAACTCTTCCCCTCTAAAAAGAATAATTCGTCCCCGAATTAAAGATACGACTATACCGGGTTTTACAATTCTTCCCCTCTAAAAAGAAAAGTTCGTCCTCGAATTATGGGTAGTTTAAGTTGATCAAAGTAAAAGCTGTAAGTATACGTAGCTGAAAGACGTATAAGCTGAAAGGATACATAAGCTGAAAGAACATGCAAGCTGGAAGGACATATAAGCTGAGAATAATTCGTCGTCTAGTTAAGACATAATGTTGTTTCAAGGTATAAACAGGACATGACTGAAGTGAATATGTAACGGGACATGTCTGAAGAGGACATGGAACACAACATGCCTGAAAGAACTTAACTGAATTATTAAAGGAAAGGATGAGAATTCCAGATGGACTCCTCTGTTCGAGTAGCTTCCCGCTCGAACCGATTCCTTCAAGGGTCTAAACATATTGAAAATCTTGGTCCTGATGACCCTGTCTTGACGATGCTGAATAGTTTCTAGTTCTATATTTAAGATGGATTTTCTAAATCTGGTAGGGTGCCTGAAACGGTATGTACGATTATCCTAAAAAGATAATATTTATCTCTCTGCTTAAGCTGCTGAGAATATATAGGAATGAACTACATGAACAATTGTGAACGTGCTACAAGAGCATTTGTGAATGTGGATCGCTATTATATGAGAAACACTGTGCATGAAGTATTCTGTGAACGTGATACGTGGAGCATACTGTGAACGTGATACTAAGATATACCATGAATGTATACTGACTGAGGAAAGAATGTCGACGATACGGCCTGAGACGTGAACGTCTGTCTGGTCATGGAGAAACCATGCTTAACTTAAGTCTGGTTTTCTCAAAGTTCTGTAGTCAAATATGGTACAAGACTTGGAACATATCCACGGAGATGGGACATGAACCTGAACATGAACAACGTCATGAATGCGAATCTTGAATTTAAATCATGAGATATCATAACATGAGCTGAAACAACATCATACTGTGAATGAGACATAATCGTGAAAGTGACGTTAAACGTAAACGTAAAGTGAACGTAACATACACGTGATCGTGAACATGAATTCCGTCTAATATGATGGTCGATGGAATACCATGAATTCTTACAATTTACTGATAAATTTACTACAGGTGCGACTACTGCGTAATCCTCTCGGATGAAAGAAAACGCGCAGGCTGATTACATGGTTGACGATGACTTAGATAGTATCATACTTTTTCTGAGTCTGTGGTAATTGATAACAATTTCATGGAATTTCGTCTCAGTGATGTTCAGAAATTTCTAAGGATTATAGTAACTCACTAACATGACTGCATTCTATCTTGAATCTTACGGTATGTCATGCACCTAGATATGAACATAGCTGCATCAATGTGTGATGCTGCTTCTATTAAAATTCTGCCTAGGAATATGGGACGTTCTGGTGGAATTTTTGTTGAATAGTCATTGAAATTTTTTAGGGAGAACTGTCAACAACTTCTGCGGTAGTAGTCAATTGAGTTCTAGAAGACTTTGTACTTCATTCACAGGCGTCGGTCGGGACCATCAGGTGATGGCCTTCGCCTTCGCAGGTTTGTCTGAAATTTATTCTACTGAAATCGGGTGGCTCAGAAATGCTACTTTGTTCATCTGGGATATACATCTGGAAAGCTGCTCATATAATTTTCTCCAATCTAAAAATTTGCATGGCCGTGAGAAGATGATCTCGCGTTCTTCTCCAGAATTTAGGAGATCATGATGTTATCAAAGAACATACTGACGATTTTATCTGAGAATTCATAGGAAAATTTCATTCATAAATTTCATAATATAGCTGGAGCATTAGGGAGCTCAGGAGTATGGATCAAAATTTTTGAGAGACTATGGTATGTGTAACAGCAGTCTAGAGAACATCACGTTTTTCCTCTCGCCACTGATGATAGTATGATCGGGAATTTTTCTGGAAAAATGTTCAAGGAATCGTAGAAGGTCAGGTAAACCTTCTATACGTGGAATGAATATCAATTAATAATGGTGATCTGGTAAATTTTCCGGCGTCGATACATAATCTCATGTTAATGGCCTTCTTTTTGATGGACAGAAAACGGTGCACCTTCTGGTGATGTGTTAGGGCGATTAAGCCTTGTTCTGGTAACTCTGGCAGCTAATGCTGCAACTCTTTCAAATTTAGCCGAAGCCCTGCGATAAAGTGTTATGCAAATAGGTTCTGTTTTTTAGAAAAGTTCTATGTTAAACCCTGTATTGTGGATAGGAATGAATCTCTGGATAAACCTTTTGGAATGGCCTTTGGAACTTTAGGAAAATCTGCTGATCATGAGTTTACAGAATTTCAGAAGTAAATTTATAACTGGTAGCTAAAATTCTTGCAACTATGGACTGATAAGTCACGCACTTGTAAGACAGAAATAATTTGTATAGATTTTTATGGCATAAAATATAATGAATATATTTGAGATCTAGTAAGACGGATCTCATCGTTAACTGAACGGAAATTCTTCATAAATACGGTTTGTACTCTGGGGTCTTTTCTGGCTGAGAGGTAGGTAATACATGATTTAAGATAAAGCTGACATAGGAATACGTGAAGTAAACGTTGCGACTTTCACTGAATGTGTTCATCTGTAACCTTACAAAATGAATACTGTTTGTCTAACCTGAATAATACTCCAGTGGTGGTAACTGAATTTTTAATGGTCTGATTTATGTGTGTCATGACAAAACGGGTATACTCCCTTGGAGGGTACCCTGAATTTCTGAGGGTCTGGATTAGAAGATATACTGAAGCTATGAGTCTTGACGCGTACCTAGAGACGACACTCTTATGACATGTACCATAACTGCTGTCCTGAAAAATGTCTTCAGAAATGAGGTCTGTGTCTTGACTGATGTCTTAACATGTGTTTTAGTAGGTGAAATTGAACAAGGCTGAAAATTTTGGTAACTGCTAGGGTTGGCGGACCGGTTAGACTGCTGACCTCTGTATTTCTGGTCACGTCCGTTCCGGAGTTCTGATGGTTACTGACTAGTTAATTATTAGCAAGGTGGTTGTCACCACTGCCTTGTTTGTCAATTTAATGACGGTCATTATCATGACCATGATTCAAGTAACTATTTTTTCTTAGTGGACGGATGGTTACCGGTTCTCACTATTCCGACTGAAAGATTAGCTGAGTAACGTGTGACAGCTAACTGAGGAAGTAAGGCATGGAATAGAATGGTAGTGTCTGATGGTTAAAATTTATTCTTGTCAGAAATTTCAAATTTTTAGTTTTCGTGCTTGCTCTGCGGAGTCTTTATAGTATAAACAACATCAACATCAGCATCTTGAGAAATCTCTAAAGTATCAGCAGCATCAACAATTGTGAGGTCTTCAAAGTGTTAGCAGCATCAGCATCTAGTAAAATCTTCAATTCACGAGCAGCATCAGCACCTGGTAGAATATCGACAAATGGAAACGCCTAAGATGATTGAGAATCGATTAGCAATATCCATGGAGTAGGGTACCTGGAGTACACCTGGACTACTGTACATGAAGTACAAAATGAATACTGCACATGGAGCATATCTGTGACACTGTACATGGGGTACGTATGGAATACTGTACATGGCACTGGTGGAAATTTTATGGGATGATCGATACTGGTGTCAACTGTCTGACATGATAAAGAAATAAATTGATTTAAACGGTAGTAACTGAACTGAAATGAGTAACATGATAGCCTGGTAATGCCTGCGTAGACTTAATGCTGGTTGTATAGAGGTTCAAGAATATGATTAAACGGAATTTCAACAATGGTCAGTATAAAGACATGACTGATGAAGACCAAACATGATTTATCATGAAACAGGATCTTACTGTAATCCTTCTGTATCTTAGCATGAAAACATTATCATTCTGCTGAACATAAAACCCTCGTAAGTAGACATGAAACTGAATGAGCGTGAAAACGACATCATGAGATTATAAACTTTGACTGTTACAAAGAACATGAAAAGATAATCAACTGAGGTTTAACATCAACTGGTGTGGATGGCTATGGTTCAATCCACCGAATTCAAAGGAGAAAACATGTGACTAAGTATGGGCGATTCTGGTTCAATCCATACTTGTCAAAATTCTCTGAGAAGTGTCATGTATAGAAATTTATAATCTGGGACTAAATATGGATGGCTATATTCCAATTCATACTTACCAAGATTTTATGAAATGTCATGATATGACAAATGTGAACAACTATGGATCGGTTCACAAAACAACATTCGACTGAAAAGCATGAAATTTGTCCTGAGAAATGGTGAACGCATATGCATCAGTTCACCTAAAAACATACGAATGGAAACATGAATATGTCATGAGTAAGGATGAACGCTTATGGGTTGGTTCACCAATACAAAATTCGTAGAAAAGCACATGCGACTAAATATGGCCAGTCCTGTATCAACCTTTTACTTAGTCAAAAGAAATTTAAGAAAATCGATTGATAACTGAAGAATACTGACTGATAAATGCATGAGAAACATGAAAGATAACAACGCCAAAATCTGGGAAGTTCCTAGTGACTACCCACTAGTCACATGTCAAGTTTTAGAGCCTACAGGTCGAACCTTGCGCTCTGATACCATAATTGTAACACCACACTTGGATAAGTGGACCGTTACGAGTATTTATGGCGTGTCATCAAAGCATAAGGTAAATGTCCTAAAACATTAACTGACCATAACAGAAATACCGGAATCAAACATCGGTAATCCAACATAAACTCAAAACGTGAAAAGTAAAATACTGAAAGAAAGGACTGAACAATATCTGATAGGCAATATAAGAATGAAGTGCATAAAGTAAAGAAGTCTGGATTTCTTCCATCCAATGCACAAGCTCTCAGAATCTTAAGAGTGTCCTGGTGTACCTGTCGTTAGAACATGAAAGAAATACGGTTGAGCATAATGCTTAGTGAGCGGATATAATGCATGATAAGAATATACTGAACTTAAAATAATTAATAATTACTGAAGCTGAAAGACTGATATGCGGAGTGTGATGAAAAATGTAGAAAATCTGATAAGTCTCATTTATAAATAATAAAGCTGAACTGTTATCTGTTAAATCTGAAAACATGCATTTACTGTATTTTAATTACCAGAGCTTATATAGGTCATGTGCTGTAACAACGGTGCATAAATAACTAGAGGGCTGACCTCGTCATGCTGTAGAGGGGTGACCTCTAAATATTGTAGAGGGGTGACCTCTAAATACTGTGCTGGGTGGAGTGATCAGCTCTAATGTGAAGGATGTAGATCACACACCACATTCACCTGATAACTGTAAACTGATAAGCCTAGGATGCATCCATACGCCCCACTAATAATACTAATAAAATGGCCAAGCTGAGCTGAATGGGACGCTGCAGGATATCACTCTCCTACAGGTGAGTCATGACACTGGTGCCTCTAGTGTCATGGTTACGGTACCTCCGTAACTAGTACATAAATTGGTCATGCTTGTATATAATGCTCAGACAATTTATTTAGTTATTAAAATGATTACTGATAAACTTAAACATATACTGGGAAAAACATTTGGCTATAGATGGGGAATCCTAATCATGCATAGAATGAAGTCCTTACTAAAGGACGGGAAATCCGTACCTCGTGTCCAGTAATGAAATAAGAATGAAAGCTGAAGGATCGAATCCGACTTCACGGATACTACATAAATAAGGGACGTAAATGAGTTGTCTGATTATTGACTCTGATTACTATTTATTATTTTTCTTAATTCACCTTGCGTGTTCTGGTATTATTTTACTAGTTGCGTATAAACTGAGTAATCTGACTGTTCTTTAAATATTTACTAAATAACATATATCATGTGTTTCTGATTACTGTAGATTTTATTGTATTCTGATTATGGTATTATACTGTATTCTGATATTATAATATTACTACAAATAATAATCTGTCATAAGTTTCCTAAATTAGATAGGTTTCTAAAAGAGTCTCGTTGAAACAAATCATTAATTAAATCATAAGTTAAATCCGACTTTTAATTAGTTAAAAGGACAAAGTTAAAATCAAATTAGTCTTACTAATTAAATTATTAAAATAATAAATATATTTAACTTTATTTTTAAAACTTATTTATTAAATGATTTAATCAAAGCTTAAATGATTCCTACTATTAGTCTTAAGTTTCCCACTGCTTGTATTATATCTCACTACTTGTATATAATACCACTTCTTTTGTTGTATTCCCACATTTTGTAAAAAGTTCCCATTGCTATATAAGTTCCCACTGCTATTTATACATTCCCACTGTTTTTGTTTATGTTTACACTGTTTTTGATAAGGTTCCTACTGCTAATACAGTGGTTCCCACTGCCAGTGCAGTGGTTCCCACTGCTTAAAACAAACACCCCCTTAATTTCAAAAAGAAAACCCAAACACTCCCTGTGAGGTTTCTGTTTGCGTCAGACTGCATCAACAACCAACCTGGCCCTTATTTAGGTTGCGGCTGGCCAAAAGAATAGACACCGAGACTATTAAGACTCGGTTACATACCAACCCGACCCTATTAACAAAATAATCACCCCAATTGGGGTTTCCTGTCTCACGGCTTGCCAAAGGAGACACTACTGAGACCAATGTCTCGGCTGTGCACCATCCCATGAATGTTCATGATTAGTGAAATGGGTCGTCGAGGGTCTAGTACCCTCGGTTTGAATGTATCCCGCACCAAAGCTGCTAGTATCATGGTTTACGATCGTGTTTGATTTAGAAACAAAAGAAATAGATTACCTTCGAGGAATCTTAAATGGAAGATGAGCTCATAAGGATTAATGAAAAGAAAAACAACCCCGTCCCTTTTTTTTAACTGTCGGCGGTTCCATGTTAGTAAACCCTAATCTCTTTTTTTATCGCTGGAAGAGAGAAAAGGGAGGCCCCGGTCTTTTCTTTTTCACTAAATGGGCTTAGCCCGATTTCCTTTTTCTTTTGTTTCTTTACACAACTGTCCCAAAACTTTTTACTTTTCTTTATTTTTTTTAAACGTATTTGTA
The DNA here is from genome assembly GCA_025667525.1 of Glebionis coronaria. Classification (NCBI taxonomy): domain Eukaryota; kingdom Viridiplantae; phylum Streptophyta; class Magnoliopsida; order Asterales; family Asteraceae; genus Glebionis; species Glebionis coronaria. Next base: position 127,192,291 of record CM046878.1, on the reverse strand, counting down.
CCTTTGTATTTAATTTTCGCACTTTTATTTCTGAATTCTCGCATTTCTATTTCTGTCTGATAATTAATACTTATATAGTTTGTGATAGGTGTGAAAACACACATCCTTTTACCACTTAATTATAATAAAAACGAGACCATAACGTGTATTTTATGTCGTAAAAGTCGGAATTATGCGTGGCTTGTGTTTTTATTGTGTTTCAGGATAAAAATATGAAAAAGGGAGAAAACACGGGCTTTCACGGACTTTTATCGAAGAAAAAGACAAAAGACGAAGTCAAAAGGTCAAGAGTGCAAAAAGAACGGAAGTCAAATGCCTATTAGGAAGATTTATCGAAGAAAAAGACTAAAGACGGAAGTTTAAACGAAGTCGAAGAACCAAGTCTACCAAAAGAAGAAAAGACAAGTTCATTTTATTATTCGAGGAATCCCGAGACAAAGTCGAGAAAGACGAAAAGATAAGAGAAAGAAGGAAGCAACAACAACTCCCCCTCCTCCTTTAAATAGTCTTCCATTCCTTCATTTTGGAGTGTTAGAAAATTAAGAGTAGGAGTAGGAGTAGGTGTTTTTACTTTCGCTATCTAGTTTTTACTTTTTCTCTCTACTTTTTTTTCTTTAAAGTTTTAAGCTTTTCACTTTAACCTTGTATCTGAATCTTTAATCTTCATCTTTAATTTCAAGTTTTTCATAATCATTCTCATTCTTCTCCTCTTGTTTTTAAAAATCTATTGTCTTGTTTGATTAATCTTAAAGTTTTCATCTTTATGCTTAATTTGATTAAAGTTCTTATCTTTTTGTTATTATCATTTTCGTGTGATTCATGGTCTTAGCTTATTGTGTTTTTTGCTTAATTGGTGAATAGCTTATTTTCATTTAAGTGTTTTTAAAAGTTTTATCTTTTTAAAGTTTAATCTTTTTCTTTTAGTTCAATTTATAAATTTTGCTTATTTAGCATCTTGAAAGTTTTTAAATTCGTAGCTTATTTTTGTTCTTCTTATTGTTGTGTTGGTTTAATTTTTGGTTAAAGTGCTTATTTGATTTTTAGCTTATTGTACTCCATCCGAATATTGTGATTTTTCCATCACAATATCATTAGGGTTTTGACATTGTGACAGCTTACTGTGACAGCTCATTCCGACAGCTTCATTGCGATCGAAGTGTTATAATATCCCTTTATTCCGATCGAGGATTGCAATTTCCCCTGGCATCGTGGATTGCGATCGGGATTTAAGGCATATTGCGACGAAACGCTGCCCAATTTTCAACAGTCATATTGTGATAGGTTTTCCATATTGTGATAGGTTTTCATATTGTGATAGGTTTTCATATTGTGATAGGTTTTCTAAATTGTGATAGGTTTTCATATTGTGATAGGTTTTCCATATTGTGATAGGTTTTCTATATTGTGATAGGTTTTCATATTGTGATAGGTTTTCCATATTCTGATAGGTTTTCCATATTGTGATAGGTTTTCATATTGTGATAGGTTTTCATATTGTGATAGATATTCTGATACATTTCGCAGTAAACATTCCGATAGATTGTCCTACATGTCTGCTAGCTTCCTATTTATTCCCGCCAATTTGAGTTACATGCCTAGGTGCTTGAGTTGTGTTCTTGCCAGCTTGTTTATTAATTAATACTGTTTCGTAATCGTTTAGTTTAATCTGAATGTTGTTCCGATTTTAATTTTGAAAGTCACGTATTTTTAGTTGATTTTTTCGTCAATTTTTAGTATTAATATTTTTTCGAAAAGTTAAAGTTTTGTCTTTTATTTAGTGTCCGCTTTAGTTTTTACCTCGTTCAGTTTTAAAGTACCCACTTACTCCTATTTACTCCTTTTTCATTAGGTAAACTTTATTTTCAAGTCGAAAGTTAATTTCCTCTTTTAGTTTTATTTTTATTAGTTGTTTTAATTTACGTTTTATTATTTGTTTTGCTCCTTTATTATTTGTTATTTATTTTTTGGCTTATTTTTATTACTTTTTGCATTTACCTTTTAAGTAGAAATAGATAATCAAACTTCCTTTTTTCTTAACCAAAAACGACTGAGTCACACTTTTAGGGTGTGTTTGTTAAATGAGCAGGAGTAGTGAGCAGGAGCAGTGAGCTGTGAGCAGGAGCAGTGAGCTGTGAGCTGTGAGCAGGAGCAGTGAGCTGTAGCTGTGAGCAAGCAGTAATTGTGAGCAGTAGGAGAGAGAGCAGTAGTTGCACAGCTCACTGCTCATTTGCCACAGCTTCACAAATAAGCATTGAAAAAAGTAGCCTTCCTATAAAATCTCACCGCTCACCGCTCCTTTGCCAAACGATCATTAAAAATGAAAAACCTCACCGCTCATTTTGCCAAACATGAAATGAAAATTAAAATGCTCTTGCTCACCGCTCACTGCTTCAAAATGCTCCTCCACCGCTCCGTGCCAAACATAGCCTTAACCGGAGATCAATTCGATTAGACACCGAGAAAACGAACTTTTTAAACCAGTAAAAAACTGCCTATTTAATATTCAAATCTTAAATACGGGTTTTACACCAGTTGACAAGTTGGAATATTGACAGGTAACTATGGCTTCCTCGCCGAAGACCCACAACCCGGTTCTACTTACATGTATCATTCCCTCAAACCTGCTTCTAAAACCACTCAGAGTTCACAAAATCATATAAGCTAACTTTGTGGTGAATATGCAGGTACAACTTCAGACGTTACATCACAGATCCAACCACAACAGCAAAATTCACCTCTTCCCACCACGAGCGGACAAAGTGGTAGGACAGCCGTGCCTTTTGTATTGTGGAAAAATACAACCCACGGACCCAAAGGAAAGACCTCGAGAAATATTAGATATACAAGGCCAAAACAACATATTCCGGTTCCATTTGAATGCCTCTAAAAACATCAAAAGCTTCACACTAGACGACGTTTTCAGGGACGCGAAGAAGACGGGGTCACCAGCAGCGCACATGAAACAGACACATGTTAGCCAATCTACTTAAAACTTTTGTATTACAAGATGCAAATAAACAGTGCTATCATTCAATTGTAAGGTTAAGTGAATCATGAGCGCTGTGTATTTTATATGGAGTACTTTATACGGAATCTTTAGCAAACGAATTCTAAAATTTGGGAATAGTTAGGCAGCATCTTTGCATAATTACGTGCGGACTTGCACATTATCCCGCCAATAAGCAAGATTAAACTTTTAACTTGCCTTTTGTTTTGCGAGTCTTTGTGGCATGTGCAATATCTTAATATAATTGACGTTAGAGTTGTGTGTTTATTTAATTTAGAGAGTCTTAACTACTTAATAATGATAAATATATAACCTGACAACCCGACCTGTAAACACCAATAAAATAGATCCATGTAGGGTTATAATAGTACTTCACATTGATCAATGCATGGTTTTCCTTTAATTTTCATTCGATGCAGAATCTTATCTGTGCAAAAGTCATGTGATAAACAAAAGCATTCATACAACATATATCCAAGCCATCCGATCAGCTCAGCATATCATTTATATTGAGAACCAGTAATTTATTGGATCATCATATGCATGGCCTGATTACAAATATGCAGGTATCAGTTATATCTCTCTTTCATGACATTTTGATGTCACACTTACTTTAGAAACATCAAAACGCTTCACTGATGATGCATAACTAATATGAAATTCTATATCCACAAATAATTTACAAAATTATTCCCACAAAATGACATGGCATGTGTAGTGGTCCAATCATATTGTATCTTGTTTTCTCTTTCTTCTTATTCACCCTCCACTACTTGTTGCCAAATCATTTTGTGAATAAAATTTTGTAAATTTTTTGTGGGTGTAGAATTCCTCTAATTTTCTATTGTCATTTTCTAGCTATTAGGATATTGCTTTATTTTTATTCTTTGTTCTGGGTCATTATTTACTATAACAGGTGTAAATAATGACCCATTCGACCCACTAGAGATGCACATAATATGTGTGGCATCTGGTTTTGCAGATTTTGGCAATCAAGGGAGGCTTTTAGTAAAATTCTCAATGCCTGATAGCTTTTGTTCAACGGTATTTACTTCTCTTTTACGTTTATGGTTTAATTTTCTATTGTCATTTTCTAGCTATTAGGATATTGCTTTATTTTTATTCTTTGTTCTGGGTCATTATTTACTATAACAAGTGTAATATTAAAAAGGGATATTACGGATTGCATTATTTACATATCGACCCTTTGACACTTTTAAAAAAATCGTAGTTTACTGATATATTGAATTTGAATTTACTAAAAAACCAATTTAGTCGGTAAAGAATGATTTTTTGTTGAATGAAACACAAGTTATGGTCTATCCAATGAAGTGATTGAGGTTTATATTAACAAATATGAATGAGAACCGAGAGAAGTGCGAATTGTTTTTTATTGATACATTTATCTTGATGACTACAGACCATCTATTTATACAAGAATAAGCAAGCTAAATATAGGAATGTAGCTGTCTCCTTTAAATGCTGTGAATCATCCCTTTGTTTGGTGAGTAAGCCATAATCTTCTTATTTAAGAGGAGAATCATTTATTTAGGGAAAAGATGACAATGATCTGATCCTATTCTTGTTAACACTCCCCCTCAAGTTGAATAGTAGGGTTAGCAAAATTCAACTTGCCTAGACATTTGTGAAACATGTCTGTTCCAACTGCTTTTGTCAAGATGTCTGCAAGTTGGTCTGAAGACTTAACAAATGGTAGCTTGATGATTCCTGCCTCCAGCTTTTCTTTGATGAAATGTCGATCGACTTCTACATGCTTGGTTCTGTCATGTTGCACGGGATTTTCTGAAATTTGGATAGCAGCTTTATTATCACACATGATCCGAGTGCTTTCTTGTGGTAGGAATCCTATTTCAGATACAAGTTTCCTTATCCATAATGCTTCTGCTACACCTTTAGCAATACCTCGAAATTCTGCTTCAGCGCTTGATAGTGACACTACATTTTGTTTCTTGCTTCTCCATGTAACAAGATTACCTCCTACCAAAGAGAAGTAACCTGATGTTGATCGTCTGTTCCCTTTGTCTCCAGCCCAGTCAGCATCTGTATATATCTGAGTATCCAGGTGTCCATTCGGTTTAAATAAGACTCCATGGCCAACTGTTACTTTGAGATACATGACAATCCGCATGACTACATTCATGTGAGCAACTTGTGGTCGGTGCATGAATTGACTTACTACTCCCACAGCGTATGCAATGTCTGGTCGAGTGTGTGCCAAATATATTAGTTTCCCCACCAAGCGTTGATATCTTTCTCTACCAGTTAGTTTAGCTTTTTCTTCCATAAACAACTTCTTATTGGTCACCATTGGTGTGTCAGCTGGTTTACACTCGATCATTCCTATTTCTGCCAAGAGATCTAGTATATATTTTTTCTGACAGATGAATATTCCCCTTTTTGATCTCAAAACTTCAATTCCAAGAAAATATTTGATGTAGTTTTTAGTATATATCTACTTTTAGGAAAAAGCAAATATAAACGAGGCAAGTATTAATCGACACGATTTAGGAAAACCGTGAAGACGAATAAATTCCAAGTTCGTTCTCGAAGGAGGTGTGTGTATTAATGTGCCAAAATATAAAACAACAATGTTTGGATTAGTGACGTTTTTGGTTTAAGAGAGAAAAATTAAAGACGAGCTACGACTACAATTACACTACGACGATGACGTAAAACGCGAACGTAAATACGTAAAACGTGACAAAATTAAAAATAAAACCTAAAAATTAATTAAAAGATTAAACTAAGTCTTAAATAATATAAATAAGAATAAAAATCCAACAAATATATTTTAAAACCCTTTATTAATTAAATATTCAATTTTTAATGCTAATTAAAGCCCAAAAATTAAATATAATTAACAAAATGCCCAAAACATTAATTTATTGAACTAATAACTAACTTATATTATTTAAAGACTGAAAACTATTTTTATTAAATTTTAAAAACTATTTTTCTAATTTTTAATCACTAAAAACTATTTTTAAATTAAAATAATCATAAAAAAATAAGAAAATAATGCCAAAATTAATTTGACAATTTTAAAAATCCTAAATTACACTAATGAACAGTAGAAAATTGAAAAAGTTTGAAAAATGTAAAAATTTTCACTAAAGACAAAACAGTTTAGTAATTAAACCCTAATTAACTTAATTTAATTATAAAAAATAATTAAAAAAGTGAACAGTGATAAATTTTTAAACTAAAAATCTTAAACTAATTTTCTAAATCTAAGAAAAATTTTAAATCTGAAAAATATAACTTTTATGCACTAAAAGACAAAATCAGAAATAAATAAAAGTAATTAAAAATGCAATAAAACCTAAAAAATACTTAATGAACAGTAACAAAAAAATTAAATTATACTGAAAAATCAGAAATTAAAAAAGAAAAATAATGGAAAAAAAATCAAAGTCTAAAACCTATTTAAAGGCACAAAAGACAAAAAAATAAGATTGTGATAGTGACCCCTTGACTGTTTTTGTCTTATAGCCAAGCAGGGGAAACTCTAACACTAGCAGTGGGAACCTTGTTCCCACTGACTGAACAAAAAAAATGGTCTGGTGGGTTTGGAGCTTAGGAAAGCTCTTGTTTCTTGGAATCTTTTGGAAACAAAGGCACCCCCACACTCATGGAAGTGTGGGGAGTCAATATGAACAGAAAAAAAAGCACAAGCACAAAGCAAATATCTCACTCAAAAAGGCAAAGATCAGTTGTTGATATACAGAAAAATGCAAATGGGGGCTGTGGACTATTTTTGCTGATCTATATGGTTCTAGGACGAATTTTAACAGACTACAACTTGCACACTACTCAACCAAGTCACACAAAACTGATTAAAAGCCCTAGGTGCTCCTATTATCTAACATATTACAAGTTGGGTGAGCAAAATTAAGCTAAAAACAAGCAGATTTGATGAACTTTACTGATTTTTACCTATGTTACCAATTGTGAGCATGCAATTTGTTTTAAACCTTTTCTAAACCAAACCTTTAGTACTTAGAGCTACACAGACTTACAACCTAAGTGTTTATAGACTAATTTAAACCACAAACTCTCACAAATTTCTAGCTAAACTGCAAATCCAAACACCACTTAAAATACTGAAATCTAATTTTAACACAGCAAGTGTATTCTAATCCTATCTAAATTGATCTATCACTACACTAACATGCATAATAAACACAAATAATCAAAGATAAACAATCAATACCCACAAAAGAGCAGATTCACACCAAATCACTCACAATCACATGAAAACTTAAAAAAACAAGGCAAGTGGGGTTCAAGCCTCAAACCTGGCTAATGCCTTCCACTGGTCCAATCTTTTTTAGCTTTATGAGCTTATGAGAAGCTGGATGTAAGAGGTTGATGTAGAGAAACATTATGGGGACCACAGCAGTCCCAAACACACTCAAAATATCTTCAAAATGGATATTAAATGAGAAGGATGGAGAGTCTTGTTTCTTGTACCTGCACAAACAAAACCAACAAGGAACAAATTCTTGTTTCAAAAAGACCATAAGCTAGAAGCTTATGGCTTTTTAAACAGTAAGTGATGAGAAATAAAAAAAATGATAAACTGATTTACTTTTGAAATTTTTGGAACACCAAATATTTAAACCTTAGATAAAAACTGAACAAATCCTTGGATTTTCCTTTGTGATTCCACTTTCACTTCCTCACAAAGGTAAATCCAGATTATAAACAACTTCTTAAAAAACTTGAAAACTGAATTTCTGAAAACGTTTTTATAAACTAAAAAAAACTTGGAGATATTTTAACTAACTTGCAATTGATACTAGAAAACAGATAAAAGGAACTCAGGAATTATGCTAAAAATTGTAGCTTTCATTGTCATTAATAACCAAATTTTTTTACATAAAAACTGGAACAAGGGCACTACACAGATTATAGGCTTCTTATATAGGACTATGAGATGATTCTAGAATGAAGAAAAACTATGCTAAACCCTACATACGAATTTCCCATACAGCCCTTGTTGAAAAATTCAAACTATTGGTCAAAAAAGAGCCGCATGTGATTTCTGCCAAGGCATGTGAGGTACCAGCTGCAGAGGATCAATCCAAGACGTTTCTTGGACCCTTTGGGAGCAAGAAATCCATATGGTTCGTTGATGAACTGTACCCCATTTGTTTTCTAGCAAAAACGCAGCAGGGGACCATGTGGGGGGTCCATTGGGTGAGTGTGAATGCAAGTTAGGGGTGGGGTTGTGTTTAAGTTCGGCTGAATTAAGGATCTGCAAAAGATGGTGTTCTAATTCGTGGTATTAGTGGGGATTTGAGTTTAGGGTTCATGGTTCTTAAGTAGGTGTAAGAGTGTGTGTTTAATTTGGTTTAAGATGAATAGTAGTTGTTTAGAGGGGAAATAAGGGATAATTAATATTAATTCAAATGAAATTAATAATAATTTCAGCTGGTGAGTGGGGTGATGTCAGAAGAAAGGAGCTGGGTTGGATATGGGTCGGGTTTGGTGATGGGTATTGGGTTTGTTTGGGCTTAGGTTGGGTTTGGATTGGGTATGGGTTTGTTTTAGCCAGGTTACCCCCTGAACTTCCAAAATAACTTCATAACAAGTTTATGGCAGATTTTGGCTCATTCCCTTTATAACAAGTTTGACCAATTTGCAAAATGCACCCTCGTAACTTTATCAACATGAAATAAGGACTACACTTGTAACTTTCTTGATCTTCAAGGGCTAACAATGGCAATTCTTGAGACTTAAGGACCAAACTTGAAATATTTGAGATTTACAAGGGCCAAAAGTGACAAGTCTTCAAAAGTTGAGGGACCAATCTTGACAAATCTTGAAACTTCAAGGACTTCTTTAGAAAATCAACATTTGGGTCCGGTTCTTTGTGCGACTTCGTTTCCCGTGTTCGTTTTTGCTTGAATCTTGTGATCTTTTGGTGAATTCGCGATATCCATACCTAAAATACACAATGAACAAACACAAGCATATATTTGGGTATTTTAATGATATTTTAAGCGTTTTAGGCCCGATTTGGACGATGAGACTATGTATAATTACAGTCTCATCACTCCCCCATACTAAACCATTGCCGTGTCCCCACGCAATGCTAGAATTAAGTATCGTAGCACTTCCAAAATTCATTTTATGATGACATTTATTCAAGACATAAATTTTAAATAAACTACTACACGCGTTTTAGACATAATGTATTGTTTTCATCACGAGAATGTGACTTTTGGGATCATAGAACAAGAACACGTGAATGCTTCGTTAGAAATAATTTCGTCGTCCTTGATTTTCACCCAATTCCATGCTAAGCGTGTAACGAGATCATTGTTATTATAAGTTAGCAACACGTACACATCTCATGAGTGTTAATTACGAACCTAAACTCCCTTATTCCTACTTGGTATCTCTTATATTTTATTTTGTCTTAATGATAACGAGGATACATCATCGACTTATGCGTGAATAGAGATTAAGTCTAAAAATAGAAACTTAACGGTGTAACCAAAATCATTAAATTAATAATTCATCCCAATAGACAACGATGTCAAAAAATTAAGTCAACAAGAAGGATCGATAAACACGGTTTTATAACGGTTTTGAACATGAGACTTATTACCAAGACTTTTATACGCCCCCTAACGGAAGGGCCTTATTATCTTTGGTTTACCTCTATCTTTTATTCAACTTCGCCATGAAGCTTTTATTATGACTTCGGTCTTGCCTTGCCTTTTATTATCCGCCTCATCGGTGGTTTTATTAACCAAAGACGTATATCCTCACGCTAAGGCGAATTTTGGATCTTTAAAGCTTCGAAGATTAAGGCTTGATTCACTTTTAATTTGGGCATAGATTTTTCGGCCTTGTGAGCTTCAAATTTTTGCTTAATTTAGGTGAGCACTTGAAATCTTATTATTAGGTGAAGTTTTCGATTATTAGGGTGCCAATACTTCAAAACCGTGACGCTGGCGATACCTTAATGTTTTCCCAATTTAATTACATGGAAGCTACCAAAACAAATTAGAAATCCAACAATAGTGACTAAACCGCCAAATCAATATTTATTAACAATTTATTATGCAAAAGCGTGGGGAGAATAAGCTAATAATTACTACACATAAGATCGTGACGATTACGAGACTTATAAATAACTCTATCATTTCTCGTCCTCATTTAAGAGACTTAGCCTAAAAAGTTAAGGAATCGAAGCTAAGTGCTCAACACGCACGGTCGAGTCAAAAATTACTCTCATTCTCACCATCGGAAAACCTACATTCATGTCTTAAACACTTATGAAAAACAAGAAAAATTTTAAAATTTGGCCATTTTTAGCCTTATTTGCAACAAAACGATAGCAAAAAGATGAATATTGGATTGCGTGTTGACGTAAGCACGGTGAAGTATCTACTCACCCCCCCATACTAAAACTAAACATTGTCCTCAATGTTTCGAGTCTAGGGGTGTAAACACCCCCATACTAGAGACGAAGTCGAATGCTTAATCTCGAGCATGGAAAGGGTAAAACGAATAACCTAAAAGCCGTTTATGAATTATGCTAATAAGATAAACGTTAGAACATAAAAGGATATCATCGGATATCGGAATCTCCAAAGGCAACGATCGAAGCTCGAGTGATCCGTGAAACGAACACGAGAGGCTTCAATGATGACGATGAACCTAATGAATCACAATCACAAACAACCACGAAACAAAGGTAGGAAGAGCACAAGTCCCCTCGTTACATTAACTAAGAAAACGATAATATGTACAAGTATAAGCATGAGAATCCCCCACGAGGCACCTTGTTTTTGATAACCGAGTCAAAAGCTCGACTCGAATCCCCATAAATGTGATCATTTAGGGATAATCATGGTATGGTCATTTTTGGTGGGACTTACATGTAATCAAGGCCCAAAAAGCAACCGTGAATAAAGGCAAAGCCTTTATACCGGGATCGAAGATCGTATCCTCACATTTGGTGGAAAATGATAAAGGCAAAGCTGGAGGATACGTTTTGTAAGGGAGAAAACTCCTTACAACGTACTCGAAGTACGTGTAGTCATGAGAACCGAGAGGGTGGGTGGGATTACTTTGAGACGAAGGCAAATTTGAAAGAGAATCAATAAAAATGGGGGTCTCAAAGTCTCCTCCCGGTTCTAAGGCAAAGGCCTCATTAAAATCCTCATTCTCATCGAGAGGCGGTCCATCGGTGAACCCCTCGAGAATGGAGGCATCACAAGTCAAAAGGGAAGGCTCATCCAAATGAGACTTAGGGAGGGTGACTAGCAAATCCGGCTCATCGAGTTTAGGATCCAAAGAATCCTCACTCTCGATGTCCTCGAACATCTCATCAAAGAGAGGATTTACGTCACCAAAAACGAACTCGTCATCAAATTCAAAAAGGGTATTCGAGTAGATTTTAAATTTGTCGACACGAACTTCCTCATCGAGTAGTGACTCGTCATCACTAGTGGAAAAATCATCATCAAAAAGCGGGTTCGAAAAAGTCAATGATTCTCTACCCGAAGTGTCATTGGGAGAGACATCATCACATGAAATCGTATCACACTCACTATCGTAATTTGCCTCGCTAGAATCTTCGTGGGAAAATTCATCGAGAGCAAAATCACTTAACTCCTCATCGAAGACAACCGTAGGCTCACTTTGGATTGGAATAGGGATCTCAACACTAGGATTAGTGCTAAGATTCTTCTCCCCCATACTTAGAGAGGCATCGGGTTTCGTTGGGAGCGTGAGAGTTATGGTTTCACAAGACGAGTTGAGATTAAAAATGTCGCAATCGTCGTCGTCATCATAAATAGGAGGCGTGAGATCACATATAGCTAGATGCTCCTCTCTTTCTAGTTCTTGTTTTTAGTATATATCTACTTTTAGGAAAAAGCAAATATAAACGCGGCAAGTATTAATCGACACGATTTAGGAAAACCGTGAAGACGAATAAATTCCAAGTTCGTTCTCGAAGGAGGTGTGTGTATTAATGTGCCAAAATATAAAATAACAATGTTTGGATTAGTGACGTTTTTGGTTTAAGAGAGAAAAATTAAAGACGAGCTACGACTACAATTACACTACGACGATGACGTAAAACGCGAACGTAAATACGTAAAACGTGACAAAATTAAAAATAAAACCTAAAAATTAATTAAAAGATTAAACTAAGTCTTAAATAATATAAATAAGAATAAAAATCCAACAAATATATTTTAAAACCCTTTATTAATTAAATATTCAATTTTTAATGCTAATTAAAGCCCAAAAATTAAATATAATTAACAAAATGCCCAAAACATTAATTTATTGAACTAATAACTAACTTATATTATTTAAAGATTGAAAACTATTTTTATTAAATTTTAAAAACTATTTTTCTATTTTTAATCACTAAAAACTATTTTTAAATTAAAATAATCATAAAAAAATAAAAAAATAATGCCAAAATTAATTTGACAATTTTAAAAATCCTAAATTACACTAATGAACAGTAGAAAATTGAAAAAGTTTGAAAAATGTAAAAATTTTCACTAAAAGACAAAACAGTTTAGTAATTAAACCCTAATTAACTTAATTTAATTATAAAAAATAATTAAAAAAGTGAACAGTGATAAATTTTTAAACTAAAAATCTTAAACTAATTTTCTAAATCTAAGAAAAATTTTAAATCTGAAAAATATAACTTTTATGCACTAAAAGACAAAATCAGAAATAAATAAAAGTAATTAAATATGCAATAAAACCTAAAAAATACTTAATGAACAGTAACAAAAAATTAAATTATACTGAAAAATCAGAAATTAAAAAAGAAAAATAATGGAAAAAAATCAAAGTCTAAAACCTATTTAAGGGCACAAAAGACAAAAAATTAAGATTGTAATAGTGACCCCTTGACTGTTTTTGTCTTATAGCCATGCAGGGGGAAACTCTAACACTAGCAGTGGGAACCTTGTTCCCACTGACTGAACAAAAAAAATGGTCTGGTGGGTTTGGAGCTTAGGAAAGCTCTTGTTTCTTGGAATCTTTTGGAAACAAAGGCACCCCCACACTCATGGAAGTGTGGGGAGTCAATATGAACAGAAAAAAAAAGCACAAGCACAAAGCAAATATCTCACTCAAAAAGGCAAAGATCAGTTGCTGATATACAGAAAAATGCAAATGGGGGCTGTGGACTACTTTTGCTGATCTATATGGTTCTAGGACGAATTTTAACAGACTACAACTTGCACACTACTCAACCAAGTCACACAAAACTGATTAAAAGCCCTAGGTGCTCCTATTATCTAACAGATTACAAGTTGGGTGAGCAAAATTAAGCTAAAAACAAGCAGATTTGATGAACTTTACTGATTTTTACCTATGTTACCAATTGTGAGCATGCAATTTGTTTTAAACCTTTTCTAAACCAAACCTTTAGTACTTAGAGCTACACAGACTTACAACCTAAGTGTTTATAGACTAATTTAAACCACAAACTCTCACAAATTTCTAGCTTAACTGCAAATCCAAACACCACCTAAAATAGTGAAATCTAATTTTAACACAGCAAGTGTATTCTAATCCTATCTAAATTGATCTATCACTACACTAACATGCATAATAAACACAAATAATCAAAGATAAACAATCAATACCCGCAAAAGAGCAGATTCACACCAAATCACTCACAATCACATGAAAACTTAAAAAAAACAAGGCAAGTGGGGTTCAAGCCTCAAACCTGGCTGATGCCTTCCACTGGTCCAATCTTTTTGAGCTTTATGAGCTTATGAGAAGCTGGATGTAAGAGGTTGATGTAGAGAAACAGTGTGGGGACCACAGCAGTCCCAAACACACTCAAAATATCCTCAAAATGGAAATTAAATGAGAAGGATGGAGAGTCTTGTTTCTTGTACCTGCACAAACAAAACCAACAAGGAACAAATTCTTGTTTCAAAAAGACCATAAGCTAGAAGCTTATGGCTTTTTAAACAGTAAGTGATGAGAAATAAAAAAAATGATAAACTGATTTTCTTTTGAAATTTTTGGAACACCAAATATTTAAACCTTAGATAAAAACTGAACAAATCCTTGGATTTTCCTTTGTGATTCCACTTTCACTTCCTCACAAAGGTAAATCCAGATTATAAACAACTTCTTAAAAAACTTGAAAAATGAATTTCTGAAAACGTTTTTATAAACTAAAAAAAACTTGGAGATATTTTAACTAACTTGCAATTGATACTAGAAAACAGATAAAAGGAACTCAGGAATTATGCTAAAAATTGTAGCTTTCATTGTCATTAATAACCAAAAATTTTTACATAAAAACTGGAACAAGGGCACTACACAGATTATAGGCTCCTTATATAGGACTATGAGATGATTCTAGAATGAAGAAAAACTATGCTAAACCCTACATACGAATTTCCCATACAGCCCTTGTTGAAAAATTCAAACTATTGGTCAAAAAAGAGCCCCATGTGATTTCTGCCAAGGCATGTGAGGTACCAGCTGCAGAGGATCAATCCTAGACGTTGCTTGGACCCTTTGGGAGCAAGAAATCCATATGGTTCGTTGATGAACTGTACCCCATTTGTTTTCTAGCAAAAACGCAGCAGGGGACCGTGTGGGGGGTCCATTGGGTGAGTGTGAATGCAAGTTAGGGGTGGGGTTGTGTTTAAGTTCGGCTGAATTAAGGATCTGCAAAAGATGGTGTTCTAATTCGTGGGATTAGTGGGGATTTGAGTTTAGGGTTCATGGTTCTTAAGTAGGTGTAAGAGTGTGTGTTTAATTTGGTTTAAGATGAATAGTAGTTGTTTAGAGGGGAAATAAGGGATAATTAATATTAATTCAAATGAAATTAATAATAATTTCAGCTGGTGAGTGGGGTGATGTCAGCAGAAAGGAGCTGGGTTTGATATGGGTCGGGTTTGGTGATGGGTATTGGGTTTGTTTGGGCTTAGGTTGGGTTTGGATTGGGTATGGGTTTGTTTTAGCCAGGTTACCCCCTGAACTTCCAAAATAACTTCATAACAAGTTTACGGCATATTTTGGCTCATTCCCTTTATAACAAGTTTGACCAATTTGCAAAATGCACCCTCGTAACTTTATCAACATGAAATAAGGACTACACTTGTAACTTTCTTGATCTTCAAGGGCTAACAATGGCAATTCTTGAGACTTAAGGACCAAACTTGTAATATTTGAGATTTACAAGGGCCAAAAGTGACAAGTCTTCAAAAGTTGAGGGACCAATCTTGACAAATCTTGAAACTTCAAGGACTTCTTTGGAAAATCAACATTCGGGTCCGGTTCTTTGTGCGACTTCGTTTCCCGTGTTCGTTTTTGCTTGAATCTTGTGATCTTTTGGTGAATTCGCGATATCCATACCTAAAATACACAATGAACAAACACAAGCATATATTTGGGTATTTTGATGATATTTTAAGCGTTTTAGGCCCAATTTGGACGATGAGACTATGTATAATTACAGTCTCATCAATATTTAAGATTTCCAAGATCTTTCATCTCAAACTCTTTGAACAACCCTTCTTTTAGCCTTTTTATTTCTTCTTTATCATTTCCAGTGATAACCATATCATCAACATATATGATTAAGCACGTTACACAATTATCTCTCGTTTTAAGAAATAGAGTATGATTCGCATTGTTTTGTCTGAACCCATGCCTCTTCATTGCTAGGGTGAATCTGCCAAACCAAGCTCTAGGAGACTGCTTAAGTCCATACAAAGACTTCTTCAATCGGCATACTTCTCCTGGTTTAAACTGACCGGAGAAACCAGGTGGAGCTTCCATGTACACTTCTTCCTTTAGTTCTCCGTGTAAGAAAGCATTTTTTACATCAAACTGATGGAGAGGCCACCCTTGATTAGATGCTACTGACAGTAGGACCCTGATTGTATCCATTTTTGCCACTGGGGAGAAGGTTTCTGAGTAATCAATTCCATAGGTCCGAGTGTATCCTTTTGCAACCAGTCGAGCTTTAAATCGCTCAATTGTTCCATCTGGGTTATATTTTATTGTGAAGATCCACCGACATCCTACTGGTTTTTTTCCTTGTGGCAGAGCACATTTATCCCATGTTTCATTTTACATTAACGCTTTCATTTCATCATCCATAGCGTTCTTCCATCTTTCCGATTTTACCGCATGTTCCACGCTGGAGGGTATTTTTTCTGAATATAGACTTGCAGTAAAGGCCTTTGCATTGTCAGACAGATTCCCTTCAGCTATGTTGGCCAAAGGATACCTTCCTCTGGTGGTTTTTCTGGAGAGTATCGCTTTGCTGGAACTCCCCTGTTTGATCTTGGTGGGAGGACATACCTTTCTGACACTTCCTCAATCGTAGGTTCTTCTTGCATTTCCTCAGTAATAGGTTCTTCTTGCTCCTGCACATTCTCGGCAATGGAATCTTGGATGCTATTGTCAGTACTATTTTCAGTTGGTTGAGAGTTACTTACCTCGGATATCATGTCCGGAACAGGATCTTCAGAAGTGGCACTGATCTTTGGGGCTTCAGATGTGGTACTATAAGTAGGAAGATCTTCTCCAACGATGGTACTATAACTCAACCAACTCAGTGTGTCACTCACTGTCTCCCCCTGACCACTGAGGGGAGGGGAGTAATAGTACTTGGTTTCAAGGAAGTCACAATTCATGGTGGTGTACATATGTTTTGTTTTTGGGTTATAACATATGTATCCTTTTTGGTTGACCCCATATCCCACAAAGACACATTTCTCAGCACACGGGTCAAGTTTATTTCGATAGGTTTTGGGAATGTGGACAAAAACAGTACAACCAAAAATTTTAGGTTGGAGTGTTAGGGGTTGCGGAATAGTGGTGTATTCAGAGAGGATTTCTAGTGGGGTTTTCATTTTCAGAATTTTGGTTGGAAGTCTGTTAATTAGATATGTTGCTGTGGCAAGTGCTTCTGGCCAAAAAGATTTTGGTGTTTGTGATTCAATTAAGAGGGCTCTTGTCATTTCCAAAAGGAGATGGTTTTTACGTTCGGCGACACCATTTTGTTCTGGGGTATGGGGGCAAGTGGTTTGATGAACTATCCCTTTGGATTGAAAGAATAGTTTCAATTGAGAGTTCACCTATTCTCCACCATTATCAGATCGGACAATTTTAATTGACTTTTGAAACTGATTTTGAATCATGGTATAAAATACAGAGAACTTGTCACACACTTCATTTTTACTTTTCAAAAAATAAATCCAGGTCATTCGGGTGCAATCATCAATAAATGTTATATAATATCGAAAATTGTGACCCCCAATCACAGGTGCAGGACCCCAAACATCAGAATGAACAAGGGAAAAAGGCACTTTGACCCTAGTGTTACTAGGTTTAAAACTTTGCCTATGACTTTTAGCTAAAATGCATGTTTCACAAGTACTTGGCTTATTCAAAGGAAACAATTGAGGAAATAAAGTATGTAAATAACTAACTGAAGGATGTCCCAGTCTTCTGTGCCATAACCATGCTTCTCTTTCCGTAGTTCCATGAGCTAACATCACAGTACCACTTTGCACCACTTCGTCAACATAGTATAACCCATTTTGTTCAGTGCTACGCCCAATGATCCGCCCCGTCCTGATATCCTGTAAGAGACAAAAAGTTGGGTGCATTAGAACAGAGCAGTTGAGTTCTTTTGTCACATGGCTAATTGACAAGAGTTTATGAGATAAGGAGGGGACATAAAGGCAGTTAGGAAGTTTAATGTCAGGAGAAATTTTAATTGTTCCCCCAGTTTTTACATCCATTTTTTCTTTATTTGCAACTTGGATGTGGGTTTTTACGGGCTTGGATATTTCAGGGAAATCGGATAATTCATATGTCATTGTATCTGTCGCTCCACAGTCAAATATCCAAGGACCTTTGGAATTTTTAAACCGGGGTTGGGCCATATAGGCCAATCCACTTGGATGTAGTGGACTTTTATTTAAGCTAGCAAACTGATTTGAGCTATTACAACATAAGAAATTTGGGGATTTGGATTTAAATCCTCTCTCCCCTATACCTGTGACCGAGAACTGTTCCTCTCCTGTTCTTTCTTCGGCTGCCGTCACAAGCCCTCCAAATCCGTCGTTGCTATTTTTTCTAGTGGTATTGGCGGTAGGGGAAGGTTCGGATTTCTTTGCACCTTTTTTGCTAGCGGTTTTGTGACCATCGGTCCACCAATCTGGGTATCCGATGATTTCGAAGCACTGGTCCTTGGTGTGTCGATTCATACCGCATTCTTCACACTTTAGATTGGATTTGTCATCCTTGGTACCCTGTTTTTTCTTACCGTCGAATCTGCGAAAACCCTTGGTTGCCAAACCGATGCCATCTGTTTCTCCGGCGATTAAACCGATAGCTATGCCTTGGTGTTCATTGTTCGTTGTTCCCAAGATGTTTTGGTGAGCGGCTTCTTTGCGGATGGTGGCGTACGCGGTTTCGACGGTAGGAAGCGGGTCGACCCGAAGGACTTCCCGTTTGATGGACTCGAATTTTCGATCCAATCCATTTAGGAATTGGAACAGCTTTTGCTCCGATCTTATTTTTGCATAGGTTGTGATATCTTCTTGACACTTCATGGGGTTTGGATCGATCCGGTCAATCTCTCCCCATACACCTTGTAGCGCGATCCAAAAATCTTCGAGAGATTTATCACCTTGTTTGAGTTCGTTGGCTTTGACATGAACATTGAATGTCTGGAGTTTATCCTTCCCACTGCTGTATGTAATCGCCAAAGCGTCCCACAATGCTTTGGCTGTGGGATACTCGGTAAGGTTTCCAGCTATCGTGGGTTCAATGTTTTGGATGAGCCAAGAAAACACAACAAGATCTTCTTGTTCCCAAATGTCATATTTTTCTGATGTTGTTTTTTCTGGTGGTGTGGTGGTTAAGTGGTTCAACATGTTTTTTGATTTTCCGCCTATAGCGACTCGAATCATCCGAGTCCATAAGGCATAGTTTTGACTGTTTAACTTTAGATTGATTTGGAGATTGTCGGAAAGTTTGGGATTCTGTGATTGTTGAATTGTGCTTTGTTGCAAGAGATTTGCTATTTGAATTGCGAGGTCGGTTCCTGAGCCGCCGGCATCTTCTGCCATGGTGGCTTAGGTTTTGATTTATGATTTACAGAAGAGTTTAAATTGTTAATGATGAGACCAGAACCATATGCTCTGATACCATATTAACAAATATGAATGAGAACCGAGAGAAGTGTGAATTGTTTTTTATTGATACATTTATCTTGATGACTACAGACCATCTATTTATACAAGAATAAGCAAGCTAAATATAGGAATGTAGCTGTCTCCTTTAAATGCTGTGAATCATCCCTTTGTTTGGTGAGTAAGCCATAATCTTCTTATTTAAGAGGAGAATCATTTATTTAGGGAAAAGATGACAATGATCTGATCCTATTCTTGTTAACAGTTTATTGGTCAGCTCACAATCTTAGAGGAAATGCAGTCATTATATTTGGTGATTAATTTTTCGGGATTAATATATATACAATCAAGTATGCTAAATTTTGTAAATTTAACAAAAATATACAAGCCAGATTAACCCATTATCACCTGAACGGGTTGTAACTATTATTGATTTCCTGCTATTTTTCTTAGACGATGAATTAAAAAGATGCTATGGAAATGAAGGTTGCTTTAGAGTGTACACTGGAGGTGAAATTTGATGTTAACACGCTTAAGAAGACCGTCACAGTATAGAAAAGCATGGTATCTATATCAAAGGAAACACAAACATTGAACTACATGACTTTTAAATCTACTATGGTTGAATCCTCAGTTATAATGGAGCGGATCATCTATCGTCTCTTTGAGCATTCTTTCTACAACGACCAACTAAACCTGGAGAAGAAGAGAATGAACTAAAAGGCATGCTGTTCTACGACTTCTACAACTCAGTATTACATAAGGGTTGATGGAAAGATTTTTATAAATACATCCATTTTATAAATACATCCATTATCCGTGTGAATGTCCGCTGGTCTATGTGATATGTTCTTTAATTCACTTCGTCATAACATGTATTCAGATGTGTCCGAACAAGTAGTAACTCCTAACGCCGTGACGAAGCGCCTCTAAAAACGCCCGCTCTTCTCCGCAGCGAAGCGCGGGCACAAATCCTAGTACAAGTTAATCGCGAGATTTGGTAAGCGAACATACCTTGAAAACGATTATACATATT
Organism: Glebionis coronaria; assembly: GCA_025667525.1. Classification (NCBI taxonomy): domain Eukaryota; kingdom Viridiplantae; phylum Streptophyta; class Magnoliopsida; order Asterales; family Asteraceae; genus Glebionis; species Glebionis coronaria. The sequence goes on along the minus strand of CM046878.1, from coordinate 127,172,043 downwards.
AGAAATAAAACAGTGGCCTAAAAGATTTTGCATGTTTAATTAGTTTTAGGAATTAGTGTTTTGTGCAATGTTTTAAAACTCGATTTTTGAATTGAGTTGGTTGAACCATCGAGTCATGATTTAACCGGCGATTCAATCGGGTTTTTTTTTTATCAAAATTGGCGTCTGATCATTCGATTAAGTCACGATTCAATCGATTCAACCGGTCGAATCTACCCGGGTTTTGAAACATTAATTTTGTGTTTAAAGTAAGGGTTTGAGTTGTATACATGTTCATATAATAACTATCCCGAAGATAACTCGAAATTTAGAGCAACTTAAGTTTGTAAAAGACTTTAAACATTTAATCAAGTCATTTGAATTAATTTTCTCAATGCAACAAAAGCTTGATGAATAGTTGAATAGCTTGATGTTTTACCAAACATTTGATACATAATTTACCTAATGGTTTTTTAACTTTTTTTAATGAAGAGTTAAAAACTTTTTAGAAAGTTTCTTTGCGCATTGGAGATGATTTGTGTAAATGATTTTTTAAAAAATAAAATTTATGAAAACATTAATAATAATTTTAAGAAAACGTTATTACAGGTTGAAATGTTGTATATGTTCTTATATGAAGTAAGCTCGACTACTACTTGGAGCTTACTTAATTTTGTTTCAAACTTAAAATTTGAAAAAAATAAGCTCAAGCTGGAATAACTCGGCAAAACCTCGACTCGCTTATACTCAGAACAAAACCACTGTACCTTCTTATTTTAAGACCCTTGCTTGAATTATACGAGTATTAAAACATATAGAGAGTACGTAGTTGTTAAATTGTTTTTGGATGCACTCTTTTTCTCACTTTCGGTGACTTTGGATTCTAACAGAAAAGGCATAATTGCAAACATTCAAGTCAGGAAATATAACCATGTACGATTAATTTATACCCATAACGCAAATTAGTCAAAATTGATGTGCTTAATCATCAGTTTAGCCTTTGTAAGCTTCGTTCTTTCCAAATCTTCGGCCCTATAAATACCCTGAGCTATACTCAAGATATGTCATCCTCACACAATCCAATACATTACCTTAAATACTTTATACCAAGCTTGTTAATCATGAGTACAGAATGTCTCGAGATCGAGGTTGCTTCTCCATTTCCCGCTGAGAAGGTTTTCAAGGTTTTCAGTGACTTCCATAACATTGCACCAAAAGTCTATCCTGAAGTTTACAAGTCCGTAGACACGATAGAAGGCGATGGAGGTGTTGGTACAGTAAGGCTTCTCACATTTGGCGATGGTAAGAAATTGAACTTACTTTTTTGCATATTCGCATGCGCTTATGTTGGCCAATTTGCATTCAGTGCGTAATATTTCTAAGCTTTGATTTTGATTACATGTGTAATGCGTAGGTGTGCCATTTACGAGCGGAAAGTATAAGGTAGATACCGTCGATGCAAGCAGCTTCAATTATAGCATCACGTTTTTTGAAGGCGACAACTTGATGGGGATATTAGATTCTGTCAACCAGCATGTTAAGGTTACACCTTCTGATAATGGAGGAAGCTTGTTCAAGCTGAAAATCGTCTATAACTGCAAAGGTGACGAGAAACCATCTGCAGATGCTCTCAAGTTTGAAAAGGAAGTATACGAGAAAACCTTCAAGGCTATCGATGCTTATGTCATTTCCCACCCCGAAATCATGAGTACCGAATGTCTCGAGATCGAGGTTGCTTCTCCATTTCCCGCTGAGAAGGTTTTTAAGGTTTTCAGTGACTTCCATAATATTGCACCAAAAGTCTATCCTGAAGTTTACAAGTGCATCGACACAGTAGAAGGCGATGGAGGTGTTGGTACAATAAGGCTTCTCACATTTGGCGATGGTAAGAAATCGCAATGCTTGCCTTATAGCTTAACCTTACTTTTATACTTGACCTGCATGGAAACGAATTGGCTAAGCTATGGTATGAGCATATGTTAATTTGTCAATTTGCATGTTTCTAGGCTAATTTGATTATATGTGTAATGTGTAGGTGTACCATTCACGAGCGGAAAGTATAAGGTAGATACCGTCGATGCAAGCAGCTTCGATTATAGCATCACGTTTTTTGAAGGCGACAACTTGATGGGCATATTAGATTCTGTCAACCAGCATGTTAAGGTTACACCTTCTGATAATGGAGGAAGCTTGTTCAAGCTGAAAATCGTCTATAACTGCAAAGGTGACGAGAAACCATCTGCAGATGCTCTCAAGTTTGAAAAGGAAGTATACGAGAAAACCTTCAAGGCTATCGATGCTTATGTCTTTGCCCACCCCGAAATCATGAGTACCGAATGTCTCGAGATCGAGGTTGCTTCTCCATTTCCCGCTGAGAAGGTTTTTAAGGTTTTCAGTGACTTCCATAATATTGCACCAAAAGTCTATCCTGAAGTTTACAAGTGCATCGACACAGTAGAGGGCGATGGAGGTGTTGGTACAATAAGGCTTCTCACATTTGGCGATGGTAAGAAATCGCAATGCTTGCCTTATAGCTTAACCTTACTTTTATACTTTCATGCATGGAAACGAATTGTCTATGGCGTGCACATATGTTAATTTGTCAAATTGCATTCGGTGTATAATGTTTATAGGCTTTGATTATTTGTGTAATGCGCAGGTGTGCCATTCACGAGCGGAAAGTATAAGGTAGATACCGTCGATGCAAGCAGCTTCGATTATAGCATCACGTTTTTCGAAGGCGACAACTTGATGGGCATATTAGATTCTGTCAACCAGCATGTTAAGGTTACACCTTCTGATAATGGAGGAAGCTTCTTCAAGCTGAAAATCGTCTATAACTGCAAAGGTGATGAGAAACCATCTGCAGATGCTCTCAAGTTTGAAAAAGAAGTATACGAGAAAACCTTCAAGGCTATCGATGCTTATGTCGTTGCCCACCCCGAAGCGTATTAGTCGTGGTTCAAAAACACTCCTATCAACGTGTTCCTTTGGTCCTTGTATTCTGTTTTATTGAAAGTTGTTGTAAAATAATGGACCATGATTCGGTTATAGTAACACTATAATCGTACGTTGTGCCAAGTTTCTACTCTATGTGAGAATCTTTTATATGATAAACGAATTGCATTTATAAGGCTTTTTGTATAAAGTGTAAGTATTATTAAGTGTAAACATTAACATCATGAATATAAATGATGAACACATGAAAACATTATACCACAAGATCTTAGAATAAGATAATAACCACATAAGTAATATGAAAAGATAACATACCAGAAGCCATAGATGGTGTTGACATGATGTGAAGAACACCTTAGAGCATAAACTAGTTTCTCCCCCTTAACCCACTTTATTGTAGAGAACTTGATGGAGAGCCATAATAATTCTACGGTGTATTTTTTATGTGTGTTTAGGCAGGGAGATGACTAGTTTATATAGGAACTATTAGGTTAGCATTTCCATCATTGCAAACAATTATAACAGGAAAGATATCAAATACCATTAAGTGCAAATCATCTATTTTTAATTTGATATTATCATGTCACACATAATATGGGATAATATATCATGTTATAATAATATATTATCTTACATTCTCCCACTTGACATGATACTTCTTAATGGTATTACATAAGGCTAGCAATTTAATCTTGAAACCGTTATACATCATAAGTATCTTGACACAACCAACTACATAGTGAGGATTATGGCGGTCATCATGTTAGATTCATAATTATATATAAACAATCATACAGTCCACATAATTGTTATGATATTACATAAACATTTCTTATTAAAACACAAATGCATGCATAATAATATAAATAATAAGAAATAAAACTAGAAACATTTTATTGAGCTCAAGAGTGTTCAGAACGTCATAATTAGTTATCAATACAACCAAGACCCAACCTAGGAACATGTTGCATAAATGCCTTTAGTGGTAAACCCTTGGTAAGAGTATCTGCAATCATTAGATCCGTACTAATATGTTCTAGATACACTCTTTGTTTCTGAATTTCCTCTTTGACGATGAAGAACTTAATATCCATATGTTTTGCACCTTTGGAGTACTTATCATTCTTAGAGAAGAAAATTGTTGCGGTATTATCACAATACATTTTCAGCGGCTTGCTTATAGTGTCGACAACCCCAAGCCCTGAAATAAAATTCCGCAGCCATTATGCATGAATGGTAGCCTCATAACAAGCTACAAATTCTGCTTCCATAGTAGACGCAGCAATGATAGATTGTTTGGCACTTTTCCAAGAAATAGCTCCTTCAGCCAGTTGGAACACATAGCCAAACGTTGACTTTCCACTATCTTTGCATCCAGCATAATCAGAATCAGCATATCCAACCACTTCCAAGTGATTAGACCTCTTATAAGTAAGCATATAATCCTTTGTTCCTTGAAGATATCTCAATACTTTCTTTGCAGCTTTCCAGTGATGAATACCAGGATTACTTTGATATCTACACAACATCCCGATCGCAAAACTGATGTCGGGTCTAGTGCAAGTTTGTAGATACATTAAACTGCCCACAACTGAAGCATATGGAATATTTTCCATTTCCTTTCGTTCCACATCATTCTTTGGACATTGTTTAAGACTAAACGTGTCTCCTTTTTGAATAGGGACTATACCATCCGAGCATCTGCTCATATTGAATCTCTCAAGAATTTTATCGATATAGGCCTTTTGAGACAATCCTAATATACCTTGAGATCTATCACGGAATATAGAAATTCCAATCACATAGGATGCCTCACCCATATCTTTCATTTCAAAATTCTTAGAAAGATATTCTTTAGTCTTATGCAATAAACCAAAGTCATTAGTCACAAGCAAGATATCATCAACATATAGAACCAAAAATATAAACTTGCTCCCACTGATCTTGCGGTATATGCATCGATCAACGATGATTTCTTCAAAACCGAAAGATGTAATGGTATCATTGAACTTAATATACCATTGTCTAGAAGCTTGTTTAAGTCCATATATTGATTTCTTTAATTTACACACATATTTTCTTTACCATCAACGGAAAACCCTTCAGGTTGTTCCATATAAACTTCTTCCTCAAGATTTCCATTCAGAAAGGCGGTTTTCACATCCATTTGATGTAGCTCTAAGTCAAAATGAGCCACTAATGCCAATATTACTCTCAACGAATCCTTCTTTGAGACGGGTGAAAAAGTCTCATGGTAATCAACGCCGCTTTTCTGAGTACAACCTTTGGCTACAAGTCTAGCTTTATATCTTTCAACATTGCCTTTAGAGTCACGTTTGGTATTATAGACCCATTTACACCTAACTCTTTTAGAACCTTCTGGTAAGTTTACAAGATACCAGACTTTATTTTGAGCCATTGATTTTAACTCTTCTTTCATAGCGTCAATCCATAATTTTGACTTATCACTTTTTATGGCCTGTGAAAACGATACAGGATCATTATCAATACCAATATCAAAATCTGTCTCTTGCAAGTAAACAATATAATCATCAGAAATAACCGATTTTCTAACCCTTGTAGGTTTGTTTAATGCTATTCCAACTGGTTCACTTGTCTGAGTTGGTAAGTTATTTTCTTCATGAGGTGTTTCTTCATTATTTAAATGTTGTTCTTGATTTTGAGATACAGGAACCACATCTGGTGCAAGTGTGGATTTTTGAGCATGTATGGGAGATGGATCATCATCATCCCTTATTTCATTAATATCCACAACTTGATTTTCAACACTCCCACTAACTTCACCATTTTCCAGAAATTTGGCATTACCTGTTTCAACAGTTCTAGAGCTATGGTTGGGACAATAAAACCTATACCCTTTGGACTTCTCTGGGTAACCAATGAAGTAACCGCTAACAGTTCGAGAATCCAATTTCTTTTCTTGTGGATTGTAAACCCGTGCTTCTGCTAGACAACCCCAAACATGCAGGTGTCTCAGACTAGGTTTCCTTTCAGTCCATAACTCAAAAGGAGTTTTTGGAACTGACTTACTAGGAACCCTATTTAACAGATACACTGCGGTTTTAAGTGCATATATCCACAAACTTTTGGGTAAAGAGGTTTTACTTATCATGCTCCTAACCATCTCTATTAATGTTCTATTTCGCCTTTCTGCCACACCATTTTGTTGTGGTGTGCCTGGCATAGTATATTGAGCACATATGCCACGACTTTCGAGGAACTTTGCAAAGGGACCAGGACACTGTCCAGATTCATCATACTTTCCGTAATATTCACCACCTCTATCAGATCTTACAATTTTCACTTTTCTATCTAGTTGCCTTTCAACCTCAGTTACAAATACCTCGAGGGCATTTATAGATTGAGATTTTTCATGCAACAAATAGACATATCCGTAACGTGAAAAGTCATCTATGAAGGTGATAAAATATTTTTCTCTAGTGAAGGATGGAGTATCAAATGGTCCACAAATATCGGTGTGTATAATTTCAAGGAGATCGCTGCTTCTTGTGGCACCTTTCTTGCTATGTTTGGTTTGCTTACCCTTAATGCATTCCACACATAAGCCAAAATCAGTGAAGTCTAGATTTGGTAGAATCTCGTTCTTCACCAATCTTTGTAATCTTTCTTTGGATATATGACCCAAACGTTTATGCCACAAGAATGCAGAATTTTCATTCACCATGCTACGTTTCATTCCAACATTATGTTCAACAGTACATAGAGATTCAAAAAAAACATCATCAAGCTTTAATTTATATAAATTATCAATAAGAATACCATAACCAATAAAGGATTTATTCTTATATAAATTAAAACGACCATTTCCACCACCAAAAGTATAACCACTAACATCAAGTCTCGGAATAGAAATTAAATTTCTAGAAATTGAAGGTACATAGAGAGTATTCATTAGATCCAAGTGAAATCCAGTATCTAACTTTAGTCGATAAGTCCCTACGCCTTCAATCGGGGCCTTCATTCGGTTCCCCATAAAGAGAAAGTTATTAGTTGGGCTTGTGGTTTGGATTGTAAGGAATCCCTGCATAATATTAGAAACGTGAGTAGTAGCACCAGAATCAAACCACCAAGTATTGGAAGGAACTTCAGACAAGTTTGATTCAAAGCATACAGAAACATAATGTATACCTTTCTTTTCGAACCAAGCCTTACGCTTAAGACAATCCTTTTGGAAATGTCCAGCTTTCTTACAAAATTTGCATTTGTCGTCCTTTTGTTCCTTCTTTTCAGCATTAGCAAACTTTGAGGTTGTACCATGTTGTTTCTTCTTAAAGTTCTTGGGTTTTGGTTTGAGCTTCTTGTCAACTCCTTGATTCACCAAGTTAACAGAATGAATTCTTTGTTTCTTTAGTCTTGACTCCTCTTGAATAAGCTTACTAGACAGTTCATCAATATTCTACTTATCCTTTAATGTGTTATAATTGATGTGAAACGGTCCATATTCAGAAGGAAGTGAATTCATAATGAATTGCACCAAGAAAGAGTCATCCACATTCATACCCAGTGCCTTAAGTCTTGCCGCGTTATTAGTCATGTCAAGGACATGTTGTTGCATACTCTTTGTACCATCAAATTTCATGGTAGTGAGTTCAGCCATAAGTGTCCCTGCTAGTGCTTTGTCAGCAGAACGGAACTTCTTTTCCACTAACGTAAGAAAATCTTTAGCATTCTGATTTTCAATGTTAGTAAGAGAAGACTTAATGTTGTTGGCAATTGACATCCGCATAAAGTTCAAGCAAAGTCTGTTAGACCTTGTCCATGCCTTATGGTATGATTTTTGAGCCTCTGTACTTTTATCAGTAAGGTCAGCAGGCTTATCCTCCATTAGCGCCAAGTCAAGATCCAAAGCACCTAAATGGAAAGTGACTTGTTCGCTCCATTCAGAGAAATTCACACCGGTAAACAAGGTAACAGAAGAAGCTTGAGAGTGAAGGTTAATTGCTGCAAAAAAATGTATATGCTTACTAATTAAAAAAAATTTTGAGATGAATAACTGAAATCTATATTATTGGTTTCCTTTGGGTAAACACAACAATATATCATCTTTATTAGAATGCTATAAAACTTGACAAGAAAATAAAATATACTTTGTCAAATGTATAAAGCATCTTTGGATAACTACATAGACATGACAAAAATGTATCAATTTTCAACTTTTAATTTTATTAGTTATAGAAGAACAATTTTTCCTTTGGGCAAAATTCATAATCTCTATCAACTAATAAAATATACAATAGCTATCTTTATACAAAATTAATTCGTATGACTAAAATTTGAAATCAACTTGGTCACTTTGGTGACTAACAACTTAATCTCATCTTAATGTCATATACTACGAACCTTTCGATTAAGATTTTAAACATGCGACCCTTACAAAACAATATTTAAAAAAAATCATTAATAAATGGCTAACTTTTTTAAAAAAATAATAAAAAATAAGAAACCATTAATCGAAATTTAAACATCCTGATGATAAAACCGTGTACATTACGTATAGATTCTAACATCAAATTTGGTATAGGAGTTAAACATTGACTTTCATACTTGGAAATATACGTACGTGATATTTGCTCTCTTTACAAGATTTACCAATTTGAAAACTTCAAATAACTTTGACTTTTCCATGTCTATCGCATGTCAACACGATTTTTTAAAATCTTTTCTTCAAGATCTCATAATTTTAGTTATTAAGTTCATGGAAACCAATCAGAGGTGCGACATTGCTAGAACAATAATTTTTTTTTTAATGAATAATAAACATAAAAAAAAACATGAGTTTTAACAAATCAACTAGTCAGTATAAACTGATGAGTAAAAAAAAAATATACATGGGAATATGTTTATATACATCTTAAATCGAGCGGAAGCCACACGTAATGTAAATACATAAATGTAAAAAACTAGTTTTAGGCGTATGAAAAAAAAAATAGAACAATAAGAGTATACCATTAATGATTAGATATTTGGATTAGAATAGCTAATAATATTCATATTTTGATAGTTTCAGTAATTTCATAAACGCAAGGCTCATAACATAAGCCATAATATCACATAAAGCTTATTCAAGAAACATGTGAGAGTTGGATGCATTAATATCACATAAAGCTTTATTTAAACATTCAATTTAGCCTACTGATATAAGCCTTAACAAAAGAAAGTATTATTTATGTATGTAGCTTGTTGCATACAATATTAATATAAGTATTAAACGTGCATTGATTGTAGGATCATAGATGAATTGTTTGTCAAATTTTAGCAGTTAAAGATTTAAGAAAAAAAAACGAGATCATTAAAAGGATTATTATCTATTCAAAAACAAAAGCTCTAGATACCACATGTAAGTATTATTAAGTGTAAACATTAACATCATGAATATAAATGATGAACACATGAAAACATTATACCACAAGATCTTAGAATAAGATAATAACCACATAAGTAATATGAAAAGATAACATACCAGAAGCCATAGATGGTGTTGACATGATGTGAAGAACACCTTAGAGCATAAACTAGTTTCTCCCCCTTAACCCACTTTATTGTAGAGAACTTGATGGAGAGCCAAAATAATTCTACGGTGTATTTTTTATGCGTGTTTAGGCAGGGAGAGGACTAGTTTATATAGGAACTATTAGGTTAGCATTTCCATCATTGCAAACAATTATAACAGGAAAGATATCAAATACCATTAAGTGCAAATCATCTATTTTTAATTTGATATTATCATGTCACACATAATATGGGATAATATATCATGTTATAATAATATATTATCTTACATAAAGAACTTCATTAAGACAATCGGTATCAATCAGATTGTTCAAAAGAAAAAATTGTATCCATCATCAGAAAGTATTGTTCTTAGAGATGGTGAAATAGACTTAAATGATTCTAGAATATATTCTCTGTATTAATATTTAAAGAAATTTGTAAACAGCCACAAAGTGTTTGGAAATTTTGATTTTGCAAAATGAGTTTTTGTAAAGGTCTGATATAATTTAATATATGTATTATATTCATAGTTATTAATAGCTTTATGTTCTTCTAGAAATGAGTTTCGCAACAAACTAAAGTATTTTCAAAATAAAATTAATATGAATGAGATATCGTGTTTAAAGTGAGTGTTGGAAATACGTTTTACGTATTAAGAAGGATCGGTCACTCCAACAATAGTCAATGTAAAATAGCTCGTAGTTTTGTTACTTATCTTTATTTAACAAACAAACCCAAGCCTAGCCTATAACATGTGTAGGCCGGCCCAAATGTAAGCCCAAGCCCATGACAAGGGCTTGGGTATATAAACCCTCTACTTAGATGGAGAGGGTGTGTGGTTATTTATTTTTACACATAGTTCTTCTTATTTTCTCTCTCTAGAATTGTGTGAAATCTACCATCTCTCTATCTCTTTCTCTCTCTAAAACATAAGCAAGATTTACATATCCTACAAATGGTATCAAGAGCCATGGGATGATTGTATTGTTTATGTGTTTGTGTTCTTGATTCATACGCCTATTTTGATCCATTTTACACGAACCAAAATTTTTTGTGTTTTTTATGGTTTTTTCTTGATACAAATCATCTACATAGTTGTGGTAGTGATTTGGTATTGTTACTTTGGCTAAAAACACAAAATTTTTGGGTGTTTTGATCATTTTTGGCTTAAAATCACGAATTGGTTGAGTTTTGTCCGAGAAAAGTAGGATTTATTCCGATCAGGTCATCGGAAAAGGGTTTATAGTTATTCCGATCAGTGTAATCGAAATAGGGTTTAGGTATTCCGATTTGGTATTCCGATTTGGTATTCTGATTTGATATTCCGATTTGGTATTCCGATTTGATATTCCGATTGCATTCCTATAAGGGACATTCCGATTTGGTATTCCGATTTGGTGCATTCCTATAAGGGACATTCCGATCAAGGGGATTCCGATTAAGAGATTCCGATCAAGGGGATTCCGATTTAGACATTCCGATCAAGGGTATTCCAATAGGACATTCCGATCAAGAGTATTCCGATAGGACATTCCGATCAAGGGTATTCCAATAGGACATTTCGATAGGCTTATTCCGACAACTTTCCGATCAACATTCCGATAATCAAAAATATTCCTTAAAAAATTTCGAATCGTGTGTAATTTTGACTTGGAATTTTTGGTTTATCGAGAACATATTTTAGGGGATTTTAACATTGTTTCTCGACTTCAACTCACAACAACAAACACATTTACTTTCTCTCATTGTTCGATCAATATTTGTAAATCTTAACTTATTGAAATGGAGTACACATCTCTTACGGACAAGTCCATCCTCTCGGGTACGGATAATCGTCCACCAATGTTGGTGAAGACTATGTATGAGGAGTGGGATTCCCGAATGGAACTTTATATGTTGAACAAGGAGATTGGACATCTAATTTGGGCATCGGTGCTCAATGGACCATTGGTATATGGTACTGTGACGGAAGGTGCTGTTACTCGTCCTCGCACTACGGGTGAACTAACTGGAGATGCTAAGATACAAGACAAATGTGATAAACAAGCTACAAATATCATTCTCCAATCACTTCCTCCAGATGTCTATAAACTCGTCAGCAAACATAAAGTTGCCAAAGAGTTATGGGATAGAATTCGTGTTCTCATGCAAGGCACCTCGTTAACTAAACAAGAACGAGAGTGTAAGCTTTATGATACTTTTGATAAGTTTGCGTATGTGCCAGGGGAGACTCTCAATGATTACTATCTGAGATTTACCCTATTGTTGAATGAGCTCAATATCTATGGCATGGCAATTCCTACCTTTTAATTGAACACCAAGTATTTGAACACTCTTCCTTCAGAATGGAAAAAAATACGTGACGGATGTTAAATTGACTAAGGACTTGCATAACACAATGTGGATCAACTTCAAGCTTTTCTTCAACAACACGAGTGCCATGTGATCGAGGCTCGGTTGTCTACACCTCAAGTTCATGATCCACTTGCAATGTATGCTTCTCAACAAAACATGGCTTATACTTATCAACAACCATCATACTTGCAGCAACCACCACCACACACCTATCAGCAACCATCTTATCAACCACCAATGATGCCACAGCAAGCATTTCAACAAAGTGTTCATCAACAATCTTATCCAAAGCAACCACCATATCAGAAATCACCATCACAAGCCAATACTTCTCCAATGGGCTATACTCCTCAGCAAGGATATTTTCTAATAGAAGCACAACCAGCACAAGCTTTCTACTCTAATGAACTTCCACCAATCCAAGCACCGGTCTTTACTCCAAATGGTACGCCAGCTGATGTTCTAAACCATGTCACTGCCTACTTGTCAAAACTTGTTGCAACTAGAGGATTTCCACCAACAAACAATCAGCTCCGCACCTCTTCAAATCCTCGACAACAAGCTACTGTTCAAGATGGTCAAGTAACAGTGCAACCTATTCAGGGAAGGTAAAATTCATATGGACCTCCTACAAGGAAGATGAATGCTCAAGCTGTGAATTCACAAGCTAATGGAAATGGAAGTCCCATTGGTCCTAAAAAGGTTGTGACTTGCTACAATTGTCGAGGACAAGGTCATATGGCTAGGGAATGCACTCAGCCGAAAAGGAGGAGGGATGATGCATGGTTTCGTGAGAAGATGTATTTGGTCGATGCTCAGTCAAAGGGAAAGATTTTGGATTCAGAGGAGTTAGCATTTCTTGCAGACCCAGGGGAAGCAGATACTAAAGGAAATGCAGTCGTTTCCACTTCTAATGCAGCTTATCAAGCAGATGATCTTGACGCATATGATTCGGATTGTGATGGCATTCACTCTGCCCAAGATGCTCTCGTTGCTAATGTTTCTCACTACGGTTCTGATGTCATCAGTGAGGTACCCACCACAACCAATCTTGGTAATGATGATAACCAACATCAAGTTGGGCATGAAAATGACAACCTCGAACAGCATTCGGGAACTAGTAACTCAAATGATGTGGTATCCAATCCAACACATTTGAGTGAACCTCAACCAAATGCTACGACGGGTATGGAATCTTATGCTCAACATGATTTGGTCATGGTGCCTAAACATATTATTGATCAAATGCATATGGCACTCAGACAATCCGTAGATACGAATTCCACCCTAACTGTTGAGCATGCGGTGCATAAAGAAAAGGTCAAAGCTTTTGAAATGGTCCCTCAAGCTGAAAAAATAACTTATTTTGAATTTGACCAATTTCGTTTTGAAAAGATTGAACACTTGAAAGAAATAGAATCATTAAAAGCTAATCTTTCCAATGAATTAAAGCAAAAGAGTCGGTTGTCAATGATTTTCAGAAACTTAAAATGGATTTTGAAACTCTCGAGTCTAAAAAGTTTGAATCGGAAATTAATGCTACCAAACTTTTTAAATTCAAAGAACAACAACTTTTAAAACAATACACTTCCACAGAAAAGGTGCATCTTTTAACTAAATCATTTAAAGAACTCGAACTTAAGCGTCTTCAAGATTTACCACCTAATCCCGGTTATGCAAAACAAGCTCAGGAATATATTCCCGGTCTTTATGATATGACCATAATTGGCAAATCGAAAGAATCACCTTTTGTTCGTAGTACTGAGGAGACAATCTCACTTGCGGAAGAAACTCATTCTAAAATGCTTTCAAAATTCCATACAATTGATTATGATCAATATAACAAAGAACAATTGTCTAAAAAGACCCGCATTCGCTTACAAAAGGAATTAGCTGAATTGACAGTTCTTGTGCCCCAAAGTTTGTCAAATGAAAACCCTCCTAGTACGTCTCCTACACTTGTCAAAACGGATTTAACGAAGTTAATTACACCGGTAAGTAAGGCGTCTGATAGCTTAAATGTGGTACACCAACACTTAGCCGATTTTGACAAGGTCATTTTGGAACGTACGACGGCCACGACCATAACGGAAGGTGAATGGAACTTTGAGCACACTAGAGCTGCGTTCCGAGACGAAATTGTTCCGTTTGTAAAGAATGTTAAAGCTTGTCTTAGTAATCTTGATCAAGATTTGCTTTTGGAAATAGAAGAAGTTAGACGTGTTTTCAATGAAATGGATGATGCTTATGAAAACAGATTACTTGAAATAGAACGGGTTTCACGCCAAAATGATCAACTTCTGAAGAAAGTGATGTCTCATGATATAGTTTCCGTCTGTGTGAATAAAAGTGTTGATAATGATTCTATTGTGCCTAATGTTGAATCTGTGGATAATATGGTAGATAGTACTTGTCACGAATCTAACGCTGAATTTTTAAAGCTTCAAGATTCATATTCTTCGCTTTCAAAACGTTTTGATGAGATTCAAACACATTGTATTTCGCTTGAATGCAAGCAACAATTTATTCAAGAAATCTTTGAAACGTCATTCGAAGGTGTTAATATCGATGATGCAAACTTTGAAAAGAATTTTCGATTGAATTTACAATCAAAACAGCGTCAGCCAAGTGACAAAGTTGCTAAATCTTTGCCGATAGAAATAGAGAAATCTAAGGAGCTTAACTGTGTGAACGTACTTGAGGCCGCTGAGAATTTTATACTTGATCAAGATAATCGAGTTTCCAAGATTTTGTCCAAGGTTGATAACTTAAAACAGAAAGATACACGATTCTTCAATTCAGTAAAGCCTGCATGTGCTAAAACCAATGCACAGAATCAATCATTGATTGAACAATTGAATCGAAAGTCGGTGGAAATATCTGATTTGAGGGAACAAATTTGTGATAAAAATTTGGTCTTGGCTGATCTAAAGGAAACACTTCGTACTCTAAAAGGTAAGAATGTTGTGGATAACGCAGCCACTATCTCAGCATCGTCCTCTAGTGCAATCAAAAGGAACCTTATAGCCGTCACACCATTTAATAAGGGCCCTAGGACTAAACCATCTCAAACTTTGGTCACTAAAGATAAGGCGGAATCAAAACCAGCTTCTAATATTCCCGTGTTGCCTTCTACAGGATTAAGCACCACTACTAAGGCTCAAAGATCTAAGCTTAAAAGAAACAAGAAGAATGATAGGATCTTGCCCCCATCTAGTAGTCAAGTGAAGAAGAAAGTAGAAGCCCATCCTAGGAATGTTATTTCTGTTTTGAATAAAAAGAATCATGTAGCTAAACCTAAAGGCTCTGTGGTTGTGCAGTGTTCTAAGCCTACTGTGAATTCTAATTTGAAATGTTGGAATTGCAATGAATGTATGTTTTCTAGTCGTCATGATTCTTGCCTTATTGACCATGTGAGTGAGATGCATGCCCGGAAAAATGGATTAGAATGGAAACCGACTGGGAAAGTGTTAACCCAAGTTGGTTGGATGTGGCGCCCCACTGGTAGAACTTTCACTATAGTAGGCAATATGTGCCCTTTGACTAGGATCACTCCCACTAAAGCGAAGAAAGCGTGCCCTTTAACTAGGGTACCAAGGCTACCAAAACACAAGCATGCCCTTTAACTAGGAACACCGACACTACTGTAGGAACCAAGTGCCCTTTAAATAGGTCTACTCCTACTGTAGTGCCCGCAAATAATCCAAAACCTAAGAAATTTGGAACAGTAAAACCTGTTAGTGCTAAAACTCACATTAGAAAACGCAGGAAATCTAAGGGTCACACAAATGTTAGCAATTCTGTTAATCTTATATCTGTATCTGCTAACACTCCGGAACCAATAGTTTCCAATACATTGTCTACTGTTGTTATTGAAAACGGGTGGTCCAAATTGTTCTCTGGTATTTGGACTCTGGTTGCTCCAAGCATATGACCGGAGATCGCTCTCAGCTCAGAAATTTCGTCAACAAGTTTCTTGGTATGGTTCGATTTGGAAATGATCATATTGCAAAGATAATGGGTTATGGTGAATATCATATTGGGAATGTTATTATTTCAAGAGTGTATTATGTGGAAGGTCTCGGTCACAACTTATTTTCTGTGGGACAATTTTGTGATGCAAACCTAGAAGTTACTTTTCGAGAGCATACCTGCTTCATTCGTAATTTGGAAGGGGTTGATTTATTGAAAGGTACTCGAGGGAATAATTTGTATACTTTGTCTCTACAAGACATGATGGCCACTTCTCCCGTATGTCTTCTCTCCAAAGCATCGAAGACTAATTCTGGTAATGGCATTGACGGTTATCTCATCTTAACTTTGACGCTATTAATCATTTGGCGAAAAACGAACTTGTTCGTGGTCTTCCTAAACTATCATTTCACAAGGATCATTTGTGTTCCGCGTGTACAATGGGGAAAAGCACTAAGAAATCATACAAACCCAAGACGGAAGACACCAACCTAGAGAAACTTTATGTGTTGCATATGGATCTTTGTGGGCCAATGCGTGTTGAAAGTCTTAGTGGCAAAAAGTACATCCTCGTAATTGTCGATGATTACTCTCGGTTTACATGGGTGAAATTTCTTACAACAAAAAATGAGGCACCTAAATTCATCATCAGATTTCTCAAGATGATTCAAGTGCGTCTCAACACTAATGTCCGACGTATTCGTACAGATAATGGAACCGAATTTGTAAATCAAATCTTACGTGATTATTATGAAGAAGTTGTCATATTTCATGAAACATCCGTTGCACGCACTCCACAACAAAACGGTGTCATTGAAAGGCGAAATCGCACACTTATGGAAGCTGCTCGAACGATGTTAATTTACGCAAAGGCTCCAATGTTTTTATGGGCAGAAGCAGTATCTACAGCAGTGTACACCCAAAACCGGTCACTAATTCGTAAACGCCATGGTAAAACACCTTCTGAGCTTCTCCACGGAAAAGTACCAGATTTATCATATCTTCATTTATTTGGTTCTCTTTGTTATCCAAATAATGATGGTGACAATTTGGGAAAACTTCAACCTAAGGCTGATATTGGTATTTTCATTGGTTACGCACCCACAAAGAAGGCATACCGAATCTACAACCGTAAGTCTCGTAAGATCCTCGAAACTATGAATGTTGATTTTGATGAGCTGACAGCAATGGCTTCTGAGCAAAGCAGCTCTGAACCCGCACTTCATGAAATGGGACCAAGTAACATTAGTTCTGGTCTTGTCCCAAACAACCCTACTTCATCATCATTTACACCACCTTCTAGGACTGAATGGGATACGTTGTTTCAACCGTTCTTTGATGAATTCCTTACTCCTCCAACTATTGTTGCTCCTGAACCTGAGGTAATAGCTCCGGTAACCGAAGTTGTCGTTCCAGCAACCGAAGCACAATCAGGCACATATGTACCTACAATTGGTCAAGATATACCTTCAACGAGTAATTCTCAAATAACACATGTTTCAACTACCCATGTCATGCCTATTGATGATGAAGAGGATGATGATGATCACGATTTGGAATTCGCTCAAATGCGTGAACTTCCATTCTTTGGTGTACCAATTCACGACCCTAATCAAGCTGGGTCGTCCACCTTAGAGGAAGCTCCTTCTACAGTCTACTCCAATCCACGGATTCGTGTACATGTCAGTAAGTGGACAAAGGATCATCCTATAGATTCTATTATTGGTGACCCTAATCGTCCGGTATCCACACGCAGTCAGCTACAAGAAAATGAAATGTTTTGTCATTTTGATGCTTTTCTCACTGAAGTTGAACCTAAGACATGGCAAGAAGCTTTTACTCAATCATGTTGGATAGAAGCTATGCAAGAAGAACTTAATGAATTTATACGTCTTGAAGTTTGGGAACTTGTCCCATGCCCGGATCAAGTGCAGTTACTCACTTTGAAATGGGTTTACAAGGTGAAACTCGATGAGTTAGGCGGAATATTGAAGAACAAAGCTCGAATAGTAGCTCATGGATACAAGCAATTATTGGGCATCGACTTTATGGAATCCTTTGCACCTGTTGCTCGTTTGGAAGCTATTAGACTATTCCTCGCTTATGCAGCTCATATGAATATGATCGTCTATCAGATGGATGTGAAGACGGCATTTCTTAATGGTGAAATCAAGGAAGAAGTCTATGTTCAACAGGCGGATGGTTTTGTGAATTCTAAATATCCTAATTATGTGTACAAGCTTAAGAAGGCTCTCTATGGGTTGAAGCAAGCTCCACGCGCATGGTATAATCTATTGTCACAATTTCTCATTACGCAAGGCTTCACTAAAGGCAAGGTGGATCCCACGATGTTTATTCAGAAACGAAGTAAAGATATGATTATGGTACGAATATATGTTGATGATATTATATTTGCTGCCTCGACCCAAACTTTATCCGACGAATTTGGGAAACTCATGTCTTCCAATTTTAGGATGTCAATGATGGGCAAGGTATCATTCTTCTTAGGTCTTCAGATATCTTAGTCCCAGAGGCATCTTTATCAATCAATCCAAGTATGCCCTTGAATCGCTAAAGAAGTATTAGATGGAATCTTGCGATCTCGTAGACACTCCAATGGTGGAACGAACTAAGCTTGATGCAGATCCACATGGAGTTGCCGTTGATCCGACACTGTATCGTGGAATGATAGGTACTCTTCTGTATATCACAGCTAGTCGACCTGATCTTCAGTTTGCTATATGTATGTGTGCTCGGTATCAGACTCGGCCTACTGAGTTACACTTAGCTACTGTAAAACGGATCTTTCGATATCTTAAAGGAACCATTAATCGGGGACTTTGGTATTCGAAGGACTCTTCGATTTCACTTATGGCATATGCAGATGTGGATCACGCGGGTTGTCAAGATACAAGGCGTAGCACGAGTGGAACTTTGCAACTACTATGAGATCGACTAATCAATTAGGCATCGAAAAGGTAGAAAAGCGCTGCAATTTCAAGTACGGAAGCAGAATACATAGCTATGTCCGGCTTCTGTGCTCAAATTCTTTGGATGAGATCGCAATTAACCGACTATGGTCTAGGTTTCAACAAAATTCCGATGTACTGCGACAACAAGAGTGCAATTGCCTTATGCTGCAACAATTTTCAATTCTCCCGGTCGAAGCATATTGACATTCGCTACCATTTCATCAAGGAGCAAGTGGAAAATAGAGTGATCGAGCTTTACTTTGTCCGATCTGAGTATCAATTGGCGGATATTTTCACGAAGGCTTTAGATCGTGCTCGAATTAAATTTTTGGCCGACAAGCTAGGAATGAGAACCTTCTCGCCTAAGACTCTAAAGGAACTGGCAGATGAAGCGAAAGAATAGTGGTGGTAAACTATTCTCCGTATCCTTGGTGATCATTCGTATATATTGTTTATATTATTATACACAAAAGCAAAATAGAAAAATATAAAACCATATAAAAACCATAAAAATTGAAAAATTCATAAAAATCCAAAAATACTTTTACTCTATTTTTCAAAGGCATGTCTTTTGGTATGATAATATTTACGGCCTTAGAAATGTCAATTAATATTGACACGACGCCATAAATAGAGTTCGTACAAAAGTTGTAAATATTTGATAAAACATACCCTTATGGCTTGTAGTTATTTATGACTGCAACCCGGTTTTCATATTAAAGTCAAGTATTTCTTATGAAAGCTTTGGCTAACAACGGGAATTAATTTTCTCGGGCAAGGTTTACTTTAAAACCTTGTAAGGGATCAAGTTTACTTTATAACTTGGTCTAACACAAATATATGTACGTTTCAGTGCATTTATTTGTTAAAACAAGAGAAGTCTTGTTTTTATGAAGTTATCATCTCTACAACCATAGCAATCTACAATTGGTATCTACATACTCGACGATGCGACTACTCAACCGACGACTACAGCTCTTTCAATAGAACACGGGTCAACAATTGAGGGGGAGCAATTGTCAAGCATTCAGAATCTTCAATGCCGAACGTGCCAAGCTCACTAACTGGTGTCAAGACAACAATACCAATCGTACATGTGGTGTCAAGAGATGACTTCAGACGTGGCGAGGCGACCAACATATGCTGACAAGAACCATTTGATCTTATCATATGATGTTCTCATCTATCAGGTCCAACCTTGTCAATTCTTTTCTAATATGGTGAATATGTGATCATGTTACAAATCGGTATCATATCTCATACGTTTGATATCATGAAGATAAAATGGACTTGCATTTTTCTTCCCAAAACCTTTGTTAAAACTTCATTAAATCAACTGATATTAAAAACATCGATTGGGTTAATATTTTTAATATGTGGGAGAAAATATAATTTAATATGGGATATTATCACAAATGGTTTGACTTAATGTGCTGGCTCATCCCGACATATGCTAATTGTTTTCGAATATCGTGGCATATGTTAAGGGGGAGTAAAACGGATTTGCATATCAAAATAGATTTTCATGATGACATATACTTACCCACAACCCATTTATTTCACGACGATGAAGATTGTTGTGACGTAAGGATGGTAGGATAGGTTAAGTCCTATGATTCTTCTAGAACCGGAGGAATCTTCCCAAGGACATTCCATAGCTAGAAATAGTAGTCCTTAGGAAAGTTGGAGAAAGATTGTGAACGTATCTGAATGATGACCAAGTACTTAAGTTAGAACTGGAACAATCACAACAAGGTGCTAGTTATGACGTATTGGTAAGCATTGAAGGGATTGAAGAATGAAAAAAATTGTAAAGATAAAGGGTGTAAAGAAAGAAGCCCTCCTTACAACTTTAGGCAGAAACCGGGTCAACACATATGCTATTGAGATCATTTTAATGATGCTCGATATTGAAGATAGACATCATGGACCCAGTGATGCAATGTACAACCCATCCCAACTAACTCAGATATCTCTTAAAAGATATTTGTTTTAATCACACGGAGACAACGCATTATCTATTGATTTATTCACTCCGAATAAATTGGTATTGAAAAGGTGGCACTCCTCTCCAGCCTTCGATCACTAAAATCCAAAGTGCATGATCGAGTCTAGAGCCATTTGAGATCATCAAATATCTCATTAGGACACACTTTCATAATTCCTTGCTTCTTCACACACCGTGAAAAGTAAGAAAGATCTTAAGATTCCTACGCAAAATCTTCATGATCTTGCCTGAACATCCGAGTAATACGAAAGTATTTACAATGAAGATGGAAATCCTTCTTGAGCGAATATCAAAAATCTCATGGTAGGTGACTTGTGCGATTCTTTATGAATCAAACTTGTGATAACTGGAAAGCAACAGTGGTTTAATTCTTAACTGAATTTAAACACGTTCCAGGCCTCTACGCAATATCTTAGTGATCTTGCCAGAACACTCAGAGTGATACCTCAGTGTTCACAGTGATGAGTGGAAATCCTTCTAGTGTTAACATCAAACAGCACTTGGTAGGTAACTTGCAAGATTCAATATGAATCAAGCTCGTGACAACTGGAAAGAAACGATGGTGAGATTCTTTAACGAATCAAACTTGTTCCAGGAATCAGAATTGACGGCTTCAATCATGCGGATAATTTTATCCAAATGATTCACTCTTTACGTTTGCGGTCAGCTTTGAACGGTCGAGTAAAGAGAACGGGTTTACCCGCGAAATCTTGTCAAGGAGATTTTTAATTAAATCTACCTGCCACAAGTACGATATTTTATATTGTCCAACGGTCTTCACCGACCGGAGGTAAAATGCTACCGAATTAGAATGAAATGTTCAAAGCCATTTTGTTCGTGTCTACTTATGTTGCGGCATTTAAAGACGGTGGCATTGCGGATCCGAGAAGAAGTCGTCCCCGCATGCTTATACTTTATGCACTTGATACCTCATCTAATTCAAGAAAGCCTAAAAGTTAAGTCTTCCGCTGTATCGAACTCTGAAGCTTTCAAGAATTATGAAGGTATAAGTATGTGGGACTTGAAGTCACGAAGGGGCGAAGATCACAAGTGATGGATGCACAAGATCAAGGCAATAGATTAATGTTAAAGATGGATATCAAAGATCACTTCAACATGTTCACCTGAAAAGAAAAAGAAAAGAAAGACGAAGACTACGAGCTCAAGACAAGCATAGTATGCTAGGTTTATCTCATTGGTGTAACATGGGAAATGCCCTTGTTTGGAGTGACCTCCCTTAGGGGGAGATTGTTGGAAATACGTTTTACGTATTAAGAAGGATCGGTCACTCCAACAATAGTCCATGTAATAGCTCGTAAGTTACTTATCTTTATTTAACAAACAAACCCAAGCCTAGCCTACAACATGTGTTGGCCGGCCCAAATGTAAGCCCAAGCCCATGACAAGGGCTTGGGTATATAAACCCTCTCCTTAGATGGAGAGGGTGTGTAGTTATTCATTTTTACACATAGTTCTTCTTATTTTCTCTCTCTAGAATTGTGTGAAATCCACCATCTCTCTATCTCTTTCTCTCTAAAACATAAGCAAGATTTATATATCCTACAGTGAGGCACGTGAAACATAAAATTTGGGAAATGAAAAATGTCCCACATAGATTAGAAAAGGAAGTGAAAGAGGATTTATAAGGAAATCATGGTATTCACATTCAAAATCTTTTTAGTTGGTTTTACGCCAAAACCTATGTGCGCGCGCAGGGTGGATGCAGATTTCTGGGCCAAAATGAGTTCGAAGCTTCTAAACTTATGCGAGCCCGCGCGACCAACGGACATGAGTGCAACTCTGAAACCTCGGTGAAATGTTACTAAAAATCAAAATATCATACTATGTATGTAATAGTATATGTCACAGAGGCTCTACTAGATTGAATCATGGATTCAGGAGGCTCATATCACATGTTTCCCACATTAGATGTATTCTAGAATGCGATGGAGGCAAGGTAATGTTGGCTGCCAACAGGGAGTGTAAGATCAGAGGTATTGGCAAGGTTACGGTAGAACTAAAAGATAGGTCAAGTTTTCTATTTCACAATGTCAGTATATTCTTACATTGAAAAGAAACTTCATATCGTTGGGAACTCTTCATAAAAAGGTATATACCCTAAAATTACAGTCGGGCAAAGTCAAGGTGATTAATGGTTCTAGGGTTATTTTATCAAGAACTCGGAGGAAAAATTGTGTATACTCTATGGATGGCCATGCAGTGGTGGGTGAGCTTAATGTTAGTGTTAAAGAAAAAGACACTCGTGTGTAGGTTTGGCACAAAAGACTAGGACGTATTAGTGAGGCGAGACTACAAGTACTGGAAAAGCAGGGTTTGTTTTGCAAGAAGAATCTAAGTAAGCTCAATTCTTGTGAGAACTGTGTTATGGAAAAGTCACATCGAGTTAGTTTTGGTGTAGGAAGGCATAGTACTCAAGGAGTGATAAACTATGTTCATTCAAACTTGGGTCCCTCTCAGGTGGAATCATTGAGAGGTAAGAAGTATTTTTTATCTGTTGTAGATGATTATTCCACAAGGGTATGGGTTTATGTTCTCATGTTTAAACATGAAGCAATTGGAAAGTTGAACGAATGAAAGCAATTATTTAAAATTAGACTGGGAGGACAGTTAAGAAGCTTAGAACGGATAATGGTCTTCAGTTCTGTAACCGGGAATTTGAAGTGCTATGTACTGAGAGTGGGATTACTAGACATTTGACAGTTGTTAGGACACCGCAACAGAATGGGTTAGCAGAAGATGAACAAAACTCTCCTGGATAAGGTATGCTATTTATTAATTCAGTTTGGATTGCCAAAGACCTTCTGGGCGGAAGCGACATGTACGACCACATATCTGTTGGGTCAAAATGTTGATGTGGCAAGAAATTAAGATAAAAACAATGGGAGGACTTATTCGCCAATTTGGAATTCTTATTTTGATAAGAATTCAAAATTTGGTCTATCTAATTAGAAAATATTGTTGTTTATTTAGTCTTATCTTTTGTGTAAAAACCCTGGTCCTTGCACTATAAAATGAACCAAGGGTATTAGGTTTATTCACTTACTACATATAATGTAAACCTAAATGTCAGTGTGTATATTCTAGGCGTCTGGTCCTTGTAAAGGCGCCTAGGTTCTATGTTTACTTTTTTTTGTTCAATAAAAGATCAAAGCTTTGTTTCTAAACATCTTATTCAAGCATGTTTCATTCTATTCCGCCTTGATTAAATCAAGTGAGTGTTACATGTTCCTAGAAGCCTAAAGATCTCGGAATTTTAGGATTCCACAACTGGTACCAGAGCCTAGTGGCTCTTGATTCTAGGATCTAACAAGGTGTTCGTATCGTAAAATGATAAAGAAATTCATATAGGATTTTCTGGGCGGTTTTGTGTGCGCAACACTATTCATAAGGGCATATCTCTCCTTTGTTAACCATTGGATCATCGTGAAATTCGCATTGTAGGTTCTTGACACATGTGTCTGGGATCTCACCAAAGGAATCTTTGATCTGAGCACTTATGAAGGAGTTATTGGGTGTCGAAGTTGACTACAGAGGATGTTTTTCAAGAAGTTAAAATCTAAGTTTTTCCCAACAAACCCTGGGTAATTCATGTGTGTGGCTTCTAATTGCATTAGCTTTGGTCAGTTGATTATTAAATCAACAATGAACCCTATTGTAATCATTACTCATGGATGCAATGATGGTTTTTCGTTTTAGGGTTTTTCACAAACCCTCAATCGATTTATTTTAAAGGCAGTCAACAGCAGCAAGCAGGAAGCATGTTTTCAAGATCATGGTCAGAAGGTATGATTATTGATATAGAAGGTTCTTCGTGATGATAGCAATAGCAACAGGTTTTGTTGTTATATTAATATTACAACAGCAGGTCAAACCTTTCACGATTTGGGTTGCTATGATTCGTAATTGTCTATAAGTTGTAATGGTAATCATGATCGGTCTTAATTGAAACATATCAAGCAGTAGGTAGGTACTACTGTTTGTATTATATACTTTCTGTTGCCTTGTCAAGTACTGCCTGAGACGTAGGTAAAGAAAATCAGCATGTGATATTGGCTTCACATGAAGTTTTGGTCAATGAAGCAAATGTTTAGGGATATGCATATATCTCTCACATACTGGTACGTATATGTTATAATTTGATCATGATCCGAATCTTTTGGTAGATACAATATATGGCTGCCTAAAATATGGAGGTATAGTTTTGTCATATATTGTTTCCTATTTTGTGGGATGTGGCCGAACGTAAGATACAAACAGAAAAAGAGAGTTTCAATGGTTAACTTTATAAGTAATGTACTTGATCATTAATGTGTATATTACTTTTGTATTCATCACATGGGAATTGGTTTCAAGAAAAATGTAGAAGTGGTCTACTTTTCTAGTCGTTGTCATATGGATCGTTGCCACTGACACTGTCTGCGGCTACCCTAGTCGCTGAGAAAGTATAATTAATCTGCTGAAAGAAGTTGTGTCGTCCGAGATATAGATTCTATCCGCTGACAAGTGTTGTCCGATATTGGACAACTCCCGCAGAAAAAATGTTGGACAGAAGAGGATATCGGACAAAGAAGGATTTGCTGCTGTTTCGAATTTTGGATGAGTTTTGGAACACAAAATGAGGCATTTACACACATAGGTACATGGGATCTTTGATTTTATACAGTATATTATTATGATATTTTTTGCTCGGATATTTTCTTAGAAAAAGTATATGATTAAGGGGGAGAATGTTTATGATATGATTGATGTTTGAAGTGGTGTTTCGTGAGCTTGTGTTTTATCATATCTTAAAGTCGTGAATCCATGCACCGACTTTAAAGATAACTTGTTAGTGCTTCAACGGTTAGTGACGAAGACTTGCCAAATCTAGCAATTGGGTGTTTGCTATTACTTGAAGGAGTTACGTTATTTGTGCTCAGTGTCTCATATAAAGAAGAGGATTTTAACAAAGAGATCGAGGTCTGCTTATATTTATACCTGTCAATATAAGTTCAATGTCACATGAATAGTACAAGACATGGAACACAGGTTTGGGTCATTCTACATCTACATCAGGAATATTATATTTGTTTTTTTCAAGGTCATTACACAGAGCCTACATTTGGAGAATCTTCAATTGCATACATTGTTTACTTCCCTGTTGATGTGACAAAATGGGGAAGATAGAGATGCTTAAATTGATGGGAAGCAATTTGAAGATCATGTACCATACACAAGAGATCCACAAGGAGTTTTTCCGACATCAACTAGGGGAAGATTGTTGGGTCAAAAAGTTGATGTGACAAGAACTCAAGATAAAAACAATGAAAGGACTTACACTAGTACAAAAGTGGTTTTGGTCACACATATCAAATTTTGTTTAGTGGCAAATAATTTTTTTTTATGACTGAAGTTGCCAGACAAAAATAAATAGTCACACTAAAATTCAGTTTGTGTGATCATTTCGTTTTTCGTTTGTCACGCATAAGAATATTTACGTGACTAGCGCTAACAACTGATTTCTGGGTGAGTCATTAGTCACTTAATAATTTGAGAGTGTTACTGAATCAAATGCTGGTTCAAGTAGTTTTCACATTATACATATAAATGTGTAACAAATATTTGTCATACACATAGCGAATGTGACCAAAAATCATATATGGTCGCATGGACTTATTTTACTAGTGACTAATTGATAAAAAAGGTTGTCACACATATTATTTTAATGTGACTGGTATAGTTTGTTAAATATTAACCACACATCAACTTTGTATGTGTGGCAAATGTATAGTAGGTATTGAAATATTTGTCACTATATTTATTTAAATGTGACAAATATTTTACGATTACTTGAAGACTATGATCAAATATAATACATGATCACACTAAATCATCAGACAATTACGTAACTATAAATTTACCAATAGTCACAACATTTAAGCAATGTGTAACTAAATCATATTTATAGTGACATTATAATGGGATTATATCTGACCAACACATTGAAAATGTCACACAGTAAAATATTCATGTGACAAATGTTTAGAACCAAATGTAATCTCAATTTTCACTAACCTTAATATTAGTCACATGTTTAGAACCAAATATTCATGTGACAAACTGGTTAAGTGTGTTAGTGTGTGAATGGAAGGTCTAGGGTTCGAGTCCCAGACCTTGTTTTTTGCTATTTTTTAA
Source organism: Glebionis coronaria (assembly GCA_025667525.1). Classification (NCBI taxonomy): domain Eukaryota; kingdom Viridiplantae; phylum Streptophyta; class Magnoliopsida; order Asterales; family Asteraceae; genus Glebionis; species Glebionis coronaria. The sequence continues at coordinate 127,145,070 of CM046878.1, read as the reverse complement.
ATACAATATGTAAAACCCGCAAAAATAAGGTCACAATTTAATTATATATTTCAAATATTTTTGAAGTATATGATAACGTTAAATACTATTATGTTTAACGATTTAAGTTGAAACCGATATTGAACATTTTATTTTTATGTTTTGACGAGTAACGAGGACTATTAGTGATCGTGATACCGATGGATGCCCAAAATTTTACATTTTATTATCGATAGTTTTGATATTTAATATTTTCTATTGTCGTCGTTTAGTTTTTTTTAAAAAAGTATTTTTCGTAATATATGTTAAACTTTTATGTGTCATTGGTTGATTCGACACATTAACTATTTTAAGTCATTTATATATCAAAATATAAATGTTCTCTGAATGTCGATGTTTTTATTTTATATTGAGCGTTTATTTTCCGTGTTTTACGTGTATCTTTTAAATTGCGCAACTTTTAAAATATCGGACTTCGATAATATCCGCTTTTGTGAATTGTGAGATCAAATTTTATTGTATAAAACTTCAGCCGACTTTGAAAGTGGCGTGTCACATTTAGACCACAAAAGACTACACGCGTCTTTTTCTTTTACACCTATCCAAATCAAATTTTATCACATTCATTCCATTATCAATATTATTATACAAAACAAATAACCTACTTCTCTTTTTGCTCCTAGTTTTTGCCGAGCATAACACCACTAAAATTGATCATTGTTGAATGGACTTATTAATGGAAAGAATGTGTTACAAATATGTGACATATTTTTTTTAATAAGTTATATACGTATATGGAAGTATGTTCGAAGTCGACGTTATTAGTTACCTAAAAATCAAGAATTATTGGCCTCGTCTATTGAGGGCTATGTCCGAGGGTTTCTCTAGTGATATTCATTGTGCTCGATATTATATTCACTTTTTAAGGTGAGTCTATAGCCTCGCTTTATACTAGTTATTAAATGATTTTTAAACCAGCGAGGGGGAATACATGTTTTTATAAACTTATAACACAAGTCTTTTATGGTATGCTTGTCCCTTTATGAATGGACCCATGGTTGCCTTAAATTGCATTAAGTGATTGCCTTTATTAAAACCTCAATTGTTGACCGTTAATTAACCTATGATGGGTTAACCGCTAGTACAATTAATAGATCTATGGGGGAAGCCGCTCCGGTTCAGTTTGTGTGGACTTGTCACAGAAGCTTAGGCCCGACCTCCACACTGTTTGAACATATTGTATTGAGAAGTCAGGTATACGGCAATGTACCAATAATCTGGAGGTAACGACAATTAATAAATCTCTCGTCTTATTAGACTGATATGGGAGTGTCTAAGGGCTCGGTTCCATGAGCTTAATGCAATTGTTGCTATATACAGTTATATTTGTTGATGCAAATTATTAGATGCTTGTTGCCTTCAAGTATGCCACCAAATTATAACTTTTGCTTGTGTTCAAAATGATTACATAAACCTATAGATTTCACTCAACATTTTTGTTGATGATTTTACTCACATGTATTTCAGGTAATCAAGGAGTGTGAAGCTTGGGAGTCATGGGAATGAAGTTGTGCACAGATGTAGCTGTTCAAACTCTTTGAATGTTTATCGTTCCTTTGCTTAAAACAATTTAAATCTTTTTATTTTAGTTGTACTTTGGTTACGATGTCTTGGGACTACGCTACTCTGATAAATGTTTTAGGAACGATAAATTTAAAACGTTACTTTTCGAGTCGTTCTTTATAAATTATGTGTTAGTTTACCATTGTTTAGCACCCAAAGATATATTCTGCTGCGTGTAAATTTGGGGGTGTTAGAGATTGGTACCAGAGCCATGAGTTATAGAGAACTAGGTCTTTTTCTAAAAAAAAAACCTAAACTATAACTGTCGGTTTTATTTTTCAAAGAGTCGGTGCACATGATTTCGCGTGACTTCAGGTTCAAGCTACTTCTGGGATTACAATTTTAGTATACATTATTATGTATCCCTCATTTCCAAGTATTTATAAATAATTAAATACTATATCTCTGATCGATATATAATAATATCGTTAAAACTTTTTGATAAAAGTTTATCATTTACTAATGATTTATTCAAATAAATTTATGAATTTTTCCTGTACTTATTTTGAAGAATTTTCTATAATTATTTAAAATTTGAAAATTATTCTATTTCATTTTATTATCACCTTATACCTATTATACGAATTTACCACCGTCCAATTACGTCTTCGAGGAAGAGAAAGCACATTACACTGCTGCAAGCAAGTCACAGTCAACTAAGCCATGTGGATCCCCACGGGATTAGTATCTATTATTTTGCGTCATTGTACTTTATTTATCTTTATATTTATCTGTAAGGTCATTCCTGTTGATCATCTATGAAAGATGGACCTAGGAAGAAGTAAGCCCCGGGACGGTGCTCTGCTAAGGTGGTGAGGATGTAAAACCCGCAAAAATAAGGTCACAATTTAATTATATATTTCAAATATTTTTGAAGTATATGATAACGTTAAATACTATTATGTTTAACGATTTAAGTTGAAACCGATATTGAACATTTTATTTTTATGTTTTGACGAGTAACGAGGACTATTAGTGATCGTGATACCTATGGATGCCCAAAATTTTACATTTTATTATCGATAGTTTCGATATTTAATATTTTCTATTGTCGTCGTTTAATTTTTTTTAAAAAAGTATTTTTCGTAATATACGTTAAACTTTTATGTGTCATTGGTTGATTCGACACATTAACTATTTTAAGTCATTTATATATCAAAATATAAATGTTCTCTGAATGTCGATGTTTTTATTTTATATTGAGCGTTTATTTTCCGTGTTTTACGTGTATCTTTTCAATTGCGCAACTTTTAAAATATCGGACTTCGATAATATCCGCTTTTGTGAATTGTGGGATCAAATTTTATTGTATAAAACTTCAGCCGACTTTGAAAGTGGCGTGTCACATTTAGACCACAAAAGACTACACGTGTCTTTTTCTTTTACACCTATCCAAATCAAATTTTATCACATTCATTCCATTATCAATATTATTATACAAAACAAATAACATACTTCTCTTTTTGCTCCTAGTTTTTGCCGAGCATAACACCACTAAAATTGATCATTGTTGAATGGACTTATTAATGGAAAGGATGTGTTACAAATATGTGACATATTTTTTTTAATAAGTTATATACGTATATGGAAGTATGTTCGAAGTCGACGTTATTAGTTACCTAAAAATCAAGAATTATTGGCCTCGTCTATTGAGGGCTATGTCCGAGGGTTTCTCTAGTGATATTCATTGTGCTCGATATTATATTCACTTTTAAGGTGAGTCTATAGCCTCGCTTTATACTAGTTATTAAATGATTTTTAAACCCGCGAGGGGGAATACATGTTTTTATAAACTTATAACACAAGTCTTTTATGGTATGCTTGTCCCTTTATGAATGGACCCATGGTTGCCTTAAATTGCATTAAGTGATTGCCTTTATTAAATCCTCAATTGTTGACCGTTAATTAACCTATGATGGGTTAACCGCTAGTACAATTAATAGATCTATGGGGGAAGCCGCCCCGGTTCAGTTTGTGTGGACTTGTCACAGAAGCTTAGGCCCGACCTCCACATTGTTTGAACATATTGTATTGAGAAGTCAGGTATACGACAATGTACCAATAATCTGGAGGTAACGACAATTAATAAATCTCTCGTCTTATTAGACTGATATGAGAGTGTCTAAGGGCTCGGTTCCATGAGCTTAATGCAATTGTTGCTATATACAATTATATTTGTTGATGCAAATTATTAGATGCTTGTTGCCTTCAAGTATGCCACCAAATTATAACTTTTGCTTGTGTTCAAAATGATTACATAAACCTATAGATTTCACTCAACATTTTTGTTGATGATTTTACTCACATGTATTTCAGGTAATCAAGGAGTGTGAAGCATGGGAGTCATGGGAATGAAGTTGTGCACAGATATAGCTATTCAAACTCTTTGAATGTTTATCGTTCCTTTGCTTAAAACAATTTAAATCTTTTTATTTTAGTTGTACTTTGGTTACGATGTCTTGGGACTACGCTACTCTGATAAATGTTTTAGGAACGATAATTTTAAAACGTTACTTTTCGAGTCGTTCTTTATAAATTATGTGTTAGTTTACCATTGTTTAGCACCCAAAGATATATTCCGCTGCGTGTAAATTTGGGGGTGTTAGACAATAAGCCCCAAAAACACAGAAAGCACACACTTTCTACACGCCCAATGATAATGCTAATTCTTGGAACTTCACAAAAATTAATTACATGCATGAATATGCATTAGATGTTGACATGTAGGCTGCTAATTCTTTGTATTCCATCCTTGGTTATATAAACAAGTATTAAGTAATGAAATTAATCATAAAAAACACAGAACAAACACTTAATTATCACTATTTTAAGAAGAAAAAATGTCTTCTTCATCAAAAAGAACTTTTTATGTTGCTTTTGAAGATACCAGTGCGGTAGAAAACAAGTTTGTAGAATTTATTTTATTAACTTTGTATTTTTGTTAACATAATTAGTACTAATAATCTATCATGTTCTTTTCAGGAAACCTTGTGTCGTGCCAAAAGTTAAAGCTAATGCAGATGGAGAGTTCCCTATTGTTTGTCCTTATAATGATCCATATGACGAGTACGATTGCTACGTTCAGGAAGCTCACGAACAACGACAATGGAAGCTGGAAGATGAAGATAATGCCTGGCTGGAACAACAACGCAAGAGGGAGGAAGCTGCTTCCTTAAGAAAGAGGCAAGAGGAGCAAGAAAAACGAGAGAGGGAGGAAGCTGCTTCCTTTAGAAGGAGGCAAGAGGAACAGCGCCAGAGGGAGGAAGCTTATAGGAGGCAACTAGAGGAAGAATATCAAATAACTGATGATGATGTTTATCACTCTGAGCAGGAAATTGAAGAAGAAGAAGACGAGTTCAAAGAGTCTTTTGATTACGATGAAGTTCATTTGGGTTTTGGTCGTGAAAAATCTCCCAAGTTTGATTAATTAGAGAAATAAAATGTTTGTTTTATTTAAAAACTGTAATCCTTTATTATTATTGAATTGAATTTATGTTTGATAAGTTTTCATCTTGTCTTTTTAATTTTACTTCAGTCATTTCAAAGTTTTCATTTTTAGATTGATTAATAATTAAGCACATTGTTTGAACAAATTAGTTGTTTATGGGAAGTTAGACACGAATTAGAATAAATCCTCGGGAGGACTAGTGAAAATAGATTAAGAAGATAAAAAATCTTAACTTGTACTTGACTAGATAATGATTAAAAACAAAATAAGCTGAAACAAGCAGCTTTAAAAAAAAAGACTCAATAGTAGCTTTGTTCTCAGTGAAGAATGGCCTAGCAGTGGTATAACTTTGACACAAAAATATTGGTTATTTATTATGTGACCCTTGAAATGCGTGACTATATGTCTTTCGCCACACACGGTTTTTTTGGGCCCTTGTGACTATAAGTCACGCCACCATTGGGTTCCCTATGGTGTCGCTATGAATTAGTGGCCCATTGTGCAAAAATGAGTGACCAGAAGCCGGTTATGTGTGACAAATTTGGCAGAAGTTTTGTTGGATTAATCAGTATGTGTGACTGTAAATACTTTATAGTCATAGGGATGTTTTTTAAAAGCAACTATTGTTTGTACTTTTGTCACATAAATAGATGATATATGTGACATGTTAAATGAGTTATTCAAGTAAATGTGTATTTTATGTTACTATTCCATGTCTTTTGACCACACAAGTATATAAAAATGTGGCCTTTTAGATGATTTAGTCACCTACGTTATATCTTTCTTTTGGAGTTTGTCACAAAGAATTTAATCAAAACTGGCTTAAAGTGCTAATAAAAGTCACCATATGCTTGTTAAAATCAAGTGAATGTGTGTTTTATGTGACTATTCGTATCCAACATCCACATGAAGTTTATGATTGTGTGACATTGTGTAATGTTTCGTCACACAAAAGTGGCTTAAAATTTGTTATATTATGTTGAAAGTCAAATGAATGTGTATTTTGTGTGACTATTATTATCCAATAGCCACATGATGTTTAAGATTATCCGACCGTTTATTATGTTTAGTCACATATTGTGTGTATTTTTGGGGAATTTTGTCACCTCCAATGACTCTTAAAGTGGCTAATAGTGTTAAAATGTGTGGCCATATGCTTGTCTAGTTCAATCAAAAGTGTGTTTTGTATGACGATTGATATTAAATAGCCACATACAGTTTATGATTATGTGACGTCTTGTAACGTTTAGTCACATATACCATTGGCTTTGGGTTTAGTTAGTCACATACTATCATTCGTAAAGTGGCTAATGGTGTTTATATGTGTGACAGTATGCTTGTTTAGTTTAATCAAATATGTATTTTGTGTGACAGTTGTTATCTAACAGCCACATAAAGTTTATGATTATGTGACGTTTTGTAATGTTTAGTCATATTTTACATTGGATTTAGGTTTAGTTAGTCAAATACAATGCGTCCTAAAGTGGTTATTAGTGTTAATAAGTGTGACAGCATGCTTGTCTAGTTCATTCAAATGTGTGTATTGTGTGACTATTGTTATCTAACAGCCACATGAAGTTTATTATTATGTGACTTTTTGTAATGTTTAGTAACATATAGCATTCAGTTTGGGTTTAGTTAGTCACATACAATGGATCATAAAGTGGCTAATAGTGTAAATAAGTGTGACAGCATGCTTGTCTAGTTTATTCAAATATGTGTATTGTGTGACTATTGTTATCCAACAGCCACATGAAGTTTATTATTATGTGACTTTTTGTAATGTTTTGTCACATATAGCATTCAGTTTGGGTTTAGTTAGTCATATACAATGAATCATAAAGCGGTTAATAGTGTTAATAAGTGTGACATGATGCTTGTCTAGTTCATTTAAATGTGTGTTTTATGTGAGCATTGTTATCCAACAGCCACATGAAGTTTATTATTATGTGATTTATTGTAATGTTTTGTCACAAAAAGTGCATCAATGGTCACATGTATTTTACATTTATGTGGCATTTTATAATTTATATCCACCCATAGAAATAATCTACGAGTCGCCAAAAGTGTTGATAAGTGTAACTAGGGGTGTCAAATGGGTCGACCCAAACCGGTCCGATCCAATGCGAACCCGATAAAGCCTTATAGGGTCGGGTTCTATCGGGTTCAATTATGCTTATCGGGTCTATCGGGTCAACCCGACCAACCCGATAGCCTTCTAGGGTCGGGTTAGGGTTATTTTTTTATATTTTATCGGGTTAGGGTTCAACCCGATAACCCGATATTATGTTTGCATCGGACTAGCTGTGGTAGCTGGTTCTAGGAAGAAATAGAACAACAGACGTAGCAGATTAAAGGAAAATATGTCTGCAACTAAATGCATACATTCTAATTATAGTAGTAAATGTGATAGCTTACCATTCAAGTAAATTCAAACTAATCAAGATTTAGCATCAGTCGAAAAGTTCTAAACTTCCTATAGAATGCATTATCAAATTTGCTATGAAATACTTCACTATTAAAACGATACGAGTCTAAATTTATTGATGTATTATATTAATGATGGGTAACATCTTATGTGTTCGCTGTTTACTCACCGATTTCTGTTTTATTAACATCATTTGGACGAATCAAATCGTTGCACATTAAAAACGATATGATATAATAAAGTTCGATTGACATAAGACAAGATCTTAAACAACATAAAACCAAAATAACTTACTAAGAAGGTGTTTGGCAACCATGGCTATTATCAAAACGATATCACAGAAAAAAAAGGATCAACTTGAGAGCGAAGTATGAATAACAATATCTAATACAGTAGTTAAAGAACCTTTCCTTAATCTTACGCTTAAAATTTTACTTGATCCTTAGTGAAGATTTGTGCACACTGTATATGTTATACATACTAACAGATTTGTTTTCATAATGCATAGAATATAGCTAGAATGTTAATCAGTGTGCTTTATTTTGTGACATCAATTAGCTAGAACCTGATAACCCAACCCGATTCAACCCGACCCGATTCAATCCGAAACCTACTAACCTGATAGCCTTATAGGGTCGGGTTAGGATCAATATTTAGGACATCAAAACCTGATTCAACCCGACATGTTCAACCTGATAACCCGACAACCCAACCCGATAACACCCCTAAGTGTAATCATATCATATGTGACTTCATCTTTCAGTCACACACAACAAAGCAATGATCTGTGTCATTATTAATTTATATATATAAATAAAAAAGAATTAAAAATAAAATAACAAAATTAAAAACAAAACAGATTTTCATATTGATTAAAACTCAAATGTCATACAACTGAACCAAGTACGGAATTGTAATGCCGTACATAATAAATTGCTCATCAATTATAATCTAAAACCTTTTGAGTCTTGGACGACCTAGCTTGCTGCTGCATGGAATTAGGAGGGATAAAAGTTTTACACCTTGTTCCTATTTTTGGAGCAACACTGTTATTGGAAATAGTTTGTATCGTACTTGGTGGTGTAGTATCCTGTTGTAAACAAAAGAAACTTGTATCAAAGATAGGTAAATATGAAGAAATGATATATATGTAACGTAGAAAAAAAATCTATATGTACATGTTCTACAAGAATTACTTTTTCGATTGGCCATGCATAAAACCCACCTACGCAATCCGAAGCGGTTTTTATACCATTGTTTCCTACGTTGGGTATGGCGGCTGCATCCACTATCGATATATCAACTGACACTTTGTAGCAATCATCTGGAAGTGGTCTATTGTGCAGCATTTGTTTTTTGTTAGACTTGTATATGGTAACCTCAACTATTATTTGTGATTTTATACGTGCCACAGTCTACACTTAATTCTCTCATAACAGAATATTAATTATATATATCAGAAACTATTTACACAGAAAAATAACTAGAGACATGTTGAAATACATACTGTTATTTCTTCATGAGTTGGAGACACACTTTGTTGTGACTGGGAATCTGCGAGTTTCCTTCGCCGTGTTACAGGAGTTTTCTTAGGTGCCAAATTTTTAGTAGGTTCCTATATGTATATATTAATCAAGGTACATAAGTGATGTATTCAAAATTCATGAATCAAATGGTGTGGTTTTGGTTAGTTATATTTTTTGTTTCCCATACCTTATCCGAAATTATAATATCATTATACTTATTATGAATTCCCGCATCCTTATCGCGTACAACACCACTTGACTCGCTTGACTGTGTACATATAAAACACGGTACATAAGTCATGTATCTAATATTCAAAAATCAATGTGTGATGTTTTTATTAGTTACCATTGTTTCCATTACCTTCTGTGAACTTGCAAGCCCATTAGACTTCTTCTGAATTCCCACATCCTTATCAAGTACAACAACACTTGACTGTGTACATATAAAACACGGTATGTTGGGTCCACTAGATGTGGATCTTGCAGCCTGTCAGGAACGGTGAACGACTTCTGTAATCATAAGTCTATTCACAGAGAGACTCTATACAAAGTGCGGAATACAAATACTATAAAGAAGAACAAAATAACTATAACGACTTGATCCTTTTCTAAGGATTTCTAATATTAATAATAACTAGAATTATGTTTGATGAAGGTCTGTGTAACCCTTCTGCCTAAGGTTCCTTTTATACTACAAGGAAACCCTAATACAGCATTAACCAAAACGTGTAAAACTGATATGCATATCCTTTCCTAACATATCTCATGCATATCCTAACAGAATAATAACTAAATAATAAAGTTTGACTTTATATAAAACGAGAAGCACGACTTGCTCCTACTACTACTATGACCAGGAGGAACTACATACCTCCTAGTCTACCTATTACAAATAACTATTCCAATGGTCCTAACAATCCTCCCCTAAACTTGAATTTGACCTGTTGAGTTCAAGTTTCTAGGTAAATCGTGCAACAAAGCTTGAGGATTGGAACATCAAAAGAAACAGCAGCATCAACAATATAAGGAACATAAGAACCGCTGCAACAAGGAACACTAGAAGCTTCTCCAAAGCTTGAAACAAATTTGCATCTTGTTGAATCTTCACAGCAACATGAGAAGGTTAGATGAGCCTTTACCAAGTAGCTGCTCGCTCTTGGGCTAGCCAGTCTTTATGGTGGAATAAGCATCACCCTGGGAGACCAGAACCCAGCCCAACTCTTAGAACGTGAATCAATGGTGAGTGGGGGTACCCTGATGATTTTAGGCAAACCATCACAGCCGTCAACGTATTTGATATGTCTTTACCAGAAGCCGTACCCTTCTGGACACGCCAACTCTTAGCAATGAAGCATCGGTGAGTTGAAAACCCTATAGCTTTAAGCAAGATATTATAGCTATCAACGGATTTGATAAAATCTTTACCAAGATCCGTACCCCCTTGGATTAGCCACTTTTCAGTCTAGGACCATGGCAAGTGAAAACCATCCAGTTTTGGGTAACCTGGCAACCATCAACGGATTTGAGAATCACACCAGGAGTCGTACCCTCAAGGTGAATTAACTCTTTCTTGTCTGTGAGACATGGTGAGTTGAGCACCATTTGTTGTGTGGACCAAGTCCAACACCAGATGAAACACCAAACCAGCACAAGTGTGAATCAGTCAAAAGGAACCCAAGGTTTGAAAAAGTATAAGTAGATATTATATTATTCACAAGTGTAAAATCCATGATTTGTTTAAAGTATAAGCAGATATTATATAAAAAAGTAAATTTTTTAACTATCTAAAATGTAAGTCACCAATCACTGTACATATTGGTGAAAAGAATTGTAGTATAAACAGATGAACAAAAAACACAAAACATAAAAACTTACAAACAAACCCATCACATACCAGACGCAGCCACCTTCTCAGCTTGCAACCGTGCTTGGATCCCTTCCACCAGAGTAATAGCCATAGAAGTCTCATTCCCGGAAGGGGCATTGGGAATCTGCAAGTGACAAGCAAGCATGGCCTCCATACTAGCAATAGTTAACGGACAATTAAGATCCGTAAGCATGAATACCATGGCACCAGACTCCCATTCCAAGACATGCACTCCACAGCCAGCATACAACTTCCATCTCTTGATTACCCACCGTGGCTGATCCTTCTAGACACCAGAATGTGGAGCATGTAGAGGGGAATCAAGCATCATCTTCAAATCAGCCCACATTATCAGACCAGGCCAGGAGGGCACTTCACTAGGATGAGTAGGCATACCAGCATCCACAAACCAATACAACGACTTAAGATCACTACGATCTACCCAACTCAACAACACCTTGCAAACCCGAAGCATAACGAACATAACCATCACTGATGGAAATCCTATGGGTGAAAGTACCAGGAATAGTAGTGGATGGCTTAACCGTCCAAGTGGTAATAAACCCCGTACCCATTGGCAATTCTGAGTCACTGTCGGAAGCTGCATCAATAAGATTTTCGGGAGCACGCTTCTTGGGAGCACGCTTCTCATAAGGAACAGACTTGCCACGTCTATCCATCTTCTTGTGAATGGAACGATGAGGATTTGGAGCACCAGACGAGGTTTCAACCTTTACCTTCGCAGCAGGAATAGGATCAACAGAAGTTGAATCAATACCTTGTCCAACCAAAGGATCAACGGTAGCTGCACCAGGAGAAGGAGTAGGTTGACAGCCAGTCACGGGTGGTGAGGGTTGTGCCATAGCAGGAGTATCAGTGGTGGTGGTAGTGGTAGCATAGGTGGTGGTGATGGTAGGACCCGAAGATGAAACAGGATGAGCAACCGAAGGTGTAGTTGTGGTACCAACAGTAGAAACATCAACAACAGATGGGATACCAGTAGAACCAAGAAGAACATCAGATGAAGAACCAGGAGCAACAGCAGGTTGAGAAGTAGGAACCACTCGTGGAGGAGGATGATAGATGAAACGCTCCGGAACCGGTGTGTTCTAACGCTTGATCATTCGTTCATATAGATCCTTAAGCTCGTCAAAAGACAATGCCCGAACTCGTTCCCATGTCCAACCAACAGTAAAGTGAGCACCCGACTGATATTTGACATACCTCTGCATTAACTTTCGCTCCTCGGTTCTTGTCAAAGGCCTGTTCTTACGCTTTTCACGCAGTTGAGCAGCAAGCGATAATTGTTGCTTACGCATTAACGCCACAGCTCGAGGGATACAATTCTGCTCATTCACATCAGAACCCAAGAGATCAGTAAACTGTGAATAATCCGAGGTAAGAATAGTGAGCACCAGCATCCAATCGTTATCATCCCAATGCATAGCATCATGCTGCAACTGTTCACGTCTTATCTTCTGAAGAGCTTCCTCCTCAGCCCTTGCAGCTTGGTCAATCTCCGTGTGCATTCTTTGCGCAACCTCCTCACCCAACCTATCCTCCTCAAGTTGTCTGCGAGTACGCTTGCGAGGAGGTGAGGGAGCATCAGTCATAGGGGCTTTCCCCTTAGGATCATGAGACGGTCCAGCAGTTGGACCAGCAGTAGTACCAGCAATATCTTCCTTTGTTCTAGGTGTAGCAGCAGTAGGAGGGATGCTAGAAGAAGTAGGAGGAATCGGCAGATCATCATATGACTTATCAGCAAACGCAGCCTTCACCAACAAATTCAAGCCATCCTCCACAAGATCTTCAACCTCCTCATCAGAATCAGACTGAACCATATGCTTCTTCCTCCTCCTCTGCTGTGTCTCCAAACCTTTAATCCGGTCAGCCATGGGAAGAACAAATTCCCTGGTAAGCTTACGATGTTGATTCAAATCCGCCTCCAAAGAAAGAATCCTTTCATGGTACCTGTGCATGAGATCAAGCAAAAAAGTCAGTGTAATAGGCTCCTCCGCTTTCCCACCAAGAGGACTTGGGTCTGGGAAGGCTTCATTGGAACCAGAAGCAATAAAAGGGTCATCAGTATGAGCACGAGAACCAGAGGGCTTATCAGTAGAATGAGTGACTGGACTAGGAGGGGGAGTATCCACAAATGGAGACGAATGTGGCATAGAAGAGGGGACGGCCTTGGAAGTGGATAGCATTTCAACCACCGCTTCCTCAACTGGCTCTTCCACAACCATATTAGATGCACCACCAGCAGGATGCTCCTCCTCCATAGGCTCATCACCTAATGGAAGTTCCTCCTCAACTTCGACAGCCGGAGGAACAACAACAGGAGGACCTTGGGCAAGGCCCAGCATTGCATCAATAAGGGGCCTCCAATCCCCTCTAAACCCATGAGCCATATTGTAGTAAACTTTAGCAGTAAGCTTGGGGGTCTCATATTCCTCCATATCACGAGGTAAACACACAAGTATCTGCTGCAAAAACCTAGGATACATCAAAAATTTCTTTCTAGATCAAGTACTAGTCAAATTGCTAACCATCCCATCAAACAAATAGCGAGAAAAATTAAACACCCTACCCTGTGCTATGCAGATCAAACCAGTAGCCAAAGGAGTGGGAAAGGCATCCTAACTCCCAGACTTGGGGCTTAAACAGTGAATCAAAAAGTGCACTAGAAGCTTCCACTGAGGGGAAAACCTATTCTTTTGGAAGTTGAACTTCCCCTCATGGTTATACCCAATAGCAGCCATCCCCTCCAAAACCTCAGCATTGGGGATGGAAACAACACCACCTTCATCTTAAAGATGAAGGGAACTCCTAATAGAAGCTTCAGTAACCACATAAGAACGTCCATCAATGGTAGCATGGAGTTCACGTGGGCGACCAAACACAGTCACAAGAGTAGCAGTATCCCAAAACTGGCGAATCACACTATCATAAACAATTGGGCAAACAGTAAAAGCATACCTGAGGTTAGAAGCCTCAATAAACTCGAGTATGTTTGTGAATTCATCACGTTTAGGACCATCTCCCAGATATGCTACCTTATTGTGAGCAGGTTGGTAGACCAAAGCAGCCATTGATGTTGATTGGAAGTGATGGAAGATGATTGGTTAGGGTTTGAGAGAGTAGGAGCATGTGTGTGTGTGTTATGATTGTGATGAATGAGTCAAGGGGGTAATTAACCATAAATAATGGTCTAGTAATTGTTCATTGACCCCTAATAATGTGGGTTTCCCTTTCAAATTAGGCAGTTAATGCAAAGTAACCACTTGCCCCTTATAACATTATTTGCAAATCCCAATTTACCAAAGTTAAATAAGATGATATATACCAGAATTAGCTTGCGTTGACTAAAAGTCAAAACGCATAAGGGTCAACACTAGAAGCACAACGTGGTCAACAGAAGTCAACGAAGTGAACAGAGACCCAAACCAAGACTAGAAGCCAACCATTACTTGATAAGGAAGGATTTTTATCCACTAGAAGCCAACCATAAATGACTAGAAGCCAACCATTAATGAAGACAACCACCAGAAGTGAGCAAAATCCTCCACTAGAAGTAATACACACCGCAAGAACCCATACAATCTGTTGTTAAAAACTACCAATATGTTAATCTGTGCAAGTAAATATGTACACTAAGCCTCCCCTTAGGCTTAGCCTCCCCTCAATCCTAGGTCTCAAGGATTGACCATCCCAATGTGAACCACCAAGTGGTTGAACCGAGGACCATCAAAGGCTTTAGTCAACAGATCAGCAACATTATCATCCGTATGAACCTTAAGAACCTGTATCAACTTCTTCTCATTGGCATCCCGGATAAAGTGGTGCCGAATTTCAATATGTTTTGTACGTTGATGAAAGACAGGATTCTTCACAATGCAGATAGTGCTTTGGTTGTCAATGAAATTTTTGGTGTTCATAAAGTTGAACCCATAATCCAGCATCTGATTTTGAATCCACAAAACTTGTCCACAACAACTAGCAGCAGCTACATATTCAGCTTCTGTTGAAGAAGTAGCTACTATCGTCTGTTTCTTGCATTGCCATGAGATAAGTCTTCGACCCAAAAATTGACAACCACCAGTAGTAGATTTTCTGTCATTATTAGCACCTGCATAGTCACTATCACTATATGCTTCAAGAACAAAAAGTGATTCTCTAGGATACCACAAGCCTAGCTTGGGTTGAGCCTTGATGTACTTGAAAATCTTCTTGACTGCATTCAAGTTAGAAACCGTTGGAGCCATCTGATGTCTAGAACAAGCACTTACTGCAAACATAATATCCGAACGTGATGCAGTCAAATACATGAGTGAGCCAATCATGGACCTGTACATGTGAAAATTTACCGGGGGATCTGGCTCATTCTTGAGTTTGACTTTAGCAACTTCATAAGGTGTTGTTGCTGGTCTAAGAGGATCCATATCAAACTTCTAAAGGATCTCATGAACATACTTATCTTGACTTATGAATATTCCATCCGTCTATTGCTTGACTTGAAGACCAAGGAAAAATGTAAGCTCTCCCATAGCACTCATCTGAAATTCAACCTTCATCAGTTGTTCAAACTTATCACACCATTCCTTTTTAGTAGAACCAAAGATAATATCGTCCACATAAACCTAAACAAGGATAATGTCTTTGGTATTCCTCTGAAGAAATAGTGTTTCGTTAATTGTGCCTCTTCTATAGCCATGTTTCAACAAGAAAGTGGAAAGACGCTCATACCAAGCTCTAGGAGCCTGATGAAGTCAATATAGAGCTTTGACCACCTTGTAAACTTTCTTGGGATGAAGTGGATCTACAAAGCCCTTAGGTTGAGTGACATAAACTTCCTCGTCAATCTTGCCATAGAGAAATGCACTCTTGACATCCATCTGAAAAACTGTAAAGCCCACATAAGAAGCAAAAGCCAAAAACAGACGAATGGCTTCAATCCTAGCAACAGGAGCAAAAACTTTAGTGTAGTCAATGCCTTCAAGTTGTGTATGACCCTGTGCAACCAACCTCGCCTTATTTCTCACCACAATACCCCTTGCATCTTTCTTGTTATTGAGAATCCATTTGGTAACAATTGCTGTTTTTCCATCCGGCAAGTCAACTAGGATCCAAACATTCTGAAACAAGAATTGCTGTATTTCCTCCTACATAGCTTCCACCCAACTTTGATCCTCAAGATCATGAGAGACTGATCTAGGTTCCACCTGTGAAAGAAAACAAGCAAACAAACAATGTTGAAAGTCAGTATGATTATTACACTTTTGATCCTCAATATAGCTCACAAGAGCATGATGATCAGACGTGGCCTTCTTATGCATTCTGCGAGTCTTGACAGTAGAACCAGGATCTCCAATGATTTGAGTAGTAGGATGGTCGTTGTGTGACTGCAACACTGGATTGGAAGCTACTTCCACTTCTGGTGCCAAGTTATTAAGATCCCCAACAAAGTCATCATCATATGAAGAAGAGTTGAAAATGCCATCTATTGGTTGCTTATGAATATCATCCAGCTTGGTAAAAGACTTCTTTTGATAGTTCCCCAGGTCAGAAGGACTTGATAATCTAGTATGGGAAGTGGAATCACTAGTCGGACTACCAATAGGTGTTGAACTAGCACTAGGAGTAACAGTTGGAGTACTAGGAGCAGCTTTGTCAGCAGTCGTATTCAAAGGAAACTCAAAGCCACCTTGAGCAGCTGCTGTAGTAGCTTCTTGTTGTTGTTTGAGTAATATGTCAAGAGCTACAGGTGAATCCAATATATCTGATGGAGTTGCATCACTAGGAGGAGTAGGAGAGACTGTGGTGGAATAGGATGGAACAACAAAAATATCATCCTTGTCATCTGAGTCTGAAAGACTAGAATGAGCACCTGCACTAGAAGTTGCAAACACTTGTGGACCTGCATCATGGTTAGTTTTGAAACGAATATATCCTAATGAATCACTAAGATAATCAAGATCAACATACCATTCAGGACCCTTGCCTTGGATGTTTGACTTCTCCTCAAAGTACCTAAGATTTATAGTTTCAATTACTCGCTTGGCTTGGAGATTGTAGACACGATAAGCCCGAGAGTGAGCTGAATATCCCACAATGTATCCTTCATCTGCCTTGCCATCAAATTTCCCCAAATAGTCAATAGTATTCAGAATGGTGACAGGACACCCAAATGGCTTCAAATGAGCAATGTTTGGTACTTTGGATGTTAGTATCTCATAGGGAGTCTTCTTGTGAGGATTTGTAATAGAAACTCTATTCAAAACATAACTTGCAGTATTGACAGCTTCTGTCCAGAACATGGTTGGAAGCTTAGAATCGGCAAGCATTGTTCTTGCAGCTTCTATTAGAGTCTTGTTCTTTCTTTCTGCCACGCCATTCTGTTGAGGAGTTCTTGCTGCACTATAATCTCTTTTGATGCCTTTAGAATTACAAAGTGCTATGAGGTCTGCATTTTTGAATTCTGTTCCATTATCACATCGAATACCTTTAACCTTCTTGAACAACTGATTCTCTATAAGTGTAATAAAATCCTTGAGAATTGAGTAGGTCTCACTCTTGGCAGCCATGAAGAAAACCTACGTAAACCTACTATACCCATCAGTTACCGCCAGTCAGAATTGTTTGTGGTCAATGCTCCTAATAGAGGTAGGACCAAATAAATCCATGTGTAGTAGCTGCAATGGTTCAGTTATAAGGCTGAGAGCAGTAATGGCCTTAAAGGATGCTTTATGTTGTTTGCCTTTGCTGCATGCAAGACAATTAATATCATTTCTGAATGACTTGGGAGGTAAACCAGAGACCAGATTCATATTTGCTAGTTTGTGAATGGTCTTGAAGTTCACATGTCCCATCCTTCGGTGCCATTGAGTGGCTTCATCTTCTGAGGCTTTAGCAACCAAACATGCTAGTTGGCCAGTAGGATTGACTTCATTCAGGTTGATACTATAGAGGTTGTGTCTTCTAGGGATTCTGAGTAGAACCTGTGAGTCATCCGAGAGTTTAAAGTCTTTGGATAACATTAGTGCATTAGTATCCGTAAAGAGAACAAACTGCTTCTTGTCACAAATCTGAGAGACATATATCAAGTTGAAGTGTTGAAGTGCTTCCACATAATAGACCTGCTCAAAATTAAGATTTGGTGTCTATATTGTTCCTTAGCCAGTGATCCTGCTTTCACCTCCTCCAAAATAGACCTTTCCGCCTTGAAATGGT
Source organism: Glebionis coronaria (assembly GCA_025667525.1). Lineage (NCBI taxonomy): Eukaryota > Viridiplantae > Streptophyta > Magnoliopsida > Asterales > Asteraceae > Glebionis > Glebionis coronaria. The sequence continues at coordinate 127,126,969 of CM046878.1, read as the reverse complement.
ACAAAGTTAGATAGAAGACTTTTATTTCCTGTCATGCTCCTAGAGCATCCACTATCAACAATTCCTAGAGTAGGATCTTGGTATGGAGTAACCTACAACAACAAGACAAGAAAGATGACAAAGTTAGTGTCTTAAGGGGACCCAAACCTTTTCAGGTTTGAGCTTGCCTTGTGGATCTTTAGAGGATAGCCAAGAAGATTGATGAGATCCACCGTTGTTCTTTAGTTCCCTATTCATCATATTGGTGTTATTGTTTGACCAAGAACAACCTGCTGAGGGCTTAACAGCAGTTCCTAGATTTCCCAATCCAAAATACATGTGGTCAAAATTATATGTATAATTTGGACTAAAATTCTGAAAATAGTTATTGGTTGGTCTATTTGATATTAAACCAGTGTTTCTCCAATGATCAGAAGCTAATGGAGAGGTCCTTCTAGAAGAAGAAAAAGATTGAGCACTTGGGTTTAGTCTTCTAGAAGAATATGGAACAACTCCTGGTGGACCAGGAGTAGGAAATGCTTGATGTACATAAGAATGTTTGTCATATAAATCACAATCTTTAATCAAATGAAATTTAATCCCACAAACAAAACATGTTTTAAACGACCTTTTATTAGAATGACATTGCTTCATACTGGTAACTTTATTACACACAATTCTAGGAGAAACATTCTTCATAGGACTCAATAAACCCGTACTAGACACTGTTGAAGTAAAAGCAACTCTCTCTTCACACTTCCTAGCACTAGTAGCAGCATGGTCATTCGACTTAGAACTTGTAGGTCTCGACTCTTCACTTGAACCACATGATGTAGAGTCACTGGCTTTGTCACTGAAAGTACACGAGACAAAGTCATTAGTATTAGTAGAACTTTCTGGGGACTCATGCATCTATGATCCATCCAAGTCATTATGCTTAGGAGTGGGCATGAAAGTTCCTTTAAGAGGTGGAGGGACAGCGTGCATTTCTGCTGCTGGTTTAAACCTATTGTAGCTAGGTGTTCCCTCTTCCTCCTTGTCAGGATCAAAGATACTTGAAAAAGATAAATCAAACACATCTTCTGAATCAATATATTTATCAAATCCTAACCCTCTTTTAGTCCTACCAGACCTGCTACTATCAATTAATTTTGAAAGATTTTTAGGTGCCTTTTGCCATTTTTTAAATCTCAGAAGTGTAGCATCTAATTTTTCCTTCATTTCTTGTTTTTCTTTGATACTGTCATCTTTTACCTTTTCTATGTATTTAAGCATATTTGTTGTGTTTTCTAAATCAATGTTCAGTATCCTAATTTTATCCTCATACTCACGTTGAGTATCTTGAAGCCACCTCATTTGTTGTTCCAATGTTTTTAAAGAAGCCTTGTAGGCTTGAACCTCTAAAAATACTTATCATTCTGATCATTTAAGTCATTATATTAGGACAACAATTCTGAATATTTATCATGACAACCAAGAGGACAATGTTGTACCTGAGGTAAGATGCCCATAAGAGCAAACTCTTCTACTTCCTCGGCATCAGATAGATTCCCAGCAATCATTGCAAACACATCAGTAGAAGGCTCAGCTGTTTCTAGGGTAGCATTCTGATGATCATTCCAGTTGACCATAGAGTCAAGAGACACCAACGCCTTCTTGTCATCCTTCACCTCCTGAATCTTAAAAGCTGAATATCTGCTCTTCTCCTGGTCATGCTTGTTAGGGCATTCCCTTGCAAAGTGACCTTGCTGCTGGCAGTTATAGCATCGAACCTTACTTCTGTCAAACCTTTCGGGCTCTCTTGGGTTACAATTAAATTTTCGACCGACTTTCTTCTCAGACTTGTGAACCCTAAGAGTGAGCATGGCCATCGGCCATTTTAGATCCATTTCATCTAGGTCAAGTTTATCAACCTGTTTGAAGTTATCAAAAGCAAGTTGCTGTTGAGCATCAACGTCAGCAACAAAAGAGTGAAGAACAACTTCTACCATGCTACAAGACTTGGCTTTTGGTTCAGGAGTAGAAGTATGCTGAAAAGTATGTTGAGAAGAAACAGTATTGCTTGGGCTACTAGCATAAGACATGGGACTGGATCCCAAAGAACTCACAAAGGCAGAGTTAGCAGGAGTAGGAAAAGAATCACTTGAGTATCCCCTCACATGAGGCTCAAAGGTTTTGAGCTTATGAAACAAATTATCAAAATTAAGATAGTCAAGCCCACCTTTTGCTTTGAGAGAGATTACCACCTGATTCCATGAGTAGGGTAAGGCTCTAAGAATCCTTGCATTGATATCACTATCGTCAGGTTTCGACCGAAGTTGATTCAACTGGCTCAATATCTTTTGGAACCTGTCATATCCTTGATGGATACCTTCAGTTTCTGAGATCTTGAATTCTATGAATTCATCTCTCAGCATGGATCTTCGCATTTTCTTTGACTCCTCATTCCCACCAAACCTTGCTTTTATTCCATTCCAGATCTCTCGAGCATCATCCAAATGATAGAAGTCACCCATGTGATCATCAGGAAGAGACTGAAGCAAAATAGTTTTTGCTTTGATCTCCTTCTGAACAACTGTGATTTCTTCATGAGTTTTAGGGTCAAGAAGAGTAATATTACCATTCTTGTCTCTTCCAGTCAACTTCCTGCTGTTTCCATTCAGAATGATCTTCCAAAGGTCTTGATCAGTGTTGGTGATCCAACATTCCATCTTCATTGCCCAACTATCATACTCATCCTTTTTTAGAAGAGGAAACTTACCATTTGTGTTGGAAACCGTAGCAATGATCTGCTGAGGTTGCTGAGTTCTAGGAGTACTATCTTCTCCTGTTTGAGTAGAACTTGAGGCAGACATGATTAAACAAAGATGTTAGTAATGAGAATAATTGATTCTTCTTGTACAAAGACTCTCCCAGGCTCTGATACCACTTGTTAGGTCCACTAGATATGGATCTTGCAGCCTGTCAGGAACGGTGAACGACTTCTGTAATCACAAGTCTATTCACAGAGAGACTCTATACAAAGTGCGGAATACAAATACTATAAAGAAGAACAAAATAACTATAACGACTTGATCCTTTTCTAAGTATTTCTAATATTAATAATAACTAGAATTATGTTTGATGAAGGTCTGTGTAACCCTTCTGCCTAAGGTTCCTTATATACTACAAGGAAACCCTAATACAGCATTAACCAAAACGTGTAAAACTGATATGCATATCCTTTCCTAACATATCTCATGCATATCCTAACAGAACAATAACTAAATAATAAAGTTTGACTTTATATAAGACCAGAAGCACGACTTGCTCCTACTACTACTATGACCAGGAGGAACTACATACCTCCTAGTCTACCTATTACAAATAACAATTCCAATGGTCCTAACACGGTACATAAGTCATGTATCTAAAATTCAGAAATCAAATGGTGATGTTTTTATTTGTTACCATTGTTTCCATTACCTTCTGTGAATTTGCAAGCCCATTAGACTTCTGAGTTCCCGTATCCTTGTCAGATACAACAACACTTGACTGTGTACATATAAAACACGGTACATAAGTCATGTATCTAAAATTCAGAAATCAAAGGGTGATGTTTTTATAAGTTACCATTGTTTCCATTACCTTATCTAAACTTTCTAGCCCTTTAGATTTTTTCTTAATTCCCGCATCCTTATCACGTACAACAATTGTATGTGTTGCCTCCATATCAGAAGCTCTGACATCTATTGTATTGCCTATTGGAGTGACCTGTAATATAAATTAATTAATACATTTACTCATTAGCTTTAGGTTCAGTGCCTGCTATGATTATCACCATTGGTGTTAGGGTAAAAAATAAAAATTTTAAGAACTAAAGAATTTGGCTTACATCTGAGTTTACTGGCAATTGAGTTGACAGTGTATTCAACTCCACCCCTTGTGAAGACAAATGAGCCATCATCATAGCAAGCATATCTTTTGTTTCAGTATAATCTTTGGGCGATCTGGAGACCATTTCATCTTTTTCTGACATTTGGGAGGATAATTTCTCGACCAACGCATCCTTTTCTTTACGAGCGCGTCTCTCCTTTTCCAGTTGAGTTTGAAGTACCTCAATCCTTTCATCAGTTAGTTGTTTTCTACGAGGAATGTTAAAATACTTCTTGTATGTAACCCCAGTTCCAACTCCTCTAGCGTACCCACCCTTTTCCTTAACAAAAACAACTGTCATGGCATCGCCATCATCAACAGTCAAGGTTCCTTTCTTCATTTTCTCATATGCTTCTTCCTGCATCAAACATATGGGAAATAGGTTAGCATACAAATTTATTTCCCAGTGATAGTATAATAATATAGGATTTGTAGTCATACATACAAGTTTATTTGCCAATGATAGTATATCAGGATCTGTAATTACTCCTTCTTTTTCCCTACCTTTCAATCACAGTATACCCCGCGGTGGTTGTACATCCGATGGAATTTCATTCTTTTGGACCTAATACACATGAAATGCATACATATGTAAAAATATTCATTTAACATACTCGTGTATCATTTTGTAAATCAAAAATTATGTAACCTTACCATTTTCTCTTTTATATGTATATATCCACCTCTTCCCATTGTGTGGTCATAAATATTTTTAGAATGCGTCAATTTACCTCTCGCTGATGACGCCTACAAACATAAAATAATAAGTCGTTTATATGTAGTAATGGAAACACAAAATTATGAAAAATGAATTGACTCATATATAGTTGAGTAATTAAAACCTTGCATGCGTCAGTTTTAGTGTGAATTACAAATGCTACCATTTCTTCTACATTAACAATTGCACTATATTTAATCAGACGTTCTTCCATTTTTGAAGGATTATCTTTGTTGGAGAATATGTATGTTTCTCTTAGTGTCATCCTGAAATTCCTAAGAAGTCAACATGACGAGTCATAACAAGCTTTCTGACTGTCGGGTCAACAATAAAAAATTGCTGCCAATAGTAACACAATGTTGTTAATTAGTTGTACATAATGTAAGTGCATATATAAACTTATAAAGTGATGGTTTATAAAATAGTACATACGTACCATGATTTCTTCCCATAATTTGTCTTTCGATTGTTTACAGACCAACCTCTAGGACATAACCTTCAAACATATATTCTCAAGCACCAGGTCTCCCAAGAAACTTGAAAATATGGATCTGCTTGAACCTGTTAGTCTATTTAGCGCTTCAAATGATACAGTGTTTTTGTTGCACCGGGTTTTCCCATTCGGGTGCGAAACATTGCTAGCCTGGTTATGCCCCTTGTAGGATATTTCGGCCTAGCATCGTTGTTTATGTCTTCATCTTCACCGTCAGAATACGTCTCTGATAAATAATCGTCATTCTCATGATCTGATTTATCACAATCATCCAAATGAACATCATAATCATCTCCATTTTCCATCGAATGATTAATAAAATCGGATGGAATTGCCATGCTTTGGTAGCAGGTAATGTGTAAAAGAAAGAAAGTCTAAATGTTAGAAGTAAATGAGATAAAAGAGTTGATTTTTCTTTAATGAATTAAACCTTATTTTTAGGAGAAAAAACTGTCAATTATAGAAACTGTCAAGATATGGAATTGATTAAAAGATTTTAAATATTTTGGATGAAATTTCGGCTCTAAAATTTTTGATAGAGAAGAAAAATATTTCTTTTTTAGGAAATTTGGCTCCAAAACTAATTTTTGGCTCCAAATTTTTTAACGCAAGGATTTGGTTTGATTTTAGCATATTTTGTATACTAAAAACCCCCAAATTTACCCATAATGATAGTATATGCAATTTAACATTATTTAATAATCTGAAACTTACAAAATCAAATATGGTTTACGAACAAGCACTGTAACACCCCCAAATTTATACAACTCAATACAGCGGAAGACTAGTTGGTGTTACGGGATAGCACATTACTCACATTATAGACAACGCATAAAAATCGCGTCGTTTATTAATAAAGCATTTCCATTCATAAATATCGAATTTACATAGGTCCCAAGTCATTATATTTCATACAGGTTTTACAAAGAATTTGAATGGAAATTATTATTTAAGTGCGGGCCATGAATTCTTGTCGTCTTCCCGAGAATTACCTTCAAGTACCTGAGATAAAACATGTTAAAAGAAAAGGTCAGCGATAACGCCGAGTGAATTCATAGAGTTTAATAAAATTCATCAATATAACATCGGTACAAAATTATTACCGAAAATCATTTTGTACAAATCTTTGTAATAGGCCATAAAATAGCCAAAGTCATTTTTATACAAATCCTTATCGAAAATCATAATATAGGCATTTGCCTTAAAAATCATTATACGAGCCAATGTCGTAAAAACATCATACAATACGTCTTATGACGTTGTATAAAGTTAAATAAAAACCGTTATATGAATATGGTTATATAAAACCAAAACACGAACATAATATTAATAGTATGACCCTGTATTGCTAGTCAGGCAATACATCGTAATTCGGTGATTATAGCAGTATTTCGTTAATTGGACTATTATAAGCCGCATGACATTGTTACCTTACTAAACCAAACAACAGGTAGCTAGCCCGAAACTCAATTTTCCCATCTAAATTAGCGTGTCATCACAATAATCACGCTTGTGTAATCTTCTCATACATTAATTATCTTACCAATCAATGTGGCACGACGGGGATCAACCGTCAAGGTGCGAACTGGGGTGATCGTCCCCAAATAGTACTATTATATGCATAAGCGTCTACCAAATCCCGGTAGTTTACAATTCATGCTAATGGGACTTTTAGTGACATAACCTAACTTTAATAATCCATTTCATTTCATCTATTGGTCATTTAATCATTCATCAGTTCATACAATCATTCGGGTCCAAATCAATAAACAGACAATCGGGACAGATGGTGTCCTATTTTATCAAAACTAACATGTTATCTCCCTCGCGGGTTTATAAAACATTTCATAAAAACAATTAAAAGAGTGCGAGGCTATGAACTCACGTTGATGTGGGAAGACGGGTTATCGGCAATTCGGACGTACGGCACGTGCTTCAATCACGGAAACCTAGACAAATAATACTCGTCTTAGACTCTTGTCCAATGACTTTATAAAAATAACAATTATGTATACATATGATGATTTTATATATATATGATGATCAAGTGGGTTTACGTATTCTCATTTACTCATTTTAGTGTTATGTGTTGATAACTTTTATACTAGTTTACTAGTTTTACCTATTGACATGTTTTAAGTCCAACAAGCTTATTATAAGTTCTTCAACTTGTATTAATCTATTTTATACTTTTATTATCAGTATTTACACTTTACAATTTGGGCCTAAATGGGTTAAGCCCAATAAATAAGTTTATAAGTGTTTTAGCCCATTTTGTTGTATTATTAGTCCAATAACGTTAAGTTAGCCCGTTAATGTCCGTATGTTATATAGCTCGGGTTTTATCGGTTTTTACTTGTTATATATGTTTATATATCAGTATATGAGTTTATAAAAGTTTACATTAGACGGGTCCAACCATCTAAGTTTTATTTAACAAAAACGTTAATTTTACGGTAATAGCCGAAAAAGTCGTAAAGATCATGTTTATAGTTTTATAACTTATAAAACTTATCAAACTACCATTTTTATAAAATGTCAATTTATTTATCCTTATACATATTTATATAAATGTATTATATAAGTTAGTGGGTTTTAATTCACATTTTATACAATTTTTATTTGAGTGCTTATATAATACTATTATACTTTAATTTCCCAAAATCTGATTTTTACTTTCATGTTCACCAAAACAGCCATATCTAGAGTTCTATATGGAGATAGAAGCTCAAAATTTTATTACATAAACTACATGATATGTTATCCATTTAACTCTTCTATAGCTACTGTTGAATCAGCTTCTAAGTATTTTCTAAAAATCGTCCAAAACAGTGAACTCAGATTTGTACTCTAAACTTGTTTTGATCATATCTCACTCATCCTAATGATTCCATTGCATGGCCAACTCTCAAGATCACCTATCTTCATGGACATCTTGTGGAAAATCAGCCCTACTTCATCTTGCAAACTTCTCTTTGGATGTTAAGATCACCACCAATCTATAGAGCTTCAAAAGGGCTTCATCATATGTGTGAATAACACATGATTTTATGGTTAAAATGGATCAAATGAGGGTTGTTTTTGATGAGTATGGGATGAATTTTTGAGAGAGAGGGAGGAGAGTTGTGTGGTTTTGCATGGATGGAAATGGAGAAGTTGTTTGGAAGTGAGTGGTTTTGAGTTGGTTGCTAGTTTACAAAGTGGCTAGGACAAGTGTCCTAGCTTACTTTGTAAGCTTGACACCTCAAAATTGTTGTAGCTAAGTTATGCCATCCATATGTGGGGGTGGGGTAAAACTTGTTTTGTCTCATCTCCAATTATTTACGGGTACTCCTCGATTCTAGTTTTCTCGATTTGCGTGCCCTCGGGTCGTTTTACGAAAAACGTTTTTATAAATTATGAATCAACGGCAAAAAACGAATCTAATAAAAATCGTTTCATCAAAAACGGAGTTCGAGAACGTAAATACGTAATCCTAAGGTTTCTGGTTTAGTCGTAAAGGACGTTAAATTATAATCGTAAGTCCTAATCTCTTCTCGTAAATTTGTGAGTTTATGAACCAACTCAAAAATAAAAATACCAAAATAATATTTACGGATACATTTATTTTCTGAAATGTCGGACTGTCACCAAAGACGGTGTATGTAAACGTAAGCACGTAACGTAGAATCCTCCGGTTTAGACGTAGTCGATGCTACTTCAAGACGTAAATTCAAATTTCTTCCCAGAAATAAGTGAGTTCATAATATAACATTAAAATAATGCTTTTAAATAATATTTGAGAATAAAATATCAACCATAAATTGACGGATTGTCACAGCATTTACCCCTAAACAGGATCTTTGTCCTCAAAGATCATCTTATCTTACTACTCGCTTCTTATAGAGTTAAAGCCATGTGGGTATTTCCTCCACATTCGGTCTTTTCTCACAAGTGTAATTCATTACAATACGCGAGTTTCATCAAACATAACTACGGGAGTAAGATCAGGCTTATTATTGACTTACTTTCTCTATCCATGATGTTCACGGGTTTTTGATGAATGCAACTTTTCGCCGATCTAAACTTCATTAAGAAGTGATCAGATTCTCACTTGATATACATTTCATCAAGTTCGATATACGAAACATATTTCACGCAGCTCTTGAATTCCTAGGGTAGGTCCAACTTATATGCCTTTCAAACCAATCTTTTACATCATCTCAATGGTCCCATACAACGGGGACTTAATTCCCATGATCTTTCAGATCTTCAATTCATCTTTCTATGGTGAAAATTTATGGCATAACTTCGCTACCCATCCTGCACTTCAAGATCTACATTTCATATTCACATTACCTTATGTCCACTATCGGCAGTCAATAATCAGATCCTAATTTCAATAATCATTTCAGGTCTCGCAGGTCGGGTATTTTGTAAGGTTAGGTTCGCCATTATAGGAAACCTTAAACCTAAAAGACATGTCGAACTCACAATGGGTGTATGTCGGATGTCTTCATCTCAATCCTTACTTACTGATACTCTTATATAGATCCTAACAAGATTCGATCTCGATACTAACACGTTAATTATCAATGATAATCTTTCCAAAGAAAAGCGATTATACGATTTATTACCAAAGGTCAATCATTCAAACACAAAACAGCACTTATAGTATTTTGTGTCGTTACTTTACCTCGTTCCTTCGATTGGGGTGGTACATAGTACTCTCATCAAGATTCGTTCTCAATGACTTCTGAGCAAATCTCTAGAAATTCGATGCGAAGCGAGGATCTTGATAGAGATGATCGATACAGGTACACCATGTTTACACAACTCATTTAAATATCAAAGAGTCAATTTCTTCATCAAGAATCTATCATTAACAGGAATGATATTAGCATATTTGGTCAGTCTGTCGACGATGACCCAAATCGAATCAAATTCAAATGATGACCTTTGCAATAGTTAGACGTTTACTAATGTATGAGGCGACGTCTGCCTTCATAATTTGCCATTAGTACAACTTCTTCAGACAAAGATACTTTTAGTCAGAAATGACATAAATAGAATATTTATACTTACAAGATTCCAACATAACTATATCTCAAAATCTCCATTTTTAGGTAACCACAAGTGGCCTTAAAAACATTTAACGCTATCGGCTTCTCACTTCTAATGATTCATATTAGTCGCGAATCCCTTTTTATTATTTATATTATCTTTTTTACAAGCATCAGCTATTTTTGAATTGTTCGGCAATTTATTTTGCACATTCATTATTAAGGAACATATCCTAATTGATTCTTTGTCCTTTTTACATAATGCGACAGTATTTACATTCATCTTTCCTGATAAAATAATTATCATGTCCACAATTTACTCAGAAATTCTTTCTTCATATTTTCTAAGTTTTAGTTTCGTCTCAACTATCATTTTTATCCGTTTTACTCAACCCGACGTTTAAAGCGTCGATAGTTATTACAACTAATTAAATAAGAAATATTTAATTTTTATGAAACATAACGTAAAAATTTTAATTTTTCTTAGTTCGACCAATTATAAAAATGTTCAAAATAAATTTGAATTTAATTAACAAGACTTTTGTTGACTTATCGAAAATAATTAAAATAATTAATAAAATCCGTAAATGTTCGAAAAACCTTTGTTTATAGTTTGGTCAAAGTTTTCTTAGTTGAAAAGAAAAAATTATCGTTCAAATTTCAAGTCATGGTTTAAAAGGTTTCCTCAATCCCTCTTAGGTTGTCTTGAGGTATACACAAACATTTAACCCTAAACAGGAGTTTAGTTAAATGTTCTGCGTATAAGGGAATAATCCCTTAAAAGTTCTTTGATAAAATATCTGTCAAAACATATTTCCATTTTTCTTATTAGTAAAACCCAGAGCCTTAATGGCTCTAATTTTTGAAATGTCAATATAGATCCCATTATCTTATTAATCACACGGTCAAATCATGTAAAGTATTAAGCCGTTAATCACATGTTAAATATTTAAGGTACAGGTTTTCGTTGTTCGGCCAATTCAGGGCAATCTATAAATAATTATTAACTCATTCTTATTCTTATAAACAAACAAATGGTCCTTAATGATCACAAGCATAAATTTATCAAATTACAGCCTACACACGTGATTCACCAAATTTTTGAATGCTACATGTGTATTAGTCAATCCAGACGACATCACGTGAAACTCATAATGTTCATTACAAGTTCTGGATGTAATGATTGGAATAGATAATCTTTTTCGCGGACGCGAAGTTGATGATAACCATGCCATGGATCAAATATTTAAAACATACGCTAGAACCTTGTAAATGATCGAACAAATCTTCCATTTCGAGTCATGGATATCGTTTTTGATTGTCAATTTACTCAGTTCACAATAATCTATAAATATAAGGAATGATAACAGCATAGCTTTTCATGATGACGAGCTCGGTAGAATAAAATCTTTCTCCGACAACTCTCTCAGTTGTACGGTAATTCCTTTAATTCAGATGGTGCTGACGTACAGTGCACAAGCCACAGGGGCAGCACAGGGAATATAATCAACACCAATTTCAACTTGCCTTAATGGCAAAAGTCTAGGTAATTTACCAACAAATACCTTCTAAATTTTCAGATAACAGAAACATCTTTTAATAAATTCATATTAGGTTCTTTCTAAATTATAGTATCTATGACTAATTCACAACCATTCACGGTATAATTTCAAGTCTAAATGCAGGATATGGACATCCATCAAGAATTATTTAGATCACTTTTGATAATCAACATCTTATCATTTAGGGGAATTCGACTCGAGTTCCCATCAATTAAGACAATGTCGTCATGTCAAAATCAATCAATCCATTCTACTAGCATTACCAACTTTTCAGTTTTATTGCCGTCGATAAGATGTGAACTTCTCAAAAGACTAATAATAACTCAGAACCCTTCACAAATTCAGGGATATATGGAGACACAACTACTATTAAAAGAGTAAGGTCAACGCATAATCTATGCGAGAGAATTTCAAATCAGATACAGACGAAAACATTTAACGAATATGAATATATCCCATGTTTTCATAATTTAAGTACGCATTCGAAAGCTCCTCGAATCGTTACCCAGGTCATTCAAATGAAATCTAATCAAGAGAAATGATAAGAACGTCGATACATCCAGTCGGGTATCAACACTCGGTAATCAATACTTTTCCTAAGAATCTCACTACGGGAGATTTGGACAAGAAGGGAATATCAATTGTCAAATAAGACAAATTCCATAGATGAGTAAATTCAACTCAGAAGAATAGATGCTACAGGCACATATGTAGGTGTCCCTAACACTATGTCCTTATTTTTCACTTCTTGCAGATCTCATAAAATTTAATCTTTCACAATCTTCAAAGAAAATGTAGTGTTTATTCATTAGTTTTATGGTGAATACTAATCAGTCTTGCATGGTCCATTCCAAATTGTATGTAGGCGCGCAACTATATACAATTTCAAGATTAACGATGCAATACTCAGTTCGTCAAAATTTTATCATCATGTTTATAATAAAAAACATTTTCGTGCTTAATTCTTAAATAAGAATCAAGAATAAAATTCAAAGATTTTCTTTGTTATGAAAACAATTAAGTTTTCCAAGGTATTTCATAATCAACTTCATTTCAATAATGATGATTTATAAGTCTCACTTTAAATAATCCATATAGTGATGAAAATTCAATTTTTTTTCTCATTGGATGTTGTTTTATCTTATAAAAACAATGAGTGATCTGTAAAAGAGTGATGACGAGTTGTTCACCAAGAACTAACTACAATATGATAGGAAATGAGCTTATCTAATTAATCATGAGGTTCATGACCTCGATGGCACTCAAAATGAATAATCCACAACGTAACTCAATTCGAGATGAGTACTTGTTCAATGGTTGCATCACTAATGCGAACATTAGGAATAAGCAAGAAAAGATAGATAACATCGATACATGTAGAATTTAGCAATCAAAGGTAGTCTTTTCATTAATCACAAACAAGTCAAAATTATACTGTAACACATTACGTGTCACTATGTCATACAATTTCAAGAACTCATCCTATCAACTGATGTCTCAGTTAAGTTAGGGATTATTTTTAAAAGATACTACAATGAATACTAATCTACAGTAGTCATTAGGTGTCCCACCTGTCCCAGAAGATCCATCAGTCCCAATTCAGAAGAAGATTTCTTCAATTTATTTATTGGACACTGGGCATCCTCATCATTGGACAATGGTCTAGGAACAACCCTTAACACGAACTAACGATCATTTAGAACCTTATAATTCAATCACATGACTCAACAACTTCCTCTTAACAATTTCTTTTTCCATACAAGTTAAAATTTATTTTATTCAAGTTTCAACCAATTTTATACTCAATTTGATATCCTACCTCATTTCCCAATACTTCAACTTTATTCTTAGACCTTAAAAGGGAAATAAAAGCTCGATATGAACAACACTTAATTTCCAATCCTATAACTCCTTCATCAATAGTTATCAAATGAGTCACTAGCATGAGATGACTCACACATTCAATATTTCTCGGAAAGGTACTAGTGGCATGAGGCTTTTGGGTAATGGTTCCAATGACAGCCTCAAGTGTAACATTCACCGTTTCGATTTCAATTTAAGAATTTGGATGACAATGAATCAGATGACATTTTTCTAGGTGGTAAAGTTTTGTCAAACTCCACTCTATAAGGAAAGATCGTCATAACATCGATATCAGATTTAATCTCGCCAATTCTTCTTTAATATCACAATCAACTAATATCAACATTTCTAAGAATATCAACCATTTGTTGGGATCATAAATATCCACAACTTGGTTTAGATCTAGGATAGCTAGAATTCCTACGAGAATAGCTTCGATTAATTTACTAGGGGATTTAGGGTTTCTTGTGACAATCTACGTCGTATAAATACCACGTTTAAATATCAAAATAATCATCAAACAATCATGTAATAAAATTACATCATATATATATATATAATCCAAGTTATATATATATATATATTAAAATAACACTTCTCAGTCTGGCCTTGTCGGTAACTCGGGAATTCTTCGGCACCGTTATAGTCAAAAGATTTTTAGACATTTTGTGAAAAATGTTTATAGTTAAAGGATTTTGAAATGTTTTCTTCAAAACCTTGGTTTTAAAAATCTTTCGTTCTCTATAACGAGAGCTCTCGTACCAAACTGTAACACCCCCAAATTTAGACAACTCAATACAGCGGAAGACTAGTTAGTGTTACGGGATACCACATTACTCACATTATAGACAACGCATAAAAATCGCGTCGTTTATTAATAAAGTATTTCCATTCAAAAATATCGAATTTACATAGGTCCCAAGTCATTATATTTCATACAGGTTTTACAAAGAATTTAAATGGAAATTATTATTTAAGTACGGGCCATGAATTCTTGTCGTCTTCCCGATAATTACCTTCAAGTACCTAAGATAAAACATGTTAAAAGAAAAGGTCAGAGATAACGCCGAGTGAATTCATAGAGTTTAATAAAATTCACCAATATAACATCGGTACAAAATTATTACCGAAAATCATTTTGTACAAATCTTTGTAATAGGCCATAAAATAGCCAAAGTCATTTTTATACAAATCCGTATCGAAAATCATAATATAGGCATTTGCCTTAAAAATCATTATACGAGCCAATGTCGTAAAAACATCATACAATACGTCTTATGACGTCGTATAAAGTTAAATAAAAACCGTTATATGAATATGGTTATATAAAACCAAAACACGAACATAATATCAATAGTATGACCCCGTATTGCTAGTCAGGCAATACATCGTAATTCGGTGATTATAGCAGTATTTCGTTAATTGGACTATTATAAGCCGCATGACATTGTTACCTTACTAAACCAAACAACGGGTAGCTAGCCCAAAACTCAATTTTCCCATCTAAATTAGCGTGTCGTCACAATAATCACGCTTGTGTAATCTTCTCATACATAAATTCGCTTACCAATCAATGTGGCACGACGGGGTTCAACCGTCAAGGCGCGAACTGGGGTGATCGTCCCCAAATAGTACTATTATATGCATAAGCGTCTACCAAATCCCGGTAGTTCACAATTCATGATAATGGGACTTTTAGTGACATAACCTAACTTTAATAATCCATTTCATTTCATCTATCGGGTCATTTAATCATTCATCGGGTCATACAATCATTCGGGTCCAAATCAATAAACAAACAATCGGGACAGATGGTGTCCTATTTTATCAAAACTAACATGTTATCTCCCTCGCGGGTTTATAAAACATTTCATAAAAACATTTAAAAGAGTGCGAGGCTATGAACTCACGTTGATGTGGGAAGGCTGGTTATCGGTAATTCGGACGTACGACACGTGCTTCAATCACGAAAACCTAGACAAATAATACTCGTCTTAGACTCTTGTCCAATGACTTTATAAAAATAACAATTATGTATACATATGATGATTTTATATATATATGATGATCAAGTGGGTTTACATATTCTCATTTACTCATTTTAGTGTTATGTGTTGATAACTTTTATACTAGTTTACTAGTTTTACCTATTTACATGTTTTAGGTCCAACAAGCTTATTATAAGTTCTTCAACTTGTATTAATCTATTTTATACTTTTATTATAAGTATTTACACTTTACAAGTTGGGCCCAAATGATTTAAGCCCAATAAATAAGTTTATAAGTGTTTTAGCCCATTTTGTTGTATTATTAGTCCAATAACGTTAACTTAGCCCGTTAATGTCCGTATGTTATATAGCTCGGGTTTTATCGGTTTTCACTTTTTATATATGTTTATATATCAGTATACGAGTTTATAAAAGTTTACATTAGACGGGTCCAACCGTCTAAGTTTTATTTAACAAAAACGTTAATTTTACGGTAATAGCCGAAAAAGTCGTAAAAATCATGTTTATAGTTTTATAACTTATAAAACTTATCAAACTACCATTTTTATAACATGTCCATTTATTTATCCTTATACATATTTATATAAATGTATTATATAAGTTAGTGGGTTTTAATTCACATTTTATACTATTTTTATTTGAGTGCTTGTATAATACTATTATACTTTAATTTCCCAAAATCTGATTTTTACTTTCATGTTCACCAAAACAGCCATATCTAGAGTTCTATATGGAGATAGAAGCTCAAATTTTTATGACATAAACTACATGATATGTGATCCATTTAACTCTACTATAGCTACTGTTGAATCAGCTTTTAAGTATTTTCTAAAAATCGTCCAAAACAGTGAACTCAGATTTGTACTCTAAACTTGTTTTGATCATATCTCACTCATCCTAATGATTACATTGCATGGCCAACTCTCACATGTGTACAAGACATATTACTTACTGTATATACATTAATCTATTCCATTTTATCCGTTCATGACATGGTTATTTACTGTTTTTATACAGCCTACCATTTAAACAAGATTTAACCATTTTACATGTAGTTTGTCCATCTTTTTACCCATGTTTATCCAATCTATCAACATTAAATCCCCACATAATATTTTTAATCATCATATATCATCATACATATATACATTTAAGAAGAAAATACATGATTACATAATCAAAATTAACAAAAGAATGGGGAGGACACTCTGTATACCACCATAGTGATGAAAAGATGAGGTTGATGAACACGGCTTAGATTTTGATGGCAAGACTTGTGATATACCAATATCAACTTCAATATCACCTATCTTCATGGACATCTTGTGGAGAATCAGCCCTACTTCATCTTGCAAACTTCTCTTTGGATGTTAAGATCACCACCAATCTATAGAGCTTCAAAAGGGCTTCATCATATGTGTGAATAACACATGATTTTATGGTTAAAATGGATCAAATGAGGGTTGTTTTTGATGAATATGGGACGAATTTTTGAGAGAGAGGGAGGAGAGTTGTGTGGTTTTGCATGGATGGAAATGGAGAAGTTGTTTGGAAGTGAGTGGTTTTGAGTTGGTTGCTAGTTTACAAAGTGGCTAGGACAAGTGTCCTAGCTTACTTTGTAAGCTTGACACCTCAAAATTGTTGTAGCTAAGTTATGCCATGCATATGTGAGGGTGGGGAAAAACTTGTTTTGTCTCATCCCCAATTATTTACGGGTACTCCTCGATTCTAGTTTCCTCGATTTGCGTGCCCTCGGGTCGTTTTACGAAAAACGTTTTTATAAATTATGAATCGACGGCACAAAACGAATCTAATAAAAATCGTTTCATCAAAAATGGAGTTCGAAAACGTAAATACGTAATCCTAAGGTTTCCGGTTTAGTCGTAAAGGACGTTAAATTATAATCGTAAGTCCTAATCTCTTCTCGTAAATTTGTGAGTTTATGAACCAACTCAAAAATAAAAATCCCAAAATAATATTTACGGATAAATTTATTTTCTGAAATGTCGGACTGTCACCAAAGATGGTGTATGTAAACGTAAGCAAGTAACGTAGAATCCGCCGGTTTAGACGTAGTCGATGCTACTTTAAGACGTAAATTCAAATTTCTTCTCAGAAATAAGTGATTTCATAATATAACATTAAAATAATGTTTTTAAATAATATTTGAGAATAAAATATCAACCATAAATTGACGGATTGTCACAAGCACCATGTTGAGTCGCTGTGATAGCTACTGATGTGATAATCTTTGAGAGGCACTGGGTTGATACACATCGTTACCTAAAAAATTAAGAAGAAATGGAGAGAAGAAAGTCTGATATGTATATATACTAAACATTGTTAAATTACAGGAAATATTCATAATTACATATACGTGTCACTCCATACAAATAATAGCAAATTGTACCAAACAAAAAAGGTTAAAAGGGCAGCAGGTGACATTCATGAACGAAACATTCAATAAAATATTGTTTTTGTTATTTACTACAATATATTACATATAACGATGTGACATCAACATCAAACCTCCCTTTTTCCCTTGCCATTGCCCTTACTCCCGCTCCACTGTGCTGCAGTCCTTGTTCCAAGCTGTTAATCAACAACTTAGTTGTCTTCATCGCTAGAGTTATAGAAAGGGCTCAGTTTCTGCCAATCTTTTTTGGTCAACATAACGTGTGTTAAACAAACAATTAATGGTATAAGTGTATACATCAATAGCCACTAACTAATAACAAATTTAGTTATACCCAGTATGGAATGTGTAACTCTTCATCCGAAGAATCTTCTTCCGCCTCTTTAGTAGCTTCTACCGCCTTCTTACTAGGGGGAGCATAACAGGGAGAATGTGAGGGACCGTAACCGGGACCATCAACAGGACTATAACCTGGAGGATGAGAGGGACAACGACCGGGACGATCAGAGGGAGCATAACTGGGAGGATGAGAGGGAGGAGGACGCTTTCTAGTGGAACAACTTGTTACACCCGTAAACGGACTCTGTTTCTAAAGGGTTGGGCCAAATTCAACATCGGGGGAACCAAAATAGGGAGGATGAGAGGGACCATGACCGGGACGATCCAATGGCCTAAAACCTGGAGGATGAGAGGGCCAACGACCAGGACGATCAGAGGGAGCATAACCGGGAGGATGTGAGGGAGGAGGACGATTTCTGGTGGAACATCCAGTTACACCCGTAATAGAACTCTGTTTCTTAGGGCTTGGGACAAATTCAACACTGGGGGAACTAGATGATGAACTATAAATGTCTAAAAACATGTATATGTTAGGGATATTAACATATCAAATAATTACAGGCTGTTTATTAAACATATTGTAATCTATGCTATTAAACATCAAACCTATTAACAAATGAAGGGTAAACACTATAAATCAAATAAAATGTAATAAAAATAAAAGCATACAAGATTTCCAATCAAACTAAACCCTAACCCTATAACAAACTTACAAATACTGAGATTCATCATAATATTTAAAATGCATCATCGATGAGATGGCATTTATACATGATCTCATCGTTCTTTTCGGGATTTAAAAGCATAAAATGTCATCAAAATACCATATATATATATATGCTTGTGTTTGTTTACTTGTCTATTTTAGGTATGGATATCATGAAAAAGACAAAAGATCACAAGACACAAGGAAAAACGAACATGAGAAACAAAGCCGCACAATGAACCAGGCCCTAGTTATGGATTTCTCAAAGAAAATACCTTGAAGATTTGAAGATGTACAAGAATGATCCCTTATCATGGAAGAAATGATACTTAATACCCTTGTATATTCATAATTACAAGTTTGGTCCCTTAAGTTTGTCAAAATTACAAAAAGGTCCCTTAACTTTGAAGATTTGGCAAGGTTAGTCCCTCAAGATTAAAAATTGTCAAAAATGGTCCTCTAATATGTCAAACATACATTGAAGACCTTCAAAGATGAATAATGACCAAGATCAATCCTTGAAATATCCAAAAATGGCAAAACAAGTCCTTGTTATCCTTATACCAAAGTTTTGTGGCCAAAGTATGAAAAACTAAACTTACAAAACAAAGGGAAGTCGTTTGTTGTGGCTGAAATACTTGTTATAAAAATTTTCCCAAAATAAAAGGACCAAAAGTGTCACACCCAAACATTCAAACCACAAACAGGTGCCAAACAAATAAATCCCAAGTTTTTAGGATCAAAACACTCACTATTCACGCCCAAGAACCCAGATTTTACTTTCACCAAACAAAGGGTAAATCCAAATTACCTTGACCCACGTGTGATTCACCCTTACACGATCACATCCACACCTCACATAATTCACCACTCCACTCATGGACTCCACCCATTCAAGCCGTCCACCAATCATATGACAACTTCCTCTACAAGGAATGCCACATGGCCAAATCAACAGCCCACACTCATTACTTGGTCACAAAGGATAAATGGACGTCTAGGATACATTTGGACAGCTCAACAACTCAAGCACTCAAGGGCATTTTAGAGAATTCAGTATCTAGGGTTTTGATGTATTTCATGTTCTAGAATCATCACAAGTAGTCTATATAATGAGATCTCAACATGTGAGAGTCCCTTGTTCTAGTTTTTCTCTTAAACATTGTAATTCCTTTTTAAAATTTATAAAAGTTTGGTATTTTGAAAAAATTGTAATTTCTTTTTATGTTTTTGAAAGTTGGTATTGTTTAAGAGTGATTTTGAGTTCCATTATATGTTATAAACCTGTTTTGATCTTTGGATTGAAGCATGTTTAGGTTTGGTAAGGTTTTCAAGTTTGAAAAAAGCTTGAAATCCTTGTTTCTGTTTGCTTATTTTTAACTGACCTAACCCCTACCAAAAGCTATAAGCCTTTTCAAGCTTGTTGACACCAAGCTAGTGAAGGTTTATCAACCTTTGGTTGGTTTGTTTGCTGCTTGTGTTGGAGATTTGAAAACCTTGAGGTTCTGCTTTGAACCATCAGCCAAGGATCTATATCATCTTCTTTGTTCAAGTACCCTGGTCACTCTCTAGTTGTTGAGAGTGTTCCAAGGAGCATAGCTGATCCCCCTAGGAAGTTGTGGGGGATAGGTATTGGATTTCTTTAAGTTTCCTCTAAAAATTATATGGTTTAAATTTGTTATGATTGATGCTATGTGATTTGGTGTTCTTGTGTTTGTGACTGTAAGTTTTTGGTTTACTTTTGTTAGTTATCACCTAGTAGAGCTATCTGAATCATAAAATCAGTAGGTTGTGTTTAAAAATCACAAGTTTGTTTGAAAAGGTACTAAAACAAGGTTGTTTGAGGCCTTGTGCCCTTGGTTCTTTGGGTTTGGATACTCTAAACAAGGTATTTGTCACTGGTTTTGGTCATTGGTCAAGTGTTTCAAGGTTTGGAAAAGGTTTTTCAACTTTTGGAAATATATGAAAATATTGGTTTGAATTTGGTCAAACACATCAGATCTTATAAAATCCTTGTTGTTTGGATTTAGAGTCTGATTTTTGGTTTGGGAAGAGTTTATGTGATAAGCTATCTATGCAATATCTGTTAGTGGAATTTGGTGGCTTATTGAGTGTGCTAGAGCTTATAAAAGCTGGCTGAAGTGGTCATTTGCATCAGCAAAGTGACCACCTCAATTTTGCTTTGCATATTGTTATCTAGTGCATGCCTTGTTGTTTTGTTGATTGATACTTGTTACCTTGATGCTTGTGAGTGTATTTGGCTATTTGGATTGTCTGCTTAAGTGCTTATAAGCCAACTGGCTTATTGGCCATTTTTTCCAAAATTTGTCATCATTTGGCTAACTGGCCACTTGATTTACAAGGACTCAGCCTTGATTCCTTCACAAAAATTGCTTATAACAAGCTCAAAAACAATCCCTGACAATTTGGTAACATTTGGTGCACTTCGACTTTTGGTCAAATAAGCTATATTTGGCTTATTTTCCAGTTCTGCTTATTGGTACATGCAACAACTTACTTTTTGTGATTAGATGTCATTTTTCTTAGCTTATTATCATATTTTAGAAGTTACACGTCTTTTGGTTAAGCTTTTGCTAGGAAACTAGCTTATTTGACTTTTTCAGCCAGCTTATTTGCTTCTACAGCTTATTCTACTTGACTTTTTGTGATTTTTCTTTTTGATTATTCTTAGTTATGCTATTTGTGAGCTTTTTCAAAAAGAATCAGCTTTTGAAACCCTCTAGAACTCAAACCCGACTATTTTGTCGTTTAGTGAAAAAGTTCTTTTCTACTTTCTGGCTTATTACTTGAGCTTTTTCAGAATTTCTTTTTGCAAAAGGGTTTATAATCTCAATAAGATGTTGTGTGTTCAAGCAGAGCTTATGGCATTGGCTTATAGCTTAATGGGCTTATTGGCCCATTAAGAATAAGCTATTGACTTGTTAAGCTGTGATAAGCACATTTTCAGTTGTTGGGCCTTTAGACTTTTGTGCATAAAATTGAATTTTGAATCAAACTAGTGATTTTGGGTTTATTTGGTTGAGTTTGATTTTATTGGGCCAAAAAGCCCATTAAGGTTGATTGTTTTTGTTTTTAGCCCATTTGGGGGCCCAATAGGGGTATTTTGGTAATTTCATTTTCATTTTTTGTTTATTTAGGTTAAAATAAACTAGTTTGCAAGTTTTTAGAAATTTTTATAATTTCTGATTTTTATTATTATTTTATTATTATTTTATTATTATTTTATTATTAAAAATTGTTTTTAGGGTTAAAATTATAGTTTTGCAACTTTTCCATTTTTCTTAGGTTTAATACATTAAGTTAGGATTTTTAGAAACATTAGATTATTTTTCTCATCATTTTATTAATTTTTAGGATTATTTTAATATTTTAATAGTTTTTAATCATTTAAAAATAGTTTTCATTGGTTTAATATTTTATAAAAATAGTTTTTAGTTTAATTAAGTCATTTTAGAGTTTTACAAATTGAAAATCTTTATTTGGGATTTTTATTAGATATTTTGATTTTTAGGACTTTAATTAGAATTTAAAAATTAATATTTAATTAAATAAAGGTTTGAAAAAGTTTTAATCACTTGTAAACTCTATTTACATTTTTAGTTATTTTTGGTAATTATTGGGAATTTTTAGATTAAATTTTTATTTTGTCACTTTTTACGGTTTTACGTTTTGTCATCGTAGTTTAATTTTGACGTATCCGTCATTTCAATTTCCTTTCTAATCTTTTCTTCTCAAATTAATCCAAAATCATACAAGTTATTCACACACAATAAACCTCCTTGGGAAACGAACTTTTACTTTGGGTCATTAACATTTGATTTCCATTAATCATTTGTTTAATACTTACCGCTATTTTACGCCTTTTGTTTTCCTAGAGCAAAGGTGTGGTAAAATACTACAATCATTTTGGTGCCGCTGCTGGGTAGGCGTGTTGTGATTAATTTGAATATTTTTGTTTTTAATATCTAGCCATAAATAGTATTTGTGTTATATAGAAATCTATTAACACGTATTACCGTTTTTTTCGTTTTTCTTGTGAAATATTATTGCTATACTGTATATGTATCACAACTAATACAACATTTCTCCAAAAGTGTGAAAACACAACCTTAATTGGATTTGATCTCCTAATTATTGTATTTGAATCCGAAACAAAAAAAAGAAAAAGGCAAAAATAGATAAATACTTTCGTGAAGCTCGATTTTGAAAAATACGAACTTTAAGGTGAATAGATAGGCAACGTGCTATAAAAGGCCGTTAAAGGGAAGTTAGGTACTTAAGTGCTTCGCGCCACCTCATTCCCCCCGTTCACTTGTGAGTGTTTGATATTGAAGGCTAATCGAGGGTTTTGCCGCCCAAAGTATTATTACGTATCATATATATTTGCTTGGTTTCTTTGTGATTAAACCCTCTTGAACAATTTGGCTTTCACCAAAGTTATAAAGTCAATCGAAGGCGTTCACTCCACGTGATCGTTTTCATTCTTTTGAGGCTCCTTTAATCAAGAGTTTGATTCGAGGAGAGATTTGGTAGATTGTTGTCTACAAATACACACAAAATCCAAAAAAATTAAAAAACAATCAAAAAAAATTGAAAATCAACCTAACACCCAAAAGAATCTTCTTTGCTCACCTCCACCTTCAACGTTAAGTTTATGATAACTCGTAATCAAGCAAAACGAGATCGTAAACATCGTCAAAACCAAGGAAATCAAGATCATATGATTGAATAAGAAACTCCAATTGTCGAACCCGTTGTAGAACCAATATTCACTATGGCTAATCGTACTATGATGGAGTTGCTTCAAGCACCCATCGAGGGTTTTGGAGAAGCTATTGTGATTCCCGCTATCCTTGCGGAGAATTTCGTGATTAAGATGGGTTTAATGTCGATGCTTCAAGCAAAGAAGTTTCACGGACATGAAAAAGACAACCCGCATTATCACATACGGAATTTCAATCGTCACACCGCAACGAGCAAGTTTAAGGATATTCCACATGACGCCATTAAGATGATGTTGTTTCCATACTCGTTGGATGGACTCGCAAAAATTTGGCTCGAGAAAGAACCGCCAAATTCGATTTTTACATGGGGTGATCTCATCTCTAAGTTTGTGAAACAATTTTTTCCGCCGTCTAAGACGACACATTTGAAAAATGGGATTTCAAGGTTTACACAACGTTCTAATGAAAGTTTTTCAATGGCATGGGAACGATTTAAGGAAATGTTACATGAATGTCCTCACCATGATTTTTCTGAATTGCATCAAATTGATACTTTTTATAATGGGCTTAACGATCATGAACGAGATTATTTGAATGCCGCCACGGGTGGTATTTTTTTGTGCAAAACGACCGCTGAAGCTTTAAAGATTATCGAGAATAGATCTAAGGTTTATAACCCATCGTAACACACCGAGTGTTACCACTATGGGTTCATCGTCATCGTCTCGTAGCATGAATGCCTTACACGATGAAGCAAATGAGGAGAATCGGTTTTTCGACAGATTTTCGACGCTTATGACCCATTGGAAAGCACAAGATGCTTTGAACTCCGCATCGGTTAAAGCGGTTGAAAAGAGTTGTATATCTTGTGGTGGAGCTCATGATTTTTCCGAGTGCATTACCGCCGGTGGTAACACTTCGAGTGCTTACGTAGCAACGGGAACTTACAACCAAAACGGCCAAGGTTCCCGCCCAAATCAAGCCCCCCAAAATCAAAATGTGAACAACTATCGAAACAACAATCAAAGTGGTGGTTATCAAGGCAATCAACGTAACTATAACAAGGGTAATTACCAAAGTGTGAACAATGGGCAAGTTTAAAATCAAAACCAAAACCGTGATTTTCAAAATACTACACAAGGTTTTAAAAACGATCACACTAAAAATCTTCAAGGAGAATTTTTTAATTATGCTAAGGCAAATGATTCTAAGTTTGATAACATGCAACGTGAGATGATTAGCTTAAGATCCGAGTTGAAAAACGAGCTTAAAAACAAACTTGCTAATGAATTGAAAACTCATGCTAATAAAATAGAAGCAAACGTTCAACGTCTTCAACAAAATCAACAAAAGATGGAACAAGGACAACATGAGATTAAGCAAGAGTTGTTAAAAGCAGATAAAAGGCAATCAAAATTTGAAGATCGCATGGCTGGTATGTTTGAAGCAATCATGTGTAAACCCTCTTCCTCGGGTGGTCTTCCTAGTGATACCATTGTACACCCGAAGGGAAAAATGAAGGTTATTACTACTCGTAGTGGTAAAAGTTTCAAGGAACCAATCTCTCGTCCTAGTACTTCTACAGAGAAGGAAATCGAGAAAGAACCCGAGGTGATGGTCGAAAAGGAGCATTTTACAAGCCCACGAAGTACCGCTCATATCACACCTACGGTTGAACCAATACAAATTGTGGAACCCGAGATTCCAAGTCCGATGCCTATGCCCCAACCCACACCACCCTTACCTTACCCATCGAGACAAAACAAGGAGAAGTTAAATGAACGTAATAAACAACAAATTGAGCTTTTTATCAAAATATTTCTACAAGTGCATTTTAATGTAAGTTTAGCCGACGCGTTGTTATACACGCCTCGTTTCGCTTCCACTTTTAAATGTATGATGAACGATAAGGAAAAGCTTTCAAAGCTATCTAATTGTTCTTCGGTTTATCTTAACAGAATACCGGAAAAAGTTGGTGACCCCGGGAAGTTTCTCATTCCTTGTGATATACAAGATATGGAGGAATGCTACGCCTTGACCGATCTTGGTGCAAGCATTAATTTGATGCCTTTTTCCATGTGGAGATCTCTATCGCTTCCGGCTCTTACTCCATCGAAAATGTCAATCGAGATGGCCGATCATTCTACGATTTTAGCATGTGGAGTAGCCGAAGAAGTTTTCGTAAAAGTAGGGAATTTCTACTATCCCGTTGATTTTATTGTAGTAGATATTCTTGCGGATCCTCAAGTTCCCATAATTTTAGGTCGTCCGTTTTTAGACACCTCAAAATCGCTTATCGATGTTCATGCTAGAACTATCACTTTGATTCAACGAAGAGGAACTTATTATAAACGATACTCAAAACTCTACACCTTCTCATGTTTCTATAATCGCTACCATCAACCATATTGACTTAGTCGATGTGTTTTGCGATGAGTTTTCACAAGAAGTGTTAGGTTTTTCTCATAGTTCGTCAAGTGGCAATCCCACTATTATGGATCCGATTCTTGCAAATTCTACACCCAATCTCACTCCATTCCAGGGAGGCGATTTCATTTCAAATGAAATTGACAATGAAGATGAGGTGATTATTGGTAATGATACTCTCATTCCACCATTTCTTCCGCCGACGGAAGTTATGAGTGTTGAACAAAAATCTTCAATCGAGGAACCGCCAATCCTTGAATTGAAAGATTTTCCATCTCACCTTGAATACGTATTCTTGGAAGGTGATGACAAGTTGCCGGTTATTATTACGAAAAATCTTTCCAATGATGAAAAAGTCGCACTTGTAAAAATTCTTAAAGATCATAAAAGGGTAATTGCGTGGAAAAATTCCGACATTAAAGGTATTGACCCAAAATTTTGTGCTCACAAGATTTTAATGAAGGAGGACTACAAACCCGCAATTCAAAGTCAAAGAAGGGTAAACCCCAAAATTCAAGATGTCATTAATAAAGAGGTATTAAAACTTCTTGACGCCATAATGATTTATCCTATCTCCGATAGCCCATGGGTGAGCCCAATCCATTGTGCCCCTAAGAAGGGAGGAATGACCGTTGTACCTAATGAAAACAACGAGTTAATTCCCACTCGTGTTGTGACCGGTTGGAGGGTGTGTATTGACTACCGAAAGTTAAATGATGCCACTCGTAAACACCACTTTCCCTTGCCCTTCATGGATCAAATGTTAGAGCGACTAGCGGGAAATGACTTCTATTGCTTTTTAGATGGTTTTTCTGGTTACTTTCAAATCCCTATCGACCCTTGTGATCACGAGAAAACTACGTTTACGTGTCCATATGGAACGTTTGCTTATCGTGAATGCCTTTCGGACTTTGCAATGCACCGGGAACGTTCTGATGGTGTATGATGGCTACTTTTCATCATTATCGAGAAGTCGATGGAAGTATTCATGGATGCATTTTCAGTGTTTGGTCATTCGTTCATGTCGTGTTTATCCAATCTCGAGAAAATGTTAAAACGTTGTGAAGAAACCAACCTTGTGCTTAATTGGGAAAATGTCATTTTATGTGTAAACAAGGAATTGTCTTAGGGCACAAGGTCTCAAAAGCGGGGATTGAGGTCGATAAAGCTAAGATAGACGTCATCGCCAAGTTACCTCATCCTAAAACCGTTAAGGGAGTTAGGAGTTTCCTAGGCCACGTGGGATTTTATCGTGGTTTCATCAGAGACTTTTCGAAAATCACTCGACCTATGACACACCTTCTCGAGAAGGATGCTCCTTTTAACTTCAATGAGGATTGTGTTCGAGCTTTTGAAACTCTTAAGAGGAAACTTACCGAAGCTCCCATTCTTGTTTCTCCTAATTGGGAACAACCCTTTGAAATCATGTGCGATGCAAGTGATTATGCAATTGGGGATGTTTTAAGGCAACGTAATTAAAGCACTTCCGTCCTATTCATTATGCTAGCAAGACGATGACCGAGGCTCAACTTAAGTACACCAAAACGGAAAAGGAATTCCTAGCAGTGGTCTATGCTTTTGAGAAAGTCCGACCTTATCTCGTCTTGACGAAAAGCATCGTGTATACGGACCATTCGGCTATCAAGTACCTCTTAGCTAAGCAAGATGCTAAGCCGAGATTGCTTCATTGGATTCTCCTCCAAGAAGTTGATGTCACCATACTTGACAAAAAAGGAGCCAAGAATCTAGCGGCTGATCATCTCTCTCGTTTAGAAGATCGTCACAAATATGTATTCGAGAACAAGGAAATTACCGAAACATTTCCTCTCGAGACTCTCGGTGTAGTGAATTCTAAGGACGACACCCCATGGTTTGCCGACATTGCAAATTACCATGCGGGGAACTTCATAATCAAGGGTATGACGACACAACAAATGAGAAAATTATTTCGTGACGTTAAGTTCTATTTTTTAGACGACCCTTATCTCTTTCGGGTTTGTGCGGATCAACTCGTTCGACGTTGTGTCTTAGGTACCGAAGTTTCTAACATCCTTAGAGCTTGACACGTGGGACCCACGGGTGGTCACCACGGTGCTAACTTCACGGCCAAGAAAGTATTTGATGCCGGCTTCTTTTGGCCTACGATCTATCGTGATGCACACGCACTTGTGAAGTCGTGTGATTCTTGCCAACGTTAAGGAAAATCGTCTTAACATGATGAAATGCCTCAAAATATAATTCAAGTGTGTCAGGTTTTCGACATTTTGGGCATTGACTTTATGGGGCCGTTCCCATCGTCTCAAGGTAATAAGTATATCCTTGTTCTCGTCGACTACCTTTCTAAGTGGGTGGAAGCTAAGGCTTTGCCTACGAATGATGCTCGTGTGGTAGTAAAGTTTTTGAAGCAACTATTCTCTCGGTTTGGAACCCCTCGTGCTATTATAAGCGATCGTGGAACCCATATTTGTATTGACCAATTCGAGAAGGTTCTAAAGAAATATGGAGTTACACATCGTCTTTCTACGGCTTATCACCCGTAAACGAGTGGGCAAGTCGAGGTTTCAAACCGAGCATTTAAGAGGATTTTAGAGAGGTCAATTGGAGAAAACCGTGCTTCATGGTCCGACAAACTCGATGACGCTTTATGTGCCTTTCAGACCGCTTATATGACACCTATTGGTTGCACTCCTTATAAGTTGGTTTATGGAAAGAATTGCCACTTACTCATTGAATTGGAACACAAGGCATATTGGGCCCTAAAGCATGCAAATTATGACTTGAAGACCGCGGTAGATCATCGGAAAATACAATTAAATGAATTGGATGAATCAAGAGATAAGGCTTATGAAAATTCATTAATTTTTAAAGAAAAGACTAAAAAGTTTCATGATTCAAATATTAAAAACCGGGTTTTTAACGTTGGTGATCAAGTGTTACTTTTTAACTCTCGTTTGAAGATATTTTACAGGAAATTGAAATCTCGTTGGTCGGGTCCGTTCACCATAACACAAGTGTTTCCTTATGGGACCATCGAGCTAGCTCAAAATGATGGTCCTAATTTCAAGGTGAATGTACATAGGATTAAGCATTACTTTGGTGGGGAAGTCCCTTCTTTGGACGACCTTGACCAAGTCACCTTCCCTAATGATAATTAGCATTGAGGGGATCGAGTCAAGCTCATGGCTCGGTAATAAAAAACGAGGTGCCTCGTGGGGGAGATCCCATGCTTATCCATGTATATATTACCGCTTTCTAATGTTGTTAATGAGAGGGGATTTGTGCCCTTCCAACTCGTTGTCTCGTGGTTGTTTGTGAATGTGTTATCTAGATCATCATCATCGCCATGATTGAAGACTCTCGTGTTCGTTTACGTGAGCCTCGATCGTTTGCTTGAAGAGTTTTTCACGAATCATGACATATCCTTTATTGTTCTAACAATTATCTTTTAGCATAATTCATAAACGGCTTTAGATGTATTGTTGATCACCCTTTCCATGCTAGATCCTAAGCATTCGGCTACTCATCTTTAGTATGCGGGTGCTCTACCTTTAGACTCGAAACATTGAGGACATTGTTTAATTTTAGTATGGGGTGAATAGATACTTGCCTTGCTACTCCCCCACGCTTTCCAACTTTCATCGTTTTGTTTTGTTTTTGTTGCTAATAAGGCTGAAAATGGCCAATTTTAAATTTTTTCTTAGTTTCATAAGTGTTTTTAAGACACGAATGTATATTTTCGGATGGGTAGAATAAGAGTTAATTTTTGACTTGATGGGCATTTGGAGCCCTTTACATTCCTTAACCCGCTTGAATCAAGTTTTGCTAGACTTTTATATAGGGAAATTTAAAACGCGAAAGTCTTAGCTCATACGGGTTAAGAACAAGAACTTTTCGCAAGTTCCTATAATTGAGCCTAGAAAGTCACTTATCAAGGGAACTTTAAAATGCATTCTCTAAACTTGAAAAAGTCCAAGAAAGTGCAAGATCCTATAGGTGACTTGAAAACCCAAAACATCGATTTAATATAGTCTTAATGAAGCTAATCCAAATTTGGCTTAATTTTGACTTGCACGGCTAAGTATTCACGAGTCTCTTTAATTAGAGGTCTTTAAATAGTGAAGAACGAGAAGTGATAGAGTTAGACAAGTGATCATGATAAACGTAGAACATGAAAATGTTCTTTCAAAAACTCATATGTTTTTAATTGTGGCTTTTTGAACAATGCATTAGGAATAAAATAATTGCAATAAGTAAGGTCGTACGATTTGAATGGTTAGTTAGCTTCTAGCCAAAGATCGTTTAAAAGTTGCTCGTGGTTGAATAGAGTTCACAGCTGTCACACCCCACAATGACGGAATATGGGGCGCGACGTATGGATATCATCACAACAATAGCGTGTCTATAGAGATAACTAAATGAATTGGAAATATCATAAATGATGACACAATGTCATGAAGATATCACAAACAATGCAGGCGTCTAGGTAAGTAGGTAACAGGTCTACCTCTTACCAAAGACATACAATTAACAAATAACAAACATATAGGTGTCTACTAAGTATCACTTATTCAAACATAAGTAAAGACTAAGAGGTACAAGAAAACGAAGCTATTGTGGCATTTTAAAAGCAACACTTTTTAAATTGTTACCTTTCACACTTTAGTAATGATAAAGCAACATTCTACCATACAAGTGTTGCGTTTAAGGATTTTAAGCAACATTTCTTTTCAAGTGTTGCATCTTTTATTATAAAAATGTCACACTTATATAAAGTGTTTCTTTTTGTCCCTAATTTTTTAATATTTTTTGCTCAAAACCAAATTTTTTCCCCCTCTAATTTTTTCAAGCCCGCCTAAGTTTTTCCTAAAATCAAATAATCCCACTTATCTTTTTGTTATCTCAGATCTAACTTCTCATTCATATTATCTTATCTCTAACCAAACTTTTTAATCTTCCTCATATCTTCTCTCGTCTATATGGTGTAATCATTACCCGTACACCATCCAATAGTTACCTTTTTTCCTCTACCTTCTCTTATCCTCGTTACGTGTTCATCTTCTTCAATATATTTACCTGTTGCGTTGATGTTATGCTTTCATAAGCTATTTCTTTCGAAGGATCAGGTCAGTAATGGTGAAAGCTTTTGGTTCAACGATCTTTAATTCCTTTCCACTGTCTCAAGGTGATAAGCCTTTTTGATGATTTGTTAGTATATTTATTATAGGTTATTCTTGTTTGTGGTTAAGGTTTAGATTTGGATGTTTACAATTTATTTGCGTCCATTTAGATCCCAAAATCTCTACACGAACATGTCTATATGCTTTCAACACTTCAATTTTGTCGATCTATATATGTTCACCTTATAGCTTAGTCTATTGATTATATAATACATAAATGTTGATTTTAAATGCACACAAACTGTTTGTTTTTTGCGTCAATGAAAACATCTGGAATAAAATTACATAAGACTACTATATTCGTATTCAAGTGTGTACTTTTCGATTGTAAGTCTACATGTTATTTCGTTGTGATTGGCCTGGATAGAAACATTATTTGCAGTGTCGTCTCTACGTTTAGTGAGGCCTTCTGCGAAATGCAAAAATGAGGCCCCATTAAAAAGTTCAAAAATCTTTTAAGTTGAATAACAGATATAATTAGTGTTTATTATGTGAAAGGAGTCGTTCTCCTAGCATTTTATGATGCAAACTCCTCAATCAAATATTTGTAAATTGTCTTTAGCATGTCTTTTTCAACTGATATCATTGCTATTCTGTTAATCCTTTTCGGTGACATTATAGGAGAAAAGTAAGTTTTTATCAACTTCAATTTAGATAATCTTCTTTCAGTAGAAGAAACATTGACGAGAATAGTTATTCAGACTTTTTTTACTATTATCATTTCAACATTCAGATTTTATAATTCTATAAGACAATTCATATAAATGAAAATATTAACCCACAAATGAATCAATTAATATAATAAGTAAGAAACTTAGCAGGTAGAAATGCAAGGATGACAAACAAAACAACAATGTCAGATCAATGGATCATGCAACAAATCGTCTCTTTTGAACTGCTAACAAAAGTAAACAAAAGTGATAACTGATAAGCAATACTATCGTCGACATATTGAAGTCCAGAGAGTGGAGATTACTATAGGATCTAGTAGTGCATTTTAATTAATAAACAATATTGCTAGATTCCTGAAACTTATCTTACTTAGTTAGTTTGTGTGTTTTGATGTTTTGTTACATATAATCAGTCAAACAACACTATGACATTTAGTTATTCTAATAAGGGATTAAAGTTAAGCTAACTAATATTTAAATTAAACCAAGATCCTTTCATAGCTACTGAAAATTCAAACAGTGGTACTTTAATTTTTAATGTAGTTATACCATTTTTATTAAAATCTTCGTAAGGCATTTGAAACTACCGCTTTGAGTTTGTGTTTGCACTTATTAAACATAATTCATCTTG
Organism: Glebionis coronaria; assembly: GCA_025667525.1. Taxonomy (NCBI): domain Eukaryota; kingdom Viridiplantae; phylum Streptophyta; class Magnoliopsida; order Asterales; family Asteraceae; genus Glebionis; species Glebionis coronaria. The sequence continues at coordinate 127,094,276 of CM046878.1, read as the reverse complement.
AGTTAACACGTACATTGTTTCTTTTTTCTACATCTATAATTTTGGTTGTAGTAGTTTTCTGATTGCTAATTTGGTTGCTTTAGTTCGGTTTTGCACAATTACGGTTTGGTTATTGGGTGTATACATTTTCCTTATAATGAATATGGACAGGTCATTGGCCCTGCAACTAAGTAGAAAGATACAGCTGTTAAATTCACTCAGTTTTGGGGTACAATAGCTCGCAGTTATAGTTATACCCCTTTAACATGCAAAACATGGCGAAAATCAACTCATAAGGACAAGATGCAGGAATATGTCATGGTAAACTTCTACAATTGTTTATATACCGATTTTTGATGAAACCTTTTCTTCTTTTACCAAAGAAACTTTATTTTCATATGGAAAATACATTGTACCCGAGGATGCCAAATCTTGGATGCTAAAATCAGTTGGAGAGGATATAAATGTAGGCTCAAGAAAAATCACTTCTATAATTTTAAGGATACAAAAACAAGATGGAAGAATCGACCAAAATTAGTTTGATAGAAGGAATTTGCATAATTGTTGACTTATGGAATAAGAAAGAAGTGATGGAACTCTATCATATATTATCTTTATTGAAAACACTTCTTTCATAATAGTTATTCTCTTATGTCCATGGTTACATGAGTTCTAAATGATTGCTTACATTTTTTTATAGGACTCATGTATGGTCTCAAGGAATATACACACGTCTCGAAAAAACATGCACACAGTTGGTCCAAAGATTTTAATTTGCTAAGATTCTTGTGAACCTCGTTATTTGATTTTCTCATCTTTTTGGTATTGTTTATTCTTATCATCCCTCCAAATAATACTTTTATGTTGATGTTTGTTTTCTAATCATAAATACAAGAAAAATAAAGAGCCACCCCAAGAATGACCTACCTTGTTTCAAATGTTTGAGTGCACACACGAAAGGACCGGAGGAAATGTATATGGAGAAGAACCTTCTGAAGTAAGATCTAATATTTTATCGTTGTAGATTATAGTTCTTCAGACATGATTATTAACTTTGATGAATTATCGTAGAGTGTCATGTATATGGAAGAGGTTCGTATATGCATGAAAGAAGCTTGGGTTAGCACAAAGACAGAAAGATACGAGGATGAAATATAAGAAATGAACAAAGACATCGACGACTAGCAACACAAGTGAGTTGAAAATTTACAGCTCCAAAAAAGTAACCTCCTCAAGTTACTTTGGAGTTTTTAAACTGTGATGTCGTCAATGTTTGGTACAAGGTAAGGATTTGTCACTCAGTTTAATACATGCTGCAATAGTTTAAGCAACTTACATTTTTATCGTTGCTTTGACCATAACAATATATGTGGCAGATGTGGGTTAATATACGAATTTCACTATATCTCGAAATTAGTTACATGAAACTCGTGGTATATGTTAGTATGAAATTGTAAAGGAAACAAAGATGTTGGCTTCCAACTGCACGCCCGATCCGAAAGTATTTGTATCATTAGCTAAAACATATTTCCCATACCATTCGACCGTAAATCTTCTAGGATATTACTCCTTGTAACTTATTATTGGACTAATTGTTTCTTAAATGCTATTAAGCTATTATTGTACAGATCTATAAAAAGTTTCATTTGGATATCTAAGTATATTGTTATTGGTGAATATGATAGTTTTAAAAATGGTAGCTTACATTTTCTTTGCAAATAACTAACCGGAGTCCTGTATCATTTTCACATGTACCAGGCTAAGCTTACTATTTCGTGTATATCAAGCCTGCGGATGGAGAAAACTACAAAGAAGATATCAAGATCTGTGATTGTTATTTGGTTTTAGATTTAGACAATTTGTGTTAGTTGTTTTATGTTAGTTCTTTTATCTATGTATAATATACAATAAATATTGTCGTATATATGATTTTTTGTTATTGTTACATTGGAATTAAAAATCTTATTGTATTAGCCTTTATATAATAACGTCATATGTTGTGTTGGTATCCCATGAAATGAAAAGATTGCATATTTGCATAAGGGTTGTAACAATGTGCAAGAAAAAAATAAAAAGGGTTGCACTTGCTTGTTAAAAGTGTTGCTCATTTACTCATATAAAAGTGAAAAGTGTTGCACTTGTGTGTAGTAATGTTGCATTTGATTCTAAAAAGTGTTGCTCTTGATTGTAAAAAGTGTTGCTTTTGAGCTCATGAAGTGTTGCGTCCGAAGTATTGCATTTGTTAAACATGTGCAACACTTTAAAGAAGTGTTGCCTATTCCAATAAAAAGTGTCACTCTTATCTAAGGCGACGTTGCATAAAATAGCACTTTGAAAAGTGTCACATTATGCATAAAGCAACATTTTAAAGACACAATACAACACTTCAGAGGTGTTGCTTTAGCTTCATTTTGTTGTAGTGGGAAAGGGGGTTCCTCCAATGCAATCCTAAGCCTCCCAGCTAGCCACTCCTATTCTCACGCTTAACCACATTATCACATGAAAGAGACACTAAAACACGTCAACATAAAGTTGGTGAGAGTCATAGGTTTAGACTCCAACCACAAAATAGTTATAAGCTGTGAATAACAACCATCAATATAAGAACATATGGACAATGTGTTACAATTATGCAATAACAACTACCATTCAAGATTAACCATACAATCACAATTCCAAGGCACCAAGCCTTACCAATAACCACAATTTCCAAGACTCCCAGCCTTACCAATAACCATGGTCCCATAGGTGCCCATACACCTATGAACCAATCCCAAGGCCTCGCTTTGTTAACATCCCCTTGGTACCAAGTCAAACCACAATAACAATCAAGAATCGCATAGCAGTTAGTCACATAAGTGTACACACAAGTCCATCAACCATAAAAACATTCACAACATTATTTACAAAACCATACAGTGTCTCTTCCATCCCATCTGGAAGTCAAATCATTTATAGCACATAAAAACATGAGACTATGAAACTCACCTGAACAAGCTTCTCCAAGTACCCGCACTCTAGCAAAATCTTAACACACAAACGTATACAATCAAGACATGAACCACATACCAAAATGGCTCATCAATATATGATAGATATCTAACCTTTTCCTATAACTTAACCCTATTTATATGTCATTCGCATCTCACGACACCCCTCTATAAAGCCCTTAACTTAGTTTAGTTCATAACTCGCCCCGTTAACATTTAACCTAAAAAAGTCCCGTATTTCATACCTTAAACTATGGGTCGAACACCCCCTTAACCAAATCAAATTCCTCTGTAAAAGAAACCCTATGCCCTTACATGTGTTAGCTAACTCTCCCCTTTGGCCGCAACCTTGAAGACACTGTTAAGGCCTCCATATATGTATATATACTTTTACCTATCCAGAATTTACTGATTTTGAACATATGAAAAGTTTGTTATGATCGGAGGGTCTTACCCTAACCCATTTGTTTAAACCTCCTACAAATCTTTTATTTATTATATAATCTAAGTCTCATGTTCGTTTGAAGGTTCCAATATAACCCTAAGTACCCCAAACAATTCAAAACATAAAAAGAAAACAGGTTGATCCAAAAACTGTTTTGACACCCGACTGATGTAACCTGTTTTTGACCCACTTCCAAATCTCAAATTTAGTTATCGTTTCTTGCATTTGAAAGCCATTTCAATTACCTTTCCAGGGACATAAGATTCGAAAATTAAAAGTTTGTAAAACTCTAGATATGATCAAAACAATGACCCAAAAATTCTACCGAGTTTTTAAAAACGAATTTAACATAATTAACCAAATTAATTACCCTCATCATGTTTAATCATTAATCCTAATTATTATAATCATGTCTATATCATTGTGATAACATTAAACTACAGATTTTCTAATAAACACTAACCTAAATCCATCATATAATGATTAAGAAAGAATTAAAAAACAATTTAATTAAAAGGGCTTGAAGAGTTTACCTTAGATTTTTGGAAAACAAGATTTTTGATGAATAACCCTAATTTTTTCCATGGATTTCGAATCACTCATGATCTCCAGGGATTTTATGATGTGTTTTTATTAATAAAAAGTTTTTGTATATTTTCCTAACAAGTCCTTGGCCCAATACAAAAGCCCGGTTCCCCTTTTTTCCTTTTTTCCCTTTTCTTTTTCTTTCTTGCATCCCAAAACCGACTATACCCCTTTAATTTCGTTTTTTTTTCTTTTTATTATTAATAATTGTATTAATAATATTAGATTAATTTTCCTTAATCTATTTCAGCTCTTAAAGCCTCCAAAACCTCAAAACCGTAAAACTAGTCAAATTTACGCGTATATCGTAAAAGACGTAAAAATATACAGTTTTATAAAAACTCTTGAAATATGAAATAAACTAATTAAATAGGTCCTAAATGACTTAAAACCATCCCAAAAAATACTCCCGTGACTAAATACCTCTTCCAAGACCCCTAAATGCAAAACCCTAAACCGTAAAAATATGATTTCCTATAATACATATACGTATACGTAAAACCACTAAATAACACCATCTCATTTCATAATCACTACCATGTGGGCTCATGAACATGAAATAACCGTTCCTCGATTTACTTATGAGTACCATATACCCATAAACGATATCCAAACCTCACTCCAAACACACAAAATAAACACATAAGCACATAAAAGCACATATTTCCACAAAACACCTTAAACTATAGTCTAAGTGACGAACCCCAAAAACCATGGTTGTCACATCATTCCCTCCTAATAGAAATCTCGTCCCGAGATTTACTCCTTAGAATCAAACACACAAACAACAAATCACATGAGGATACTTGTTCTAAATGAACTCATATCATTTCCATGTGTACTTTAGTTCAAGTCTCAAAATACCACATATACAAACCAACAATATTTAAACTCATTCATAAAATCTTGACCTCACAGCTAATAAATCTCACAAATGACCCTTTGATAAAACAAAGACTCTTATTAACACAAATCCCGAATAACCGAACATGCAAATATGCATTCTCAAACAACATTTACCAATCTTAATACATGAAATATAACATGTATACCACTCAATTCTCCCAGGTAATTCTTTACTCATAAGCTACTGGTCCGATCTTTCCAAAGATCATAGATGGACCTACAAAACTCTACATCAACTTTTCTATTTAACCAAAACATACCACCCGTTACTATGGGTGAAACTTCCAACATAACTTTTCACTAAACTTTAGTGGTTTCATCCTTTTCAACATAGCATATCTTGTTGCTCTCATCCTTTCCACAAAGACCATTTCCACATTAGTAGTCTCTTTCACGAATTTTAGTCCACCATAAGGAAAAATCACCCTATCCTTCCATATAGTGCCTCAAATGGCATTCATCGACTTCTAGTATGATAACTATCATTATATAAAAATTCAGACATCACTAACGAGTTTCCCACATCCCTCTAAATCAGTCACCAAGCTCTCAACGCGACTCCTATACTTATAGCAATTTCTCACTCCGTCCATCCTTTTCCAAGTAGATGGATATACTCATATCCAATCATGTTCATCAACTCCCTTTAGTCCATACCACCAAACTACTTAAAAATTCCAATTTCCTTACACAAGTGACCTATGACGGTGTTTCACATATTCATTAGTTCATCATAACAAGGCTCTTCCAATCCAAATCAGCTTATGATCTATACATATCACCAAAAGGATAGTTATCTCAGTTAGTTTATCAACTGCCATCCAAATCCATTCTACAACTACTTCCATTAAATTTGGGTAGCTCATTAGTAGCACCTATACACTTCCTTCTCACTTTTCTCCATGAAAGATTTTTTTCGATACTCAACACTTTGTTTATACTTACACAATGTTTTACCTCCAAGGTCATAGTGCTCCTCATCTTGTCTCAGTTAGTACAAGCCCTTCGTCCCTCATGACACATCACATCTATAACTCCTCATCCATTCGATTATCGATACTAAGCCTTCCAATCAAACAGTATAGGTCAGTGCCATTTCCATTCCACACTACAACAATATTAGCATGCTTAGTGCCTTAGTCTACTCATTAGGCTATACCAAAATTTTACCTTTGGTTCCTATCTCTACCTATTTCATTTATGATCCGCATCTATCCATACTTCCTTCTTTTTCCTTAGCTTATGGCATACATCACGATGCTATGCTTCCCGTCTTTCAAGTCATATATACTTCAAAATTATCCAAGTAGCTTCACTTGTTTTCTTCGTGACCAGTTATCCTACTCCATCCTAATAGGGACAGACTAGAGTTTTATGTGATCCCATGCGGATCACACTCTCATCTTATACCCATATTAGTTTCCATTTGTCTAAACTAAGCCATATTTTAAATTCTTATTCAATCTCATACTTCTATCTTGATTGCACCCAACATGAGGTACTTTCAATCATCATCGTCTAGGAATACTTGGTCCTCTCCTTCCATGGTTCTACCTAACTCCTACACTATCCCATCCAACCGAAATTCCATACTTCATTCATCAAATCTATGGAAATATTTAGTGCATTGGATAATGCATAATTGTCTCTCCCAAAGATCTTTCATAACACCTTCACAAAACCGACTCTCTAATCACTTCTCCACGAACTTATTCAGCTCAGCTTCACTACTCATCCCTCAATATTAATTGCCACAAAATTCTATCTGCGTAGTCACTCGACTCCCCTTGTTATTTCCACGAGTTCTTAATCCCCCATGTTATGTATTCACTTCATCACGATCCACTGGTTCAGCTCTTTGTAGCTCCACTCCGGTACTCGATATCTCCTTCTTCGTCACGAACCATACGAAGATTCCCATCATAGTGCTTGTCACCTTTCCAGTCCTTGCAACTTCTGTGACTCCTTCGAAACTCTTGCATCCTTCTAGCAGCCGACACGTATTCCTTTCAGCTCCTTGCTTCACGATGTAGCTCTTCACGCACTCCTTCTCGTCTCTATGATGTTACCTAGGAACTTCACACTACCCAGTAGCTTCTAACTTCAACTCATCTACCATAATATTTCTAAAGGTACTTGAACCCCTCAATGGCTCACTCTTCCTTACTTGTTGTACTTCAACATTAATCAGCCTCTTATCAATCATTCTTTCACATCCATGTTTTCCTTCACGTGTCTACTACTACGTTGCCTCCATAACTATACCAATTCCCTTGCGTGTTATTTGCCCCACATTACCATTAGTAGAAACTTTCTACTCTACCCTTACATCCGCTAGTACTTTCATCAATCTCCTAATTGTACTTCAACCAACTTCTCATAGCATGACATATCGTTCCCACGACTAGTCAACTAACTTTACTTACTCCCTTATTCCCGTAACCAATCTAAGTTTCAAAACTACACAAATCTTAATCATTCCTTCAACACAACCTTTAAACCAAAATACATCTCTCCATTATGATATCTATCCATAAGTAATACTACCCAACTCTATCCTCTCATCCTAACGTTTCCACAACCGCATAACTAAATCAACCATGACGTGTACCAAAAGAATTCCAAACGGTCGCGTCCCATAATAAATATAGGGTAAACCGGAATATCAACCATAACGAACCCTAGCCAAAACAACTGAAAACGAAAGAATGTAATCTGAAAGATTCAATGGAGTGTGCCAACAACGAAAAATTAGACTCGTTACGATTAGTATTACCAAATTTCAATATCTTAGAAAATTTTAAATTTTCATCTTAATTATTTACTTCACATTAGGACCATCTTTTTAACACCAATAAATGAAATCATAGTCATATCTTACCATCTTCGTTACTATCAAAGGGCATAACTCAGTTAGTGTACTAAAACTCACTTTTATATATCATCTCTTTTAACAATAAACTCGTCTTTTATCTTAATTATTTTATCAAAGGTATCCACTAGTTAGTATAGTATAACGTTATTCTAACCATTATCTTGTTTTCTCACATTAAACTCATTGCACTTGTTATTATGAAACCAATACGTGTTTATAAAATATGGTGTTTTTATTCACTTTATTCTATATTATAAATATTTTATATAATCAATTTTGTCTTGTTATAACGAACTATTACACGTTTACAATGTGTGGTGTTATTATTATCATTATTATAATAAAATCTTCCTTTTTACTATTTCTGTCTATTTAAATACTTCTAAAATTTTAACTCCACTTTTAAGAAAATTATCGTAAAATTTCTTTACCCTTTATATGTACTATCACATGTTACCTTGAAAACTAATCCATTCATTGTCAATATATTTTTTTAACTTATTACCAATAAAATTAAAGAAAAGATATGTAAGTCAGGATATCATACCGTACACTTACAAAGTATTTTCAAAAGCATTTTCCTTTAATTAGCTAGACTCCTTTGCAAGAAAATTTGGTACTTCTTATCAATTCAAATACATACCCGAATGTAGACACACTTCAAAACATTCAAAACGTCGTTGGAACTCCATCAAACTCCAGCACTAATAAACTATTTAAACACGAGAGAACACTAGGTACGTTCAAGTTTTAATAACTATTGAACGACCGTATATCATAACATAACATCTACTAGTATATATACCTCCGCATCTATATATATATATATATATATATATATATATATATATATATATATATATATATATATATATATATATATATATATATATATATATATATATATATATATATATATATATATATATATATATATATATATATATATATACCTATTAAATCTCCCAAAACATAATCGTTATCATACATGTCAAGTCAATCGATCGCGTCATACACTCGTTTTTTCATACGAGTAATCACCATCTCACCATCTCACCATGCCATAACAAGGCATAAAACCCATCACCAAAACCAACCCATATCGTGTGACCCCATAATCACACAACATGACTATAACCCAAAACATATAACACAAAAAACATAGCCATATCACAGGCAACCATTACATAAACCCTTATTGTACAAATACCAAAAATACAAATCTCATCATATACAAACATGTACTAACCCCTTTTCCGTGCAACCATACTTGGAAGTCCATCGGTGTTGTGGCAAGTATATAATTACGTAGGCCTCCATAATTATATATGTCCCCTTTCACCCATGTACTCCCCCCCTATGACGACACTTATAATAAATTAGTACTACACGGAACACATATATCTACCACATATATACCATATAAAATACACTCTATATATATATACCGTATAGGTAAAATAAGAACATCTCATACGTCAACCCTAACTTCATTTATAACTCGAGGCTCAATCGCCAAATCAAATCAATAATAATAAAATATCCAACTTAAAAAATGACTATAATCGTTCAGGCGGAAATTCAAATCTACTACTAGTCGCAGACTCAACATCGGTATTATCCTAATATTACCTAGCACACCTCTTCTTCTACGTGACATGGGTAACACTAAATAGATTCTTACACTTCTGGTTTCATACGTCGCATCAATAGAAAATAAATGAATGTACTTACATATATTATATCTCAATAAGTAAGTATGAAAGTAAATAAATATCCAAAACGAAATTAACACTTAAGCACTCCATATACTATAATGCACACATACCCTTATGACACCTACATGCATGGACCCTTAAGCAATAGACTAGGCTACTAGACTTGGCAACCTAATTCTCTATAACCATTGTCTCTGATACCATTCTGTCACACCCCACCATGACGGAATATGGGGCACGACGTATGGATATCATCACAACAATAGCGTGTCTATAAAGATAACTAAATGAATTGGAAATATCATAAATGATGACACAATGTCATGAAGATATCACAAACAATGCAGGCGTCTAGGTAAGTAGGTAACAGGTCTACCTCTTACCAAAGACATACAATTAACAAATAACAAACATATAGGTGTTTACTAAGTATCACTTATTCAAACATAAGTAAAGACTAAGAGGAAAGGGGGTTCCTCCAATGCAATCCTAAGCCTCCCAGCTAGCCACTCCTATTCTCACGCTTAACCACATTATCACATGAAAGAGACACTAAAACACGTCAACATAAAGTTGGTGAGAGTCATAGATTTAGACTCCAACCACAAAATAGTTATAAGTTGTGAATAACAACCATCAATAAAAGAACATATGGACAATGTGTTACAATTATGCAATAACAACTACCATTCAAGATTAACCATACAATCACAATTCCAAGGCACCAAGCCTAACCAATAACCACAATTTCCAAGACTCCCAGCCTTACCAATAACCATGGTCCCATAGGCGCCCATACACCTATGAACCAATCCCAAGGCCCCGCCTTGTCAACATCCCCTTGGTACCAAGTCAAACCACAATAACAATCAAGAATCGCATAGCAGTTAGTCACATAAGTGTACACACAAGTCCATAACAACCCATAATAACATTCACAACATTATTTACAAAACCATACAGTGTCTCTTCCATCCCATATGGAAGTCAAATCATTTATAGCTCATAAAAACATGGGACTATGAAACTCACCTGAACAAGCTTCTCCAAGTACCCGCACTCTAGCAAAATCTAAACACACAAACGTATACAATCAAGACATGAACCACATACCAAAATGGCTCATCAATCTATGATGGATATCTAACCTTGTCCTACAACTTAACCTCAGTTATATGTCATATGCATCTAATGACACCCCTCTATAAAACCCTTAACTTAGTTTAGTTCATAACTCGCCCTGTTAACATTTAACCAAAAACCGTCCCGTTTTTCATACCATAAACCATGGGTCAAACACCCCCTTAACCAAATCAAATTCCTCTGTAAAAGAAACCCTATTCACTTACATGTGTTATCTAACTCTCTCCTTTGGCCGCAACCTTGAAGACACTGTTAAGGCCTCCACATATATATATATATATATATATATATATATATATATATATATATATATATATATATATATATATATATATATATATATATATATATATATATATATATATATATATATATATACTTTTACCTATCGAAAATTTACTGATTTTGAACATATGAAAAGTTTGTTATGATCAGAGGGTCTTACCCTAACCCATTTGTTTAGACCTCCTCTAGATCTTTTATTTAATATATAATCTAAGTCTCATATTAGTTTGAAGGTTCCAATATAACCCTAAGTACCCCAAACAATTCAAATAAAAAGAAAATAGGCTGATCCAAAAACTGTCTTGACACCCGACTGATGTAACATGTTTTTGACCCACTTCCAGACCTCCAATTTAGTTCTCGTTTCTTGCATTTGAAAGCCAACTCAACTAACTTTCCAGGGACATAAGATTTGAAAATTAAAAGTTTGTAAAACTCTAGATATGATCAAAACAATGACCCAAAAATTCTGCCCAGTTTTTAAAAACGAATGTAACATAATTAACCAAATTAATTACCCTCATCATGTTTAATCATTAACCTAATTATTCTAATCATGTCTATATCATTGTGATAACATTAAATTACAGATTTTCTAATAAACACTAACCTAAATCAATTATATAATGATTAAGAAAGAATTAAAAAACAATTTAATTAAAAGGGTTTGAAGAGTTTACCTTAGATTTTTGGAAAACAAGATTTTTGATGAAGAACCCTAATTTTTTTCCATGGATTTCGAATCTCTCATGATCTCCAGGGAATTGATGATGTGTTTTTATTAATAAAAAGTTTTTGTATATTTTCCTAACAAGTCCTTGGCCCAATACAAAAGCCCGGTTCCCTTTTTTTTCCTTTTTTTCCCTTTTCTTTTTCTTTCTTGCATCCCAAAACCGACTGTACCCCTTTAGTTTCGTTTTTTTCTTTTTATTATTAATAATTGTATTAATAATATTACCTTAATTTTCCTTAATTTATTTCAGATCTTAAAGCCTCCAAAACCTCAAAACCGAAAGCTAGTCAAATTTACGCGTATACCGTAAAAGACGTAAAAATATACAGTCTTATAAAAATCTTGAAATATGAAATAAACTAATTAACTAAGTCCTAAATGACTTAAAACCATCCCAAAAAATACTCCCGTGACTAAATACCTCTTCCGAGACCCCTAAATGCAAAACCTGTAGGGTCTACTAGATGTAGATCTTGCAGCCTGTCAGGAACGGTGAATGACTTCTGTAATCACAAGTCAATCCACAGAGAGACTCTATACACAATATGAATGCAGAATAAAAATATAATAAAGAAGAAAAGAATAACAATAAAGACTTGATCCTTTCTAAGGATTTCTAATATTGATAATGACTAGAACTACGTTTGATGAAGGTGTCTCTAACCCTTCTGCCTAAGGTTCCTTTTATACTACAAGGAAACCCTAATACAGCATTAAACAAAACGTGTAAAACTGATATGCATATCCTTTCCTAACATATCTCATGCATATCCTAACAGAATAATAAATAAATACTAAAGTTTGACTTTGACCAGGACCAGGAGCACGACTTGCTCCTACTACTACTAGGACCAGGAGGAACTACATACCTCCCAGTCTACCTATTACATTTAACTATTCCAATAGTCCTAACAATCCTCCCCTAAACTTGAATTTGACCTGTTGAGTTCAAGTTTCCTGGAAAACGTGCAAGAAAGCTCGAGGATTGAATCAGCAAAAGAAACAGTAGCATCAACAAGATAAGAGTCAGAAGAATCGCCGCAACATGAAACACTAGAAGCTTCTCCAAAGCTTGTAACAAATCAGCATCGTGTTGAATCTTCACAGCAACATGAGCAGATTTGATGAGCCTTTACCAAGTAGCTGCTCGCTCTTGGGCTAGCCAGTCTTTCTGGTGGAATACGCATCACCCTGGGAGACTAGAACCCAGCCCAACTCTTAGAACGTGAATCAATGGTGAGTGGGGGTACCCTAATGATTTTAGGCAAACCATCACAGCCGTCAACGGATTTGATATGTCTTTACCAGAAGCCGTACCCCTCTGGACTCGCCAACTCTCAGCAATGAAGCATCGGTGAGTTGAAAACCCTATAGCTTTAAGCAAGCTATTACAGCTATCAACGGAGTTGATAAAATCTTTACCAAGAGCCGTACCCCCTTGGATTAGCCACTTTTCAGTCTAGGACCATGGCAAGTGAAAACCATCCAGTATTGGGTAACCTGGCAACCATCAACGGATTTGAGAATCGCACCAGGAGCCGTACCCTCAAGGTGAATCAACTCTTTCTTGTCGATTAGACATGGTGAGTTGAGGACCATTTGTTGTGAGGACCAAGTCCAACACCAGATGAAACCAGTAACCAGCACAAGGACAATTCAGCAACCAGAACCCATTGTTTAAATCAGCAAATGGTATCATATTTACAAGTGTAAAATCCATGACATGTTTAAAGTATAAGCAGATATTATATTAAAAGTATATATTTTTTTTTATTTTTTATTTTTATTTTTTTTAACTATAAAGAATGAAATTCACCAATCACTTTACATATTGGTGAAAAGAATGATAATATGAACAAATGATCAAAAACACAAAACAAAAACACTTACAAACCAACCAAATCAGAGACCAGAAGCAGCCTTCTTATCTGCTTTCAAACGAGCCTGGATTCCTTCCACCAATGCAGTTGCCATAGAGGACTCATTCCCTAATGGAGCAGTTGAAATCTGCAAGTGACAAGCCAACATAGCCTCCATCGAAGCATTCGTCAAAGGATAATCCACGTCTGTGAGCATGAAGACCATATGACCAGATTCCAACTCCAACATATGCACACCACATCCCGCATATAACTTCCATCACTGAATAACCCATTGCATCTGATCTTTCCAAACACCAGAAACAGGAGCATGAGGAGGTGCATCAAGCATCATCTTTAGATCAACCCATACTCTCAGACCAGGCCAGGAAGACTCAACCATAGGATCAACAGGCATGCCGGTATCCACAAACCCATATAAAGGCATAAGATCCTTACGATCAGCCCAAGACAAAATACCTTGCAGACCCGAAGCTAACCGCACAGACCCATCACTAAGAGTAATTCGATGAGATACCATACCAGGAAGAGTCGTGGAACGCGCAACCGTCCAACCAGTAATAAATCCATTACCCAAAGGCAAATCTGAGTCACTGTCAGAAGTTGCATCAATTAGATTTTCAGGATCACGCTTCTCATAGGGGACCGTCTTGCCACGTCTAACTCGTTGAGCCGATTTCTGGCGAAGCGAACGGCGAGGTGTGGGTTCACTAGGTGAGGGTTCAACCTTTACCTTTACCTGAGCAGCAGCAGTGGGAGCAGGAGAAGTAGACTCAAGAGTTTGCCCACCCAAGGGATCAACAGGAGCTGCACTAGAAGAAGGAATAGGTTGAGAACCAGGAACTGGTGGTGATGGTGATGCCATATCAGGTGTAGGAGTAGTGGTAGTTGTGGTAGCAAAGGTGGGGTGGCAGTAGCATGTGTGGTGGTGGTAGCATGTGTTGTGGTGGTAGCAAGACCTGAAGAAGAAACCGTAGGAGCAATCAAAGGAGTAGTGGTAGTACCAACTATAGAAGCAACAAAAATCGAGGGAATAGCAGCAGAACCAGGAGTAGGATCAGATGTAGGACCAGTAGTAACAATAGGGGAAGAAGTGGTCACCACACGAGGAGAAGGACGATAGATAAATCGTTCCGGAATAGGTTGGCTCTGATGCTTGACCATACGTTCATAGAGTGCCTTGAGCTCATCAAAAGACAAAGCCCGAACCCTGTCCCACTTCCAACCAGCTTGGAAATAAGCAACCGACTGATACTTCACATATCGCTACATCTGCTTCCGCTCCTCAGTTCTCGACAAAGGTCTGTTCCTACGCTTCTCATGAAGCTGTGCAGCAAGTGCCAACTGATGCTTGCGCATCAACACCATAGCTCTTGGAATACAGTTATGCTCATCCACATCCGCACCCAAAAGATCAGTGAACTGGGCATAATCCCTGGTAAGAATAGTCAACACCTGCATCCAATCACTATCATTCCAATGCATTGCATCATGCTGAACTCCTTCACGTCTCTGCTGTTGAAGCGCTTCCTCCGCAGCCCGAGCAGCTTCATCAATTTCGGCTTGCAGCCTTTGAGCAGCCTCCTCACCCAACCTATCCTCCTCAAGCTGTCTGCGTGTACGCTTGCGAGGTGGTGAGGGAGCATCAGTCATGGGAGCCTTTCCCTTCGGATCATGGGATGGACCAGCATGGGAACCAACAGTAGAACCAGAAGCACCATCCATAGGAGTGGGAATAGCAGCAAGAGAAGGAACACTGGAGGAAGTCGGAGGAACCGACAAATCATCATACAATTTATCAGCAAAGGCAGCCTTTTCCAACAAAGTCAAACCATCCTCAACACGATCCTTAACCTCCTCATCTGAATCAGAGTGAACCACATGCTTCTTGCGTCGTCTTTGCTGAGTCTCCAAGGCTTTGATGCGATCAGCCATAGGAAGAACAAACTCCCTAGTAAGTTTCCAGTGTTGATTCAAATCAGCTTCCAAGGAAAGAATCCGCGCATGATACCTGTGCATACGATCAAGTAACAAGATAAGTGTAATAGGCTCCTCCGCCTGCCCACCAAGAGGACTTGGGTCAGGGAAGGCGTCATTGGAGCCCGAAGCAACAAATGGGTCAACATTAGGAGTACTAGCACCAAAAGGCTTAGCAGAAGAGTGTGGAGCAGGACTAGGAGGTGGAGTCTCCACAAATGGAGACTGATGTGGTACAGAAGAAGGACCAGCCTTGGAAGTGGATGGTCTGTCAACATCCACCTCCTCAACCAGCTCCTCCTCAACCACATGATAAGCACCACCAGCAGGAGCCTCCTCCTCCATAGGGTCATCATCAAGTTGAGGTTCCTCCTCGGCTTGTTCAACCGGAGGAAAAAAAACATCAGGAGGACCCTGAGCCAGCCCCAACATGGCCTCAGAAAGGGGCCTCCACTCCCCGCTAAACCCATGGACCATATTATAATACACCTTGGCAGTAAGCTTAGAAGGCACATGTTCAGTCCTATCACGAGGGATACAAACCAGTATTTGTTGTAAAAACCTAGGATACATGAGAAACCTCTTCCTAGAACCAGCACTAGATAGATTACTAACCATCCCCTTAAACAAATAACGAGAGAAATTAAAAACTCTACCCTGAGCTAAGCAAATGAGACCAGTAGCCAAAGGAGTAGGGAAAGCATCTCAACTCCCAGACTTGGGACTTAAACAATGAATCAGAAAATGCACCAGAAGCTTCCATTGGGGGGAAAACCTATTCTTCTGGAAGTTAAACTTCCCCCCATGATTATACCCTATAGCAGCCATCCCCTCCAACACCTCCGCATTGGGGATGGAAACAACCCCACCTTCATCCTGAAGATGAAGGGAAGATCGAATAGAACCCTCAGACACCACGTATGAACGTCCATCTATGGTAGCATGGAGTTCTCGTGGATGACCAACCACAACCACAAGACGAGCAGATGCCCAGAACTGACGAATGACTCTATCATAAATAGTGGGACATACAGTAAAAGCATACCTTAGGTTTGAAGCCTCAATGAAGTCCAGAATGTCAGTAAAATCATCACGATGTGGACCATCTCCGAGATAGGCGACCTTGTTGTGAGCAGGTTGGTATACTAGGGCAGCCATGGATCTTGATTAATTGAATGGAAGATGATTTTGGTTAGGGTTGAGAGAGTAGGATCGGTTTTGTGTGTGTTATGAGTGGAATGAATGAGTCAAGGGGGTTTAATTGACCATAAAGAAGGAAGGTAGTAACTGTTCATTGACCCCTCATAATGAGGGGTTGGCCTTTCAAATTAGACAGTTATTACATAGTAACTACTTGCCCCTTTTAACATAATTTCCAAATTCCAATTTACCAAAGGTAAATAAGAGTGTAAATACCAGAATTGGAAGCGTTGACTAAAAGTCAAAGCGCACAATAGTCAGTATTAGAAGCAAAATGTGGTCAACAAAAGTCAATAAGAATGAACAGTGTCCCAGACCAGTACCAGAAGCCAACCCTTACTTGACAAAGAAGAATTTTGAACCACCAGGAACCAACCAAGAATGACTAGGAGCTAACCAATAAGGACTAGAAGCTAGTCATGAAAGAATATAACCACCAGAAGTGAGCAAAATCCTCCACCAAAAGTAACACACACCACCAGAACCAATGCAATATATTGTTAAAAGCTACCAATATGTTAGTCTGTGCAAAGTAATATGTACACTAAGCCTCCCCTCAATCCTAGACCTCAAGGATTGACCATCCCAATGTGAACCACTAAGTGGTTGAACCGAGGACCATCAAATGCTTTTGTCAGCAAATCAGCAACATTATCATCCGTATGAACTTTAAGAACCTGTATCAACTTCTTCTCATTGGCATCCCGTATAAAATGGTGCCTAATTTCAATATGCTTTGTTCGCTGATGAAAAACAGGATTCTTCACAATGCAGATAGTACTTTGATTGTCAATGAAAATTTTGGTGTTCATAAAATTGAACCCATAATCCAACATCTGATTTTGGATCCACAATACTTGTCCACAACAGCTAGCAGCAGCAACGTATTCAGCTTCTGTTGAAGAAGTAGCTACTATCGTCTGTTTCTTGCATTGCCATGAAATAAGTCGACGACCCAAAAATTGACAACCACCAGTAGTAGACTTTCTGTCATTATTAGCACATGCATAGTCACTATCACTATATGCTTCTAGAACAAAAGGTGATTCTCTAGGATACCGTAAGCCCAGTTTAGGTTGAGCCTTGATATACTTGAAAATCTTCTTCACTGCATTCAAGTTCGAAACCGTTGGAGTCACCTGATGTCTAGAACAAGCACATACTGCAAACATGATATCCGGACGTGATGCAGTCAAATACATGAGTGAGCCAATCATAGACCTGTACATGTGAACATTGACTGGGGGGTCTGGCTCATTCTTGAGTTTGACTTTAGCAACTTCATAAGGAGTTGCTTCTGGTCTAAGAGGATCCATGTCAAACTTCTGAAGGATCTCATGAACATGTTTATCTTGACTGATGAAGATCCCATCCGATTGTTGCTTGACTTGTAGGCCAAGGAAGAAGGAAAGTTCTCCCATAACACTCATTTGAAACTCGCCTTTCATCAAGTGTTCAAACTCATCACACCATTCCTTTTTAGTAGAACCAAAGATAATGTCGTCCACATAAACCTGAACAAGGATAATGTCCTTGGTATTCCTCTTAAGAAATAGTGTTTTGTCAATAGTACCTCTTCTATAGCAATTCTTTAACAAGAAAGTTGAAAGACGCTCATACCAAGCTCTAGGAACCTGATGTAATCCATAAAGAGCCTTGACCACCTTGTAAACTTTCTTGGGATGAAGTGGATCTACAAAGCCCTTAGGTTGAGTGACATACACCTCCTCATCAATTTTGCCATAGAGAAATGCACTCTTGACATCCATCTGAAACACCGTAAAGCCCACATAAGAAGCAAAATCCAAAAACAGACGAATGGATTCAATCCTTGCAACCGGAGCAAAAACTTCAGTGTAGTCAATGCCCTCAATTTGAGTGTGGCCCTGTGCGACAAGCCTAGCTTTATTCCTCACGACAATTCCCCGTGCATCCTTCTTGTTCTTGAGAATCCATTTGGTATTGATTGTTGTCTTTCCATCTGGTAAGTCAACCAGAACCCAAACATTCTGAAACAAGAATTGCTGCATTTCCTCCTGTATGGCCTCCACCCAACTTTGATCCTCAAGAGCATGAGAGACTGACCTAGGTTCCACCTGTGAAAGAAAACAAGCAAACAAATAGTGTTGAAAGTCCGTATGATTATTACGCTTTTGATCTTCAATATAGCTCACAAGAGCATGATGATCAGACGAGGCCTTCTTCTGCATTCTGCGTGTCTTGACAGTAGAACCAGGATCTCCAATGATTTTGGTGGTAGGGTGATCTCTGTGTGATTGCAAGACTGGATTGGAAGCTACCTCCACTTCTGGTGCCAAGTTATTGAGATCACCAACAAAGTCAGCATCATATGAAGCAGCGTTGAAAATCCCATCTACTGGTTGTTTATGAATATCATCCAGCTTGGTAGAAGATTTCTTTTGATGGTTCCCCAAATCAGAAGGACTGGAGAAACGAGTATTTGAAGCAGACTCACTAGCTGGAGTACCAATAGGTGATAAGCTAGCACTAGGAGCAAAAGCTGGGGTACCAGGAGCAGCTTTGTCAGTAGGCGTATTCAAGGGAAACTCAAAACCACCTTGAGCAGCTGCTGTAGTAGCTTCTTGTTGTTGTTTGAGTAGAGTGTCAAGAGCTACTTGGGAATCCAGTACATCCAATGGAGTTGCATCACTAGGAGGAGTAGAAGAGACTATGGTGGAGTAGGATGGAACCACAAAAATGTCATCCTCGTCATCTGAATCAGAAAGACTAGAAGGAACACCTGTACTAGAAGTTGCAAACACTTGTGGACCTGCATCATGGTTAGTTTTGAAACGAAAATATCCTAACGAATCACTAAGATAATCAAGATCAAAATACCATTCAGGACCTTTGCCTTGGATGTTTGACTTCTCTTCAAAATACCTAAGATTTATAGTTTCAATGATCCGCTTGGCTTGGAGATTGTAGACACGATAAGCCCGAGAGTGAGCTGAATATCCCACAATGTATCGTTCATCTGCCTTGCCATACAAACTTCCCCAAATAGTCACTAGTATTCAGAATGGTTACTGGACACCCAAAAGGCTTCAAATGAGCAAAATTTGGAACTTTGCCCGTTAGAAGCTCATAAGGAGTCTTCTTGTGAGGATTGGTAATAGAAACCATATTCAAAACATAACTTGCAGTATTAACGGCTTCTGTCCAGAACATGGTTGGAAGCTTGGAATCGGCAAGCATTGTTCTTGCTGCTTCTATTAGTGTCCTGTTCTTTCTCTCTGCCACGCCATTCTGTTGAGGATTTCTTGCTGCACTATAATCTCTTTTGATGCCCTTAGCATTACAAAGTGCTATGAGGTCTTTATTTTTTAACTCGGTTCCATTATCACAACGAATACCTTTAACCTTCTTGGTCAACTGGTTCTCTATAAGGGTAAGAAAATCTCTAAGAATTGAGTAGGTCTGACTCTTGGCAGCCATGAAGAACACCCACGTAAACCTGCTATATCCAGCAGTTACCACCAGACAGAATTGTTTGTGGTGAATGCTCCTAATGGAAGTAGGACCAAATAAATCCATGTGTAGTAGCTGCAATGGTTCAGTAATAAGACTAAGAGCAGTAATGGCCTTGAAGGATGCTTTGTGTTGTTTGCCTTTGCTGCAAGCAATAGAATTTATATCATTTTGAAACGACTTGGGAGGTAAACCAGAGACCAGATTCAGATTTGCTAGTTTGTGAATGGTCTTGAAGTTCACATGCCCCATCCTTCTGTGCCATTGAGTGGCTTCATCTTGTGAGGCTTTAGCAACCAGACATGCTAGTTGACCAGTAGGGTTGACTTCATTCAGCATGATGCTATAGAGATTGTGTCTTCTAGGGATTCTGAGCAGAACCTGTGAGTCATCCGGAAGCTAAAAGTCTTTGGAGAGCACAAGTGCATCAGTATCTGTGAAGAGAACAAACTGCTTCTTGTCACAAATCTGAGAGACAGATATCAAGTTGAAGTGTTGAAGTGCTTCCACATAGTAGACCTGCTCAAAATTTAGATTAGGCGTCTTAATTGTTCCTTTGCCAGTGATCATGCCTTCACCTCCACCAAAATAGACCTTGCCGCCTTGAAATGGTACAAAGTTAGAGAGAAGACTTTTATTTCCTGTCATGCTCCTAGAGCAACCACTATCAATAATGCCTAAACTAGGATCTTGGTATGGAGTAACCTACAACAACAAGATAATAAAAATGCAAAAGTTAGTGTCTTAAGGGGACCCAAACCTTTTCAGGTTTGAGCCTGCCTTGTGGATCTTTAGGAGAGAGCCAAGAAGATTGATGAGATCCACCGTTGTTCCTTGGTTGCCTATGCATCATATGGGTATTATTGTTTGACCAAGAACAACCTGCTGAGGGCTTAACAGCAGTTCCCAAACTTCCCAAACCAAAATACATGTGGATAAATTGGATTAAAATTTTGAAAATAGTTACTGGTGGATCTATTTGTTGTGAATCCAATGTTTCTCCAATGATCAGAAGGTAATGGAGAGGACCTTCTAGAAGAAGAAAATGATTGAGCACTAGGATTGAGTCTTCTAGAAGTATATGTGGCAGCTCCTGGTGGACCAGGAGCAGGAAATGCTTGATTAACAGAAGCATGTGTGTCATAAAAATCACAATCTTTAATCAAATGAAATGCACTTCCACAAACAAAACATGTTTTAATAGACCTTTTATTAGAATGACTTTGTTTCATACTGCTAACTTTATTACACACAATTCTAGGAGAAACATTCTTCCTAGGACTCAATAAACTAGGACCAGACACACTTGGCTTAAAAGCAACTCTTCCTTCACACATCCTAGCACCAGTAGCAGCATGATCATTCGACTTGGAACTTGTAGGTCTTGACTCTTCACTTGAACCACTTGATGCAGAGTCACTGGCTTTGTCACTGAAAGTACACGAGACAAAGTCATTAGAATTAGTAGAACTTTTTAGGGATTCATGCATCTGTGATCCATCCAAGTCATTATGCCTAGAAGTGGGCATGAAAGTTCCAGTAAGAGGGGGAGGGACAGCATGCATCTCTGCTGCTGGTTTAAACCTATTGTACCTAGGTTCTCTCTCTTCCTCTTTGTTGGCATCAAAGACACTCGAAAAAGATAAATCAAACACATCTTCTGAATCAATATATTTATCAAATCCTAACCCTCTTTTAGTCCTACCAGACATGCTACTATCAATTAATTTTGAAAGATTTTTAGGTGCCTTTTTCCATTTTTCAAATCTCAACATTGTAGCATCTAATCTTTCTTGCATCTCCTGATTTTCTTTTATACTGGCATCTTTTAACTTTTCTATATATTTAAGCATATTAGTTGTGTTTTCTAAATCGATGCTCAGTATCCTAATTTTATCCTCATACTCACGTTGAGTATCTTGATGCTACCTCTTTTGTTGTTCTAATGTATTTAATGAAGCCTTATAGGCTTGAACCTCTAAAAAATATTTATCATTCTGATCATTTACTTCATTAAATTGAGACAATAATTCTGAGTATCTATCATGACAACCAAGAGGACAATGTTGTACCTAAGGTGAGATGCCCATAAGAGCAAACTCGTCTGCTTCTTCTGCATCAGATAGATTCCCAGCAATCATTGCAAACACGTCAGTCGAGGATTCAGCTGATTCCAGAGTGGAAGCCTGATGATCATTCCAGTTGACCATAGAGTGAACAGATACCAATGCCTTCTTGTCATCTTTTACCTCCTGAACCTTAAAAGCTGAGTACCTGCTCTTCTCCTGGTCATTCTTGCTAGGGCATTCCCTTGCAAAGTGACCTTGTTGCTGGCAGTTGTAGCATCAAACCTTGCTTCTGTCGAATCTTGCTGGCTCCCGTGGGTTGTAATTGAATTTTCGACCTGTTTTCTTCTCAAACTTGTGAACCCTCAAAGTGAGCATGGCCATCTGCCATTTAAGATCCATTTCATCCAGGTCAAGTTTATCGACCTGTTTGAAGTCATCAAAAGCAAGTTGTTGTTGAGCATCAACATCAGCCACAAAAGAATGAAGAACGGCTTCTACCATACTACCAGACTTGGCAGTAGGATCAGGAGCAGAAGTATGCTGAAAAGTATGTTGAGAAGACACAGTATTGCTTGGGCTACTAGCATATGACATAGGACTAGAAGCCATAGAACTCACAAAGGCAGAATTAGCAGGAGTGGGAAAAGAGGCACTTGAATATCCTCTCACATGAGGTCCAAAAGTTCTGAGCTTATGAAATAAATAATCAAAATTGAGATAGTCAAGCCCACCTTTGGCTTTGAGAGAGATTACCACCTGATTCCATGAGTAGGGTAAGGCTTTAAGAAACCTTGCATTAATATCACCATCGTCAGGCTTTGAACGAAGTTGATTCAATTGACTCAATATCTTTTGGAACCTGTCATACCCTTGATGTAAACTTTCAGTTTCTGAGATTTTGAATTCTGTGAATTCATCTCTCAGCATGGATCTTCACATTTTCTTTGACTCCTCATTCCCACCAAACCTTGCTTTTATACCATTCCAGATCTCTCTGGCATCATCCAAATGGTAGAAGTCACCCATGTGATCATCAGGAAGAGATTGAAGCAAAATAGTTTTTGCTTTGACCTCCTTCTGAATAGCTATGATTTCTTCATGAGTTTTAGGGTCAAGAAGAGTAATATTACCATTCTTGTCTCTTCCAGTTAGCTTCCTACTGTTCCCATTCAGAATAACCTTCCAAAGGTCTTGATCAGTATTGGTGATCCATCATTCCATCTTCGTTGCCCAACTATCATATTCGTCCTTTTTCAGAAGAGGGAATTTACCATTCGTGTTGGAAACCGTAGCCACGATCTGCTGAGGTTGCACAGTTTTAGGAGTGCTGTCTTCTCCTGTTTGAGTAGAAGTTGAGGCAGACATGATAAAACAAAAATGTCAGAAATAAGAAAACTTGATTCTTCTTGTATAGAGACCCTCCCAGGCTCTGATACCACTTGTAAGGTCTACTAGATGTAGATCTTGCAGCCTGTCAGGAACGGTGAATGACTTCTGTAATCACAAGTCAATCCATAGAGAGACTCTATACACAATATGAATGCAGAATACAAATATAATAAAGAAGAACAGAATAACTATAAAGACTTGATCCTTTCTAAGGATTTCTAATATTGATAATGACTAGAACTACGTTTGATGAAGGTGTCTCTAACCCTTCTGCCTAAGGTTCCTTTAATACTACAAGGAAACCCTAATACAACATTAAACAAAACGTGTAAAACTGATATGCCTATCCTTTCCTAACATATCTCATGCATATCCTAACAGAATAATAAATAAATACTAAAGTTTGACTTTGACTAGGACCAGGAGCACGACTTGCTCCTACTACTACTAGGACCAGGAGGAACTGCATACCTCCCAGTCTACCTATTAAATTTAACTATTCCAATGGTCTTAACAAAACCCTAAACCATAAAAATATGATTTTCTATAATACATATATGTATACGTAAAACCACTAAATAACACCATCTCATTTCATAGTCACTACCATGTGGGCTCATGAACATGAAATAACCGTTCCTCGATTTACTTATGAGTACCATATACCCATAAACGATATCCAAACCTCACTCCATCACACAAAGTAAACACATAAGCACATATTTGCACAAAACACCTTAAACTATAGTCTAAGTGACGAACCCCAAAAACCATGGTTGTTACAATAGCCAAGGCATAACTTATTGAAGCGGGACACGAATATTGGTGAAGATCCAAAAAGTCCCTTACAAGGCATGAGGAGCTCTATTTTGTTGCTAAATATCCAAGATGATGTGAAGAATCATTATTCCAAAATCAATATGAAGGATCGAGACACACGATGAAAAGCAATTACTCCCCTAAAGATCGTGGAGAAAATCTGTCCAAAAAGACCCTAACAAGGTATGAGGATAAATATATCCAAGTCTTAAAAGGAGGCGAATCGTTGTATATCAAAATCCAAAATAAAGATTGAATAAAAATGATGAAGTCGTGGTCCAAGTATGAAGAATCTCTCAAAAACGTCAAGTGAAGAAATTCCAAAATATGAAGAGAAGACCATAATTTCAAGAACGTCTTCTGAAGATTCGAAGTATGAAGTACATGCCAAATATCGGTCCGTGAAAGGTCTTAAATCGTGAAACGAGTTATGCCAAGATATGAACTTAAGGAGATTACGAGAAGCCGTTTTAAAATATTTTGTCCTTTAGCTAACTATCGATTAAATCGTGATACTTTATTTTCGGACTAATAAATACTCAAATAAGTCAATATGAATCACTTGTGATCCATGACAAATAGTTAAAAAAATTCTAGATACCTTTTCTTTTTATAATAACTAGGATTGTGGGGAGAGAAAGTATTACACAATTTGGACGTATGACTAGTGTTAGCATTGTGACTTGTACCAACAATGATCTCATTTTTGCACTTAGCATGGAATGTATGACAATCAAGGATGACGAACTTTACTCTATGAGACATTCACTTGTTTCTATTCATTGACCCTAAAAGTCACATTCGTGATGAAAATCATACATTATGTGTTTTACACATCTTCGTAGTATTGTAGCAAGTTTTACTTTTCAATAAAGATTAATAAAACTGAATTTTGGAGATGTTAGATACTTTATTCTAGCATTGCGTGAGGGCACGGCAATGGTTTAGTATGGGGGGTGATGATATGGCATTTATACATGATCTCATCGTTCTTTTTGGACTTTAAAAGCATAAAATGTCATCAAAATACCATGTATATGCTTATGTTTGTTTACTTGTGTATTTTAGGTATGAATATCGTGAAAAAGACAAAAGATCACAAGAAACAAGGAAAACGAACACGAGAAACGAAGCCGTACAATAAACCGGTCCCTAGTTATGGATTTCTCAAAGAAAAGACCTTGAAAATTTTAAGATGTACAAGAATGATCCCTCATCAAGGAATAAATGACACTTATTACCCTTGTATATTCATAATTACAAGTTTGGTCCCTTAATTTTGTCAAAATTACAAAAAGGTCCCCTCAACTTTGAAGATTTGGTAAGTTTAGTCCCTCAAGATTCAAAATTGTCAACAATGGTCCTCCAATATGTCAAACATACCTTGAAGACCTTCAAAGATGAAGAATGACCAAGATCAATCCTTAAAATATCTAAAAATGGCAAAACAAGTCCTTGTTATCCTTATACCAAAGTTTTGTGACCAAAGTATGAAAAACTAAACTTACAAAACAAAGGGAAGTCGTTTGTTATGGCTGATATACTTGTTATAAACATTTTCCCAGAAGACAAGGACCAAAACTGTCACACCCAAACATTCAAATCACAAACATGCGCCAAACAAATAAATCCCAAGTTTTTAGGATCAAAACACTCACTATTCACGCCCAAGAACCAAGATTTTACTTTCACCAAACAAATGGTAAATCCAAATTACCTTGACCCACGTGTGATTCACCCTTACACGATCGCATCCCACACCTCACATCATTCACCACTCCACTCATGGACCCCACCCATTCAAGCCGTCCACATATCATATGACAACTTCCTCTCCAAGGAATGCCACATGTCCAAATCAACAGCCCACACTCATTACTTGGTCACAAAGGATAAAATGGACGTCTAGGATGCATTTGGACAGCTCAACAACCCAAGCACTCAAGGGAAATTCAAAGAATTAAGTAGCTAGGGTTTTGATGCATTTCATGTTCTAGAATCATCACAAGTAATCTATATAAGGATACCTCAACATGTGAGAGTCCCTTGTTCCAGTTTTTCTCTTAAACATTGTAATTCCTTTTTAAAATTTATAAAAGTTTGGTATTTTGAAAAAATTGTAATTCCTTTTTATGTTTTTGAAAGTTTGTATTGTTTAAGAGTGATTCCGAGTTCCATTATATGTTATAAACCTGTTTTGATCTTTGGATTGAAGCACGTTTAGTTTTGGTAAGGTTTTCAAGTTTGAAAAATCTTGAAATCATAGTTTCTATTTGCTTATTTTTAACTGTCCTAACCCCTACCAAAAGCTATAAGCCTTTGCAAGCTTGTTGACACCAAGCTAGTGAAGGTTTATCAACCTTTGGTTGGTTTGTTTGCTGCTTGTGTTGGAGATTTGAAGACCTTGAGGTTCTGCTTTAAACCATCAGCCAATGATCTATATCATCTTCTTTGTTCATGTACCTTGGTCACTCTCTAGCTGTTGAGAGTGGTCCAAGTAGCATAGCTGATCCCCCTAGGAAGTTGTGGGGGATAGGTATTGGTTTCCTTTAAGTTTCCTCTAAAAATTATATGGTTTAAATCTGTTATGATTGATGCTATGTGATTTTGTGTTCTTGTGTTTGTGACTGCAAATTTTTGGTTTACTTTTGTTAGTTGTCACCTAGTAGAGCTATTTGAATCATAAAATCAGTAGGTTGTGTTTAAAAATCACAAGTTTGTTTGAAAATGTACTAAAACAAGGTTGTTTGGATTTTGGGATCAAAAGGCCTTGTGGCCTTGTGCCCTTGGTTCTTTGGGTTTGGATACTCTAAACAAGGTATTTGTCACTGGTTTTGGTCATTGGTCAAGTGTTTCAAGGTTTGGAAAAGGTTTTGCATCTTCTGGAAAAATCTGAAAATATTGGTTTGAATTTGGTCAAACACATCAGATCCTATCAAATCCTTGTTGTTTGGATTTAGAGTCTGATTTTTGGTTTGGGAAGAGTTTAAGTGATAACCTATCTGTGCAATATCTATTTGTGGAATTTGGTTGCTTATTGAGTGTGCTAGAGCTTATAGAAGTTAGCTGAAGTGGTCATTTGCATCAACAAAGTGACCACCTCAATTTTTCTTTGCATATTGTTATCTAGTGCATGCCCTGTTGTTTTATTTATTGATACTTGTTACCTTGTTTCTTGTAAGTGTATTTGGCTATTTGGATTGTCTGCTTAAGTGCTTATAAGCCAACTGGCTTATTGGCCATTTTTGTCCAAAATCTATCATCATTTGGCTAACTGGCCACTTGATTTACAAGGACTCGGCCTTGATTCCTTCACAAAAATTGCTTATAACAAGCTCATAAACAATCCTTGGCAATTTGGTAACATTTGGTGCACTTGGACTTTTTGTCAAATAAGCTATATTTGGCTTATTTTTCAGTTCTGCTTATTGGTACATGAACCAACTTACTTTTTGTGATAGGTGGCATTTTTCTTAGCTTATTATCATATTTGAGAAGTTACAAGTCTTTTGGTTAAGCTTTTGCTAGGAAACTAGCTTATTTGGCTTTTTCAGCCAGCTTATTTGCTTCTACAGCTTATTCTACTTGAATTTTTGTGATTTTTCTTTTTGATTATTCTTATTTAAGCTATTTGTGAGCTTTTGCAAAAAGAATCAGCTTTTGAAACCCTCTAGAACTCAAACCTGACTATTTTGTTGTTTAGTGAAAAAGTTCTTTTCTACTTTCTTGCTTATTACTTAAGCTTTTTTAGAATTTGTTTTTGCAAAAGGTTTAGAATCTCAATAAGATGTTGTGTGTTCAAGCAGAGATTATGGCAATGGCTTATAGCTTAATAGGCTTATTCGCCCATTAAGAATAAGTTGTTGACTTATTAAGCTGTGATAAGCACATTTTTAGCTGTTGGGCCTTTAGACTTTTGTGCTTAAAATTGAATTTTAAGTCAGACTGGTGATTTTGGGCTTATTTGGTTGAGTTTGATTTTATTGGGCCAAAGAGCCCATTAAGGTTGACTGTTTTTGTTTTTAGCCCATTTAGGGGCCCAATAGGGGTATTTTGGTAATTTCACTTCCATTTTCTGTTTATTTAGTTTAAAATAAACTAGTTTACAAGTTTTTAGAAATTTTTATAATTTTTGATTTTTATTATTATTTTTTTATTATTTTATTATTAAAAGTTATTTCTAGGGTTAAAATTATATTTTTGCAACTTTTCCATTTTTCTTTGGTTTAATACATTAAGTTAGGATTTTTAGAACAATTAGATTATTTTTCTCATCATTTTATTAATTTTTAGGATTATTTTAATATTTTAATAGTTTTTAATCATTTAAAATTAGTTTTAATTGGTTTAATATTTTATAAAAATAGGTTTTATTTTAATTAAGTCATTTTAGAGTTTTACAAATTGAAAAATCTTTATTTGGGCTTTTTATTAATTATTTTGATTTTTAGGGCTTTAATTAGCATTAAAAAATTAATATTTAATTAAATAAAAGGTTTGAAAAAGTTTTGATCACTTGTAAACTCTATTTATATTTTTAGTTATTTTTGGTAATTTTTGGGAATTTTTAGATTATATTTTTATTTTGTCACTTTTTATGGTTTTACGTTTTGTCGTCATAGTTTAATTTTAACGTATCCGTCATTTCCATTTCCTTTCTAATCTTTTCTTCTCATATTAATCTAAAATCATACAAGTTATTCATACACAATAAACCTCCTTGGGAAACAAACTTTTACTTTGGGTTATTAACGTTTGATTTCCATTAATCATTTGTTTAATACTTACCGCTATTTTATGCCTTTTGTTTTTCCTAAAGCAAAGGTGTGGTAAAATACTACAATCAATAATAATGATTTTTAACGTTACCTTCTTTGCCATGCATCGTGATTGGTTTTATTGACGATAATGGTATACGGTAGTGGTGGTGGTGGAGGTTTAATGGCGTCTTGCAACACTCCAGGGCAATGTGTGTGATTTGGGGACGATTAATCCTAAAAATCGGTTATTAGTATCACTCAATTATTTGTTAACCATAAGTTTTTTTTGTAAGTTTATTTAATTTAACCAAAGTTTTTAATTTATAGAAAACTTGTATTAATTAAATTTTGTAATTAATACTAAGTAAATGAAAATCTTTAATCTAAAGTTTATATTGATAAATTTTTAATTAAAACATTACCCTTAAACATAAATTAACTACATAAGTTATAGACGGGGTGTTATAATCATGTTTGATATCGGTACGTTTTATCAAAATTATTTTTATTAAATATTATTATTCAACAAATAATATATTGTGGTTGGAACATAAGTTAGTAGTATCATCGTTAACATCGTTTGAAAATGAAAACATCATTAGGGCATCGTTGTATACCATATAGTAGTATCATCGTTTCAAATGATACGAGTCGATAGGGTATGGTTTCACATGATATGAGTTTATCAGGTATCGTTGTATTCCATATGAGTCGATATGGTATCATTTCAGATGATATGAGTCGATAGGGTATCGTTTCACATGATATGAGTCGATAGGGCATCATTTCACATGATACGAGTCGATAGGGTATCGTTTCACATGATATGAGTCGATCAGGTATCGTTGTATACAATATGAGTAAATAGGTTATCATTTCAAATGATATGAATCGATAGGGTATCGTTTTACATGATATGAGTCGATCAGGTATCGTTGTATACCATATGAGGCAATATGGTATCATTTCAAATGATACGAGTCAATAGGGTATCGTTTCACATGATATGAGTCGATCGGGTATCGTTGTTGTCGACGTACAGTCGGTTAAGTGCCCAGCCCCACAGGCCCACGGCCCAAATATACCTAACTTACCCTTCAAGAAACCCTAACACTATATAAAAAGGGCTAGGGGTCTCATTCTACGGCAGGTTATCTCTTCTAAACACACCTCTCTACAATATATCATCACGATACTAACTTGACCGTCGGAGGTGGACCCCGGGGCTCCGGACTCGGGTCCACGTCTAACCGGTTTACCTTGTTTGCAGCATTACTCAGGATCCGGGAAGACGACAAACGGCTCAGGAGTGTCGTTGAACTGGACCTGCCAAACTATGCTCCAACAAGTTGGTGCCATCCGTGGAACCATGAACAACATATGCTTCGTGTCCTTGTTACATAAGTTCTAATATCGGTAAACCCTCAAACCTTTGAATTTTGGTTTTTCGTTAAGTATATTATACATTCTGCTTTGTTCAAAAAAGTATTATACATTCTGCCTCTATTATGTGCAAACCCTAAGATACCATCATGAGTGGTTGATTTGCCATCCATCATTGTAAAACCCGCATGCTTTTACCATGAATAGTACCCTTACGATCGTACGTACATGATTAGAACTTTCCTTTTATATCATGTTTACGTTTCACGAACAAGAACTACAAGTATTACGTACGTGTTATAACATGATAGGTATTTATTACGTATTAAGACACAATAATTATTTCAATAATAATTATAATCACGAACATACGAACATGAAATCATGAACGTAAATAATCACGAGCTTAGTATTACGTATGTATGTATATTTATTACGATCACGAATAAATATAATAAGACACGAATGATAACTATTAAATCACGTAAAACACGAACACGAGAACACACTTATTATCTAGACACGGAAAACATTCGGGTTACCCCTTGTGATCCCCCTTACCCGCGGCTACAACAAGAAAAGGGCCAAGCCCATGCAAATTTACTAAACAAGGAAAAAGGGAAAAA
The DNA here is from genome assembly GCA_025667525.1 of Glebionis coronaria. Classification (NCBI taxonomy): domain Eukaryota; kingdom Viridiplantae; phylum Streptophyta; class Magnoliopsida; order Asterales; family Asteraceae; genus Glebionis; species Glebionis coronaria. Next base: position 127,063,022 of record CM046878.1, on the reverse strand, counting down.
CTATTTTCATAATTCAAGAATTAGAAAATAATCAAAAACCCTAAAACCTTTTTCTTCTCCTCTCCTTTAGCCGCCGGGTATTACACACACCAAGGGTGTGTTTGGTTGATTTTTGGTGTTCTATTTATTGCAAGGTTGTGAGTGTGTTCATCCTCATTTGATTCACGTAACCGGTAAACCCTAAACCTCTTTTCTTTTTATGATTTTGATTTATAAATCACATGAAATCATGAGTGTTTTAAAAACAAGTAATACATGTTAATTAAACATGGGGGTAAAATTAATTAATGGTTTAAGGGGTGTTTGTTGTGGTCGATGCATGAACCGAGCCCCAAGGGGGTCTCGGCTTGATTTAATTCGCACCAACCGAGACCTCAAGGTCTCGATGTGGTGGTTTTGTGTCTCGGTAGCAGGAAAAAGAGAAACCCTGACCTTGTTCGGGGTATGTCTTGGCTCGGGTGGGTCTCGGCTAAAACAAAGGACCCCCACCGGCTTATACCGGTGGCTAAATAAGGAAAGCAGGGGGAACACCATGCCGCGGCAGCAAGGGTAACCACCGGCTAGCCGGTGGGAACTTTTGGCTAGCTGGTGGCTAGGGTTTTGACCAAGGGTGTGTTTGGGGGCCGGTTCACAGGTTAAAACCGGTCCGGTTCACACATGTTTAAATTAAAACATGGTTCGGTTCATGAGTTGTTTTTACAAGGTTAATTATTTTTACAGGTTTATTTATTTTTACAAGAATTAAATTAAATTAAATAAAACATGTACATGATTAATTTAATTTACACATGACTTGGGTTATTAATATTATTATTAATACATGAATTTTAACATATTTAAATTATCATTTTATTTAGACTATATAATTAATTAATTATTAAAATCATGCCTTATAATTAATTAATTTACATGACTTGGGTTATATTATTAATAGATAATAATACATGTTTTAACCTAAGTATTTTTACCTTTATTTATTTAAATCATGTTATAATTAATTAAATACTTTAACCTATAGTTTATTTAATTCACATGAAATAAATAATAAACAATACTATTTAATTACATGACTTGGTATATTAATCAGTAAACACTTAAGCTTATATAATTAGCTTAATAATCCAGCTTATTTCTATTTATAGAAACTTTCTATTTTTAGAAACTTATTTAATTAAGGCAGCTAATCTGTTTATGGAAACTTTCTATTTTTAGAAACTTATCTATTTTAAGCAGTAAATCTATTTTTGGAAACTTTTATTTTTGGAAACTTTCTATTTTTGGAGAACTTTCTTTTTTTGGAAACTTTCTATTTTAGGAAACCTTTTATTTTTAGAAACCTACTTATTATTACACAACAAGTATAATAACACATGAAATACAAGAAATACTTAAACAAGATAGACAAAATACATGATAAACACAGTATAAAGCTTAAATCAGTAAAACATGACATGAACAAATAAAACAAGCTAAGACATGATATAAAACAAGTTATGTACTCAGTAATCAGATACTTATACACGTATATATTTATGTAGCATTAGTGATACTGAAGTAGGACTCTCTTTTGTTCGTCTTCTTTGTTCACTGGACACAAGGTACGGATTCTCCGTCCTTTTAGTATGGACATTCTTCCTTATTAGGATTTCCCGTATGCAGCCAACTATTTTCCCCAATATATGTTTTATATGTTTTTGAATTGCTTATGTTTAATTAGAATACCTAAAGCCATATACATGCATGACCAGTTTCACCTAGTTATGGAGGTACCATAACCATAACACTGGAGGCACCAGTGTTATGACTTCACCACGGCGGAGTGATAGCTCGTGGCGTCCTTTTCAGCTTTTGGCCATATTATTATTATTATTAGGTGGGGCGTATGGGTGCATTCTAGTTTACATGTTTTCAGCAGATTATTCAGTGTGAATGTGGTGTGTGCCTTGCATCCTTTACAAGGAGCTGATCCCTCCTACCCAAACCAGTATATTAAATTAGAGGCAGCCCCTCTAATTTTCATGACGAGGTCACCCCTCCAGGTATTCATGCACGTTGATATTTCATGACCTATATTGGCTAATGGTAAATATGTTAAACAGTTTTTTACAAGATAAACATAAGGCTTTTCAAACTATAAAACCAGTTTTACTAAGATATAACCAGGTTATCCAGGACTTAGTCTTTTCCGCTGCTTCATGCTTATATGCTTATATTATTCATGCTTTACTTGTTTATCCGTGCACTGAGCGTTATGCTCAGCCATTTTCCTTTTCATGTTCCCAAAACGGCAGGTACTCAGGGACGCTAGTAGACTTTAAGCGTACGTGCATATGGATTGGAAGCTTCCTAGCCTTCTTTACTTTATGCATTTCTTTATACTTTGATACTCATTTCCATGGACATTGTTTAGTCCTTTCATTTACAGTACTTATGTTTGTGTGTGATGAGTTCTACTTTTGGAGTACCGATGTTGGTTCCGGTATTTCCTTTATGGTCATGTAATGTTTATACATTTTTCCTTGTATGCTTTGATGACACGCCATAATCACGCGTGACATTCCATTTATCAAAATGGGGAGTTACAATTATGGTATCAGAACCATGGCTTTGACCTGTAGGCTCTCAAAACACGACCTGTGATTAGTGGGTAGTCACTATGGTCTTCCTAGAACTGACAGTCGGTTTTCATGCATTCATCATTTTCATGCATACATATATATGTCATTGTCGCAGGTTTATGACTAAGTAATGGTTGGTACATGACTGACCCTATTTAGTCGCATGTGTTTTATCGAAACTTTTAGATTTGGGACCGACCCATTGGCGTCCCTCGCCATGTCTTTTGTTTTGAGTGAACTGGCCATAGGCGTTCACTCTCGTGCATACAAAAGTTTTTATAAAACTACATCATGCATTCATGTACTAGTTTTTCCTACATAAAATTTTTCTCATGATTTATTGGTATACATTTTTTCATGTATATAGTTTATGTTTTAATCAGTTTAATCATGTATTTTATGTTATACTGTCAGATGGTTCTCACACGCGATCAGGAACAACTCAATGCATCAATCTAAGCTGCAATGCAAGCTATGCTTCCTCAGCTGAGGAACGAAATCAGGGCTGAGGTTCAGGTTGCCAACAACCAACAGCAGCACCCAGTACCTCCTCCTCCTCCAGCAACATTGGTCACATGGCTGGAGAGATTCAATAAGCTCCACCCTCGAGCTTTCGAGAGAACAGATAACCCCAGTGAAGCTGAAAGTTGGTTGGCTCATATTAAGAAGATCTTCGATGCTATAGGCTGTGACCCCGTCTTCAAGTCGAGGTTGGCATGCTACCGGTTCGAAGGTGATGTGTTAGCATGGTAGATAGCACTGAAGCAGTTTGAGAGAGGTGATGATTGGGTGGCTGGTTTGACTTGGGCTCAGTTCAGGGATAGGGTAATGGAACAGTTCTTTCACAAGGCTGTGCAAGACAAGCTGAAGAGGGAGTACCATGGGATCTGACAGAGAGCTGAGGAGAATAGCAACGAGTTCATGCAACGCTTTCTTCGCTTGGCTGGCTTCCTTGGTACAACAGCAGGTACTCCTGAAGAGCAAGCACACCACTTCAAGTGGGCTCTTCGTACATCGGTCGCAAACAACTTGGTGTGTGCTACGTTCAACACGGTAGCACAAGTGGTCGATGCAACACGTATGCTGGAGATGCTGCAGGAAAGAGATTGTTGGGAATTATTTGTTAAGTGTCAAGTACCGTTAGTATATTTGAAGTATTGTTAGTGTTATGTAAGTACCATTAGTATTAACGCGGTACATAGTAAGTACTGCTACTTATAAAGTAAGTACTGCTATGATGATTAGGACGAATATATCTTTGTATAAGATATGTCATAGTTATAGTTAGAGTATATCTTATGTGATATACTTAAATAGTTAGAATATTGATAATATATCGTCTGTGATATAGTTATCTTTATAGAATATTCTAAGGTTTCTAGGGTTCCTGATAGGTGTGAAAACACCCATCCTTTTACCACTTAAATCGGGCTAAAACGATACCAAAACACGTATTTAATATCATTTGTTTGGAATTATGCGTGGTTTTTGTGTTTATTGTGTTTTCAGAGTCAACCGGATGAATAATGAAGAAAACATGGGATTGCACGGGTTTTATCAAGGAAAACGACTCAAGACGAAGTCTATTGTCCAAGAGATGCAAAAGATTTGAAGTCATTGTGCCTATTTGAAGATTTATCGAAGAATAGAGCCAAAGATGGAAGATTCATATATGTCGAAGAACTCGAGTCTATTAAATAAAAGATTATAAGACGAGTTGGAATTGTTCACCGACACTTCTCAAATCTAAGTCGGAAATGTTTATTTAAAGACGCATGAAGACTAAAGAAGAAAGAAGAAAAAGGAGCCCAACCAACGCCCAATCACAAAGCCCACCACCTTACACACGCCTATATAAAGCCCTTACTTCACAAATTTTCACACACTTAGTTAGTTTTTAGTTTTTGATTTCTCTAGTTTTAGAGAGAGAAAGTTTAGAACTTTCTCTCACTAGATTTCATCTTTTTCCATTCAAGATCAAAACTTTGTATCACTTTTTCATTAATCAAGTTCTAGTTTTTATCTTTTAATCTTTAATCTCATCCTTCCTTTCTTTTACTTTTATTGATTTTGGTACAAATCTCGTATGATCCGTGTTGTTCATGAATGATTTGTGCTTAAAAAGTTGATTACTTTTTATGTTTCCTCAAGTTTATACATAAATAAGCTTTAAGATCCTTGTTCTTATTGGCTTATTCGTTGATTTAGCTTACTTTACTTTTTAAAGTTTCATGAAAAGTTCATCTTTTTATTGATTTGATTTTAAAATTGTTTATTTTAAAGTTATAAAAGTTGTTTTTAGTGCTTATTTGATCAGCTTATTGTTAGATTCGAGTTAGTTTTGGGTTTTAGCTTATTCCAATAGCTTAATACCTTTGCTTTTTACTCGAATTTGCACTATTTTCGGAAAAGGTAACTCCCTTTTCTGACCTTGTTTTCCGACCAAGCAACACCCCCTCTTTCCGATCAATCGATCGGAAAAGGGTTTAGCCTTTCCGATTGTTCCTTGTTTTCAGCACATTCCGATTGTAACCTATTTTAATATTCCGATTGGGAGTTGTCCTCATATTCCGATCATTGTCAATTTTAATATTCCGATTAGTCTTATTTTGATCATTCCGATCGTGCGAGTTACAACATTCCGATTGGTCCATTTCCTGTATTCCGATCACCATTACTGCCGCCATTCCGATCGATCGATCGGAATAACATTCCGATTACACCCGTTTTTTTGGTTATTCCAATTGAGTTGTTTTGTTATTCTCCGTTCTACTTTCTTTTAGTAGTTTCCAATTAAATTCATATTTTTACCAAGTTTTCCAAGTGTTAGTTTCTTTCAAGTGTTCATTTATTCATCTCATATGATCCTTAAGTTTCCAATCATTTACTTTTAAACTCGTCTTTTATTTTAATCATTCTAAGTTTTAAGTTTACTCTACGACACTTAATTTCTTGTCATTAGTTTAAAATAGATAAACAAACCAATCATCTTTTTGTTAACCAAGAACAAATCATTCCACTTAGAGCCGAGATCAATTCGAGAGGATTCCGAGAGATTTAATCTGAACCTATACAAAATCAATGTATCAAATGGCGCCGCTGCCGGCTCTTCTCGTTAAGATCAAAAGTTTTTTGTGAGAACTTGGATTTTGGGATCCGTTCCCCGTGAACGTTACTTTTTCATCAAAAATTTTCAAAAAATCCTAAAAAATATAAAATTAAATACAAAAAAATTAAAAAACATAAAAAACCAAAAATATTTTTGCCTTGTTTTTCTTTGTTCGTTCTTTTGCAGGTGTATGTGCACTCGATCCACGTCTTATCAAGAACCCGAGCCTCTCGATAACTTAGACATGGCGGGTGTACAAAACAACAACAACATACCACCTCCAACCAATAATAATAACAACAACAACCCACCCTTCAACAACATGAATAACAACAATAATGAGCCTCTACCGGATAATCGCCCAATGATTGAACTGCTGCAAGCTCATGTAGATGGCAACACTGATCCAATTGTTATACCACCAATTGCCGCCAACAATTTCGAGCTCAAGTCAGGCTTTATCCAGATGGTCTCCGCTCAACCATTCTTGGGACGTACCATTGATGATCCACACGACCACATCAAGAGATTCTTGCAACTTACTAACACGGTCAAGTTCAATGGTGTTCCACAAGAGGTTATCAGGTTACAACTTTTTCCCTTTTCTTTAGAGGGACAAGCCCGGCATTGGCTTGCTAAGGAACTGCCACAGAGTATTCTCTCGTGGACGGATTTGGAAACAAAGTTTATCAATTACTTTTTCCCACCCTCTCGTACTACCGCTTTACGGAATGAAATCATAAATTTTGAACAAAAGTACGATGAGTCGTTCAGTGAATCTTGGGATCGTTTTAAAGATCTATTAAGAAAATGCCCACAACATGGTTTTACCAAAGTACATCAAATTAATACTTTTTACAATGGTTTAAGCATGAGTGACCAAGATTCACTGAACAGTGCCTCGGGGGGTAATCTATTAGCTAAGACTTCCAATGCTGCTTGGGACATCATTGAGAATAAATCTCGTGTGCAAACCAAGAGTGTTCGGACCAATGTCGCTAGTGCTAGCACTAATGACAGCGACAAGCGATTGGACAAAATCACTACGCTTCTTGAATCGCTTGTCACCCACACAGTCAGCAACAACAACAGCAATAACGGTAAAAACGCCCAAGTTAACGCTGTCAGCCAACCTTGTGAGATATGCGGTGGTCCTCACTCTTACACCACTTGTACTGCCACCCAAGACTACCCTGCTGAGAATGTGAATGCGGCATATGGCACCTATCCTCAACCTGCTTATCCAGCTAGACCTCAAGGTGACCGTAACTTGCTTAGCTACCACTCCAACAACTACCTCTCACCACCCTGTTTTCCCCAAAACGACCCAAACCAACAACAAAACCTTAATCGCCCTCCTCAACAACAACAACAATCTCGTACACCATACATCCCCCCTCACAAGCAGCAACAACCACCTCAACGTAACAACCAAGTTTACCAACAACCTGCTTATCAACCACCAGCATACAATGCTCCTCTAAGCCAAACACCCGCATTACACCAAGAGGTTGCAACCTACATGAGGACCAATGATGTGATCGTGGAAAATCTCCAACAGGAAGTGCGTAACTTGAAAGCAGACTTGGTCAAGCAAGGGAACGATTTGAGAGCCGACATGAGAAATACTATGGATAGTCAAACGAATGACTTAAGAAACATGATGGCTAGTTTCTTCAACGGTAATCAACCCTCTTCTTCGGGTACTCTTCCGAGTAACACCATTGCGAATCCAAGAGGGGAGATGAAAGCAATCACCACTCGCAGTGGCAAAGGTACCAAGGAACCCGAGCTTCCTATACCTCCACCGGTGGTTGTGACTAAGAAGAACGAGTCACCTGCTCCTATTCCTCATCCTTCTCCTTCCCCAATTCCTCCACCTCTTCCTTCTACCCCTCCTCCACCCAAGGATGTGAGTGATCCTATTCTTCCAAAGCCTTCCTCTTCTTCCAATATACCTTATCCATCTAGGTTGAGGAAAGAGAAGCTCAAAAGCAAGGACGATATTCAGGTTTCGAACTTCCTTAAAATGTTCAAACAATTGAATTTCAATATCTCCTTCGCTGAGGCTCTCGCTAACATGCCTAAATATGCGAAAATGTTTAAAGATCTTCTGAGCGACAAGGAAAAGCTCCTCGATATTTCCAACACCCAACTTAATGAGAATTGCTCTGCAGTGCTCTTAAGGAAATTACCAACCAAGCTTGGTGATCCGGGTCGTTTTCTTATCCCTTGTAATTTCCCGGGAGTAGAGAATTGCATGGCCCTAGCCGATCTAGGTGCCAGTATTAATCTCATGCCTCTAAGTGTTTGGAAGCAATTATCTCTCCCAGAGCTACTCCCCACCAAAATGACTTTGGAATTAGCTAACCGTACGGTTGCTTATCCAGTGGGGATAGCCGAAGATGTCATTGTAGGAGTCGACAAATTCACCTTTCCTGCTGATTTTGTTGTTGTCGACAACGAGATGGACCCCCGTGTACCACTGATTGTTGGTCGTCCATTCTTGAGGACCGGTCGCACTCTCATTGATGTTGAAGCCGGTGAGCTTATCATGAGAGTGGGTGACGATAAAGTAGTCTTCAATATGGGAAAGTTGTCTAAACAGCCTTATTCATATGAGAGTGTTAATTGTATTGACGTTCTCGATGAGGCTTGTGAACAACACTTTCATGATGCTTGCAAAAGTATTTCTACCTCTCTTCCCAATGTTGAAACCGTGTCCTCTATTGATTCATCATTGTCTCTATTTGGAGATAGTGATTTGTTTTGGAAAGATCTTGAAGACACCATGGGGGATGTAAACTTCCCTACTAATGATTCTCCCACCGATGGGGATGAAGACATGAATTTCTTTGACAATCTTCTCACCGAAGACAATCTTTCGCCTCCATCTCTCACGGTCATTGCTATCGATACTCCGACTTTGAATACGCCTCCCATCGACAATCCTACGGATTTACAACTTAAGGAGTTGCCGCCCCATCTCGAGTATGTATTCCTTGAAGCAGAGAAAAAGTCGCCAGTCATCATTGCTAAGGATTTGAAGGATGAAAAGAAAACTCGACTTGTCGCCGTGTTGAAGAAGCATAAAGCAGCTATTGCTTGGAAGATTTCTGATATTCGTGGAATTGATCCTCACTTCTGCACACACAAAATTCTCATGGAGGACGACTTTAAGCCCACAATTCAAAGCCAACGAAGGGTGAATCCAAAAATCCATGAAGTCATCAAAACAGAGGTTATCAAACTTCTTGATGCGGGTATGATTTACCCTATTTCGGATTCCCCATGGGTTAGTCCAATCCATTGTGTGCCCAAGAAGGGCGGAATAACCGTTGTTCCCAATGAACACAACGAGTTGATTTCCACTCGTCTCGTTACTGGGTGGAGAGTTTGTATAGACTACCGCAAACTCAATGATGCCACGAGAAAGGATCATTTCCCTCTACCTTTTATGGACCAAATGCTTGAACGTTTAGCAGGTAATGAATATTACTGCTTTCTTGATGGTTTCTCGGGTTATTTCCAAATACCCATCGATCCCCAAGATCAAGAGAAGACAACATTCACTTGTCCCTATGGAACTTTTGCTTACAAAAGAATGCCTTTTGGCTTATGTAATGCCCTCGGGACTTTCCAAAGGTGCATGTTAGCTATCTTCCATGACATGGTTGAACAAACCATGGAAGTCTTCATGGATGATTTCTCGGTCTTTGGGGATTCCTTCTCTTCTTGCCTTGCCAATTTGGAACGTATGCTTAAGCGGTGCGAAGACACTCGCCTTGTTCTGAATTGGGAAAAATGCCATTTCATGGTAAAAGAAGGCATCGTGCTGGGACACAAGATTTCCAAAGCCGGTCTTGAAGTAGCCCGTGCTAAAGTCGATGTTATCGCCAAGTTGCCTCCACCTTCAACCGTGAAGGGTGTGAGAAGTTTTCTGGGTCATGCGGGCTTCTACCGTCGATTCATCAAAGATTTTTCTCAAATCGCTCGCCCGATGACCCACCTCTTGGAAAAAGATAATCCTTTTTATCTTTTCCAAAGAGTGTCTTGAAGCCTTCAACTCGCTTAAGGATAAGCTTACTAAGGCACCCGTCTTAGTTACCCCTAATTGGGAGCTGCCTTTTGAGTTGATGTGCGATGCTAGTGATTTTGCTATTGGAGCGGTTCTGGGACAAAGAGTGAACAAACACTTCCAACCAATCCATTACGCTAGCAAGACAATGACGGGGGCATAATTGCATTATACGACAACCGAAAAAGAGCTTTTAGCTGTTGTCTATGCCTTTGAAAAGTTCCGCCCCTATCTTGTCCTTTCCACCACAATTGTGTACACCGATCATTCCGCGTTGAAGTACTTGTTGACAAAGCAAGACTCCAAACCAAGACTTCTTCGCTGGGTTTTGCTGCTCCAGGAATTTAAAATCGAAATTCGCGATAAGAAAGGAGCTGAAAACCTAGCCGTGGATCATCTCAGCAGACTTGAGGATCCTTACCAGGGGGATCATCCGAACAAAGAAATCAATGATTATTTTCCCTTGGAGACCTTAATGTCTATCAACTCGACTGCTGACGAAACCTCGTGGTTTGCAGACATTGCAAACTACTTGGCGGGTGGAATCCTCGTTGACGGGTTAACATCCCAGCAAAAGAAAAAGTTCTTCAAAGACATCAAGACTTACTTTTGGGATGACCCGTATCTTTTCAAACAATGTGCCGACTTGATTATTCACCGATGTGTTGATGGACCGGCATCTTTCGAAATCCTTGATGCTTGCCACAAAGGACCCACCGGTGGTCACTTTGGTCCCAATTACACCGCCAAAAAAGTGTTTGATTCGGGATTTTATTGGCCCACCATCTACCGTGATGCTCACGAGATGGTTAAACGATGTGATGCTTGCCAAAAACAAGGCACGATCACACATAAAGACGAGATGCCTCATAATTTCATTCAAGAGTGTGAAATCTTTGATGTTTGGGGTATCGACTTTATGGGGCCATTCCCTTCATCTAAAGGAAACAAATACATCCTTGTTGCCGTTGACTACGTTTCAAAGTGGGTTGGAGCCAAAGCTTTACCTACTAATGATGCAAGGGTGGTTTGTTACTTTTTGAAATCGTTGTTCGCTCGATTCGGCGTTCCTCGTGCTATTATCAGTGACCGCGGGACTCATTTTTGCAACGATCAATTTGCAAGAGTCATGGCAAAGTATGGTGTCAATCACCGTCTTTCCACCGCTTATCATCCCCAAACCAATGGGCAAGCCGAGATATCCAACCGTGGATTGAAGCGAATTTTGGAGCGTACTGTGGGAGAGCATCGTGCCGCATGGGCCGATAAGTTAGATGATGCTCTGTGGGCTTTCCGTACTGCTTACAAGACCCCGATCGGTTGTACACCTTATCGTCTTGTGTACGGGAAAGCATGCCACCTTCCCATCGAGCTGGAGCATAAGGCGCACTGGGCCTTAAAGTGGGCTAACTTCGACATCAACAAAGCCGGTGATCATCGCAAGATACAACTCAACGAGCTCAACGAACTGAGGAATGAAGCTTATGAGAACTCGCTGATCTACAAAGAGAAGACGAAGATCCTTCATGACGCAAAAATCAAGAACCGAGAGTTCCACGTTGGTGATCAAGTCTTACTTTTTAACTCTCGGTTGAAGATCTTCTCTGGCAAGTTGAAGAGCCGCTGGTCTTACTCTATAAAAGGAACATAGGTACAATGTCTTTCATGTATCTCGTTCAAATCGATTAATAAGAGAATCGAATAGTTAAAAGCAATTTTGTTCTTCTGTGCTTTATAAGTTATATTCTACATAACTTATTTAGTGTTAGTAAGAGTGCTCAAAGTGTTTTAGTATGATTACAAACTACTATACTAATTCTTAACAGAATATAGATCCAACCAAATGGATCAACAAGTAGTATCTAAGCTTGTTGAGAAACTCTGAAAAAGAAGAACACAACCCCAAACACTCCACACATACCAAATCTCAATGTCTCAACCAGATGGTGATAGTGCTCACTTGGATGATGTTCAGAACCCTGATCCTATACCACGGGGACCACCACAAGTTATGCATCCTTCACCAGCACAAGGTGTTCAAGCCGTGAATGTTGTAGCTACCTCCACAACAACACCTTCTCATACTCTGTCTGCTGTTAAACTCCCATTTCTCAAAGGTGACAATTATGAGACATGGGCTATTCAGATGGAACATTACTTGAATCACACAGATCACACTATGTGGCAAGTTATCAAGAATGGGAATACACCAAAGAAGCTACACTGGTTGCCAGACAATACATGTTATGTTCTACCTGTTGTGACTACTGAGGAGGTACAAGCAGAGATCAGAGAGAGAAAAGCCAGAACAACTTTGGCTATGGCTCTTTCTGAAGACATTCTACCAAGATTTCATCATTATAAGAATGCTAAAGCTATGTGAGATGCTTTAAAACTTATATTTAGGGGCAATGACAAATCTAAGAAGATTAAGAAGATTGTTCTTAAGCAAGAATTTGATAACTTCTCGTTCACCAGTATAGAGGGGATACATGGTGGATATGGAAGGTTCAGTAAGTTGCTTATTCAGTTAGCAGTTTATGGACAAGTAATTCCTAATGAAGAAGCTAATTTAACATTCTTAAGAAGTGTTCCACCAGAGTGGAAAGCAATGGCTATACACTTCATCACAAGAGATGATTTGGAAAGAATTCCTTTTGATCATCTCTACAACAATCTTAGAGCATATGAGATGGATGTGAAAGGCACTGAAGTAAAGACAGCGACCACTTCAAAGTCTAACTTGGCTTTTTTATCAGATGGGAACAGCGGTACTTACTCTCATAATACCGCTAGTGGATCTAGCAGCGGTACATACTTCACAAATACCGCTGGAGGACTTACAAGTAGTACTTACCCACAAAGTATTGGAAGCAGCCCTATAGTCTCTCAAAATCCACATGGAAGGTCTTCACCATTGTTTAGTGACAATGATGCCTTCTCATTCTTCGTTGGGCAAGACAACAGGCCAAGATTAACACTCAATGACTTGTTCCAAATGGATGATGCTGATGTTGAAGAGATGGATCTTAAATGGCAAGCTGTTATGGTGTCAGTAAGATCTAATAGGTTCTTCAAGAAGACTGCAAGAAAAATGACTGTTGATCCTAATGAGCCATTAGGATATGACAAGTCCAAAGTTGAATGCTATAACTGTGGAAGGAAAGGACACTTTGCAAGAGAATGCTCTAAAGATAAAGCTGAGAATAGCAATCAAAAGTCCAAGCACAACTATAGAACCAGTCCAAGAATAACTGAAAGCTTTCCAAAAGGAAACAGCATGAGTCCTAAAAGAACCAAAGCATTGGTTACTGTAGATGGAGTGGTGAACTGGGCAGAAGAAGAAGAAGAAGAAGAAGAGCTTGGTTTAATTGCTCTCTCACATGAAGATACTGAGGGGCATCTAATTGATGAATTAAAAGATAAAGGTATAGTAGATAGTGGATGCTCAAGACACATGATAGGAAACAAAGATTTTCTTGCTGAATTTGAAGAATTCAGAGGAGGTCCAGTAGCCTTTGGAGGTAGAAAAGGTAGAATCACTGGCAAAGGTAAAATCAACATAGGAAAGTTAGAATTTGAAGATGTGTTCTTTGTAAAAGAATTGAATGAGTTAAATCTCTTTTCTGTATCACATATGTGTGATAAGAAGAACATGGTGTTATTCACAGACAAAGACTGCTTGGTGTTGTCTAAAGACTTTGAGATGCCAAAGGAATCTTAAATACTGCTTAAAGTACCCATGCAAGAAAATATGTACACCTTTAATCTTCACACTATTACTCCAACATGTGGTATTACATGTTTGCTAGCTAAGGCTTCTTTAGATGTGTCTAATTTGTAGCATAGAAGGTTAGGTCATGTGGATTTCAAGAATCTTAATAGATTGGTGAATAGGAATTTGGCTAGAGGTCTACCTAACAAATCTTTTCAAAATGATTTCACATGTGCTGCCTGACAAAAAGGTAAACAACATAGAGCCTCTTGTAAGACCAAGACTGTTAACACTGTGACAAAACCTTTGCAGCTTTTGCATATGGATTTATTTGGTCCAGTTTCTATTAGAAGCATTAGTCATAAGACCTTTTGTCTAGTCATAACTGATGATTATAGTAGATTCAGTTAGGTTTTCTTTTTAGCTCTTAAAAGTGAAACAAGTGAATTACTTAAGGATTTTATCATTTTAGTTGAAAAGTAGTTCACTAAAAAGGTTTTAATCATTAGGACTGATAATGGGACAGAATTTAAGAATGCTGAATTTGATGAATTCTGTAGGTCTAAAGGAATTAAGAGACAATTTAGTAATCCTAGAACTCCACAACAAAATGGAGTAGCTGAAAGGAAGAATAGGACATTGATTGAGGCTGCTAGAACTATGCTGGCTGATTCACTTTTGCCAAATACCTTTTGGGCAGAAGCAATCAATACTGCATGTTATGTGTTAAATAGAGTCCTAATAACAAAGCCTCAAAACAAAACACCTTATGAACTCTTGACTAATGTAAAGCCTAACATAAGTCATTTAAGACCTTTTGGGTGTCATGTGTCAATACTAAATACTCTTGATTATTTGGGAAAGTTTGATGGAAAGTCTGATCCAGGATATCTTGTAGGATATTCATTGAAAAGTAAAGCATATAGGGTTTATAATTTGGCAACTAAGAAGGTTGAAGAAAATGCACATGTTAATTTCTTAGAAAATAAACCCAATGTCCCAGGAATAGGTTATGCTTGGATGTTTGATTTAGATTATCTAACTAACTTCATGGATTACTATTCTTTGCAAAAGGATTGTCAAACTAACAATGCAGGTGAGGAGTCAAGTGCAACTAATGCAGGTACTCAAGAAGATGTTTCTTCATCAGATGATGATGTTCATATCTATGTGCCCAACATGCCTACTGTTACTCCCATGTCTGCCACTCCCATGAAGCAAACCATGCCATCAAATGATGATCAAGCCTCCCAGGAGCTTCAGAGGCTTCAAGATCAAGAAAAGAATGCTACATCTGCTAATGGGCATTCAGGAGAAGAATATTTTGAGTCACAACACTCAGCAGTACATACTACACATAGCGGTACTTCATCTGCAAGTACTGCTAAGTCAAAATCTGCCAAATCTGTTGACTCACTAGAAGAGATTTTACAAGCCTTGGATGATGAAGACTTATATGCTAGTCCAGCTGAAGGAATCTTCTCCAAAGCTTCCTATGATGAGCAGGGTGCAGTAACTGATTTCAACAATTTGGAAATAGAAATTCCAGTCAGTTCTATTCCCACTCATATAGTCAACAACAACCATCCTACTACACAGATTATAGGAGATCCCAAATCTGTTGTACAAACCAGAAGACAACTTCAAACCAATATTGAAACTCATGCACTTGTGAGTTATGTCAAACAACAACAGAGAACAAATCATAAAGATACTCAGCTTTGTTTGTTTGCTTGTTTCTTATCTCAAGTAGAGCCCAAAAACATTTCTCAGGCTCTTGATGAAGAAAGTTGGGTATGCCATGCAAGAAGAATTAACACAATTTGAGCTACAAAAAGTTTGGATTCTTGTGGATCTTCCCTCAGGTAAAAGAGTAATTGGTACTAGATGGGTCTTCAGGAACAAGAAGGATGAAAGAGGGGTTGTTGTGAGGAACAAGGCAAGACTTGTTGCTTAAGGCTATAGACAGGAAGAAGGGATAGACTATGATGAGGTTTTTGCACTAGTGGCAAGGATAGAAGCCATTAGGTTATTTTTGGCCTTTGCATCATATATGGGATTTATAGTCTATCAAATGGATGTGAAAAGTGCCTTTCTATATGGTACTATTTCAGAGGAGGTATATGTCTCACAACCTCCAGGTTTTGTAGATCCTAATTCCCCAATAGAGTTTACAAGGTAATCAAAGCACTTTATGGTCTACATCAAGCTCCAAGAGCCTGGTATGCAACCTTATCCAATTTTCTGCTAGAACATGGATATAGGAGAGGAACCATTGATAAAAATCTGTTCATCAAGAAGAATGCTAAGGACATCATTCTAGTTCAAGTTTATGTTGATGACATCATTTTTGGTTCTACCAAGAAGACATGGTGTGAAAAGTTTGAAGCTTTGATGAAAGGAAGATTTGAAATGAGTTCTATGGGAGAACTAACTTTCTTTTTGGGACTGCAAGTCAAACAAAGGAAAGATGGAATATTTATCAGCCAAGATAAATATGTTGCTGAAATCTTAAAGAAATTTTCATGTATGGATACAAGGAGTACAAGCACACCTTTTGAAGCCAAGAAGTCTTTATCAAAAGATGAACATGGAGAAGATGTTGACATTCATCTATACAGATCAATGATTGGTTCATTGATGTATCTTACTGCTTCAAGGCCGGATATAATGTTTGCTCTGTGTGCATGTTCAAGGTTCCAAGTTCATCCAAAGGTGTCACATCTACATGCTGTGAAGAAGATTTTTAAATATCTTAAAAGTCAACCCAATTTAGGATTATGGTATCCTAGAGATTCCACCTTTGAATTGGAATCTTACTCAGATAGTGATTATGCTGGAGCTAATCATGATAGGAAATCCATAATAGGAAAGATGGAATATTTATCAGCCAAGATAAATATGTTGCTGAAATCTTAAAGAAATTTTCATGTATAGATAGAAGGAGTACAAGCACACCTTTTGAAGCCAAGAAGTCTTTATCAAAAGATGAACATGGAGAAGATGTTGACATTCATCTATACAGATCAATGATTGGTTCATTGATGTATCTTACTGCTTCAAGGCCGGATATAATGTTTGCTGTGTATGCCTGTTCAAGGTTCCAAGTTCATCCAAAGGTGTCACATCTACATGCTGTGAAGAAGATTTTTAAATATCTTAAATGTCAACCCAATTTAGGATTATGATATCCTAGAGATTCCCAATTTGAATTGGAAGCTTACTCAGATAGTGATTATGCTGCAGCTAATCATGATAGGAAATCCACAACAGGAGGTTGTCAATTCCTAGGCAGAAGACTCATATCATGGTAGTGTAAGAAGCAAACTATTGTTGCTACTTCTACAACTGAAGCTGAATATGTAGCTGCTGCTCATTGGTGTGGACAAGTACTTTGGATTCAAAATCAATTGTTGGACTATGGGTTTAACTTCATGAACACCAAGATTTACATTGATAATGAAAGTACTATATGCATAGTCAAGAATCCAGTATTTCACTCCAAGACCAAGCATATTGAAATAAGACATCACTTTATAAGAGATTTTTATGACAAAAAGCTTATTCAAGTATTGGAGATTCATACAGACAACAATGTAGCTGATTTGTTGACCAAATCATTTGATGCAAAGAGATTCAAGTTCTTGGTGACATACATTGGTATGCTCAACCAGTAACATGCTGCATATGTTGAGGGGAGGTAATAGCTGTACAAATTTTTATAATTTTTATTGTATAGTCTATGTTTTGTGTTTTTGATGTAATTGCAGGTTAATAGAAAAAGATAAAAGAGGTTACATTGTTAGTGGAAAGCATGAACTGGTCAATATTGTGAGGTATCGTTGTCACTCCAAGTACCGCTAGCACAAATTCAAGTACCGCTTATGTTCCATGTACCGCTACATGTCCGTTGAACCGTTAAGGGTCTCTTTTGTAAATTTGGCGGTTTCTTCGTGCTTGGGTTTGTTATTTACTTAAATACTTACTCCAATTACGCAATTGATTCACCTAATATTTTATTTTTATCTCTTGATTCTATAACCTTCTCTCTAATCTTTCGATCATCAAAAATACCAATGGCTGCTTTATAAGTAATCTGTAAGCATAATTTGGTTGCGAATCTTGCTACGAATGATGACTCTCTTGGTTTCCATGAGGTGCTTGGTTTCCTATCTCGAAGTCATGTTCGCTTTGCACTCACTGTAAGTTCAGTTGTCTCTATTTCCATTGTTGAACAATTTTAGAATATTGCTGTATTAGGTACTCGGTTTGGTCAACCTTGCATTAAGGCTAAGGTGAATCATAAAAACATATATGTAACTGAGGTACTGCTACGAGCAAGTTTGAGATTAAATGATGAAAATGGACTTATTATGCTTAATAATACAGAGATTCATGATGGCCTTGCAGCCATGGGCTATGGAGGTGGTAGGGAAAGTCTTACTTTCTTTAAAGCTTTATTTTCACCTCAATGGAAATTGCTTTTTCATGCTATTATTCACTGTTTAAGTTATAAAAGTACATCTTTTGATCAAATTCCTACTGCTTTTACATCAGCTGGTGTTTGTCTAGCAAATAAGAGGGTTTTTAATTTTTCAAAATTAATTTTTGAAGCCATGACTAGGAATTTGGAACGGACTAAAAAGTTTTTAATGTATCCTAGATTCATTCAGACTTTAGTTAGTGACCAAATACCTAACCTATCAGAGTTAACTGATACATGGGATGTTCCTACATTCACAAAGAGAACTTTCTCTTTCTTGACCAAACAAGGCAATGCCTTTACATGAACAGTAACACCATTGTTTACTCATATGTTAGCCCAACCTACCAATCAAGAAGGTGAGGAACCTAGCAATGCTAGTGCTTCTCAGCAAACTCCTTCTCACCAGAGTTCCCATTCCCTAGAAGATTCACAATCTTCTTCTCAAAATGTTTGTGTTCCACCAAACACTGATGAGATGATCCATACACTTGCTGCTTCTATTGTTGCTAGTGGTTCACCACAAGCACAATCACTAGAGGTGGTGGATGTTGCAAATTTAACTGCTTTATGTATAAGTTTGTCCCAACAGGTACAGGTGTTGCAGAAAGAAAAGCTTGTTCAAGACAAGAGAATTGCTGAAATAGAAGCTAGCCTAATCAAGTTAAGGAACAAAGTGTCACCTTGGATGAGGCAACATAGATCTATTCAGAAGTCTGTAATCAAGAAGCAAAGATTCAGGAACCACAAGAAAAGGCAACTGAATGCAACCAAACAGGGGAGGAATTATGAAGGACAACCACCTTCTTCTGATAATCAGACAAGGATCTCTGGAAATGACATCAATTTTGAATTGGATGAAGATGTCATGGGGACTTATGAAGATGGAACTGGTTTAGAGACTGGTGTGGATGGACCTTCAAATATGGAGATTCAACAGGAAGAACCACAACCTACTCATGAGGAGCCACAAGTTGAAGAAATTTTGGTAACTCAGCTAGCACCACCACCTCAATCACCACTTCAAACAAATTGGAGTGCTTTCTATGAGAAGTTGGAGGAAATTAATATTCAGTTTCCTGTATATTCAACTCCATCACCACAAAGACAAGTAAGGTTTCAAAGGAAACAGACTTTACAAGTATTGTCTAGATCAAGAATGAACAATGAATCAGACAAGACTGAAGAGGTGCAAGTTGAAATGATAACTTCTATGGAAGAAAGAGTGTCTAGGGATACACAAGTGATTGAATAAACAAGTGTGTCTAATACTAGTGAAATCAACATTGTTAAAGATCCAAGTACTGCTAAGCCAACTAAGCCGACTACAAGTACTGCTGATATTGTTGACGACCCAAGTACTGCTAAGCCAACTAAGCCGATTGCAAGTACCGCTAGTGATCATCCTTCACTAGAAAGTCAAACTCCTTTTGGAGAAGATGAGACTTTAGCCCAATTGCTGCTTGATTTAAGAAAGAAGAATTTAGTTGAGAAGACTAAACAAGCGGAGGCAGAGAAAAAGACACAACAAGAAGTTCTTGCCAAAAAGAATCAAACTCATGGTAAGAAAGTTCAAGCTTCACACCCTACTAAAGGTATAGTTATTCAACAACAAGCTAATGAGGAAAGATCTACCAACCAGAAGAAGAAGCTACCTAAGATTGATCCAAAGGATAAGGGGAAGAAGCAATTATTATCAGAGTCTGAAGATGAAAGTGATTCAGATGATGATATAAACAAAGTCATGTACAAATTTAATCAAATAGACCATGATGAGTAATTTGCTTACAGAATGCAAGCACAAATTCGTGAAAATGAATTACAGGAAGAACTTGCAGCAAAGCAGAATTTGCTAGAAGCCAAAAGAATACAACAAGAATGGAACATACAAGAGTATGATAGGATTCAAGCTGAATTACATGCAAGTGAGCTTCTTGCAGACTCATTGATAGCTGAAGAGAGAGATGCATATGATGAAGAAGAGAAATCAAAATTGATTGATGATCTGGTAAGGGAGCAACAAAGATTCTTTGCTGAAAAGAGAAGAAAAGAAAAGATTAAGCCTCCAACTACTATGCAGATTAGAAATCAGATGATTAATTTTCTTAAGAAAGTTAAGGGATTTACTCATATTCAGCTGGTCAAGAATAATTTTGAAGAAATCAAGACTTTGTATGAGCAAAATAAGAGAACTGAACTGAATTTTGTTGAGATTGGATCTGAAGCAGATAGAAAAGCTGTTGAAGAGTTTAGGAGACATTTGCAACAACAAAGGCAATTTGGTAGTACTCCTAGAATTGAGCCAAGTACTGCTGAACCTACAAATACATCTCCACCTATCAAGACCACTTATGTGAGGAAGAATAGAAAGGAGAAGGTAAGTTCAACGGAGGAAGAGACTGCTCAAAGAATGAATACAGGAGTTGAAACTCAAGATCTTACTCAAACTGAAAATGTACAAGCAGTACATACACAGTCAACAGTACATACAACAGTACATACTGAGGAGACGGTACATACAAACTTGGAAGAGGGTTCAACAGAACTTGAGGGAATTTCCAAGGGTGTTAAAAGGAAAAGGTCAACAAAGACAAAGAAGAACGCCAAGAGGGCTAAATCAACAGCAGAGGATAGTGATGATGATGAGAGCTTGAAGAAGTACTTGAAGATTGTAAAATTTGAAGATCAATGTTTTGATACAAATTTTTGGAAAGAAAGCATCCATTGCTAAATGGATTTACTCTATGTCTGAAGGACTTGAAGCTCATGGAATTCAGAGAACTGATGGCACAACAAGGATATTCAGACTTTTGGAGGATATTCTTCACATTCTTGACAGACAAGATATTCAAGATCTTTCAAGGTTAGTTCAAGAAGCCAGTGCAGGTAAAACTGAAGTATCACTATTATACTGGGAATTTCTCTTTATGTATGAGCCACACAATTGTGACCAAGAAATGTTGAAAGAATTAGAGAATCAGGTTCCTAGTTACTGGAGATATTATAGGTCATGTGGATTGCATATTTTAGATGTAGATGATGTTACATACTATATGCTGCAAGAGAAAACTTACCCTTTTAAAAGAAAATTGTTAGAAAGGATGTTAGAACAACAATTAGAAGTTACAGAAGAATCTGTTGGTGCTTTGGAGTTGATCAGAATGGTTAAACAACAAATCAAGGATTTGAAAGATGAGGAGAAGTTGAGAAAGAG
Organism: Glebionis coronaria; assembly: GCA_025667525.1. Taxonomy (NCBI): domain Eukaryota; kingdom Viridiplantae; phylum Streptophyta; class Magnoliopsida; order Asterales; family Asteraceae; genus Glebionis; species Glebionis coronaria. Next base: position 127,041,805 of record CM046878.1, on the reverse strand, counting down.
CCTTAAGTGTTTGACTTTCAGTCACACTTCACAAATGGTTCTCAGTTCACCATGTCTAACACACATAAGAACTGGCTAATCCATAAGCAAACGGTTTGTGGTAAAGACTTATCAAATCCGTTGAAAGCTGATAGTTTGCTAAAAACTATATGGTTCTAACTCATCTTGTTTCGAGACAAAGAGTTGGCTAGTCCTAGACAAACGGTACTAGGTAAAGACTTCATCAAATCCGTTGATGGTTGACAATTTACCAAAAATTGTAAGGTTTTCATTACACCTTATTCTTTTTGAATAAAGTATTGGCTATTTCAGAGTGTACGGCTAACTGGTAAAGAATTTATCAAATCCATTGATAGCTGGTGATTTGCTAAAAATCATGAAGCCAATACAGATTGGTTTTTGTTGTTAACTGTTTTATTTCAGGTATGAAGATTGCAAGCAAAGAAGTATTTAAAATATACTTAGAAGGTTTTGTCTCATAAAATCAAGACAAAGGTTCATGATTCAGAGTTCAAAGACTAAACTCAAGAAGACAATAACTGATGCTGCAAAGATAAGTGAATGTTTAGAAGACACAAGAAGATCATAGTTTGAAGACAAAGATGATACTCATGATGTTTGAAGATTATCTTATCAGAAGAAGATCTACATTTGAAGTGTTTGGCTACATTCAGTTGGATACAAATACAAATTACCAAGTTCAATCAAAGGATGGAGGAAAGACTGAAGACATGTATTTCCATACATCCAGTACAAGAGAAACAAGAAGACAAAAAGTTATCATTTCTTGTTTAGGGGAGGATTGTTGGGAATTATTTGTTAAGTGTCAAGTACCATTAGTATATTTGAAGTACTGTTAGTGTTATGTAAGTACCGTTAGTATTAACGCGGTACATAGTAAGTACTGCTACTTCTAAAGTAAGTACTGCTATGATGATTAGGACGAATATATCATTGTATAAGATATGTCATAGTTATAGTTAGAGTATATCTTATGTGATATACTTAAATAGATAGAATATTGATAATATATCGTCTGTGATATAGTTATCTTTATAGAATATTCTAAGGTTTCTAGGGTTCCTTACTCTATAAAAGGAACATAGGTACAATGTCTTTCATGTACCTCATTCATGTCTATTAATAAGAGAATCGAATAGTTAAAAGTAATTATGTTATTCTGTGCTTTATAAGTTAGATTCCGCATAACTTATTTAGTGTTAGTAAGAGTGCTCAAAGTGTTTTAGTTTGATTACAAACTACTATACTAATTCTTAACAGAATATAGATCCAACCAAAGGGATCAACAGAGATGAGTTCGGGGAAGCAGAGAGACCCGATAAGAGGTAAACATTCATATTCAAACGGTGGCCAATCCGTATTCTTTCAGTTATGTCAAAATTTTCATCTCTTTAAATTGTATCTTTCAGGCAGAAGACGGGGGACCGGTCTCAGCCGGCTACTCAACAACAGCCTAATCAGCCCAAGGGAAACGGTCAGACTAACGACCGTTCTGCTACGGATAGGCGTGGCGGTAATGATAATTACCGTAACAACGCTGGATACTCCAACAGCAACAGGTCCTTATACTTACGCATTTTCTTATAATTACATGTTATAATTCTTAATTCTGACACATTAGCAAATCTTCTACCAGGAATCATGGTAAAGGGAGGGACCAGAACCAGAGAGGTTCACAGCCTAAGCGTCCAGCTATCACTGGTATTCAATCTTACAATTATCCGCATTTTCCTTTTTACCTATTATCATGTCTCACATATAATGTTTTTATCAGGCTCTCAGCCTGTCAGGACACCTGCTGGAGGATATACTCATCCTCTTTGCTCTACGTGCCACCATAGGCACCTAGGGCTATGTCACCGCGACAGCGACGCATGCTTCAAGTGTGGTCTTCCTGGCCATCGCATGAAGGATTGCCGCAAGGGCGAGATGGAGGGTACATCAGGACATGTTGATACCAAGCCGCCTCCTACTAGTGGACGCGTTTACACGACATCTCACGATCAGGCCAACAAGTCTACAGGTACCATCACTGGAATCTTGTATATGTATGGTCAAGCTGCATGTGTTCTGTTTGATACGGGTGCTACTCACTCGGTCATTTCTACTGCTTATGCCAAGAATGTTAGGATACTCCCCATGCCACTAGAGAATATACTGAGTATTTCCACGCCTTTGAGAGACTTTGTACGCATAACCCATGTGTACAAGAGCCTCCCCCTAGAGTTTGATGACAAGGTTCGTCCTGTTGACGCACTTCCGCTAGACATGAATGATTTTGACATGATTTTGGGCATAGATTGGATATCCAAGCATCATGCTACCATAGACTGCCATTCATATCGAGTCATCTTTGGTGAGGTTAATGCCCCAGAGTACATTCACAACGGGTTCGTACCCGGCAGGTCTGTATAAATCATATCAACCCTACAAGCACGTGCATTACTTTCACATGGTTGCGAGGGTTATCTAGCTACTGTTCATGACATGGATGCTGAATCCCTATCAATTTAGGATCAACCGATAGTGTCAGAATTTCCAGATGTATTTCCAAATGAAATTCCGGGCATACCACCTGCACGTGAAGTAGAATTTAATATGGAGCTCATCCCAGGAGCTGAGCCAATTTCCAAGGCTCCTTATCGCATGGCTCCCATAGAGTTGAAGGAGCTGAAGGATCAATTGCAAGAACTTATGGAACGAGGCTTTATTCGACTGAGCGCATATCCATGGGGCGCACCGGTCTTATTCGTTAAGAAGAAGTACGGTAGTATGCGTCTTTGCATAGACTATCGCGAGCTCAACTAGATTACCATCAGGAATAGGTATCCACTACCACGTATAGATGATATGTTTGACCAACTCCAAGGGGCCAAACATTTCTCCAAGATTGATCTAAGGTCGGGCTATCATCAGCTGCGGGTTAAGGAGCAGGACATCGCCAAGACTGCTTTTCGTACACGCTATGGCCACTACGAATTTGTAGTCATGCCATTTGGCCTTACCAATGCTCCAGCAGTGTTCATGGATTTGATGAACAGAATCTTCCATAAATTTCTGGACAAGTTCGTCATTGTCTTCATCGATGACATCCTGATTTTCTCTAAGTCCAAGGAGGAACACGAAAACCATCTTCGTACAGTACTACAGATTCTTTGCCAGAAGCAGCTGTATGCTAAATTCTACAAGTGTGAGTTCTGGTTTGACAGGGTGGCATTCTTAGGTCTCATTGTATCAGCAGAAGGAATCACGATGGATCCAGCGAAGGTTGAGGCTATTACTAAGTGGCCAAGGCCGACATCAGCGAATGAAGTCCGCAGTTTCCTAGACTTAGCTGGTTATTACCGTAGGTTCGTGGAGAACTTTTCCCGCTTAGCACTACCATTGACCAATCTGATGCGGAAAGGGGAGAAATTCGTCTGGACTGAAGAATGAGAGAAGAGCTTTGAAGACCTAAAGCAGAAGTTAGTATCTGCACCTATTCTTACTCTCCCATCTGGTACAAGTGGATTTCAGATCTACAGTGATGCATTGGGGAAGGGACTTGGCTGTGTTCTCATGCAACATGGGAAAGTGATCGCGTATGCTTCATGGCAGCTTAATCCTTATGAGGAAAATTACCCTACGCATGACTTGGAACATGCAGCAGTTGTGTTTGCATTGAAGATATGGAGGCACTACTTATATGGAGAATCATGTGACATTTTCACGGACCACAATAGCTTGAAGTATATCTTTACTAAGCGTGAATTGAACATGAGACAGAGGAGATGGTTAGAGTTGTTGAAGGATTATGACATTAATCTGCAGTATCATCCCGGCAAGGCGAATGCAGTGGCAGATGCACTTAGCAGAAAGTCCAGAATGATAAACGACATTAAAATTGAGGAGGAAATCATAAGAGACTTGGAGCGACTAGACATAGAGATCATGGTACGTGGACAGCATGGTTAATGGGCTAATCTTAGAGTAGAACCCGAGTTACTCTCTAAGATCAAGGAGGCTCAGAAAGATGATGGAGAAATCTGGGCGATAATTCAGAATTTGGAGAAGCAAACAAAATTTCGAGTAGATGTAGATGGTATCTTATGGCAGGGCACGAGACTTTGTGTTCCTGATGATCAAGAACTCCGGGAAGCATTGTTAGCTGAGGCTCATAGCTCCCCATTCTCTATCCATCCTGGTTCGACCAAGATGTACCATGACATCAAGTAGTACTTTTGGTGTAGTGGTATGAAACAGGATGTTGCTACTTACGTCTCCAAATGTCTTACCTGCCAGCAGGTTAAGATCGAGCATCAGCGATCTGGCGGTCTTCTTCAACCGTTAGATATTCCAGAGTGGAAGTGGGACAAAATCACCACGGATTTTGTTACTGGTCTTCCGCCGACAAAGAAGAAGCACGATGCAATTTGGGTTATCGTTGATCGACTTACCAAATCAGCTCATTTCTTACCGATCCGCAAGGAAGATTCGGTCAGTAAATTCGCCGATACCTATAGAAGGGAGATCATGAGACTTCACGGTGCTCCATCCAGCATCGTCTCAGACAGAGATCCTCGTTTCACTTCGCGAGTCTAGAGAAGTTTGCAGAAATCTTGGGGTACACAACTTAAGCTTAGCACGGCTTTTCATCCTCAAACAGACGGGCAGTCAGAGCGAACGATTCAGACATTGGAAGACATGTTGAGGTCATGCGCGTTGGAATGGACGGGTGATTTGGACGATTATATATGTTTGGTGGAGTTTTCTCCTTTCGAGATGTTGTATGGTAGAAAGTGTCGCGTCCCAATCTGCTGGGATTAGGTTGGTGAGCGAACACTTGAAGGACCAGAAATCATAGAGTTGACTAATGAGGTCGCAGTAGCTAAGCAGAAACTGCAAGAAGCACGGTCACGTCAGAAGAGTTATGAAGACAAGCATCGTAAGGACTTACATTTTAACGTAGGAGATCACGTTTTCCTTAAGGTTTCGCCGGCACCTGGTGTTAGACGCTTTGGAATAAAAGGGAAGCTCAGTCCTCGATTTATCAGACCGTTTGATGTAATTGAACGAGTCGGTGAAGTATCTTACTGTTTAGCGTTACCTCCGCATCTTTCTCACGTTCACGATGTTTTCCATGTGTCCTTACTCAGAGGGTACCAGTGTCATCCCCTTCACATGGTTCAGTATCCACTAGAACAGATTCGTGAAGACCTCACTTTCATAGAAGAACCCGAACGAGTTCTTGACAGACAAGAACGAGTCATGAGAAGGAAAACGATTCCATTCGTCAAAATCCTTTGGAGGGATCATACCGAGCGGGAAGCCACTTGGGAAACAGAGGAGTCTATCCGGGCTTCTAACCCTCATTTCATATTTTGAATCCGGGTATGTTCTTCTTTTCCAGTTTACTTTATCTATAATTCGTGGACGAATTATTCTTTTTAGGGGGGAAGAGTTGTAAAACCCGCATGCTTTTACCATGAATAGCACCCTTACGATCGTACGTACATGATTAGAACTTTGCTTTTATAGCATGTTTACGTTTCACGAACAAGAACTACAAGTATTACATACGTGTTATAACACGATAAGTATTTATTACGTATTAAGACACAATAATTATTTCAATAATAATTATAATCACGAACATACGAACATGAAATCATGAACGTAAATTATCACGAGCTTAGTATTACGTATGTATGTATATTTATTACGATCACGAATAAATATAATAAGACACGAACGATAACTATTAAATCACGTAAAACACGAACACGAGAACACACTTATTATTTAGACACAGAAAACATTCGGGTTACCCCTTGTGGGCCCCCTTACCCGCGGCTACAAGAGAAGGGCCAAGCCCATACAAATTTACTAAACAAGGAAAAAGGGAAACTATTTTCATAATTCAAGAATTAGAAAATAATCAAAAACCCTAAAACCTTTTTCTTCTCCTCTCCTTTGGTCGCCGGGTATTACACACACCAAGGGTGTTTGGTTGATTTTTGGTGTTCGATTTATTGCAAGGTTGTGAGTGTGTTCATCCTCCTTTGATTCACGTAATCGGTAAACCCTAAACCTCTTTTCTTTTTATGATTTTGATTTATAAATCACATGAAATCATGAGTGTTTTAAAAACAAGTAATACACGTTAATTAAACATGGGGGTAAAATTAATTAAGGGTTTAAGGGGTGTTTGTTGTGGCCGACACATGAACCGAGCCCCAAGGGGGTCTCGGCTTGATTTAATTCGCACCAACCGAGACCTCAAGGTCTCGGTGTGGTGGTTTTGTGTCTCAGCAGAAGGAAAAAGAGGAACCCCGACCTCGGTCGGGGTATGTCTTGGCTCGGGTGGGTCTCGGCTAAAACAAAGGACCACCACCGGCTTATGCCGGTGGCTAAATAAGGAAAGCAGGGGGAACCCCATGCCGCGGCAGCAAGGGTAACCACCGGCTAGCCGGTGGGAACTTTTGGCTAGCCAGCGGATAGGGTTTTGACCAAGGGTGCGTTTGGTTGCCGGTTCACGGGTTAAAACCGGTCCGGTTGACACATGTTTAAATTAAAACATGGTTCTGTTCATGAGTTGTTTTTACAAGGTTAATTATTTTTACAAGTTTATTTATTTTTACAAGAATTAAATTAGATTAATTAAAACATGTACATGATTAATTTAATTTACACATGACTTAGGTTATTAATATTATTATTAATACATGAATTTTAACCTAAGTAAATTATCATTTTATTTAGACTATATAATTAAATAATTATTAAACTCATGACTTATAATTAATTAATTTACATGACTTAGGTTATATTATTAATAGATAATAATACATGTTTTAACCTAAGTATTTTTACCTTTATTTAATTAAATCATGTTATAATTAATTAAATACTTTAACCTATAGTTTATTTAATTCACATGAAATAATTAATAAACTATACTATTTAATTACATGACTTGGTATATTAATCAGTAAACACTTAAGCTTATATAATTAGCTTAATAATCCAGCTTATTTCTATTTATAGAAACTTTCTATTTTTAGAAACTTATTTAATTAAGACAGCTAATCTATTTATGGAAACTTTCTATTTTTAGAAACATATCTATATTAAGCAGTAAATCTAATTTTGGAAACTTTTTATTTTTGGAAACTTTCTATTTTTTGAAAACTTTCTATTTTTGGAAACTTTCTATTTTAGGAAACCTGCTATTTTTAGAAAGTTACTTATTATTACACAACAAGTATAATAATACATGAAATACAATAAATACTTAAACAAGATAGACAAAATACATGATAAACACAGTATAAAGCTTAAATCAGTAAAACATGACATGAACATATAAAACAAGCTAAGACATGATATAAAACCAGTTACGTACTCAGTAATCAGATACTTATACACGTATGTATTTATGTAGCATTAGTGATTCCGAAGTAGGACTCTCTTCCGTTTGTCTTCTTCGTTCACTGGACATAAGGTACGGATTCTCCGTCCTTTCAGTATGGACATTCTTCCTTATTAGGATTTCCCGTATGCAGCCAACTGTTTTCCCCAGTATATGTTTTATATGTTTTTGAATTGCTTATGTTTAATTAGAATACCTAAAGCCATATACATGCATGACCAGTTTCACCTAGTTATGGAGGTACCATAAGCATAACACTAGAGGCACTGGTGTTATGACTTCCCCACGGCGGAGTGATAGCTCGTGGCGTCCCGTTCAGCTTTTGGCCATATTATTATTATTATCAGGTGGGGTGTATGGGTGCATCCTAGTTTACATGTTTTCAGAAGATTATTCAGTGTGAATGTGGTGTATGCCTTGCATCCTTCACAAGGAGCTGATTCCTCCTACCCAAACCAGTATATTAATTTAGAGGCAACCCCTCTAATTTGCATGACGAGGTTACCCCTCCAAGTATTCATGCACGTTGATATTTCATGACCTATATTGGCTAATGGTAAATATGTTAAACAGTTTTTACAACATAAACATAAGGCTTTTCAAACTATAAAACCAGATTTACTAAGATATAACCAGGTTATCCAGGACTTAGTCTTTTCCGCTGATTCATGCATATATGCTTATATTATTCATGCTTTACTTGTATATCCGTGCACTGAGCGTTATGCTCAGTCGTTTTTCTTTTCATGTTCCCAAAACGGCATGTACTCAGGGACGCTCGTAGACTTTAAGCGTACGTGCATATGGATTGGAAGCTTCTGATAACTAAGTTTTTCCCTAGTTAAAAATTAAAGTTCAAGTTCTCGATATCTTAACGAATTGATTTCCGGTTCAAAGTACGACTCTATTGTTTTTGGTGAAACAAATATTTTTTGTTTGTTTTAAAATAAAAGTACAAAACTTAAAAGTAAATGGCGATAATTAAATCTAATTCTAATTAAAAGTAAAGGGTGCAAGATTAAAAACTTTGAAAAGTAAATAACGAGAAATTAAATGACGGGTAATTAAAACTTGACGAAAATTAAAATTTGACAAAGTATTAAAATGAGAACTTAAAAATTAAACAAGATGAACTATAAAACAATACCTAATCGGAATACATTCCGATCAGAATCCCAATCGGAATGTACCTCGTCGGAATATTTAACCCACCTGTCGGAATATCAACACAAACACCCTAATCGGAATGATGATCGGAACCCCTAATCGGAACGTATACTTACCTCCTGATCGGAATGTTGTCGGAATTACCAATCGGAATGTTGTCACCAAACGCTTAATCGGAATATCCAAACAAACCCCAAATCGGAATGTATACTTACCTCCTGATCGGAATAACAAAACAATCACCCTGATCGGAATGAGGAGTGGACTCAGATCGGAATGCTGTCACTTACCTCCAGATCGGAATACCAAACTCACCCTAGATCGGAATATCACAAACCCTTTTCCGACCAAGCAAAGGAGTGTTGGTCGGAATAATAAACCCTATTCCGACTGGTGTGGTCGGAATACAGAGGAAATAACACGAAATAAGCTAGTTCTAATAAGCTATAAACCAAATAAGCACACACCTAAAATCCTAATCAAAACGAGTATAAGTAAAACTAATAAGCTAAAATTTAAAGACTTTTGAAGACACTAAATGAAAAAGGTATACGAAAACAAGCTTTTAAATAAAAATAACTTTTATAAAAACTTTAGAAACTTAAAGATAAACACAAATAAGCTATAAAAAATCAATAATCCAAACAATTAAAAGCATAAAAACATAATCTTTAATCAAATAATCAACACAAAAAGCATGTAAACAATAAGATTAAAGCATGGAAAGAAAGGTAGATGAGAGATTAAAACAAGAAAATTAAAGAACACTTACTTGGAATTTAAATGAATTAAAGTGCAAGACAAGTATTTAAAATGACATGAATTTAAAGAGAAAGTAATTAAAAGGTGGAAGACTAATTGTCACCTTAGCCAACAAAATGAAATGATTAATCCTAATGACTATTTATAGGGGAGGATTAGGAAGTGTTTAGGAAGCTTCCTCCCCTCCTTCATTTTCTCTTAATTGCACCATTAGGTCCTTAAGCCTTTAATCTTCTTTAATCTTGGACTTTAATGAATTTTGGCTCGGGATTTCTTTGGACTCGTCTTTTAATTCTTCAATAAATAAGACTTGAGTTCTTCGGCTTTTAGTAAACTTCCGTCTTTTGACTTTTTCTTCGATAAATATTCAGAATTGGTCTTGGACTTCCGTTCTTTTTGCACTCTTGATTTCTTGACTCCGTCTTTCATCTTTTTCTTCAATAAAAGCCCGTGAATGCCCGTGTTTTCTCCACCTTTCACCTTTTCGTCCTAAATCACAACAAAAACACAAACCACGCATAATTCCGACATAAATGACATAAAATACACGTTTTGGCTCGGTTATTATTGTAATTAAGTGGTAAAAAGGATGGGTGTTTACACACCTATCAGCTTCCTAGCCTTCTTTACTTTATGCCTTTCTTTATATTTGATACTCATTTCCATGGACATTGTTTAGTCCTTTCATTTACAGTACTTATGTTTGTGTGTGATGAGTTCTACTTTTGGGGTACCGATGTTTGATTCTGGTATTTCCTTTATGGTCATGTAATGTTTATGTATTTATCCTTGTATGCTTTGATGACACGCTATAATCACGTTTGACATTCCATTTAGCAAAATGGGGTGTTACAATCATATCGTTCGTTGATTTCCTGCTAAAATATTTTATCCACATAAGTTTATTAACACATGGAAAACGAATATATGTTCCATACAATATTTGTTACGTAAATAATTTGTGATACGCAATAAAGTCGGTCCAAATATTTTTAAACAATGGATAAATATACCACAGGCCTTATTCACATTAATTCTCGCATCAATATTATGAGAGGGGGGGAATCGTCAGGTATGGCATGCAAGATCTATTCTATTCTAAGATATCTTATTTAATAATTAATATTAGCTCATGCACGTTTTTTCTATATCATATATTAGCGATTTTGACATCTTTGTGCATGATCAATATCCTATTCTTTGTACATGGTTCATATCCGTCCATAAAAATAAAAACAAGTTTCTTTGTCAGCAAGTTTTGATAATGGATAATCATGTATCTTATTTTTAGAAAAAAAAGATTATTTACTATATCAAAAGAAATCTTTCATTTTTTGCCCGACCTCTTAACTATATGTCGTGCTCCGAACTCTTGATCCGAATTAATCCGCACGTTCCGCGCTGTCGGACATATTTTAAATATTTAATTACGGTTGTGAGTCGTGTTATTCCGTATCTTCGGATATATTATTAAAAGATATTACGCATATCTTTAAACTAATAACAAAATTTTATTATTTATCTTTTAAAGTTGGTAAATATTTTTATATTTTTCAAATTTAAAACATTACTTATATCTTTTTCAATAGGTAACAAAATATTACCAATATTTTGAATTGATAGTAGATATCTTCTAAAAAAATATTATCCTCGATATTTTTAATTAGATTTTACAGACAAATCGGTAAACACATATTCTATTTGATTTTATATTATTAGTGTATGTCGTAACCCGACGTAGTAATATCATGATTCACGGTCATGGCTCGTCCATCCGCACTCGCGTGCACATTCAACAATTATTTTTATTTTTATTCGCGGCCATGGTGTGTCCGGCCGTGCTTATCTATATGCTCGGTCATATTTTATTTTTTCACTACGGTCATGAGCCGCGTCTTTATTAATTAATCCGCATGTTCGGGTATATTGTTTATATTAATAAAGGATATTACACATATCATTTAAATTAGTAGAAGATATTATTTATATTTGAAATTTGGTTAGGATATATTCCGATATTATTTATTTATAAACAATATTATATAATCGGTAAGATATATTACATATATTTTTTAAAATAATATGTTTATCATTCACGGTCATGGTATGTCCATCCATGCTAGTCCGTACACTCGGATATCTTCTGCCTACGGGCGTACACGTACACATCGTTCCCAAGCGGAATAAGAGGATTGAGTGAACCTAATAATTCAACTTGTCGTGTAAGAGGGTTGCAAACCCAACGACCACGGATCATGTATCCTTGTTAGACACCTTGCTATCAAGGCGTTGTAGTAAGTTACGCAAACCACATGACTCATGATGAACTTGCAAAAGACACATTGTGCACGTCTAACATTTTGTCAAAACTTTGACCGTCCTTATGGTGGTAGCGGTACGCCGCATGTGATGGCATAGCTCATCCCATAAGTTAGTTAAGATACGTCTTATACTATGTGACAATTCACGGTTAAGGCAAGACCCATCCGCGTTGGTTCGCACATTCGAACCAAATTTCTATCTTCCGTACGCGGATATGGTACGTTTGTTCGCGCGAGTCTACGTGATCGTAATTTTTTGAATACTTGATTAAGTTTAATGTTCCTAATCGAGTATAGCACCATAAAACTTGGGGGGCTACCAGGGTATAATAATACCACTATTTCCGTGCATGACACGCAAATATCTTTGGATATATTCCTTTGCCGCAGACGTCCGCCTTCCGCGCGCTTAATTATTTGCCATGGAAGTATCTCTTCCATTTGGCTTATTCCTTCGCCGTGGAAGTACTCCTTCCGCGCGCTTGTTTCCTTTCCATGGAAGTATCTCTTCCATTTGGCTTATTGCTTCGCCGCGGAAGTACTCCTTCTGCGCGCTTATTTCTACGCCATGGAAGTATCTCTTCCATTAGCTTATTCCATCGCCGTGGAAGGACTCCTTCCATTGGATCATTATCTTCGCCACGAAAGTACCTCTTTCGTTAGCTCATTGTCCTTTGCCATGGAAGTACTCCTTCCACTGGCTCATTATCTTTGCCGTGGAAGTATGTCTTCCACTGGCTTATTATCTTCGTCGTGGAAGTACTCCTTCCAATGGCTTATTATCTTCGCCATGGAAGTACTCCTTCCATTGGCTTATTGTCTGCGCCGTGGAAGTACTCCTTCCCCTGGCTTATTATCTTCTCCGTGGAAGTACTCCTTCCACTGGCTTATTGTCTTTGCCGTGGAAATACTCCTTCCACTGGCTCATTATCTTCTCTGTGGAAGTATTTCTTCCACTGGCTTATTATCTTTCGTCGTGGAAGTATTTCTTCCACTGGCTTATTATCTTCGCCGTGGAAGTACTCCTTCCACTGGCTTATTATCTTCGCCGTGGAAGTACTCCTTCCACTAGCTTATTGTCTTCACCGTGGAAGTACTCCTTCCACTGGCTTATTATCTTCGTCGTGGAAGTACTCCTTCCACTGGCTTATTGTCTTCGCCGAGGAAGTACTCCTTCCACTAGCTCATTATCTTCGCCGTGGAAGTATTTCTTCCACTGGCTTATTATCTTTTGCCGTGGAAGTATTTCTTCCACTGGCTTATTATCTTCGCCGTGGATGTAATCCTTCCACTGGCTTATTGTCTTCGCCGTGGAACTACTCCTTCCACTGGCTTATTGTCTTCGTCGTGGAAGTAATTCTTCCACTGGCTCATTATCTTCGCCGTGGAAGTAATTCTTCCACTGGTTCATTATCTTCGCCATGGAAGTATATCTTCCACGTGCGTATTGTCTTTTTAGTGGAAGTATCTCTTCCACGTGCTCATTATCTTTTGTTGGGGAAGTACTCCTTCCACTGGCTTATTGTCTTCGCTGTGGAAGTAATTCTTCCACTGGCTCATTATCAGCCGTGGAAGTAATTCTTCCACTGGTTCATTATCTTCGCCGTGGAAGTAATTCTTCCACTGGTTCATTATCTTCGCCATGGAAGTATCTCTTCTACGTGCTTATTGTCTTCGCCGTGGAAGTAATTCTTCCATTGGCTCATTCTCTTCGACATGGAAGTAATTCTTCCACTGGTTCATTATCTACGTCGTGGAAGTATCTCTTCTACGTGCTTATTGTCTTCGCGGTGGAAGTATCTCTTCCACGTGATCATCATCTGTTGTTGGGGAAGTACGCCTTCCACTGGCTAATTGTCTTCGCAGTGGAAGTAATTCTTCCACTGGCTCATTATCTTAGCCGTGGAAGTAAATCTTCCACTGGCTCATTATCTTCGCCGTGGAAGGAATTCTTCGACTGGTTCATTATCTTCGCCGTGGAAGTATCTCTTCCACGTGCTTATTGTCTTCGCCGGGGAAGTAATTCTTCCACTGGCTTATTATCTTCGCCGTGGAAGTACTCCGTCTACTGGCTTATTGTCTTCGACGTAGAAGTACTCCTTCCACTGGCTCATTATCCTCGTCGTGGAAGTATTTCTTCCACTGGCTTATTATCTTTCGCCGTGGAAGTATCTTTTCCACTGGCTTATTATCTTCGCCGTGGATGTACTCCTTCCACTGGCTTATTGTCTTCGCCGTGGAAGTACTCCCTCTACTGGCTTATTGTCTTCGCCGTGGAAGTAATTATTCCACTAGCTCATTATCTTCGCCGTGGAAGTAATTCTTCCACTTGTTCATTATCTTCGCCGTGGAAGTATCTCTTTCACGTGCTTATTGTCTTCGCCGTGGAAGTAATTCTTCCACTGGCTCATTATCTTCGTCATGGAAGTAATTCTTCCACTGGTTCATTATCTTCGTCGTGGAAGTATCTCTTCCACGTGATTATTGTCTTCACAGTGGAAGTATCTCTTCCACGTGCTCGTTATCTTTCGCTGGTGAAGTATTCCTTCCACTGGCTTATTGTCTTCGTCGTGGAAGTAATTCTTCCACTGGCTCATTATCTTAGCCGTGGAAGTAATTCTTCCACTGGCTCATTATCTTCTACGTAGAAGTAATTCTTCCACTGGTTCATTATCTTCGTCGTGGAAGTATCTCTTCCACGTGCTTATTGTCTTCGCCGTGGAAGTAATTCTTCCACTGGCTCATTATCTTCGCCGTGGAAGTAATTCTTCCACTGGTTCATTATCTTCACCGTGGAAGTATCTCTTCCACGTGCTTATTGTCTTCGCAGTGGAAGAATCTCTTCCACGTGCTCATCAGCTTTCGCTGGGGAAGTACTACTTCCACTGGCTTATTATCTTTGCGGTGGAAGTAATTCTTCCACTGGCTCATTATCTTAGCCGTGGAAGTAATTCTTCCACTGGCTCATTATCTTCGTCGTGGAAGTAAATCTTCCACTGGTTCATTATCTTCACCGTGGAAGTATCTCTTCCACGTGCTTATTGTCTTCGTCGTGGCAGTAATTCTTCCACTGGCTCATTATCTTCGCCATGGAAGTAATTCGTCCACTGGTTCATTATCTTCCTCGTGGAAGTATCTCTTCCACGTGCTTATTGTCTTCGTAGTGGAAGTAGCTGTTCCACGTCCTTATTGTCTTTCGTCGTGGAAGTACTCTTCCACGTGCTCATTATTTTCGCCGTGGAAGTACTCTTCCACGTGCTCATTATCTTCACCGTGGAAGCATCTCTTTCACGTGTGCATTATCTTTCGACATGGAAGTATTCTTCCACGTGCGAATTATCTTTCGTCCTGGAAGCATCTCTTCCATGTGCGCATTATCGTTCGCTGTGGAAGTATTCTTTCACGTGTGAATTATCTTTCGTCGTGGAAGCATCTCTTCCATGTGCGTATTATCTTTCGCCGTGGAAGTATCCTTCCACGTGCGCGTTATCTTTCGCCGTGGAAGTATCTCTTCCACGCAATCATTATTTTCGTCGTGGAAGTATCTCTTCCACGCGCTCATTGTTTTCATCATGGAAGTATCTCCTCCACGTGCTCAATATTTTCACCGTGGAAGTATCTCTTCCACGCGCTCATTATTTTCGCCGTGGAAGTATCTCTTCCACGCGCTTAATATTTTCGCCGTGGAAGTATCTCTTCCACGCGCTCATTATTTTCGCCGTAGAAGTATCTCTTCCACAAGCTCATTATCTTAGTTGCGGAAATACTCCTTCCGCGTGCTCTTTTATTATCTTTGGTGCGGAAGTACGTCTTCCGTTGTCTCATTGATTTCCATGGAAGTACGTCTTCCACTGTCTCATACTTTTTGCCACGGAAGTACGTCTTCCGTTGGTTCACATCTTTGTTGTGGAAGTACGCCTTCCACGATAAATTACTTTGCCCGATTACGAAGTGATTTTTCCAAATTTTACATTGTTTGGCCTTAATTAGACGGAGCCTGATCAACTAAGTTTAGTTGAGGAGAAGCCATAACAAATTTTGGAAGTTATTATGGAATGTTGTGGCCATAAGATGGATGTAATCTCCGCATCACCTTGCCACAGAGGTACGTCTTCTGTTGGCCTTAAGACGAGTATAATATTCGCATTATGCTGCATCATTAGTGGGATAAGAAGTACGCCTTCAGAATTTTCACGATGCAACATATGGGTTCTACCTACACCATCAGAAAACCTTCTAATCATCCTCACGTTAGAGGTGAATAAGAATAATACCTTGCCAAATGCCAGTGTTACCTCGACTATAGAAACAAATTCTTCTTACGGGGTCTTTCCCGTCAAGTAACGGGAAACCATGCATTTTAGCACAATCACCCGTCTTACGTATACGGGTCCCCATTTCTTTCGACGTGGATACGCTTACAGGTAGCGGATATGGTGTATAGTCTAGTAACCTTGGTGACGACCTCGCATAATAGACTGAGGGGACATGATGACGTATAGTGGCTACGCTCACTATTCTGTAACCCCAGCCTGTTATCTTTTCGCTAAAAATAGCCCATTACAAGTGGAGCCATATGTTACGGACGACCCACGAGGATGTCCTAGCACCAATCCGTACACGGATGTTTAGTAAGCATGATACATGAATGAGTCTAGCATAGCATGATCATGAACCATATCATACTAGACTGTGGGACATGTCGACGTACAGTCGGTTAACGGCCCAACCCGACAGGCCTACAGCCCAAACATACCTAACTTACCCTTTAAGAAACCCTAGCACTATATAAATAGGGCTAGGGTCTCATTCTACGGCAGGTTATCTCTTCTAAACACACCTCTCTACAATATATCATCACGATACTAACTTGACTGTCGGAGGTGGACCCCGGGGCTCCTGCCTCGGGTCCACGTCTAACCGGTTTACCTTTGTTTGTGGCATTACTCAGGATCCGGGAAGAGGACAAACGGCTCAGGAGTGTCGTCGAACCGGCCCAGCCAAACTATGCTCCAATAGTTGTATACCATATGAGACGATAGCGTATCGTTTCACATGATATAAGTCGATAAGGAATCGTTTCACATGATATGAGTCGATTGGGTATCGTGGTACACCATATGAGTCGATAGGGTAGCGTTTCACATGATATGAGTCGATAAGGAATCGTTTCACATGATATGAGTCGATTGGGTGTCGTTGTATACCATATGAGTCGATTGGGAATCGTTTCACATGATATGAGTCGATAAGGTATCGTTTCACATGATATGAGTCGATCGGGTATCGTTGTATACCATATGAGTCGATAGGTTATCATTTCAAATGATACGAGTCGATAGGGTATCGTTTCATATGATATGGGTCGATCGGGTATCGTTGTTAGTATTTATCTTTTTTAAGTTCGTTTGTCTCGGTATCAAATTGAATTAATTTGACGTTTTTCAAGTAAGGCTTAATTGTTTTTGGTTACGATTCGTAATTTTTGTATTTAAACTACTTGGAAAATAGCATCTAAATATGTAAAAATAATATCTATACTACATATACGTACTATACTAAAACAAACTGCACATACCACATTTAAATGCACACAAAATGTAAAATTGTAAAATGCAATTTTATACTACAAATGAAAATTACAAAATACGAAATGTAGAACTAAAATATTGAGATAACAAAGCTAACTAATTTTTAACATAAATAACAAACTAAGTAAAAATGACAAACTAACAAATTGTAACAACATTTAACAATTTACAATTTTTATAAAATCTAAAAAATACTTTTTATAAAACTAAACTTCTATAAAATTTAAACTTTGTTAAAATCTGAATTTTGTTAACTTGTAAACTAGTACTAGTATTAAACCCAACTGGCCAAATGAAGAAATTAAGTCACGAGTCCACTCCATTAAAATGACTATTTATACAACTTGTGACACAGATCTAGCATAATAACAGGCCCAAAATCTAACCCTTGCTATTCTAAGAGTCCATCAAACTAATAAACCTATTCTAAATCATAGTAAGTAGTTAACTTGTTTTAAACTAGTCTAAGAATTTTGCAAAATAAAATTAACGTGTTTAGTTTTTTTTTTCTTTTTTTTTCTTTTTTTTGTAACCGTGATTTCTGACTCATTGGCCGACTAATCCACGGGGTTTGAGCCCACCGCCACACAGACTCAAACCAGGTAAAGCCCTCCCTTTTCAGGAGGTTCGCGTGACTTTGGAGTGATAGCCACAAATCTTTTTCCACTAGGCCACCCTTGAGTGGTTAACTAACGTGTTTAGTTCCAAAAGTATACTAACTAAATCTATTCTACAACTTGCCTAACAACCAATCATACTAGTATCACCAACAATATACAACAAAATAGCTAACAGTTGGTTAATCCAAGCATATGGTGTGGCTGACTTATACCGAATTCAAAACCTATTCTTAACCAATTTCATTCAAAACTAAATATGTATACTAACTACAAATTTTTGAACAATCTATAAACAAATTACTGTCGCCTATCACTTAACTAGTCCTATGTGAAAGTAACTCCTAACGCTTCCTGAATTGCCAAAGAATTAACTACGAAGATGACTATTACAGCTATGAAACTCTCAGCTCAATAAAACTTGATTGACTAACCTCGAACGCTCGCACTAGTCTGACTTTTATCGAATTATCCTAACACTTAATACTATATCTTACAACTTCTAAACTTATGACATTAATCCAATCAAATAAGAGATCGAGATCAAACTACTTAAACTGCCTACCCAAACACCATTTTATGCAGAAATAATGAAAACGATGAAAAAGACTTATGTAGTAACCAAAAGCCAGTTATGAACAACAGCAAAACTCATACAAACAGATCACAAATATCAAAGCTACACCAATTCTACACTAACAAAAAAACAAGCTCAACTAAAGAATTGCAGAAATTGAACAAGTGCTTAACCTTTTTTTTTAGAACGGCAAATGTTAGTGGTTAGTGGGTCGAGTCGTGCAATAACATCCAAGCGGAAGAATGTCATCTTCGAACCCTCGCCTAGTTATGTTAGACTCGTTATCCGCTTCGCCTGAAAGGCCCTTGGCAGGTCTTGAACCGAAGACCTCCAGGAATCCTTCCCCAATGAAACCACTTAGTGGAACCTTGGTGGCCAACTGAGCTAAGCCAGTTGGTTAAGTGATTAACCTTTTACTTCCAAGCCTGTCAGTTGTGGCGAGTATGCTACTAACTGCTACCTAACTGCTGAATCGAAGATCTCATCGAATCTGCAACTATATCAACAGATCTTGTAAACCTGCAAATCCAGACACCTGCAAAACAGAATGCCTACAAAACTGACAACGAACTAAAACAGATGTTAGAACGATAAAACCCCCATAAGAGATATGTATTATTTATCCACTATATATAGTTGTAAAACTCTAATGCCCTAAACCCACAAACCGGGCTTGGGACTATTTATTCACTAACACTCTCCCGCAGTTCGAGTGACGAAATCGCGAAAGCTCGAACTAGAGTACTAAACTAGAAAAGAAACAAAATAAAACACGAAAAATAAAACATTAATAAAGCCTTTGCACCTTCGATTATCTTCCTAAACTCCAACAAGATCAACACAAATCCACAAAACCTTGCACAACTCTGATTCTTCTTCATAAACGTCAGATGTGAGTTGTGACCTTTGCACAAACATTCCACTAAATAGACAACCGTGTGAATTTGTGACCACAAATCACCAACACAAAAGATGAAACAAAAGAGTTTAGATATTTTGTATAGTTGAGCGGTAGATTGAAAACCTTTGGATGATTGGATCGAAGAAGCAAATCAAAAAAAAACCAAAAAAAATAAAACAAATAACTTCCTTTTTCAACATAAAACTAATTGATAAATGTGATCTCCAAAATCACACACTGCGTCAACAAATTCATCATCACCTTTTTGCTTTATTTGAATATAAGGAATGGAACACATCACCTTTATGTAGAATGATGAATGTGTTTCGACTGTCATGGACTCATGGATATGAATGGTGTTTGGATCAGTGCGTTGATGATGGAATGTGCAGAGGCAGAACTATGGAACGATGTTTTTTTAGGGTTATTGTTTGCAACGGAAGTAATTTTAGGGTTAAAGGATCGGGTTTGGCCTGATACCATGTTAGAATGATAAAACCACCATAAGAGATATGTATTATTTATCCACTATATATAGTGGTAAAGCCCTAATGCTCTAAGCCCACAAACCGGGCTTGGGCCTATTTATTCACTAACAACATAAACTTGTAAAGGATTCAAGAGCTAAAATCAGTATTATCAAAGGAAAACTTTTTATCAGCTTATGAGAACTAATGAGCTTATACTCTAAATATTCTCACTCCTACAAAGAACTGATAAGCTTTGTAAAAACTGAAATCATTTGATGACTCTAGCTTATGTACCCCACAAGTTAATGACACACAATGTAACTCTTAAGCTGATCTGAATACCTCAAATGAAATAAAAAAGATGTGCAGAACTGATCTACTTTAATACTACTGGATCCTTATAACAAAAACAAAACATTAGACACAAAGAATACAATTTTGTAACAGAAAACTTAGATTTCACTTGAAAACTATTAATCACATAAGTTGTTCAAGCTTATGAGATCAATTTTATAAAAACAGTGAAGGTAATGAGATTGGAACAGTTAAAAGTAAATTTCTATCTTTATCAGAAAAGTTATAACTGATTTAACAGACTCATAACTAACTAAAATCAGGTTTAACAAACTTAAGAACAGAGTAATCCATTGAAAAAGTATAAAATGAAAGAACATTGAGAGAGAAATAAACTGAAATTTGGAACTTCATTAATTGCAGGAATTTTTACAACTACTAACTGACAATATAACAAACTTCTAAACAGAATTTGACTAGAAGAAAAGAGTAATACACCTACTACTATGTAATTATCTAACTGTGTGAAATTGGAGACTGCTGGGGGTATATATAGAGATGTGAGGCTGAGGTGAGGGGTGTAATGACGACGTCAAACACGTGGCTCATCCAAATGAATAATGACACGTCATCTTAGGGTTCATCCCATTTTCTAGGTTTGGGGGTTTTGATTTGAATGAGTTTGAGAGTAATTAACCATAAAGGCTGTGTTAAGTAGGTCCAAATGATCACTTTCCATTCTTTGATCGAGTCTTGAAACCTTCTTAATTGATAAAAAATATTGTGAGTTAAAGACGCTAACATGGCAAATTATTATTTGCTGATGAATGAAACCACATATCACAATCTTGACCGTTTGTTTATTATCTATATTAAAAGGCTGGATCTAGCTCATGTGGCAATCCATGTTCTCACTTTTCCTTCATCGCATTCGTCCATGTGGCAACAGCTATTATCATTTTCAAAAACTGGCAATTTCAACCCTTGTTCTTCATAAACTTTGGCATATTGATGATAAACTTTAGAAAAATGCCATCTTTAGTTCTTAATTTTGTAAAATCTTCAACATAGGCCCTTATATCTTCATGAACTTGGCAAGATTAGTCCTTTAAGGCTTGATTTGTCTCTTTCTTTGTCTTTCCTTCGAATAAAACCCGAGAAAGCGCGTGTTTGCTCCACAATGTATCTTATTTACCTGAAACACACTAATACAACATACACGCGTAACTCTGAAAATTTACAGTATAATATAATGTATTTGTCCCTGTTTAAAGTTTTTCTAAGCTATAAATGATGAGTGTTTTCATACTTCTCAGTTGTATACCATATGAGTCGATAGGTTATCATTTCAAATGATACGAGTAGATAAGGTATCATTTCACATGATATGGGTTGATTAGGTATCGTTGTATACTATATGAGTCGATATATTTCAAATGATACGAGTCGATAGGGTATCGTTTCATATGATATGAGTCGATCGGGTATCGTTGTATACCATATGAGTCGATAGGTTATCATTTCAAATGATATGAGTCGATAAGGTATCGTTTCACATGATATGAGTCAATCAGGTATTGTTGTATACCATATGAGTCGATAGGTTATCATTTCAAATGATACGAGTTGATAGGGTATCGTTTCACATGATATGAGTTGATCAGGTATCGTTGTATACTATATGAGTCGATATATTTCAAATGATACGAGTCGATAGGGTATCGTTTCATATGATATGGGTCGATCAGGTATCGTTGTATACCATATGAGTCGATATATTTCAAATGATACGAGTCGATAGGGTATCGTTTCATATGATATGAGTCGATCGGGTATCGTTCTATACCATATGAGTCGACAGGTTCTCATTTCAAATGATATGAGTCGATAAGGTATCGTTTCACATGATATGAGTCAATCAGGTATTGTTGTATAGCATATGAGTCGATAGTTTATCATTTCAAATGATACGAGTCGGTAGGGTATCGTTTTACATGATATGAGTCGATCGGGTATCGTTGTATACCATATGAGTCGATAGGTTATCATTTCAAATTATACGAGTTGATAGGGTATCGTTTCACATGATATGAGTCGATCGGGTATCGTTGTATACCATATGAGTCGATATGGTATCATTTCAAATGACATTAGTCGATAGGGTATTGTTTCACATGATATAAGTCGATATGGTATCGTTTTCACATGATATGAGTCGATAGGGTATCGTTTAACTCAAATTTGAATCAACTTGAATTGTTTTGAATAATTTTGTTTTTAACCCTATTAAGGAGGCGTTTGGTTAAGCTTATGAGTGGGGCTTAAGCTTATATTATATAAGTCATTTATGGCTTATATATCATAAACATATAAGCCTATGTTAAGTGTTTGGTTAGGCTTATTAAAATTAATAAAGTAAAATGATAAAAAACCTATGAATGTTAAATTATGTAGTTATTAAATGGGGGTATAAAAGTCTTTTTATATGTAATAGTTATATAAGCCCACATTTTGTTAAAAGCCTCAAATGTTTGGCTTACCAAAACCCCTTATATAAGCTTATAAGCCTACTTATATAAGCTTAACCAAACACTTGGTTTTGGCTTATAAGCTTATAAGCCCACTATATAAGCTAAAACAAACACCCCCTAACCCGATCCAAATAAGCTCATACGCCCAAACATATAAGGTTAAACAAACATACCTATAACTCTAACAACTTGCTCCCACTCACCCCATTCATTACGCTTACACACACACACACACAGTTACGGTTTTATCATGAATCCTCCCACCCACCCACCCACCTGCGAAGCCTAACAACAATTATAACAATGTTAAATCGGGCATAATGTCAGAAGACTGGTTTGATATTGATTTCACAAAAGTAATCATAGATGAAAATATGATTGATTATGTCTTTAATAAGTTTGGAGGCAATTGGACTGCTTCTCATCCAATTGCCAATGTTATCATGGATGATCTCATGAAGAAAGAGTTTGAGAAACAGAAAAAAGCAAAACAAGGTTAGGGTTTTAACATATGAACACTAATTATGGCTAGTTTCATTATTTTAGTCCATAAGCATATTGATTTTTGTTTTTTTAATAATGGTGTAACGTTTGCAGCTGAGGTGGCTATGAAGGCACGTATTAGAGGTCAGTTTTGTGCTCTTTTAAGTCTATATTGTCGTGAGAAAGGCAAGAATGATAAAGGGAAGGGACCCATGGTGGAAGAATATGTTATGCATATAGAACAGAGAAAGTCGAAAGAAGGTTAGTATTGTCAAATACATACTAATTACGCAGGTTGTGTATATGTCTGGTATGATTATAACATTTAACACTATTAATATATCCAGTAAGAATAGGTTTATTACATCTTTGTTAACAAAAAAAAGTTGATGGGGAATTGGGATAGCTTCCTCTGTTTTTGTATATTTTGTCCCCTCAATTATATTATCCAAGTTCCGTCACTGACCTTCACCCACTTCACCAGCATATTATCCACCACCACCACCCTTCACATTCTATAGTGGCAAGGATACTATTTCATATACTTCACCAAATTTTCTATAGGATATAGTTTTTGTTGTAGTTGAATAGTTATGACTATTTTGTAATATGCTTTTGTAGCTAAGATAGCAATGGGAGCTGGTAAACCAAAGAAGAAACATGGTAAGGGAGAAATGGAACCTGATAAAAGGAAGAAATCCATGGTGGAAGAATATGTTAGGCATATAAAACAACAACAGTTGCAGGAAGGTTAGTATTGTCAAATACAATACTATGTTTGGTGTATATGAATTGTTAAGATTTGAATTTACTATAAAGTTAGTGTAACTGTTATGATATTATATAAATATATCGTCTAAACATAGTAATGTATTTTACAGATGTTATCGAATTTGACTTCTCTGAAAGCTCCGAGGAAGAGATGTCAAGCTCAGATGATGTAAGCTCTAATGACGTAAGCTATGTTGATGTAAGATCGGATGATGTAAGCTCGCAAGACTTCAAGCACCCAGTCCATGAGAAACAGGATGAACCATCAAAGTATTCGACATCCTCTAAGGAAGAGCGTACTTCTGATGATACTTGGAGAGATACTAGATGTAAAACCCGCATGCTTTTACCATGAACAGTACACTTATGATCGTACGTACAAGATTAAAACTTTCCTTATATAACATGAAAACGTATCACGAATATTAATTACAAGAATTACGTACGTGTTATTACACGATAAGTATTAAATACGTGTTAGTACACGATAATTATTAACAATAATAATTATAATCACGAACATAAAATCATGAACATGAAATCACGAACAGATAATTATGTACTTACGTATATTATTAATACGATGAATGTCGTTACGTATAAGTAATTATTATAACATGAATAATTAATAATTACGTAACACGTAAACACGAATAATTAACACGATTATTCTACTTATATTAAATCGAACATGGTAAGTCATTACATACGTAATTTTTACGTCTAATAAGTATTAAGATAACCATGTGAAAATTCACGACATCTTAAGACACGAATACATACTTAACTAGTCACGATTTGCGAACGAATAAGGAGGCGTTTGATTTGGGCCGTTTAGACAAGAGAGGAAAAGAAGAAAGACTTGGGCTCAAGGCCCAAGTGGGTATGGTTACGCTTAAAAGAAAAGAGACGGGGAGGAGTATTTTTATTTTCTTTTAGACAACAAATCTCTTAAAACCCTAAACCATAATAAACATCCATTTTTTTTCTTCTTTTGTTCTCCTGGCCGCCGTCGAGTTCCACTACAAGGATCAAGAAGAAAACGCGTAAAGGCGAAGGTTTATGATGTTCGTTTGATGTCCTAAACCCTAACACGCAAAAACTAGGTAAACCCTAATCTCGTTTTTATTTTCTTTCTTTTATTTAATTGGCCAAGAATCTTGAATTCATATTAAAAACATGTTAAAAACGAGTTATGTCATGGGGAATCGATTTTGGGTTGACTGTGGATAGTTATACGCAAACCGAGACCACACTTGATCTTGGTGATTAAATACCACCAGCCGCAAGGCCAGTGGCTTGGTTGGTCTGTCGGTGGTGATTATGTGCAATCAGCCGCAAGGTCTGGTGGGGTTTGGCTTACCAGTGGAAGCCAGCAAGGGTACGTTTGGCTTACCGGTGGCATCAGCAAGGGCTGCGTTTGGCAGACGGTGGGAACCGAGAGCTTTATGCTCTCGGTGGGAATTTGACTCGAGCGGGGGAAACCGGCTACTGTCGGTGGCAGTAACACCACTGCCAGGGGGAACTGGCAGGTAAGGGTGTGTTTGGGTTTTGGTTTAAGAAGCAGATAAGGGGCTGTTTGGATAACAGTTTAAGACAAGTTTAAGGGGGTGTTTGGCTAAAGCTTTTATATATGTATTATATTTTATGTAATTGATTTAATTAAGACATAGTTAATTAAATTAAATAATGTTCATGACTTAGGATATAATATTTAAATAAAAACTATGGTTCATGTTTATGCATTTTATTTAAATATAACCTATGATTTAATAATTATTAATTTAATTATTCATGTGCTTTAAATTAATTATATATAGCTTAATTAATTTATATCCTTTCTTTAAGGTAAAGTTTATTCAGTAGATCATGGCTTATTATTAATTAATTAATATTGATGATATCATGTAATGTTTTTATTAATTAATAATACAAGTTTTAACCTAAGTATTTAATGACTTATTTTGCACTATAATATTAATTAATTAATAGGACATGAAATATAATTAGTTAATCATCATGACTTAGGTTATGTTAAAATAAATGTTGATATATGTTTTAACCTAAGTATTTTATACACTTGATTTAATTAAATCATGTTTATATTTAATTAAATCTTATAACCTATAATTTATTTAACTTACATGTTATAATTAATAAACTATACTATTAATCACATGACTTAGTATAATTAATCAGTAAAACTAAGCTTATATTATTTAGCTTATTAATCCAGCTTAATTCTAAATATGGAAACTTACTATTTTTAGAAATTTTCTATTTTTAGAAACTTATCTATTTTAAGCAGTTAATCTATTTTTGGAAACTTTCTATTTTAGGAAACCTGCTATTTTTAGAAAGTTACTTATTATTACACAACAAGTATAATAATACAAGAAACACAAGTAATACTTAATCAGAATATCCAGAATACATGATAAACACAACATAACGTTAAAATCAGTAAAACAAGACATGAATATATAAAACAAGCTAAGACACGATATAAAATATGTAACACCCCATTTTGGTAAACGGAATGTCACGCTTGATTATGGCGTGTCATCAAAGCATACAAGGATAAATGTATAAAACATCACATGACCATAAAGGAAATACCGGAAACAAACATCGGTACCCCAAAAGTAGAACTCATAACACACAAACATAAGTACTGTAAATGAAAAAGGACTAAACAATGTCCATAGCAATGAGTATCAATAGTATGAAGAAATGCATAAAGTAATAAAGGCTAGGAAGCTTCCAATCCATATGCACGTACGCTTAAAGTCTACGAGTGTCCTTGAGTACCTGCCGTTTTGGGAACATGAAAGGAAAAACGGCTGAGCATAACGCTCAGTGCACGGATATACAAGTATAGCATGCATAATGTAAGCATAAAAGCATAAAGCAGCGGAAAAGACTAAGTCCTGGATAACCTAGTATATCTTAGTAAAACTGGTTTTATAGTTTGAAAAGCCTTATGTTTATCTTATAAAAACTGTTTAACATGTTTACCATATAGCCAATTAGGTCATGAAAATATCAACGTGCATGAATACTTGGAGGGGTGACCTCGTCATGGAAATTAGAGGGGCTGACTCTAATTTAAATATAAGTTTTTGTGTAGGAGGGATCAGATCCTTGTGAAGGATGCAAGGCACACACCACATTCACCTGAATAATCTGCTCAAAACATGTAACCTAGGATGCACCCATACTCCCCACATGATAATAAAGTAATATGGCCAAAAGCTAAAGAGACGTCACGAGCTATCACTCCGCCGTGGTGAAGTCATAACACTGGTGCCTCCAGTGTTATGGTTATGATACCTCCATAACTAGGTGAAACTTGTCATGCATGTATATGGATTTAGGTATCTAATTAAACATAAGCAATCAAAACATATAAAACATATACTGGGGAAAACAGTTGGCTGCATACGGGGAATCCTAATAAGGAAAGAATGTCCATACTGAAAGGACGGACAAACCGTACCTTGTGTCCAGTGAACGAAGAAGACGAACGGAAGAGAGTCCTACTTCGATATCACTAATGCTACATAAATATTATACGTGTATAAGGATATGATTACTGAATACGTAACTGGTTTTATATCATGTCTTAGCTTGTTTTATATGTTCATGTCTTGTTTTACTGATTCTAACATTATGTTGTGTTTATCATGTATTATGTCTATTCTGATTAAGTATTACTTGTATTTCTTGTATTATCATACTTGTTGTGTATTAATAAGTAAATTTCTAAAAATAGCAGGTTTCCTAAAATAGAAAGTTTCCAAAAATAGAAAGTTTCCAAAAATAGAAAGTTTCTAAAAATAGTTTGTTTCCAAAAATAGAATTTTTCCAAAAATAGAAAGTTTTCAAAAATAGATAGTTTACATAAATAAATTAGCTGCCTTAATTAAATAAGTTTCTAAAAATAGAAAGTTTCCATAAATAGATTAGCTGCCTTAATTAAATAAGTTTCTGAAAATAGAAAGTTTCCATATTTAGAAATAAGCTGGATTATTAAGATAATAATAAATAAGCTTAAGTTTTACTGGTTAATATTCTAAGGCATGTGATATATATTATAGTTTATTAATTATTACATGTAAATTAAATAAACTATAGGTTATAAGATTTAATTAAATTTAACATGATTTAATTAAATAAAAGGTAATAATACTTAGGTTAAAACATGTATTAATATTTATTATTAATATAACCTAAGTCATGAAAATTAATTAATTATAAATCATGTTTTAATAATTAATTAATTTCTTAGTCTAAATTAACTAATAAAATACTTACGTTAAAAATCATGTATTAATAATAATAATAATAATATAACCTAAGTAATGTCCAAATTAAATTAATTACATAGCATGTTAAATTAATTTAATTAATCTTGTAATTATTTAACTTGTAAAAATAAATAATTAATCTTGAAAAATAAACCGTGAACCGAACCCGTGTTTTAAAACTAAACATGTCATGAACCGGTCCGGTTTAACCCGTGAACCGACCTACAACCCTTAACCATGGCAAACCACCACCGGCCTAAACTGGTGGTGCGTGTAGTGTTCCAGCCGAGACCCCCTAAACCACCAAGGATAACCCCGACATGCGTCGGGGTCCCTTGGTCCTCTCGACCGAGCCTCACAAACCAAACTGAGACCTTGTGGTCTCGGTTGGTGGTGATCACACAACCACCGAGAGCTTTTGCTCTCGGTTCTACCCATAGCCGAACCAAAGACCCCCTTAAACCATGTATT
The DNA here is from genome assembly GCA_025667525.1 of Glebionis coronaria. Lineage (NCBI taxonomy): Eukaryota > Viridiplantae > Streptophyta > Magnoliopsida > Asterales > Asteraceae > Glebionis > Glebionis coronaria. The sequence continues at coordinate 127,013,107 of CM046878.1, read as the reverse complement.
TTTAATACCCACTTGATTAGATCTACATGTTTATTAACTTGTTTTAATAACCCCATGTTTTCATGTTTTTAGATCTAATAAATAATTAAAAAGAAAAGGTTTAAGAAGATTACCTATTCGTGGATCAAAAAGAAAACTAACACCAACGATCTTGCAATAAATTTGATCAAACAAGATCAACAAACACCTCTCTTGTGGTGGTTATGGCCGGCGGCTACAAGGAAGTAAGGAGGAGCAGGGTTTTTGATTTTTTTTTATCTTTCTGTATTATGAAAATCCTTCCCTTCCTTTTGTTAAATTTTATTTAAGGTGGGTTGGGCCCACTCTCTTATCTATGTCGCGCCTATGTGTGCCCCACATGGGGAAACCCGTTGATTTTCTCGTGTTCTATTATTTACGTGTTAACGTGTCGTGTCTACATGATTTAATTATTGTTCGTTCGTGTCGTAAAATATTTATTCATAATCCTAATAAATATACGTAAATACATAATATTAAGCTCGTGATTATTTACGTTCAAGTTTTCATGTTCGTATGTTCGTGATTATAATTACTATTGAAATAATTATCGTGCATTAATACGTATTAAATACTTATCGTGTAATAACACGTACGTAATACTTGTAAATATTATTCGTGAAACTTAAACGTGCTAAATAAGGAAAGTTCTAATCATGTACGTACGATCATAAGGGTACTATTCATGGTTAAAGTATGTGGGTTTTACAACTCTTCCCCCCTAAAAAGAATAATTCGTCCACGAATTATAGATAATGTAAACTGGAAAAGAAGAACATACCCGAATTCAAAATATGAAATGAGGATAAGAAGCCCGGATAGACTCCTCTGTTTCCCAAGTGGCTTCCCGCTCGGTATGATCCCTCCAAAGGATTTTGACGAATGGGATCGTCTTCCTTCTCATGACTCGTTCTTGTCTGTCAAGAACTCGTTCGGGTTCTTCTATGAAAGTGAGATCTTCACGAATCTGTTCCAGTGGATACTGAACCATGTGAAGGGGATGATACTTGTACCATCTGAATAAGGACACATGGAAAACATCGTGAACATGAGAAAGTTGCAGAGGTAATGCTAAATGGCAAGATACTTCACCGACTCACTCAATGACATCAAACGGTCAGATGAATCGAGGACTGAGCTTCCCTTTGATTCCAAAATGTCTAACCCCACGTGCCGACGAAACCTTAAGAAAAACATGATCTCCTACGTTAAACTGTAAGTCCCTATGATGCTTGTCTACATAAGTCTTCTGACGTGACCGTGCTTCTTGTAGTTTCTGCTTATCTACTATGACCTTCTCGTTAGTCAACTCTATCATTTCTGGTCCTTCAAGTGTTCGCTCACCAACCTGATCCCAGCAGATTGGGGCGCGACACTTTCTGCCATATAACATCTCGAATGGAGCACACTTGATACTTGTGTGCCAACTGTTGTTGTATGCAAACTCTACCAAACAGATGTAGTCGTCCCAATCTCTCGTCCATTCCAACGTACATGACCTCAACATGTCTTCTAATTTCTGAATCGTTCGCTCCGATTGGCCGTCTGTTTGAGGATGAAAAGCCGTGCTAAGCTTAATTTTTGTACCCCAAGCTTTCTACAGACTTCTCTAGAATCGTGAAGTGAAACGAGGATCTCTGTCTGAGACGATGCTGGATGGAGCACCATGAAGTCTCATGATCTCCTTCTTGTAAGTATAGGCGAGTTTACTGACCGAATCTTCCTTACGGATCGGTAAGAAATGAGCTGACTTGGTAAGTCGATCAACGATAACCCAAATTGCATCGTGCTTACTCTTTGTCGGCGGAAGACCGGTAACAAAATCCATGGTGATTTTGACCCACTTCCACTCTGGAATATCTAACGGTTGAAGAAGACCGCCAGATCGCTGATGCTCGATCTTAACCTGCTGGCAGGTAAGACATTTGGAGACGTAAGTCGCAACATCTTGTTTCATACCACTCCACCAAAATTATTGCTTGATGTCATGGTACATCTTAGTCGAACCAGGATGAATAGAGAATGGGGAGCTATGAGCCTCAGCTAACAATGCTTCCTGGATTTCTTGATCATCAGGAACACAAAGTCTCGTGCTTAGCCATAAGATACCATCTGCGTCTACTTGAAATTCTGTCTGCTTCTCCAAATTCTGAATTATCGCCCAAATTTCTCCATCATCTTTCTGAGCTTCCTTGATCCTAGAGAGTAACTCGGGTTCCACTCTAAGATTAGCCCAGTAACCGTGTTGTCCACGTACGATGATCTCTATGTCTAGTCGCTCCAAGTCTCTAATAATTTCCTCCTTTATCTCAATGCCGTTGATCATTCCGGACTTTCTACTAAGTGCATCTGCCACTACATTTTCCTTGCCGGGATGATACTGCAGATTAATGTCATAATCCTTCAACAGCTCTAACCATCTCCTCTATCTCATGTTCAATTCACGTTGAGTGAAGATGTACTTCAAGCTCTTGTGGTCCGTGAAAATGTCACATGATTCTCCATACAAGTAGTGCCTCCATATCTTCAATGCAAACACGACCGCGGCAAGTTCCAAGTCATGCGTAGGGTAATTTTCCTCATATGGGTTAAGTTGCCTTGAAGCGTACGCGATCACTTTCCCATGTTGCATGAGAACACAGCCAAGTCCTTTCCCCGATGCATCACTGTAGATCTGAAATCCACCTGTACCAGATGGGAGAGTAAGAATCGGTGCAGATACTAACTTCTGCTTCAGGTCTTCAAAGCTCTTCTCTATTTCTTCAGTCCAGACGAATTTCTCCCCTTTCCGCATCAGTTTGGTCAACGGTAGTGCTAAACGGGAAAAGTCTCCACGAACCTACGGTAGTAACCAGCTAAGCCTAGGAAACTTCGGACTTCAGTTGCTGATGTCGGTCTTGGCCACTTGGTAGTAGCCTCAACCTTTGTTAGATCCATCGTGATTCCTTTTGCTGATACAATGTGACCTAAGAAAGCCACATTGTCTAACAAGAACTCACACTTGGAGAATTTAGCATACAACTGCTTCTGGCGAAGAATCTGTAATACTGTACGAAGATGGTCTTCGTGTTCCTCCTTGGGCTTAATGAATATCAGGATATCGTCAATGAAGACAATGACGAACTTGTCCAAAAATTCATGGAAGATTCTGTTCATCAAATCCATGAACACTGCTGGAGCATTGGTAAGGCCAACTGGCATGACTACAAATTCGTAGTGGCCATAGCGTGTACGGAAAGCAGTATTGGCGATGTCCTGCTCTTTAACCCGTAGCTGATGATATCCCGACCTTATATCAATCTTGGAGAAATGTTTGGCCCCTTGGAGTTGGTCAAACAGATTGTCTATGCGTGGTAGAGGATACCTATTCCTGATGGTGATCTTGTTGAGCTCGCAATAGTCTATGCAAAGACTACTGTTGTCCTTCTTCTTAACGAATAAGACCGGTGCGCCCCATGGAGATGCGCTCGCTCGAATGAAGCCTCGTTCCAGAAGTTCTTGTAATTGATTCTTCAGCTCCTTCAACTCTATGGGAGCCATGCGATAAGGAGCCTTGGAAATCGGCTTAGCTCCTGGGATGAGCTCGATATTAAATTCTACTTCACGCGCAGGTGGTATGCCTGGAAGTTCTTCTGGAAATCCATCTAGAAATTTTGACACTATCGGCTGATTCTGAATTGATGAGGATTCAACATCCATGTCATGAACAATAGCTAGATAGCCCTCGCAACCATGTGAAAGTAATGCACGTGCTTGCAGGGTTGGTATGATTTGTACAGACCTTCCGGGTACGAACCCGTTGTGAATGTACTATGGTTCATTAACATCACCAAAGATGACTCGATATGAATGGCAGTCTATGGTAGCATGATGCTTGGATAGCCAATCCATGCCAAAAATCATGTCAAAATCAGTCATGTCCAGCGGAAGTGCGTCAACAGGACGAATCTTGTCATCAAACTCTAGGGGAAGGCTCTTGTACACATGGGTTATGAGTACAGAGTCTCGTAAAGGCGTGGAAATATTCAGTATATTTTCTAGTGGCATGGGGAGTATCCTAACATTCTTAGCATAAGAAATAGAAATGACCGAGTGAGTAGCACCCGTGTCAAACAGAACACATACAGCTTGACCATACATATACAAGATTCCAGTGATGGTACCTGTAGACTTGTTGGCTTGATCGCGAGATGTCATGTAAATGCGTCCACTAGTAGGAGGCGGCTTGGTATCAGCATGTCCTGATGTGCCCTCCATCTCGCCCTTGCGGCAGTCCTTCATGCGATGGCCAGGAAGACCACACTTGAAGCATGCGTCGCTGTCGCGGAGACATGGCCCTGGGTGCCTACGGTTGCAGGTACTGCAAAGAGGATGAGTATATCCTCCAGCAGGTGTCCTTGCTGGCTGAGAGCCTGATAAGAACAATATACATGAGACATGATAATAGGTACAAAGGACAATGCGGATAATTCGTAAAATGGAATACCAGTGATAGTTGGACGGTTAGGCTTTGAACCTCTCTGGTTCTGGTCCCTCCCATTACCATGATTCCTGTTAGAAGATTCTCTCATGTGTCAGAATTAAGGATTATAGCATGTAATCATAAGAAAATGAGTAAGTATAAGGACCTGCTGCTGCTGGAGTGTCCAGCGTTGTTACGGTAATTATCATTACCGCCACGCCTATCCGTAGTAGAACGGTCGTGAGTCTGACCGTTTCCCTTGGGTTGAGTAGGCTGTTGCTGAGTAGCCGGCTGAGACCGGTCCCCAGTCTTCTGCCTGGAAGATACAATTTAAAGAGATGTAAATATTGACATATGCTAAAAAGAATACGGTTTGGTCACCACTGAATACGAATGTTTACCTCTTCTCGGGTCTCTCTGATTCCCCGAACTCTTCTCTTTCCTGCAACATCTCCAGCTTACGTGTTGCATCGACCACTTGTGCCACCGTGTTGAACGTAGCACACACCAAGTTGTTTGCGACCGATGTACGAAGAGCCCACCGGAAGTGGTGTGCTTGCTCTTCGGGAGTACCTGCTGCTGCACCAAGAAAACCAGCCAAGCGAAGAAAGCACTGCATGAACTCGTTGCTATTCTCCCCAGCTCTCTGTCGGATTCCATGGTACTCTCTCTTCAACTTGTCTTGCTCATCCTTGGGAAAGAACTGTCCCATCACCAAATCCCAGAACTGAGCCTAAGTCAAACCAGCCACCCAGTTATCACCTCCGTCAGACTGCTTCAGTGCCGTCCACCATGATAGCACATCACCTTCGAACCGGTAGCAGGCCAACCTCGACTTGAAGACGGGGTCACAGCCCATGGCATCTAAGATCTTCTCAATGTGAGTCAACCAGCTTTCAGCTTCACTAGGGCTATCTGTTCTCTCGAAAGCTCGAGGGCGTAGCTTATTGAATCTCTCCAGCCATGTGACCAATGTTGCTGGAGGAGGAGGAGGAGGTACTAGGTGTTGCTGCTGATTGTTGGCAGCCTGCACTTTAGCCCTGATTTCATTCCTCACCTGAGGAAGCATAGCTTGCATTGCAGCTTGGATTGCTGCATTGAGTTTTTCATGCTCGCGTGTGAGAACCATCTGGCAGTATAACATAAAATACATGATTAAACTGATCAAAACATAAAATATATACATGAAAAAAAAATTTATACCAATAAATCATGAGAAAAAATTTATGCAAGAAAATTTGTACATGAAGGCATGATGCAGTTTTATGAAAACTTTTATATGGGCGAGAGTGAACACCTATGGCCAGTTCACTCAAAACAAAAGACATGGCGAGGGGACGCCAATGGGTCGGTCCCAAATTTAAAAGTTTCGATAAAACACATGCGACTAAATAGGGCCAGTCCTGTACCAACCATTACTTAGTCATAAACCTGCGACAATGACATATATATGTATGCATGAAAATGATGAATGCATGAAAACCGACTGTCAGTTCTAGGAAGACCATAGTGACTACCCACTAATCATAGGTCGTGTTTTGAGAGCCTACAGGTCAAAGCCATGGTTCTGATACCATAAATGTAACACCCCATTTTGATAAATGGAATGTCACGCGTGATTATGGCGTGTCATCAAAGCATACAAGGAAAAATGTATAAACATTACATGACCATAAAGGAAATACCGGAATCAAACATCGGTACTCCAAAAGTAGAATTCATCACACACAAACATAAGTACTGTAAATGAAAGGACTAAACAATGTCCATGGAAATGAGTATCAAAGTATAAAGAAATGCATAAAGTAAAGAAGGCTAGGAAGCTTCCAATCCATATGCACGTACGCTTAAAGTCTACGAGCGTCCCTGAGTACCTGTCGTTTTGGGAACATGAAAAGGAAAACGGCTGAGCATAACGCTCAGTGCACGGATATACAAGTAAAGCATGAATAATATAAGCATATAAGCATGAAGCAGCGGAAAAGACTAAGTCCTGGATAACCTGGTTATATCTTAGTAAAACTGGTTTTATAGTTTGAAAAGCCTTATGTTTATCTTGTAAAAAACTGTTTAACATATTTAACATTAGCCAATATAGGTCATGAAATATCAACGTGCATGAATACTTGGAGGGGTGACCTCGTCATGAAAATTAGAGGGGCTGCCTCTAATTTAATATACTGGTTTGGGTAGGAGGGATCAGCTACATGTCGAAGCCTTGGCTTTGATACCATAATTGTAACACCCCATTTGTGAGATCTTATATTTTCCTGGTAATTATTTTACTCGTATTCATTATTTTAATCATTGTTGGTACTTATTCGAAATTATAAAATTATTTTTATTTTATAATTCCATATTTATTTAAATCAAATATTTTGATTTAAAATCACCCACGTGTATTTTTACAAACGTTTACTTGAATCAACAGAACGAGAACCGAGGGCTAAATCTTTCGACTTAAAGATATTTATCTTTACATTTTATTAAGTCTAGACTGATAACGGGCACAGTAATAAATTCTTGTATTTCATATTTTTACTGTCGATTGTTTCAATGTTCTATGTTTTCGATGTTTTCTTTTAATGTCGTGTTAAGTCGAGTCGGGAGTCCATATTATCTTATTTCGAGTGCGTTTTAACTTTTGAGAAGTATTTTTACGAAACCCGAGCCCCGTAAGTATTTGTAAATTTGACTAATAGTCATTTCCCACTTTTTAACTAAACTATTTATTTTGTGGTCCTAAAGTTACAAAAGTGACAAGTTTGGTCCCTCTACTCAACCAACATATAAAAGCTTAAACATTTCACTTCCACTAACACATACAACATTTTAAATAAAAAAAATCCACCACCCCTTTCTTCTTCTTCTATGTCGTGACACCCTAACCTCAAAACACCCTTGATTCATCAAAAATTAACTTGATCAATCCAAAACTAATTAAATACCACATCCTATTTTTGAAAGGTGATTCTAATGGTACAAGAATTTTGTACATGCAACAAGTTTTCAAGTTTTTGTGATTTCTTGGTGGGGGTGATGTTTGATCATTGTTTTTAGGATGATCATGACTAAATTATGTGTTTTTGATGTTGAAAAGTCTAAGTTCTTGATTTTTATCTTTTGATTTTGATGCATGCAAGGGTTTAGGATGTTTAAGTATGATATTAGGATGATATTAGGGGTGGGAAAATGTTTAGATTTTGTTGAAAAAGTCATTTGATATGATTTTCAAATTATCAATTTTAGGCAGAAAGTTGAGGAAGGTTTTGGGTAACTTAATCTTGTCTTTTTATTAAACAAATAAGATAGGATTGTAGATATTTTTCTTAACTTCGATTTGATATAATTTATAGCTTCCAACTCCAAACGAGTTGGAAATGGCGTTAGTTTGATTATTCGTGTATCGGGAGACGAGTATCGACACAATCTAAAAATTGTTGTCGATATTTGGATTGAATCTCGGGGACTCTAAATTGATGTTTTGAGATGTGTAACCTACTGATAATGAGGTTTTTACCTTAGAGGTTGAGTTTACTTAAAAACCCGAGTGTCGGTTTTGTAAACGGAGTCGTTTAAATAAGTTAAAACGGTTGTATGAATAATTAACGTAAATCTGTCCGGATTTTGTAACCCGAAGATGTGTCGGACAGTGAGTCTTAGAAGTAAAAACTTTTGACGAGATTTTTATATGTATTTCTATAGATGTTAATTGAGCTTCTCAGTTAGTACCATAAACATTTGACGTGTCTAAGTGAGGTAAATCAGCCCGTACATTTGGTATGTGCCGGCAGTTTTTATCGAAAACATTATCTAATAAAAGTATACTTTTAGATGGAGTCTAGAAGTACCCCTTGCATGGTTTTTCTTATGTGTCATAATTTAGTTATGTACTCATTTATTTCAAGCGTTTTTATAAACATTTACTTCGTGTCTCTAAACTTTCGCGTCCCGTTATCGTAGGTCTCGGATGACTTAACGTTGCTTGACTTTCCGTTGTTACTACTGAGCCCTCCAGTTTCGTGTTGATTCCACCTTATATCTAAGGTGAGTTCATATCCCCTATAGCTACTTGTTTATCGTTTTAAAACACGGAGTGAGATTAACATGTTGGAACACAATCTTTTAAATTGTATGCTATCCAAAATTGTATTCTGCCAGATAAATTTAATGATATTATTGCATTTAGACGTTAGCCTTGAGTTTCCTCTATTTATCATGAATCGTTAACTGTCCCGTATGCTTTGCGTTAAGCGCGAATGTTGTGGGTGGATCCATCGGGATTGACAATCCCCGTCCCGTTTATTTTGACGCACTTACATTTGTTTATACTTGAGTGTTTAGGCTGAATACTCCCTAGAGGAACTTACTTCGAGTTAAGCTTCGGTTCATGAGACTAAATAGCAATAATATTAATCGTGACTATGGACGATGTACATAGTTATCCCCCCCCCATTACGTGATTTATAAATACTATTGTGTTCCATTACTTATCTTTCTAAACCTATGAATATCACTCAACTTTTTTGTTGACGGGTTTTTACATGTTTTAATCTTAGGTAATACTGCTTAATGGGCTTGGACGAGGTATCGTAGGATGTTGGCAGCTTGGAAAGATCTGTGTTGTTATATGTTTATGCTTTTGTTATAAATGATGTGGTTAAAGTCTTTCGCTGATCTTTTGTTATCCAAAAACTTTAAACTATGATGTTATGGTACTTTGTTATGTTTCAAAACTTATGGGACCGAAGTTTCTAAACTCTGATAAATTGTGATGTAATATATGTGTCTTTTATTGCGTCATTTTTGTGTCATTTATAACTCATTGTTACTCGTACCTTGACGTGTGATCCCCTCGTTGCCTAGTTGTTCCATGTCAGATTCTGGGGGTCTCACATATTGATATCAAAGCGATGGTTATAGAGAACTGAGACATTTTTAAAACTTGGTCTATAACTAAATATCAAGATATTTCATGCTTTACAAGTGTCTAACACAGAATCTGCCAATGTTGTTCAATATCTGCGCGGGTAACTCTCTAATCCTTATTGTTTACCTTAATTATTGTTATAATATTTCATACCTTGATTTCATTTGAAATATTACATTGGTTTCATTGTGATACGTATTACCTCCTTCCAAATCCCCTCTTGCTTAATATTATATATATATATTCCACTCCTTAGTGTTGCATTCCTTGTTGACAATCAGTTATGCATACCTAAAATCTCTTCTTATTCTATTTTCTCCAATTTCATGAATCTTGAAATAGCATACTTATACAAGTTCACACTGAATTTTGTATTGTGTTGTTGACAGAAACATGCCGCCTACCAGAATTCGTAGAGTTGATGGACCCAGGAGATCCCACCGGGCTACTATGGGGAGAGTTATTGCAAAAAGGGTAAAGAAAGTTGTTGCTGATTACGAAAAGAGCCGAGAGACTCAAACTAAAGCTGAAGGTTATTCAAGCACAAAAGGATGTTCACACAAGACCTTCATGTCTGGAAAACCCCACTCCTTCAAACGGACCGAAGGTGTCGTTGGTTTGACACGTTGGTTTGAAAAGATGGAGCAAGTATTTGGAACTTGCAAATGTGCTGAAGAGGATAAGGTAATTTATGCTGCAAGTACTTTTGAAGGTATTGCACTTACCTGGTGGAATGGAAATATTAAAACCTTAGGTCTTGATAATGCAAACCAAATCCCATGGAGCGAGTTCAAAACAATGACTACTACTGAGTACTGCCCTGAGACTCAGATAGCTCGGATGGAACACGAGCTATGGAACATACAAATGAAGAATGATGATATTGAAGCCTACACTAATAGGTTTCATGAGTTGGCCTTAATGTGTCCTGAACTGGTTCCAGATGAGAAGAAGAAAATCAAAAGGTATGTCAAGGGCTTTCCTGAAAGGATTAAAGGACACATTACTTCATCAAAACCCTCTTCCCTACATGAAGCAATAAACATGGCTCGTGAATTGGTCGAGCAGTCTGTGGAAGGTAAAGCTGCAAAGTTAGATGCTGATAACAAACGGAAATGGGAGGATAGTAAAGGAAACAATCAAGGGAATAATCAGGGCAATAACCGAAACAAAAACCGAGGTAACAATAGAAACTCCAACAGGAACAATAACCGACAAGCCAACAAGAGACAAGAGACAACAACCATGTACGCAGCCGCTCCTGCTGCTCCTGCTGCTCCTGCTGTTCCTGCTGTTCCTGCTACTCCTATTATTTTTGCTGCTCCTATTACTCCTGCTACTCCTGCTGGCAAACGAGATTATACTGGGAATCTACCTAAGTGTGATCAGTGTAGCTGGCATCATGTTGGTGTGTGTCCTCCTAAGTGTGCAATTTGTAAAAAGGTTAGCCATAGGGATGGATACTGCAATTCATGCTACAACTGTGGTGAAAAAGGTCATTTCCAGAATAGGTGTCCAAAGGCTAAGGATTCGCAGAACAATGGAGCTCGAGGCAGAGTGTATCATGTGGGAAATAACGCTCAGTAGAATCCTCAGGTGGTCGAGGGTACGTATGTTCTTAACGATGACTATGTTAGTGTTTTATTCGATTCCGGTGCTGAGAAGAGTTTCGTGTCTTCTGGTTTCACTCCTTTCATTGATATTACTCCTTCTGCTTTAGACACTAGTCATGAAGTAGAATTAGCAGACGGTAAGATTGTTAGTACCAATACAGTCTTGCGTGGCTGTACCCTTGATTTGCTTGGTCATTTGTTTTTAATCGACCTTTTACCGACGCGTCTCGGCAGTTTTGATGTTATTGTTGGTATGGATTGGTTAGCGTCTCATCGTGCTGTCATTCTTTGTTCTGAGCAAATCTTGTGTATTCCTCTTTCTTCGGGTAAAATCTTAGAACTTCGTGGTGAGAAGCGGATGACAATCCGAATTCTCTTCGTTCTATCAAGGCTGATCAGAAAAAGCTTGATGACATTCGTATCATTTGTCAATTTCCTAGAGTTTTCCCAGACGACTTGTCGGGATTCCCTCCTGTGCGTGAAGTTGAATTTCGTATCGATCTTATTCCGGGTGCACTGCCTGTTGCCAAATTGCCTTATCGTCTAGCCCCGTCTGAGATGAATGAATTATCGAATCAACTTAAGGAGTTACAAGAGAAAGGTTTCATCAAACCGAGTCATTCGCTGTGGGGAGCGCCTGTGCTCTTTGTTAAGAAAAAGGATGGTGCAATGAGAATGTGTATAGACTACAGGGAATTGAATAAGCTGACAATCAAGAACCGTTACACTCTCCCTCGTATAGACGACTTATTTGACCAATTGCAAGGTGCGTGCTGCTTTTCCAAGATATATCTTCGTTCAGGTTATCATCAGTTAAGAGTGCATGAAAGTGACATCTCCAAAACCGCATTCAGAACTCGTTATGGACACTTTGAATTTACCGTTATGCCATTCGGTCTTACCAATGCTCCTGCCCTTTTTATGGATCTAATGAACCGTGTTTGCAAACCCTACCTTGATAAGTTTGTCATAGTCTTTATTGACGACATCCTCATTTACTCGAAATCAGAAAAAGATCATGAAAATCATCTTTGAACCATCTTAAGTCTTCTAGAGAAAGAAAAGTTGTATGCCAAATTCTCTAAGTGTGAATTTTGGTTGAAATAAGTTCAGTTTTTAGGACACGTGGTAAATCAGGATGGTATACACGTGGATCCTAGTAAGGTTGAAGCAGTTAAGAATTGGAAATCTCCTAAATCGCCTACTGAGGTCCGTTCATTTCTCGGGTTAGCCGGATATTATCGCAGATTCATTGAAAACTTCTCCAAGATTGCTAAGCCTTTAACCATTCTTACACAAAAGAACAAGGAATACATTTGGAATGAAGAGCAAGAGTAAGCCTTTTGCTTATTAAAGGACAAATTGTGTAATGCCCCAATGTTATAACTTCCTGACGGACCGGACGATTTTGTTGTTTATTGTGATGCATCCCATCAAGGTTACGGTTGTGTCTTAATGCAGCGAGGAAAAGTGATTGCTTATGCCTCCAGACAACTTAAAATCTATGAACAGAACTATACTACTCACGATTTGGAGTTAGGTGCAGTAGTATTTGCCTTGAAAATAAGGAGACATTATCTTTATGGGACGAAAAGTGTGATATACACTGATCACAAGAGTCTCCAGTATATCTTTAACCAAAAGGACTTGAACATGCGACAAAGACGTTGGTAAGAACTTCTTAGAGACTATGAATGTGAGATTAAGTATCACCCAGGAAAGGCTAATGTTGTAGCTGATGCGCTAAGTCGAAAGGAAAGACTTAAACCTAGGAGAGTGCGTGCTATGAGCATAACCATTAAATCTAGTCTCAAGGCTAAGATTTTAGAAGCACAACAAGAAGCTGCAAAGGACTTTAAGGCTCCAGCAGAATTGCTGCGAGGATTAGATACTCAGTTTGAAAGGAAAGAAGATGGAACAATTTACTTTGTTGGACGATTATGTATTTCATTAGTTGGAGGATTAAGAAAGGTAATAATGGACGAAGCTCACGCTTCAAGATATTCGATTCACCCTGGTGCAGACAAGATGTACTACGATTTAAGGGATTTTACTGGTGGCCAGGTATGAAAAAGGACATAGCAGAATACGTTAACAAGGGTCTGACTTGTTTAAAGATTAAAGCAGTACATCAGAAACCCTTAGGTCTTTTACAACAACCAGAAGTCCCAGAATGGAAATGGGAAAAGATTACAATGGACTTAGTCACAAAGCTGCCTAGAAGCAGTGGTGGTTTTGATGCAATTTGGGTAATTGTTGATAGATTAACCAAATCTGCTCACTTCCTTCCTATCCATGAGGATTATAAAACTGATAGATTGGCTCGAATCTACATCAATGAGATTGTTGCAAAGCACGGAGTGCCAATATTGATTATTTCTGATAGGGATGGTCGTTTTTGTAACACTCTCAATTTTCGTATCGGTACAGCGGAAGGGTCTTTTAGAGTGTTACGGGATAGCACAATAACTCCAATCATAGACAACACATAAAAATGGTTGTACAAGGTTTAACATACATTCATTCGATAAAAAGTTTTAAAGTGTACAACAGATCCCAAATTATACAGGTCATTAAGTTTACAAAACATAGATCGAATGAACATTTTTAATATTATGTGGGCCATCAGAGTCGATCTTCATCCGGATTACCTTCAAGCACCTGAGATAAAAACATGCAAAAATCATATCAGCGAATGCCGAGTGAATTCATAGAGTTTAATAAAAACCGTTTTATAAAACAACCGTTAAAATCAGAACACAAGTATAATATCGGAAGTAAGTCCTCGTATTGGTAGTCAGGCAATATATAAATCAAGCATACATCTTAAACCGTCCATGAGACCGTAGCCTCAATATTACCATTATAGGTAATATTATTATCGTTATTAGCGTCGTATCATATCGGATATTTGGATTATATAGGATACATTTGGATTATTATTAGCCGCATGACATTTTTACCTTACTATGAAAACAACGGGCCGCGAACCCGACAAACAATTTGCCCATCTAAGTTAACGTGTCGTCACCAAAATCACGCTATGAAATCTTCTCATACATAAATTCGCTTACCAATCAATGTGGTACGACGGGGATCAACCGTTAAGGCGCGAACTGGGGTGATCGTCCCCAAATAGTACTATCATATGCATAAGCGTCTACCAAATCCCGGTAGTTCACAATTCATGCTAATGGGACTTTAAATGACATAACCTAACTACTAATAATCCTTTTTGTCTCGTTTATAGGGTCATAGCATCATTCAGGTCCATATCATTAAGCATACCATCGGGACTACTTGTGTTCTATTTTATCAAAAACTAGCATGTTATCTCCCTTGCGGGTTTACAAATCATTTTATAAAACATTTAAATGAGTGCGAGGCTATGAACTCACGTTTATAATGAAAGGCGGATTATCGGCTACGGGCGTGCTTCGGTCACGGAAACCTATATAAATAATAATCGGTCTTAGACTCTTGTCCAATGACTTTTATCAAAATAACAATATACATATGATGATTTTATACATATGATGATGATCAAGTGGGTTTATACATCCTTGTTTACTCATTTTAGTGTTTATGTATTGGTAACTTTTTACTAGTTTACTAGTTTTACCTATTTACATGTTTTAAGTCCAATAAGCTTATTATAAGTTCTTTAACTTGTATTATTTCATTTTATACTTATATTATCAGTATTCACACTTTACATGTTGGGCCCAAATGGGTTAAGCCCAAAAAGTACTTTTTATAATTGTTTAACTTATTTAGTCCAATTATTAGTCCAATATGCTTACTTAACTCGTTAATGTCCGTATGTCCTATAATTCGGGTTTTATCAGTATATGACTTTTAAAACCTTTACATTAGACGGGTTTGATCGTCTAAGTTTTAATTGCCGAAAAACGTTAATTTTACGGTAATATCCGAAAAAGTCGTAAAAATCATGTTTATAGTTTTTATAACTTATAAATATTATTACACTACCATTTTTATAATTTATCCATTTATTTAACCTTATACATATTTACATAAATGAAATTCATAAGTTAGTGGGTTTTAATTTCACATTTTATACTATATAATTTGAGTGCTTATATAATAGTAATAAACATTAATTCTTCAAAATCTGATTTTTATTTTCATCTTCACCATGTTTATCATATCTAGAGTTATACAATGAATTAGAAGCTCATTTTTGGATGGCATGAACTTCATATATGTGCTACAATTAACTTAGTTATAGCTACTGCTCATTTTAAGTTTATCTATCCTTAACAGTCCCTACAAAACAGCTTATTCAGATTAGCACACTCATCTTGTTTTGATCATATCTCACTCATTATAATGATTCCATTGCATGGCCAACTCTCACATGTGTATGACATCTTGTATACTGTAAATGGATTCTACCATGCAAGTTTATCAGTTCAAGTTTTAGTTACATACTGTTTTTATACAGCCAACAAATTAATCATGATTTTAGCCTTGTTTCTTATGGTTATTAATCTTTTTAAGCATATTTATCAACACTTGATCCCCACACAACTATTTTATCATCATATATTCATCATATACATATACAAAAAGAAAGAAAATACATTTGATCTTTACAAAAATAACAAGAGAAAATGGAGAGGATGATCTTCTTTACCAACTAAGAGTATATCTTGTTTTTGGAAGACAAGAACTTGATGAACACCAAATGTAACTCCAAGATCATCAAACACAAAGAAAATAAGTTGAGAAATCAGACCTAGGACACAAGCAAATCACCTCCTTTGTTGTTAAAATGGCCACCAAGTGATCAAGGCTTCAAGGTAACTCCATGATATAGCTAGATAACAAGTATTTTGTGGCTAGAAAAGATCAAAAGGGGTGTTTGTTCTTGAATATGGGACGGCAATGGTGATGGTTTGAGAGAGAATTGAGATTGTTTTCCATGTGTGAAATGGTGGTAATGAGAAGCTAGTTGTTTTTGAGTTAGTGGTAGCTTAAGTGTAAGGCTAACTTACACTTGTTAGCTTAATGTTTACATGATGCCACATCTTTGATGTGGTGTCATGTTTGGGCCGTCCCATGTGTAGTGGGATGGGATAATGTATTTTGTCCCACCTCACTAATTTACGGGTATTCCTCGATTCTAGTTTCCTCGATTTGCATGCCCTCGGGTCGTTTCACGAAAAACGTTTTTATAAATTATGAATCAACGACACAAAACGAATCCAATAAAAATTGTCTCATCAAAAACGGAGTTCAAAAACGTAAATACGTAATCCTAAGGTTTCCCGTTTAATCGTAAAGGACGCTAAATTATGCACGTAAGCCCAAATTTAAATCCGTAAATTGTGAGTTCATCTACCAACACAAAAATAAGTTTCAAAATATTATACGAGAAAATAATTCACTACCTAAAAATGTTAGATTGTCACAGCTTTTCCTCCTAAAAGGGATCAACGTCCTCGTGATCCATTTCATTTGGATGTACGTTTCTTATTGAAATCGAAGAGGTGCGGATATTTCTTCCACATTATTCCGGTCCATGCTTTGAATTCCATCGGATCTTGACAATAGGTATCCGACTTTGTTTCAGTTGCTTTACCTCACGATCCATAACCTCTATGGGTTCTTCGATAAAATGCAACTTCCCATCTATTCGAACCTTATCTAACGAAATTTTCTCATCACTCACTGCTAGACATTTCTTCAGATTAGATACATGGAATGTGTTGTTAACACCATGAAGTTCTGGGGGTAACTCTAGTTTGTAAGCCACCGGACCTACTCTAGATAAAATCTTAAAGGGTCCAATATAACGGGGATTAAATTTTCCTCGCTTTCCAAACCTTATAACGCCTTTCCATGGCGATACTTTCAACATTACTTGGTCACCCACTTTAAACTCCATTGGCTTCCGCCACACATCCGCGTAACTTTTCTGTCTACTACAGGCAGTCAATGACCTATTCTTAATTTGAACTATCATCTCCATAGTCTCTCGGATCAATTCCTGTCCCGTGAGCTGGGTATCCCCAACTTCACTCCAACATACAGGAGATCTACACTTCCTACCATACAAAGCTTCAAACGATGCAGCCTTAATACTAGAATGGTAACTATTGTTATACGAAAACTCTGCTAACGGCAAATGTTTATCCCAATTCTTACCTAAATCTAACACACAAGCTCTCAACATATCTTCTAGTGTTTGTATCGTCCTTTCACTCTGCCCATCAGTCTGGGGGTGATAAGCAGTGCCCATGTCGAGATTCGTTCCCAAAGATCTTTGGAGAGATTTCCAAAAATTCGATGCGAATCTAGGATCTCGATCTGAAATGATCGATACAGGCACTCCATGCTTGCATACAACATTCTCAAGGTATATATGAGTCAGCTTCTCCAGTGAGAACTGCTCTTTAACCGGAATGAAGTGTGCTGATTTGGTCAGTCTGTCGACAATAACCCAAATCGAGTTGTTTCTAGATGATGTTCTAGGAAGCTTGGTGATAAAGTCCATCATAATTCGCTCCCACTTCCATTCAGGAATCTTTGGTTGTTGAAGTAGTCCAGATGGCTTTTGATGTTCAGCTTTAACTCTAGCACAAGTCAAGCATTGAAGAACATACATAGCAATATCAGCTTTCATATTCGGCCACCAGTACAACTTCTTCAAATCATGGTACATTTTATCAGATCCTGGATGAATGGAATACTTAGATTTATGGGATTCTAACATAATCAAGTCTCTTAAGCCTCCAAACTTAGGTATCCACATACGACCTCTTAAGCATTTCACTCCATCAGCTCTAACCTCTAAAGGATCTCCCTCTCCTCGGAACCCTTCATTAACAAAATTTTCCTTCTTACAAGCTTCTATTTACGCATTTCTAATTTGCTCAGGCAAATTATTGTGCATGGTCAAGATTAGAGAACGTACCCTGATAGGCTCTCTATCTTTCCTACTTAACGCATCAGCAACAACATTGGCTTTTCCTGGGTGATATTTTATATCACAATCATAATCACTTAACAACTCTATCCATCTTCGTTGCCTCATGTTCAATTCCTTCTTGTCGAGAATATACTGTAGGCTTTTGTGATCGGTGAATACCGTACACTTGGTGCCATACAGATAATGTCTCCACGACCTAAGATCAAAGACTACAGCTCCTAACTCAAGATCATGAGTAGTATAATTCTCCTCATTCTTCCTTAATTTCCCAGAAGCATAAGCTATCACTTTCTCTCGCTGCATCAAAACAGCTCCATAGCCTCTAAGAGATGCATCACAATACACTACAAAATCTTCACTCCCGTCGGGTAATGATAAGATTGGCGCACTACATAATTTTTGCTTCAATGTCTGAAATGCTCCATCTTCATCGCTTCCCCAAACGAAAGGTTTATTCTTCTGGGTAAGCTTAGTCAAGGGTTTAGCTATCAAATAAAATTCTTTAATGAATCGCCTATAATAGCCAGCCAATCCTAAGAACTGTCGCACTTCCGTTGGCGTTGTCGGTGCAGACCAATTCTTAATGGCTTCAACCTTTGCAGGATCAACATGAATTCCATCTTTGTTAATCACATGACCAAGAAATTGCACAAAATCTAACCAGAAATCACATTTCGAAAACTTAGCATACAACCTTTCATCCTTCAACAAATTCAAAACAATCCTCAAATGTTCTCTATGTTCATCTTCATTCTTAGAATAGATTAGAATATCGTCAATAAACACAATCACAAATTTATCCAAGTAGGGCTTGCACACTCGATTCATTAAATCCATGAAAACCGCAGGTGCGTTAGTTAACCCAAATGGCATTACTTGAAATTCATAGTGTCCATAACGAGTTCTAAATGCAGTTATAGGAATAGCTTCTTCACGGACGCGAAGTTGGTGATATCCTGACCGCAAATCTATCTTAGAATACACACTAGATCCTTGTAGTTGATCAAGCAAATCATCAATCCTAGGTAAGGGATATCGATTTTTAATTGTCAACTTATTCAGTTCCCTATAATCAATGCACATACGAAAAGATCCATCGTTCTTCTTAACGAACAAGACTGGAGCTCCCCAAGGCGACGAGCTCGGTCGAATAAAACCTTTATCAGACAACTCCTTAAGTTGCTCAGATAACTCCTTTAATTCAGAAGGGGCTAATCGGTAAGGCGCACGTGCCACCGGTGCAGCACCAGGAATTAAATCGATTCGAAACTCTACTTGCCTTATCGGTGGAAGTCCGGGTAAATCTTTAGGAAATACCTCAGGAAATTCACAAATAATAGGTACATCTTCCAATCGTTTCTCCCTAGATTCATTCCCGGTTACTTGAGCTAAGAATAACTCACAACCGTTCCTGATGTACTTTCAGACTTTAATACATGAAACGATTTTCAAACGGGATTCACCTCGATTACCATCAATTACTAACGTCCTATTCCTAAGAGGAATCTTAACCTTCTTCTCTCCACATAAAATAGTAGCATTATTCAACGACCACCAATCCATACCAATAATAATATCAAAACTACCTAATTCTATCAACATCAAATCAATCGGAAAGGAATAGTTTAAGAGATTTAGAGAGCATCCTTCTAATAGCTTATTAGTTTTCACTAATTTACCATCAGCCAATTCCACCTCGTAACTGGTATTTATCTCAACAGGTTCAATGTCAATAAGGGCACTAAATTTAGTGGATACAAAGCTCCTATCAGCACCTGAATCAAATAAAGCAACAGCATAATGATTGTTGAGTAAAAACGTACCGGTAACGACATTCGGATCCTCTTTCTTCACCTCAATTGTTCCAAGTTGATAGACACCACCCTGGGGGTTTCTTCCAGGTACAATCACTTTCAACTTGGGGCATTCCGATTTCCTATGACCTTCTTCATTACAGTTGAAGCAAATGGTTCCCTTCTTACACCTTTCAACCTTGTGTCCAAGCTTTCCGCAATTTCGGCACTTCCAGCAATCGCCAGCATGCCTCTTGTTGCCACACTTAGGACATCTATCATCGTTGCGTGGTGTGTTGTTGGTAAGAGCATTTGCATTCCCCTTTCTCTGGTTCTGACGGCGATTGAAATTCTTCCTATTATCACCTCTATCTACACGATCACCGTCTCCCTTTCTTTTCTCACCAACACGGGCTTCATCTTTCCTATCCTGAATTATCTGTCCAATGAGTTGGTAAGCCATTCGAATAGCATCATCAATGGTCAGTGGTTTAGATGATGTCACGTCCCCCCGGATATTCCTGGTCAACCCGTTAATATATTGCTCAATTCGGATCTCTTCGGGTTCCACCAATCGAGGACATAGCAAGGCCAACTCATGGAATCGGTTTGTGTAACTATCAATGTCCACACCTTTCATTCGCAAATGAATCAACTCTTGTTCTAACCTAATGATCACACTATGGGGACAAAACTCCAAAGTCATCCACTTCTTTATTTCAGCCCAAGGAGTAGCATTAGCCGCATCAAGACCCATGAAAGCAATTCTCCCGTTCCACCAAGTCAACGAATGACCTTTAAGAGTAGCCAGAGCAAAAGTCACCTTATCCTCCTCCTTACACTTACTAATCTGAAACACCGACTCAATCTTCTCAACCCACTGGCTTAATCCTACAGCACCTTCAGTTCCATTAAAAGGTAGAGGTTCACACTTCATGAACGTCACATAAGTATACCACCAACTTCAGGTGCATTAGTTCCAAGTCCTCCTACATTTCCTCCAGCATTAACATTTACATTATTAGCATTCACATTCACATTAGTACCGCCAATTCCACTACCGCCAGCTCCACTACCGCTAGCTCCACTACCGCCAGCTCCACTACCGCCAACTTCATTTCTAGCATTTTCCATAAATTCGGTCATAGATGCGGTAACTTGCTCCGTAATAATCCTATGTACATCATCCTCAGTCACAGCCTTCTTGGGCGGCATAGTTCTATAATTTCACAATTTCAAAGTATTAAGCATTCACCCAACAAGGGATTCATGTAATATGGATTGAATTCATAATCAAGATACAAATAAGGCACAATATGGAATTCAAGACAAGATGCATATTTCATTCGATTTGAAACAAAAGCATTGTCTTAGTTACATCCCATATCAAAGTTCTAGCACTATATATATACTCAAAATTCGTGCCAAGTCTACTACTAACAAGTCGGTTCAGTCAAAGCTACAAAAGGTACAAAAGATAGAAAGGTCACTACTAAATACATACTGGTCTACTGAGAACCGCCAGATTGTCCATCATCCATCGACTTCTGTATCTTTGTCGGACGATCACTAGACACATCTTCAGCTGGGCGCTTACGGATCACTCCTCTTTCAACCATGTCAGCATAAAATCTACTATTCCAACCCACGGATATATTCAACTCCTTCTCAGCTTTCTCACGCATCGCACGAGCTACATTCAACTGAATCTCCACAGAATCCACCTTTTTCTTCAAAGCAGCAAACTCACCACTTTCTAACACCGATAACCTCCTAAAAGCCTCATTCAAACCACGCTCTACATCAGTCAAATCCAAACTAAGAAATTCCCGCTCTTTCTCGCCAACCTTAGTCTTTGACTCCAAATAAGCAACTTGAGTCTGAACAACACCTAATCCAATCTCTGTCATACTACTCTTAACACGGGAAGCATCTAGATCACGTCTCAAGGCCCATGGTGCAAGACCATCAATATGAGTAGCCTCTCGAGCACTAGACGACTCTCCTATCACACGTCTACGAGTAGCAATACCATCAGTACCGTCAGGTGCATTATCATCCTCATCCTCCTCTGATTTAGAATCAGATTCAGACGATTCAGAAATTTCATCCCTAGGTAGCTCAACCTCATAATCAGACAAATAAACTGGTGGGGGTAAAGGCTCGCCCTCTGGAACATCATAAGGGTAAATAAGCTCGGCTTCCTCATCATCATCAACCTCAACGTCTATACCTACATCCTCCTCGACATCCTCGTCAATAATCTCATCATCTAAATTTTCTAACCCAATCTCATCATCATTCTCAATATCAACATTATTAATCTCATTTTCTATCATATCAACCTGAGGGGCAATCTGATCTCCTAGTCCTATCTCGGGCTCGGGATCCTCAAATGGTTCCTCCTCATCATCCATATCATAATCTACTAAGTCTAAATAAGGATCATCATCTACATTAGGTTCGGGAATAGCATGGTTTTCTACAGGAATATTAGGGTCAGCCATGACAATCTGCATTTATATATATATATATATCTCGTATTAGGATAACATACTAGTTAAACAATTACATACTGAAACCATGATATATACATATATATATTAAATTATATATATCAAAATATATATCTTCTCAATAGGGC
Source organism: Glebionis coronaria (assembly GCA_025667525.1). Taxonomy (NCBI): domain Eukaryota; kingdom Viridiplantae; phylum Streptophyta; class Magnoliopsida; order Asterales; family Asteraceae; genus Glebionis; species Glebionis coronaria. Next base: position 126,990,689 of record CM046878.1, on the reverse strand, counting down.
TTGTTGGTAATGTCGGAGATCTCTGGCACCGTTAAGTCAAAATATTTTTCAAATATGTTCTCAAATGTTCATTGTCAAAAGATTTTGAAAAGTTTTGTTCAAAATCTTGATTTTTAAAATCTTTTGTTCTCTATAACGAGAGCTCTGGTACCAAACTGTAACACTCTCAATTTTCGTATCGGTACGGCGGAAGGGTCTTTTAGAGTGTTACGGGATAGCACAATAACTCCAATCATAGACAACACATAAAAATGGTTGTACAAGGTTTAACATACATTCATTCGATAAAAAGTTTTAAAGTGTACAACAGGTCCCAAATTATACAGGTCATTAAGTTTACAAAACATAGATCGAATGAACATTTTTAATATTATGTGGGCCATCAGAGTCGTTCTCTCCATCCGGATTACCTTCAAGCACCTGAAATAAAAACATGCAAAAATCATATCAGCGAATGCCGAGTGAATTCATAGAGTTTAATAAAAACCGTTGTATAAAACAACCGTTAAAATCAGAACACAAGTATAATATCGGAAGTAAGTCCTCGTATTGCTAGTCAGGCAATATATAAATCAAGCATACATCTTAAACCGTCCATGAGACCGTAGCCTCAATATTACCATTGTAGGTAATATTATTATCGTTATTAGCGTCGTATCATATAAGATATTTGGATTATATAGGATACATTTGGATTATTATTAGCCGCATGACATTGTTACCTTACTGTGAAAACAACGGGCCGCGAACCCGACAAACAATTTGCCCATCTAAGTTAGCGTGTCGTCACAAAAATCATGCTATAAAATCTTCTCATACATAAATTCGCTTACCAATCAATGTGGTACGACGGGGATCAACCGTCAAGGCGCGAACTGGGGTGATCGTCCCCAAATAGTACTATCATATGCATAAGCGTCTACCAAATCCCGGTAGTTCACAATTCATGCTAATGGGACTTTAAGTGACATAACCTAACTACTAATAATCCTTTTTGTCTCGTTTATAGGGTCATAGCATCATTCGGGTCCATATCATTAAGCATACCATCGGGACTACTTGTGTTCTATTTTATCAAAAACTAGCATGTTATCTCCCTCGCGGGTTTACAAATCATTTTATAAAACATTTAAAAGAGTGCGAGACTATGAACTCACGTTGATAATGAAAGGCGGATTATCGGCTACGGGCGTGCTTCGGTCACGGAAACCTATATAAATAATAATCGGTCTTAGACTCTTGTCCAATGACTTTTATCAAAATAACAATATACATATGATGATTTTGTACATATGATGATGATCAAGTGGGTTTATACATCCTTGTTTACTCATTTTAGTGTTTATGATTGGTAACTTTTTACTAGTTTACTAGTTTTACCTATTTACATGTTTTAAGTCCAATAAGCTTATTATAAGTTCTTTAACTTGTATTATTTCATTTTATACTTATATTATCAGTATTCACACTTTAGATGTTGGGCCCAAATGGGTTAAGCCCAATAAGTACTTTTTATAAGTGTTTAACTTATTTAGTCCAATTATTAGTCCAATATGCTTACTTAGCTCATTAATGTCCGTATGTCCTATAGTTCGGGTTTTATCGGTTTTTACTTGTATTAGTTACTTATATATCAGTATATGACTTTTAAAAACTTTACATTAGACGGGTTTGATCGTCTAAGTTTTAATTGGCGAAAAACGTTAATTTTACGGTAATAGCCAAAAAAGTTGTAAAAATCATGTTTATAGTTTTTATAACTTCTAAATACTATTCCACTACCATTTTTATAATTTATCCATTTATTTAACCTTATACATATTTACATAAATGAAATTCATAAGTTAGTGGGTTTTAATTTCAAATTTTATACTATATAATTTGAGTGCTTATATAATAGTAATAAACATTAGTTCTTCAAAATCTGATTTTTATTTTCATCTTCACCATTTTTATCATATCTAGAGTTCTACAATGAATTAGAAGCTCATTTTTGAGTGGCATGAACTTCATATTATGTGCTACAATTAACTTAGTTATAGCTACTGCTCATTTTAAGTTTATCTATCCTTAACAGTCCCTACAAAACAGCTTATTCAGATTAGCACACTCATCTTGTTTTGATCATATCTCACTCATTATAATGATTGCATTGCATGGAAAACTCTCACATGTGTATGACATCTTATAATTACTGTAAATGGATTCTACCATGCAAGTTTATCAGTTCAAGTTTTAGTTACATACTGTTTTTATACAGCCAACAAATTAATCATGATTTTAGCCTTGTTTCTTATGGTTATTAATCTTTTTAAGCATATTTATCAACACTTGATCCCCACACAACATTTTTATCATCATATATTCATCATATACATATACAACAAGAAAGAAAATACATTTGATCTTTACAAAAATAACAAAAGAAAATGGAGAGGATGATCTTCTTTACCAACCAAGAGTATATCTTGTTTTTGGAAGACAAGAACTTGATGAACACCAAATGTAACTCCAAGATCATCAAACACCAAGAAAATAAGTTGAGAAATCAGCCCTAGGACACAAGCAAATCACCTCCTTTGTTGTTAAAATGGCCACCAAGTGATCAAGGCTTCAAGGTAACTCCATGATATAGCTAGATAACAAGTATTTTGTGGCTAGAAAAGATCAAAAGGGGTGTTTGTTCTTGAATATGGGACGAAAATGGTGATGGTTTGAGAGAGAATTGAGATTGTTTTGCATGTGTGAAATGGTGGTAATGAGAAGCTAATTGTTTTTGAGTTAGTGGTAGCTTAAGTGTAAGGCTAACTTACACTTGTTAGCTTAATGTTTACATAATGCCACATCTTTGATGTGTTGTCATGTTTGGGTCGTCCCATGTGTAGTGGGGTAGGATAATGTATTTTGTCCCACCTCACTAATTTACGTTTATTCCTCGATTCTAGTTTCCTCGATTTGCGTGCCCTCGGGTCGTCTCACGAAAAACGTTTTTATAAATTATGAATCAACGGCACAAAACGAATCCAATAAAAATTGTCTCATCAAAAACGGAGTTCAAAAACGTAAATACGTAATCCTAAGGTTTCCGGTTTAATCGTAAAGGACGCTAAATTATGCACGTTAGCCCAAATTTAAATCCGTAAATTGTGAGTTCATCAACCAACATAAAAATAAGTTTCAAAATATTATATGAGAAAATAATTCACTACCTGAAAATGTTAGATTGTCACAGTTTTGCATCTCAATTCTGGAAAGCACTTCAAAAGGCGTTGGGTACGCAAGTATTGATGAGTACAACATATCACCCAGAAACGGATGGACAAAGTGAACGCACTATTCAGACTCTGGAAGACATGTTGCGAGCATGTGTTATGGATTTTGGTGGTAGCTGGGACACTCATATACCTTTAGTCGAATTTTCCTATAACAATAGTTATCATAAAATTGTCAAGTGTTCACCATTCGAGGCTTTATACGGACGTAAGTGCAGATCGCCAGTGATATGGAACGAAGTAGGTGTAAGTCAACTAATAGGGCCTGAATTAGTTCTAGAAACCACAGACAAGATTGTACATATTAGGGAAAGACTGAAAACTGCTAGAAGTCGTCAAAAGAGTTACGCAGACAAAATACGCAAACCTCTTGAGTTTCAAGTCGGAGACCGTGTGCTGTTACGAGTATCTCCATGGAAGGGTATTGTGAGGTTTGGTAAAAGAGGAAAACTTGCGCCATGTTTTGTAGGACCATTCGAGATCGTCGAGCGTATTGGTTCGGTAGCTTATTGACTGAAGTTACCCCAGGAGTTAAGTTGTGTTCACGACGTATTCTACGTTTCCAATCTTAAGAAATGCTTAGCCGAATCAGATGTTCAGATTCCGTTATAAGAAATAAGGGTGGACGAGAAAATGTACTTCATTGAAGAACCAATAGAGATCATGGATCGCCAAGTCAAGAAGCTGAAACGTAGTTGGATTCCTATCGTTAAAATTCGTTGGGATTCACGTCGGGGTGCTGAGTTCACTTGGGAAAGTGAAGACCAATTCAAGACTAAGTATCCCCATCTGTTCTCGTCTTCTTCTTCCATCTCCAGTTAAACTCTGAGGGACTAGAGTTCCTTTAGGGGGAAGGCTGTAAGATCTCGTATTTCCCTGGTAATTATTTTACTCGTATTCATTATTTTAATCATTGTTGGTACTTATTCGAAATTATAAAATTATTTTTATTTTATAATTCCATATTTATTTAAATCAAATATTTTGATTTAAAATCACCCACGTGCATTTTTACAAACGTTTACTTGAATCAACAGAACGAGAACCGAGGGCTAAATCTTTCGACTTAAAGATATTTATCTTTACATGTTATTAAGTCTAGACTGATAACGGGCACAGTAATAAATTCTTGTATTTCATATTTTTACTGTCAATTGTTTCAATGTTCGATGTTTTCGATGTTTTCTTTTAATGTCGTGTTAAGTCGAGTCGGGAGTCCATATTATCTTATTTCGAGTGTGTTTTAACTTTTGAGAAGTATTTTTACGAAACCTGAGCCCCGTAAATATTTGTAAATTTGACTAATAGTCATTTCTCACTTTTTAACTAAACTATTTATTTTGTGGTCCTAAAGTTTCAAAAGTGACAAGTTTGGTCCCTCCACTCAACCAACATATAAAAGCTTAAACATTTCACTTCCACTAACACATACAACATTTTTAATAAAAAAGTTCCACCACCCCCTTTCTTCTTCTTCTATGTCGTGACACCCCAACCCCAAAACACCCTTGATTCATCAAAAATTAACTTGATCAATCCAAAACTAATTAAAGACCACATCCTATTTTTTAAAGGTGATTCTAATGGTACAAGAATTTTGTACATGCAACAAGTTTTCAAGATTTGGTGATTTCTTGGTGGGGGTGATGTTTGATCATTGTTTTTAGGATGATCATGACTAAATTATGTGTTTTTGATGTTGAAAAGTCTAATTTCTTGATTTTTATCTTTTGATTTTGATGCATGCAAGGGTTTTGGATGTTTAAGTATGATATTAGGATGATATTAGGGGTGGAAAAATGTTTAGATTTTGTTGAAAAAGTCATTTGATATGATATTCAAAGTGTCAGTTTTAGGCAGAAAGAGGAAGGTTTTGGGTAACTTAATCTTGTCTTATTATTAAAGAAATAAGATAGGATTGTAGATATTTTTCTTAGCTTCGATTTGATATAAATTAGAGCTTCCAACTCCAAACGAGTTGGAAATGGCGTTAGCTTGATTATTCGTGTACCGGGAGACGAGTATCGACACAATCTAAAAATTGTTGTCGATATTTGGATCGAATCTCGGGGACTCTAAATTGAAGTTTTGAAATGTGTAACCTACTGATAATGAGGTTTTTACCTTAGAGGTTGAGTTTACTTTAAAACCCGAGTGTCGGTTTTGTAAACGGAGTCGTTTAAATAAGTTAAAACGGTTGTATGAAAAATTAACGTAAATTTGTCCGGATTTGGTAACCCGAAGATGTGTCGGGCAGTGAGTCTTAGAAGTAAAAACTTTTGACGAGCTTTTTATATGTCTTTCTATAGATGTTAAGTGAGCTTCTCAGTTAGTACCATAAACATTTGACGTGTCTAAGCGAGGTAAATCAGCCCGTACATTTGGTATGTGCCGGCAGTTTTTATCGAAAACATTATCTAATAAAAGTATACTTTTAGATGGAGTCTAGAAGTACACCATGCATGGTTTTTCTTATGTGTCATAATTTATTTATGTACTCATTTATTTCAAGTGTTTTTATAAACATTTACTTCGTGTCTTCTAAACTTTCGCGTCCCGTTGTCGTAGGTCTCGGATGACTTAACGTTGCTTGACTTTCCGTTGTTACTACTGAGCCCTCCAGTTTCGTGTTGATTCCACCTTATAGCTAAGGTGAGTTCATAGCCCCTCTAGTTACTTGTTTATCGTTTTAAAACACGGGGTGAGATTAACATGTTGGAACACAATCTTTTAAATTGTATGCTATCCAGAATTGTATTCTGCCAGATAAATTTAATGATATTATTGCATTTAGACGTTAGCCTTGAGTTTCATCTATTTATCATAAATCGTTAATTGTCCCGTATGCTTTGCGCTAAGAGCGAATGTTGTGGGTGGATCCATCGGGATTGACAATCCCCGTCCCGTTTATTTTGACGCGCTTACATTTGTTTATACTTGAGTGTTTAGGCTGAATACTCCCTAGAGGAACTTACTTCGAGTTAAGCTTCGGTTCATGAGACTAAATAGCAATAATATTCATCGTGACTATGGACGATGTACATAGTTATCCCCCCCCCCCATTACTTGATTTACAAATACTATTGTGTTCCATTACTTATCTTTCTAAACCTATGAATATCACTCAACTTTTTTGTTGACGGGTTTTTACATGTTTTAATCTCATGTAATACTGCTTAATGGGCTTGGACGAGGTACCGCAGGATGTTGGCAGCTTGGAAAGATCTGTGTTGTGATATGTTTATGCTTTTGTTATAAATGACGTGGTTAAAGTCTTCCGTTGATCTTTTGTTATCCAAAAACTTTAAACTATGATGTTATGGTACTTGGTTATGTTTCAAAACTTATGGGACCGAAGTTTCTAAACTCTGATAAATTGTGATGTAATATATGTGTCTTTTATTGCGTCATTTTTGTGTCATTTATAACTCATTGTTACTCGTACCTTGACGTGTGATCCCCTCGTTGCCTAGTTGTTCCATGTCAGATTCTGGGGGTCTCGCACCATTTTGGTAAATGGAATGTCACGCGTGATTATGGCGTGTCATCAAAGCATACAAGGATAAATGTATAAAACATCACATGACCATATAGGAAATACCGGAAACAAACATCGGTACCCCAAAAGTAGAACTCATCACACACAAACATAAGTACTGTAAATGAAAAGGACTAAACAATCTTCATAGCAATGAGTATCAATAGTATGAAGAAATGCATAAACTAATAAGGCTAGGAGCGTCCTTGAGTACCTGCCGTTTTGGAAACATGAAATGAAAAACGGCCGAGCATAACGCTCAGTGCACGGATATACAAGTATAGCATGAATAATGTAAGCATAAAAGCATAAAGCAGCGGAAAAGACTAAGTCATGGATAACCTGGTATATCTTAGTAAAACTGGTTTTATAGTTTGAAAAGCCTTATGTTTATCTTATAAAAACTGTTTAACATGTTTACCATATAGCCAATATAGGTCATGAAAATATCAACGTGCATGAATACTTGGAGGGGTGATCTCGTCATGTAAATTAGAGGGGCTGCCTCTAATTTAAATATAAGTTTTTGGGTAGGAGAGATCAGCTCCTTGTGAAGGATGTAAGGCACACACCATATTCACCTGAATAATCTGCTGAAAACATGTAACCTAGGAAGCACCCATACGCCCCACATGATAATAAAGTAATATGGCCAAAAGCTGAAGGGACGCCACGAGTTATCACTCCGCTGTGGTGAAGTCATAACACTGGTGCCACCAGTGTTATGGTTATGGTACCTCTATAACTAGGTGAAACTGGTCATGCATGTATATGGCTTTAGGTATCTAATTACACATAAGCAATCAAAACATATAAAACATATACTGGGGAAAACAGTTGGCTGCATACGGGGAATCCTAATAAGGAAAGAATGTCCATACTAAAAGGACGGAGAATCCGTACCTTGTGTCTAGTGAACGAAGAAGACGAACGGAAGAGAGTCCTACTTCGATATCACTAATGCTACATAAATAGTATACGTGTATAAGTATCTGATTACTGAATACGTAACTGGTTTTATATCATGTCTTAGCTTGTTTTATATGTTCATGTCTTGTTTTACTGATTCTAACATTATGATGTGTTTTTCATGTATTCTGTCTGTTCTGATTAAGTATTACTTGTATTTCTTGTATTATCATACTTGTTGTGTATTAATAAATAACTTTCTAAAAACAGCAGGTTTCCTAAAATAGAAAGTTTCCAAAAATAGAAAGTTTCTAGAAATAGAAAGTTTCCAAAAATAGATTGTTTCCAAAATAGAAAGTTTACAAAAATAGAAAGTTTCCATAAATAGATTAGCTGCCATTATTAAATAAGTTTCTAAAACTAGAAAGTTTCCATAAATAGATTAGCTGGCTTAATTAAATAAGTTTCTAAAAATAGAAAGTTTCCATAATTTGAAATAAGCTGGATTATTAAGCTAATAATATATAAGCTTAAGTTTTATTGGTTAATATTCTAAGTCATGTGATATATAGTATAGTTTATTAATTATTACATGTAAATTAAATAAACTATAGGTTATAAGATTTAATTAAATATAACATGATTTAATTAAATAAAAGGTAATAATACTTAGGTTAAAACATGTATTAATATTTATTATTAATATAACCTAAGTCATGAAAATTAATTAATTTTAAGTCATGTTTTAATAATTAATTAATTTCTTAGTCTAAATTAACTAATAAAATACTTAGGTTAAAAATCATGTATTATTAATAATAATAATATAACCTAAGTCATGTCCAAATTAAATTAATTACATAGCATGTTAAATTAATTTAATTAATCTTGTAATTATTTAACTTGTAAAAATAAATAATTAATCATGAAAAATAAACCGTGAACCGAACCCGTGTTTTAAAACTAAACATGTCATGAACCGGTCCTGTTTAACCCTTGAACCGGCCTACAACCCTTAACCATGGCAAACCACCACCGGCCTAAACCGGTGGTGTGTGTGGTGTTCCAGCCGAGACCCCCTAAACCACCAAGGATAACCCCGACATGCATCGGGGTCCCTTGGTCCTCTCGGCAGAGCCTCACAAACCAAACCAAGACCTTGTGGTCTCGGTTGGTGGTGATCACACAACTACTGAGAGATTTTGCTCTCGGTTCTACCCATAGCCGAACCAAACACCCCCTTAAACCATGTATTTTTAATATCCACTTGATTAGATCTACATGTTTATTAACTTGTTTTAATAACCCCATGTTTTCATGTTTTTAGATCTAATAAATAATTAAAAAGAAAAGGTTTAAGAAGATTACCTATTCGTGGATCAAAAAGAAAACTAGCACGAACGATCTTGCAATAAATTGGATCAACCAAGATCAAAAAACACCTCTCTTGTGGTGGTTATGGGCGGCGGCTACAAGGAAGAAAGGAAGAGCAGGGTTTTTGATTTTTTTATCTTTCTGTATTATGAAAATCCTTCCCTTCCTTTTGTTAAATTTTTTTTAAGGTGGGTTGGGCCAACTCTCTTGTCTATGTCGCGCCTATGTGGGCCCCACATGGGGAAACCCGTTGATTTTCCCGTGTTCAATTATTTACATGTTAACGTGTCGTGTCTACGTGATTTAATTATTGTTCGTTCGTGTCGTAAAATATTTATTCATAATTGTAAAAATATACGTAAATACATAATACTAAGCTCGTGATTATTTACGTTCAAGTTTTCATGTTCGTATGTTCGTGATTATAATTATTATTGAAATAATTATCGTGCATTAATACGTATTAAATACTTATCGTGTAATAACACGTACGTAATACTTGTAAATCTTATTCATGAAACGTAAACGTGCTCAATAAGGAAAGTTCTAATCATGTACGTACGATCATAAGGGTACTATTCATGGTAAAAGTATGCGAGTTTTACAAAAACAGTTACGTACTCAGTAATCATAATACTTATACATGTATACTATTTATGTAGCATTAGTGAGATCGAAGTAGGACTCTCTTTCGTTTGTCTTCTTCGTTCACTGGACTTAAGGTACGGATTCTCTGTCCTTTCAGTATGGACATTCTTTCCTTATTAGGATTCCCCGTATGCAGCCAACTGTTTTCCCAGTATATGTTTTATATGTTTTGATTTGCTTATGTTTACTTAAATGTCTAAAGCCATATACATGCATGACCAGTTTCACCTAGTTATGGAGGTACCATAACCATAACACTGGAGGCACCAGTGTTATGGGCGGAGTGATAGCTCGTGGCGTCCCTTCAGCTTTTGGCCATATTATTATTATTATTATTATCATGTGGGGCGTATGGGTGCATCGGTTACATGTTGTTACAGATTATTCAGGTGAATGTGGTGTGTGCCTTGCATCCTTCACAAGGAGCTGATCCCTCCTACCCAAAAACATATATTAATTAGAGGCAGCCCCTCTAATTGCATGACGAGGTCACCCCTCCAAGTATTCATGCACGTTGATATTTCATGACCTATATTGGCTAATGGTTAACATGTTAAACAGTTTTAATAAGATAAACATAAGGCTTTTCAAACTATAAAAACCAGTTTTATTAAGTTATTACCAAGTTTTCCAGGACTTATTCATTTCCGGTGCTATATGTTTTCATGCTTATATTATTCATTCCATGCTTGTATATCTGTGCACTAAGCGTTATGCTCAGCCGTTACTTTCCTTTCCATGTCCCAAAACGGCAGGTACCTAAGGACAGACTCAAGCATTTGGAGGACGTGCATAGGATGGAAGTTGCCATAGACTTCTTCTCTTTTTGCCTTCATATACTTGTGCTAGTTTAGTCTTTCATTCATTTCATTTACTTTATTTATGTCTTGGGCTTATGTTTAGGAACCGATGTTTGATTCCGGTTTTCCCAATGGTCATGTATGTTTTACTACATTTTACCTTGCATGCTTTGATGACACGCCATAATTACGCATAACGGTCCACTTATCAAAGTGGGGTGTTACACTAGATCTGGTAAAGCAATTGGAGGTAAACATGACACTGCATCATCCAAAAAGAAATGCAATCAAAGTACGCCTTCTAAACAGATTGTCAAGCCCAGTTCCTCATCCAAACACAAAGCTAATGGCTCATCCAGTCAGAAAGGCGGGACTAGTGGCTCATCCAGACATAAAGTCAGACCTAGTGATTTGCCGAGTGAAATACTCTGGTTTTATGATGACTTGTCTGTTGATGAGCAGAAAAGTGTTTGGAAGGAAGATACATTTAAAGCAAAGCCATCTGCTAGGTCTCCATTTTCTCCCATAGAAAGGTCACTCCCGATCAGGAATGCAGTATGTTTCCTTCCTTGTCCAACGAAAAGGAAAGATTTTGAAACAAATACAGGAAAAAGGAGGACGAGGTAGGCTATGGATGACCCTCCTTGTTCTGTTTTGTGGATGTTCATGTTTTTTACTTTTAAGACATTTTTTAATTTAAGTTTATATACGTTTGGTGTAAGCAGTTTAAAACACTAATTGGCATGGATGGGTATATACCCATTGCTTTGGAAGAATACCCATGGATAGGGGTACCTATCATTTTGTTAGCCATATTACTTGTCTTTGTATTTTTTATGAACATGTAGTCATGTACTTTGAATATATTTATGGGAATGGATGGTTGTATACCTTCCCAAGTGTACCCATCAGTTTTATTTTTAATATTTGTTGTCGTAAAGTTTATACCTGAACATATACCAGTAAATATTGTGGTTTAAAAACAAGATTTATGGTCAATTTATACCACTTTTGACTACAAAATGTGAATCTGAATATTTACTCAAAAACATTTAAATTCTTCCCGCCATATTTTCCCCAAAAATTAAATTTTCAATCACCCCATCTCTGCCAATCCAAAATAGTTAAAAAAATTTAATATTCCCTCCTATTTTTTCCCAAAATTCAAATTGTCCATGACACCCATCACCACCCTAGATACCATTTACTACTTTGAGCATTCACCATCCCGTCACCATTCACCATCCATCAGTCGTTGGTTCGGTCATCAACACAAGAAACACATTCATTATTCTCTCAATTAGGTATTCCTTTTCTCATGTATGAAATCAGTTTTTAGTATTAATCTACATTTGTTAAACAGAAATATAACAAAAATTGATACTTTCAATAAGATATAATAGTTACCATGCCAAAAAAAGTATGAGATTGATGTATGTAATATACAACTGTATTTAAAATCCACATCCAAACACCCCTTCAGATAATAGAGAAGAATACACGACATATTGTTGCATTGAATTAGGCTATATGTAAGCAGTATATGCATGTATCTAACTGCAGTTGTGTATAGTATGTATAATTTGAGCTTTAGCTTCATTAAAAACCACAAACAACCACTTCCTTTTATGCTGTACTGAGATTATTTTTGTGACTTGTAGGATATACATGGTATCATTTTGAACTCAAATATATCATGGAAAAGTATTGGATGGGAACTAGAAGGACCTAGAAAAGAATATACTAACGGAGTAGCAGCGTTTATGGCTTTTGCACAACAAAACTTGCAAAAGACTAACAATAGTCCAAGTCATAAAGGGAATTTTCTAATGGCATGTCCGTGTATTAAATGCTTAAACAAAGTAGCGCATCCAAAGGAGAAAGTTGAATACCATTTATTCAGTAACGGATTAATCCAGGGTACAGAAATTGGGAAAAACATGGCGAAAAGAAGGTACAATCACCAACTGTCCCCGAACCTGTTGATGATAAAACAGAGTTTGTTGACAACACAACAGAATTTGTTAACGACACGGATTTTGACACGGATGTTGGTGTAGAAATTCCAATAGATGGCCCAGCAACAGTAGACATGGTTAATGCTACAAAAGATAATTTTGCAAAGGATGACCTTAAGAAGTTTCAAGAACTAATATTAGACGCGGAGAAGCCACTTTACAAAGGATGTCCTAACTTCAAAAAGTTGTTTGCAATAGTTGAACTTCTCAACTTGAAGGGTAAGTATAGAGCTTGTGATAAGTTCTTTACTGAATTACTTGGTTTGTTTAAAAAGATGCTACCTGTTGGTAACGAACTGGTTGAAAAAACGTATCAGGCCAAAAATGATGCGACTGATGGGATCAGGTTACAAAAAGGTACATGTATGTACCAATAACTGCATGATTTACTGGAAGGTGGAAAATTAGAAAAATAAAGTGTACGAAAACATTCCAACAAAGGTCATGTGGTATTTTCTAATTATACCAAGACTGAAACGACTCTTTAAGATACCAAGTATTTCAGAAGACTTGAGATGGCACGCGACAAGGAGGATAACAGATGGAGTTTTACGTCACCCCGCAGATTCACAGGTATGGCGTACCATAGATGAACAATTCTCGGTAATTGCTGTAGATCCGAGAAATTTGAGGCTAGGAATATCGGCTGATGGGGTTGACGTCAACTCAGGTACTAGGCATCATAGTGTATGGCCAGTGTTATGTGTCATATACAACCTTCCTCCATGGTTGTGTATGAAAAGAAAGTTTATCATACTTTCGACCCTTATATCAGGATACCCAGGAAATGATATTGATGTTTTTTTAGAACCATTAGTTAAAGATCTGCGTATCTTATTCGACGAAGGTGTTGATACATATGATACTTACGCGAAGGAGAACTTTAAGCTACGGTATGTTGTGTTATGGACATTAAATGATTACCCAACACTTGGTACATTATGTGGATGCCCATACAGTGGATTCAAAGGTTGTGTAGTTTGTGGGAAAGATACACAATGTATTAGACTTCCTGCCTCGTCCAAGCAAAGTTATGTTGGTCACAGACGATATCTACTATACAACCATCCGTTCAGAAGGCAAAGGAAGGAGTTTAATGGACAACCAGAACTTAACGTTGCTCCAGTTCCAATGACAGGGGAACAATTATACAAAGAGGTACAACATATCGAAAATAAGTGGGGAAAAGCAATAAAACAAACAATATGACATCGCAAAATCAAACAGATGTGAGAGGCAACGGTGGGAAGATTAAAAAGCAGAAAATAACGTCAACAGAAGAAGCGAGTAGTTCCAGCCAATCAAATGAACCGTATTGGAAGAAATACAACATATGGTATCGAAAGCTAGAGTATTGGAAGTATAATCTTGTTCCACATTGTCTTGACTTCATGTATGTATAAAAGAATTGTGGTGAGAGTTTTATCGTAACTTTGCTAAATGTTCTAGGAAAGACAAAAGATGGGTTGAACGCTTGATTGGACCTGGTAGAGTTGGGAGTGAAACCAGAGTTGTATGCTAGGAAAGAAGGAGACAAAACAACACTACCTCCAGATGGTTACACATTAACGAATGCTAAAAAAGACATATTTTGTGAAACGTTAGTCAACATCAAGGTACCACAAGGCTATTGCTCAAATTTCTCTAGTTTGGTCAACCTAAAGGAAAGGAAGCTCATTGGCCTAAAATCGCATGACTATCACATGCTAATGCAAGAATTTTTACCCATTGCAATACGTTCAATCATGCATCAACCCACACGATATGCTATTATCAGGTTTTACTTTTTCTTTAAATCTATATGTAGGAAAGAAATAATAGTGGAAGAACTAGATGAAATGCAATTCGAGCTTGTTGTGACACTGTGCCTACTCGAGAAGTATTTTCCCCGTCATTTTTTGATATTATGATACACTTGACTGTGCATCTAGTTAGGGAGGTCAAATTGTGTGGTCCCATATGCTTTCGATGGATGTATCCATTTGAAAGATGCATGAAGTTTATTAAAAATCATGTGAGAAACGGAAATATGCGAGAGGGATGCATTGCCGAGGAGACTATTGCGGAAGAAACAATAGAGTTTTTTAGCGAGTATCATAAAACAATGAAAACGGTCGGTATCCCACCCGAGAAACATGTAACCAATGAAAATGAAGAAGGAAAGCCATTATCGGCTACCAAATCATGTGCAATTCCTCGAGAACTCTTTGACAAAGCTCATTTGTATGTATTACAAAATACAGATGAACTAGTACCCTATATCAAGTAAGTATTACGAACACATGTCTCTTTTGTTGGTTAACATTTTATACCTACTACAATAATAAAAGATATTGTTTCGTTTCAAGTGACACAAGAAACATTTGAAAAGGAAAAACCCAAGTCAACGAATATCATTACAGGAAGAGGACCACTGTAAGAAATTTGCAAAGTGGTTACGCGAAGAGGTAACTAATTACTAGTAATTGCAGTAGTCTATAATAAATAAGAACTTACCTGTTTTTTTTGCTCTGCTTTACCAAGCTTCCATTTGATCTGCTTTATTGTTAACCAGACACTCCTATTCTTAAATTGTTTGTTTCTTGTTCCTGCAATTTGAAGTTAATATACATTTCTAATGATGTTCAGGTTCATAGAGAGTTCGAAACATCCAAAGGTAGCGTATCAGAAACTGTAAGGTGGATAGCACATGGACCACGTGCAAGCCTAGTGAAATATGATGCATATAACATCAATGGGTATACATTTGGGACAAAAAATGCTGATGGCATAGTTCATCAAAACAGTCGGGTTAGTGTTCAGTCAGCAGATATTTACATATATAAAGAAGTTGCAACCACAAAAGATCACATTTATTATGGGGTCTTACAAGAGATATGGGTATTAGATTATCGTTTCAGGAAAATTCCTCTTTTCAAGTGTGATTGGGTTTGCCACAAAGCCCATGCGGTAAAACACGATTACACTTTTGGTTATACATTGGTATACCTGAATAAATTAGGCCACAAGTGTGGGTTTGCTATTTACTAGATCTGGTGGTCTTAGGTGGTGGTAGAGATGGACAACCATGGTGGAGAGAGATAGAGGGTTGTGTGTGTAAAGAGAAAGAAAGGGAAAATGTATAAAATGAAAAATGGGAAAAACACAAACAACAATCCCTCCTTGGAAGCCTTGGAGGGGTATATATAGTCACTCACGTGTCTACACTATACATAGTTTCCTAGTCTAGTCTTTGCATGAGTGACTATGATAACTAATGGGAATTCTTAAATGTCGTCACATAAAGTGAATTTCCAACAATCTTCCCTCATGGGACGACGTGTAGAATTCCTTACAGTATTTTCCTAACAAGTACATAATGATTAAGAACAAAAGCTTCCATGAAGCGTCCAATGCTGATGAAGTCTTCTACGGCTTTTGACTTCTAGTTTTCACTTCAAAACTACTCATCTTTGTAGTAACTTGTAGTAGAAATACTGTAATGGCACGAGCTAAGTAATCCATATACTTCTGGCTAAGGAGAAGCTTTTGAATTAACTTCCCCCTAATTCATGCCACATAATCTTGATGTAAAAGCTTTTAATAGCTTCCCCCTAAACCGAAAATCCTCATAAGCATTTTCAAAGCTTTCAATAAAGCTTAGAATAATTAAGCGCACAACGGAGTTTAACAAGCAAACCCCATCATATGAAATGATAATGTTGCTATGAGTGATTGAAAGTTTGGTGCACACCAAGTAGATCAACAACGTCTCTTATCACGCTTGAATAATTCTTCTAAATTTTTCTTCCCCCTGAAAGTTCAAGTTATGCATACTGAAGTAGACGCTTGAATAATTCTTCTGAATTTTTCTTCCCCCTAAAAGTTCAAGTTATGCATACTAGAAAGAATCAAGACATTTCTACCCCCACGTAGTTGAAGAAAGTAAACCAATCCAATGTATGAAGCTTAAATACTGAAGTAGACACTTTATCTCATTCATGAAGTTGACATCGTAACACCAGAGTCAATTAAGTCCCGGAAATGCACATATCTTCTTCCAGAGATGCACTAGAGTCAATTAAGTCCCGAAAATGCATATCTCTCCATATAGGAGAATGATGATGAATAATTGAAACATCAAAACAATTAAAAATCGAACAATAGTGTACCGTTTAGAGACTGATAACACCACGAGTTAAAACACTGATTTTCTCTGCTTTATGACAATTGTCTCCCCAAAATGCCTTCAAATAAATAGAAGGTGTAAAGTTCATCACGTGTACTCATTTTTCGTTTAATATGTCTTCTTCTTCCCCTTGATGGTTTTGAAACCATGGAACCAGTAATAAATCATACACACATGTACTTGAAAATCTCATGAGAATAATAAATAAGATTAATTATATTCGGCGAGAATTAGCTGTTGATCGAAATTCTCTACTCATAAACTCTCCATGGCTATCTTTACCAACCCCCTTGTAGGCAATTTAAAGTGACCATTTATGGAATGAACCAGATATACCAAACGTGAAAACTGAATAAGAATTCCTTGATCTTGTGACTTAAGCTTGCACTATTGTTGATTGAAGAACGGTGTAGAAATATCCTTGAGAAATTTCTAAGTACCCAATACATTACTGACGAAGTATATAAGCACATCACCTCTTGAAATTATCCACATCGACTATACGCGTGACACTGAGTACAACAATGTAGCTCATTAATGTGATAGTTATCCAGGTCATCAACCAACCCCCCAACCCGGTAACTAGATAAGCAAGTCTTCATCCTAAGATTAAGCATGAACAAGTTATCTTTCAAAGATAATATAAGTGCACGCCTTCGAAAAATCTGTCTTCAACTTCAAATAAGAATACCCGATCTAAAAATCCGTAGCCACTAAAATTCAAATGTAGCCATTTTTCTTAGTCTCGTCAAATAATCTCTTCACATTTTTCTCGACTTTGTCACTTTTAAAACCGTTAATCAAAGAATTTACATTTATCAAATAAAATGATAAACATTATTTTGATGTAACAAATTTTATCAAAAACCTTAGTTTTTGGCGCATCACAAACCAAAGATTTAACATCATTACAAAAAATGTCATCGCAACTCATAAATGTACATGGCCCAATTTCCATCAATATAAGAATCATATTTCGTCCAAAACAAACTTTCACAATTCATGCGGATGTAAATATCTTTCCATGACAAACCAATTTCAAATGTTCACTTAATATTCAAAACTCGGCCCCTTGATATTTGCGCAACACAATCCAAAACTAGAAGCATCAAACATGGCCCATTACACGTGCATATATATGCTCATGAAATACTCAAACGTCACGTAATTTACTTTGCATAACAACATTTGTATAATCTCGGTGGAAGGGTGTGTGGCCCATTATCAAAAGTAATACCCGGTTCACATATTTTAGTGTATATAACACATACCCTAATTCACCTCACATACAACCCTAATCTCATCCATATTTTCCTCCGCCCCCATTGCAAATCCTCCGTCTCTTTCATCTAAACAAAAACAATCACAAAAAATGAATCTCATCTCTTATACATCACATCTTTCTAATCAAACTAACCAAAGCATGTTTATCAGTTACGATCTATGATGATCGAATGATGAAACACTTCGAACCAATTTATTGCATCAAAGAAAACGAGGCTTCATCTTCAAAGGATATGCGAAACCCACGAAAATATATAAACTACTTCAAGATCCAATAAAGGGTCTCGGGTAAGGTTAAAATAGATTGCATGTCGGTTTGAATTCGTTTTTTGTGTCAATCAAAATAAAGAGTTTATAATTAACATAACTGTTATTAATCTATCTATAATCTAGAAAATTAAGTACAGGTCTATGATGATGTAATATTGTTTCGTGGGTTTAGACCTATTGATGGTCTTGATTCAATACCCTAAAAAACAAATATTTGTGATCAATTTTTGTAATGAGTTTGTTTTAAATAGATGTATGTAGACGGGTTTAGGCGACGAAGGGAATAGGATAGATGATTGGTGTTGGATTAGATTTGGAGTGAAAAGGTTGATGTAGATCAAGTATGGTGTTAATATGGTCTCGGTATAGTTTTTTTCACAGTCTCGCAATGTCCTTTTCTTTAAAAACCTGTCGCAATGTTTGCAAAAAAGATATGTATCGCAATGTCACTTCAAAGCGTCGCAATGTCAGACAGAACATCTATCGCAATGTCACGTCAAACCAACATCCTCGCAATATACCATTTATGCATTCATCGCAATGTCTGAAATCTTATCCATATCTGTCCTTTTTTCCTTGATTTCTGGATTTGGGTTTGTTGGGTTAAAATCTTATCTTCAAGAAAATAAAATACCAGAAAAATAGTACTAATAAAATGTACGAGGAAAAGGGATCCCAAACCCTGATTAATAAAAATGATAACCCAAAAACATGACTGATATCCCAAATATGAAACCCATCACATGGATTGTGTAACCCGAAATAACCAATCGTGACAAAAATGTTGAGACATATTTGAAAACTTTGTGACATATTTGAGACCAAGAAACCACCTGATAAACACTCACTTTTTATTTGTAACAAAAAAATTTGTTAAAACAGATTCATGAAGAAAAAGTTTAACCAGATTTGAGACAAAAAAATTGATAGACCACCAATAACAAAAAAGCACAATCGATCCAAGGATTGAACAGTCGGCTCTAATGCCAATTGTGGGTTTGCTATTTACTAGATCTGGTGGTCTTAGGTGGTGGTAGAGATGGACAACCATGGTGGAGAGAGATTGTGTGTAAAGAGAAAGAAAGGGAAAATGTATAAAATGAAAAATGGGAAAAACACAAACAACAACCCCTCCTTGGAAGCCTTGGAGGGGTATATATAGTCACTCACGCGCCTAAACTATACATAGTTTTCTAGTCTAGTCTTTGCGTGAGTGGCTATGATAACTAATGGGAATTTTTAAATGTCGTCACATAAAGTGATTTTCCAACAAGGGTGATCCGTTTATATTAGCCTCACAAGCACGACAAGTGTTTTATGTGCAAGACCAGTTTAAAAAATTGTCTATTGTCTTTAGGACACCTACGTAGAATTACAAAGACACATATGACGAAGTCGGTGAGGAATTTAGTACAGTCATTAACCAGCACTATGATAACGTATTGCCACGTGTAGAGAAATGTGATTTGGGTAAGGTATCAGAAAATGACTAGTATCAAACCGACTGTAAAGGTGTTGTTATACGAAAATCTAAGTGAAGCATTGTCCCACTCTACCTTTTATCGTATTTAGCTTGTTCTTTTAGACAATAGTAATAATTGAATTCTAGTACTAGTTATGTTTGTTTGCATAACCTGTTTAAACTTTTGTTTTCTTGCAAATACAAGTGTAATCTCTTTAATATTAATAAAAAATTACTTTTATGCTTCATTTTTTCTTTTAATTCTGTATGTATGTAATTTAGACTATTAAATTCTTCATAAGGTTGCAAAAGCTCATAATGAGTTATTTTTGTCTAATAGGATCCTATAACCTCAAATAAGCTTCGCATATCTTATTTTAGTTTGTTTTACTAGTTTAATGGAAAGTCAGAAGTGTTTTCGTCAAAGGCTCAAATGTACACTATCTCTTTTAATTTTTCATTTCAAAATTTGAATATTAGATTATAGCTTATATATTGTGTTTATTGAGTGCTATTAGTTGTTATATTTGCTTATATACAAAATTATAGCTTAATCTATAAGTTTTATATATTCTATCACAGTTTTAGTATAGATTTCAATTGTGTTCTACTCATATAGCTACTTACAACATCTTATTGTATAAGCTCATAAGAACAGCTAATAAATCTGTTCATATTGCTTATTACTATTTGTTTTGAGATAACAAGCAATGATAAATACCATAAAAGATTTTTTATATCAAACTGTATAATAGAGGAGTGTTTGGGACTACTGATTTCACTAGCTCAATGTTGATTTTATGCAGCCACATGTAGTGCACTCTGTTTTTAGATAACAACTCTATAACTTTATATGCATTAGTATAAGTGAAAGAACAACTTAAGATGAAGAACATCTTATAATAACCAAACTATATATACTTCCATTCCATACGTACCATTCATCCATACAGTAGTATGCATTACATTTTCAGTTTAACAAAATATGCATACATTGACATTGACATTAACATTAACAGAAATTTGTTCAAGAAAAATAAAAAAACATCAACAGAAAGACTAACATAGATGGCTAATTAGTACCCACCGAATACCCAACGTGCAGCTTCATCCACAAAAGACAACATGCACAAGCCTCCAATCTCATCAGACAGCTTCTTCATCAACAAGTTCCATTCCCAGAGATTCAGCTTTCAAATCCTCAACACCTTCAACATTTTCATCCACAATCTTTGACAAAATATACATCTTACGCTTCAACCTCTTCTTTGAGTTTTCAAAACATTCAATATAATCAAACCAAGTAGCTTCATCATTCAGATCCTTCATCTCATTAATTGCTCCACGCACCCTTTTTAGATTATCCTTCACCTCCATGATTTTGTCACACAATTCATTTGTGAACTTCTTCTCCTCAACAATCTGATGTTCAACGTAAACTTTCATAGATTTTGGTATCACCTCCTCACCTATTAACTCAAAGATCTCATCCAAGATGGGAGTTAACTTGACATTGGAACTTTCGGTTAATTGGTCTGCCATTGATGATAATAATTTGATTTAATTAAACTTAAAATAATGGCTTTATTTGATTTTGGGGAAGACTTACTATCGATATATGTGTAGTGTTAGGTGATACTATATGGGTGTGGGTGTCATATGATACGGGTATAATTATACACCCGAATATTTTAGGCATTTTTATGGAGCAAACGAGAAGAGTCGCATATCAAATAGTCTGAATTCAATTCATGTAGAGAAAATCAAATTATAGTCAAACTAAGACCATAAAATTTCATATCTAACCCTCCAAAATTATATAAGTTAAATAATTGTCACATGAATATTTTCTAATGTGACTATTATGAATGTATTGGTCACATATAATCATATTCTAATGTGGCCATAAAAATCATTTAGATACGCATTTGTGATATGGTGTGACTATCGTAAAGCATGTAGTCACATGATCGTGCAACTTTAGACACACAAGTCACCTTACGTGACCACATATACATGATTTTAGTGATACTTAAATAATGTATGACAAAACATCCCTATAATTTAGCCATATAAACAAACACTTTGTGTGACCACGTATAGCATCATAAATTTTGCCACACAACCACTGAATATGACTAACATAAAGGTTTAGATCACATTTTGCTCTCAAACATAGTGATGCGAAAATTACACATGTGACTGTTTTAAATGTATTGGTCACACATAATCACATTAGAATGTGGCCATAAATATCATTTAGATACCCATTTGTGACATCGTGTGACTATTGTAAAGCAGTTAGTCACATGATCATGGGACGGTTTAGTGTGGACAGATATGACTTTTGGTCACTCTTATAGTTATAGGAGACTAACGTTTCAAACTTACTTTTCAGTTGTCACACACTAAAAATTCATATGTGGTAAAGTATTCAGCAAAAATTCGAAGTCACGTTTAAATAATATGTGACAAATGAGGCTATATGATTTAACCACATACACAATTAACTCACGTGACAAAACATGAAGTGTGGTCACATTGTTTAAGTGTGTAACAAATAATTGTCACATACGCATATGTATAGTGTGGCTGATACTTCAAACTAATTTGCATTATGTCACACGTGTAAAATTATGTGTGGCTAGATGGAGCATGTAAAATTAGCTCTTGCGCCTAGTCACATCAATACTCATATGTGTGACAGCAAAAAATCGAAATAGTCACATATAAGGAGTTCAAGTGTGGCTGTGTATTTGATTCTAGTGAGTTTTGTCACTGACATATCTGACAGTTTGAATGTTCAAAAATCAGGATGTGTGACGTATTCCACATTTTGTACTAGTGTTATATAACTCACAACATGAATAAGTAAAATACAAGATGAATCATGTTTACATCCATGAAATATAAGTCTAATTTCAAATTATTGATTCTTCATAATATTGCAGGTTCATGCAAAATGTGAATGACAACATATTTTCATTCCAAAAAATAATACATACACCCATCCATGGAGATTAGTGTTCAAATTTGTTTACATAAACTATGCCTACACTTAACTAAAATAGTCTAAAAAGTATTTATCAGAAACATCTATAAAACATAGAAAACATGTTCTTCCATAACCTACCCCCTACAGGTTCCTCCATAACCTAACCCCTCTTCCTTTTTCCTGGCTTTGTTTCAAATTCTTTCAATTTTTTGGATAAGGCAGGAAACATACTGCACTTCTGATAGGTGGGGTCTTTCTGTTGTAGAAAATGGAGACCGAGAAGATTACTCTACTTTTGATGTACATCCCTTCCTAACACTTGGACTAACTATCTGTTTGGATGAGCCACTCTCCTTGCCTGCAGTCTGACTGGATGAGCCAATAGCTTTGCCTTTCTGCTTAGAAGATGAATTAGTATCTCCCCAAGTCTCATCTGGACTACAATCATCCTCAGAGGTGCTGGAATACTTGGAAGGTTCATCCTGGTAATCATGAAATGGGTGCTGGAAGTCTTTAGTGTTCACATGATCAAAGCTTTCATCTAATGACAACAAATCTTCCTCAGAGCTTTCAAAGCTTTCATCTGATGATAGCGTATCTTCTTCAGAAATTTTAGAGGAATCAACCATGATAACATCTGTAAAATACAAGACAAATTATAATAAATTCAAATCCTAACAGCCACCTAGATACTCAAAACACTAAAACATTCATATACAAAATTATTAAAGGTTAAAATTTAGTATACTAACCTCGCTGTAACAATCTCTGTTTGAAATGTTGGAATTCCCTTTCAAGCTTTTCCACCCTTTTATGTAGGTTAGAAAGATCAGTTGTGTTATTAGCTTCCATTGAACCATTTCCTTTTTTTTCAAGTCAGCTCCTATATCTACATCAGTTAACAAAAATCATAATCCGGCATAAGTTAACTACAAATACATAATCACATGTCTGCTCTAAAGTTTAACAGCTGCACATAAACGACATCTTAAGCCCGTTTGCTCTTCGAAGTAGATATCTCCACGATTCCTCTATCTCGTGAACATGTTCATCTTCATTCCCAATAATTGAATCCAATATGCACCTACTTCTTTTCGTTTATCCTTTTTGTTATGTAAGTAGCTCAAAGTTTAACCTTCGCATTCGGTCTTTGATAAATATCAATATCATCAATACCCATAAAAAACGAATATGAATGCCAAAGTAAGAGGTCCTTTACTAAAAAGGCTAAACAAAAAGATGTTAATGGATATTGGATTCCATTATTGGGCATGAAGATGATGATTTTCACGAGAAAGAGGAATCATGGCAATATCTACCTCGAAGAGAAAACGGGCTTGAGATGTCGTTTATGTGGAGTTGTAATACTTTAGATCATACATGTGATATCGAAGCTAGTGAATAACTATATTTCTCTAAAGGTTAAAATTTAGTATATTAACCTCCCTGCAACTATGTCTGTTTAAAAAGTTGGAATTCCCTTTCAAGCTTTTCCACCCTATTATGTAGCTTAAAAGGATTAGATGCTTTATCAGCTTCCATTGGTCCCTTGCCTTTTTCTTTTTTGTTTAAGTTAGCTCATGTATCTGCATCAGCATATAACCAACATATAAAAAACATAGTAACTGAACCAATGTAGCTGTGAACACATAGACTTCTTGTCCAATAATGGAATCCAATATAGCATTGATAGAACAACCAACATATTTTTGTTTACCCTTTTTTATGTAAGTCCCTCTTACTTTGGCCTTCACATTATCTTTTTCATGGGTATCACTATCATCAACTACGGTCTTTACTAAATGACCCTTTTCCTTTTTGTGATTGGTCTAAGGTTTTCCTTCCCATTTGTAAATTTTGGCGCTTATTTCGGCCTCAAATTATCTGAGTCGTCACTCCGAACACGCTCACTTTCACTTCGAGTTTCAGTATCAAAATATAATCCACACATGGATCAATCCAAATACTCATTGCATGATATAAACCACACAAGTCTGTATCTAGATACTAAACTGGAAAACAATATTCGGATACTGAAACTGAAACTAAAGAGTGAGAGCATTCAGAGTGGTGACTCAGATAACTTGCTACCCCATGAAGCGCCAAAAGTGGGAACTAGGAAGGAAAAACTTCGACCAATCAACATAAAAGAAAAGGTTCGTTCATTAAATACCGTAGTGATGGTAGTGAGGACCATGAAAAAGGGAAATGTGACGGTCATAGTAAGAGGTACTTACATGAAAAAGGGTAAACGAAAAGATGTTGGTTGTTCTATCGATGCCATATTAGATACAATCATTCGCCAAGAAGTCTACGTTTTCACATCAAGATAATCAAAGCTAATCCAACTTAAACGTTTAAGGTTTCAAGTATGACCAACCCCTTTAAAAAATTATCTCTTGTATCTACATCATCATATAACCAACAGAATATTTGAACCATTTCTCATTTTCACTACTCCTAAAACTTTACATAGTAAACACTAACTTTTGATCAATCTAACGCCTTTCTAACAAACATAAACATAAAATGGCACAAAATTGACCTTTAATATGTGCCCTCATAGCTTCATCAACCTTCATAGCCTCATCTTCCTTGTCAACTATATAACAAATATTAAAAGAAAATCAATTATTGGTATTTTCATAAAATGGAATATCATCAAAACAAAAACAAGTCATCAAAACTTCAATAATTATGTTGCGAAGTAAAAACCCTAACCATGTTTTGATTTTCTTTTAGTTTGTTTTTTAAACTCTATCTGCATCAAATCTTCAATAATAGTGTTAGCAATTAGATCATCATACTTCTAGTTGCTTCCATACTTAGCAGGCACATAATCAATCATCTCCCCACTTATGGGGACTTCATCAAAATCAAAATCCCTCCAGTTATATAGGTTTGATTTATCAGGGATTGATGATTTGTTAGTGTTTGTGGGTGGGTGGGTAGGTGGGTGGTTGATTCATTATTTGTCTTCCGGATATTGAATACGTGTGCGTGTGTGAGTGATTAGCGGACGGGGTACCGGTGCAATATATCAAGTTGCATGCAAAGAAAAGGCTTCACTTTTTAGACACGTTAGGTGTGTGTGGCACAACGGGTCGATGTCGGGACTAGAGTTAGAGCTTATATAATGAATTTATTTATGTGTTATAAATATGTCAGTCATTTATGATTTATGAATAACAATTAAGATTCTTTTTAAGTTTTTTTATACTCTTGTAAAACATAAGTCGATAATGGGCTTATGTGTCATAAGCTTACATTTTGTGGTTTATATCTATTACAAAATTAATATAATTCACGAAATATATTTAAAGAATTATTAGCTTAACCGGGTCAATTATGTAGCACCCCCAAATATTCATAATTCAATTCATCGGAAGAGTCATTGGTGTTACGGGATAGCACATTACTCAAATCATAGACAACACTTAAAAATCGCGTCGTTTAATAATAAAGCATTTTCCATTCATAAATATCAAATGACATAGGTCCTCAGGTCATAGTATGTCATACAAATTTACAAAACATTTGAATGGAAAATTTATTTGAATGCGGGCCATAAATTCTTGTCGTCTTCCCGAGAAATACCTTCAAGTACCTGAGATAAAACATGTAAAAAAGTGAGCGAAACGCCGAGTGAATTCATAGAGTTTAATGAAAACCATTAATATATCATCGGTAAATAATCATTACCGAAAAACATTTTATACAAATCTTTGCCGTAAATCATAATATAGGCTTTTGCCTTTAAAACCATTATATGAACCATTGTCGTAAAAACATCATACAATACGTTTTATAACGTTGTATAGAATTTAATAAAAACCGTTATATGAAGATGGTTATGTAAAACCAAAACACGAACATAATATCAGTAATAAGACCACGTATTGCTTGTCAGGAAATATATCATAATTCAGTTCGTATATCAGTATTTTCAATATTGGATTATTATAAGCCGCATGACATTGTTACTTTTCTACAACATATAGCGAGTAGCTAACCCGTAGTTCCTTTGCCCATCTAAAACAGCGGGTCGTCACAATAATCACGCTTATATAAATCTTCTCATACATAAATTCACTTACCAATCAATGTGGAACGACGTGGATCAGCCGTCAAGACGCGAACTGGGGTGATATTCCCCAAATAGTACTATTATATACATAAGCATCTACCAAATCCTGGTAGTTCACAATTCATGCTAATGGGACATTTAGTGACGTAATACTAATAATAATCCATTTCATTTCATTCATTGGGTCATATAATCATTCGGGTCCATATCAATAAGCATACAATCGAAACAACTGGTGTCCTATTTTTATTAAAACTAACATGTTATCTCCCTCGCGGGTTTATAAAACATTTCATAAAACATTTAAAAGAGTGCGAGGCTATGAACTCACATTGGTGTGGGAAGGCGGGTTATCGGCAATTAGGATGTATAGTACGTGCCTTGATCACGAGAAACCTAGACAAATAATACTCGGTCTTAGGCTATGCCCAATAATTTTATAAAAGTTGTTATGTATATGTAATGATGTCATAACATGATGATCAAGTGGGGTTTTATCACCTTACAACATTATTAGTTTCAAAGTATTATTTAACTTAGGCTTATCATACTAGTTACACTAATTTTAGCCCATTTACACATTAGGTCCCAATAAGCCTATTAAGAGTCCAATAACATTTATTAGTCCATTTAACTTTTTAACACCAGTCCCATACTCATATGTTGGTCCCAAGTGGGTTAAGCCCATGAGTAAGTCCAATAACATTAAACCAAACTAGTTGGGCCTAGTGGTCCAATAAGGCTACTTTGGCCCATTAAGGTCCATAAGTTATAAAGCTCGGGTTTATCGTTTTTTACTTGTCAAATGTGTCTACATATCAGTATATGAGTAATAAAAATGTTACATTAGACGGGTCCGACCGTCTAAGTTTTATTTAGCGAAAACGTTAATCTTTCGGTTTTAGCCGAAAAGACGTAAAACTTATATATAATTTTATAACTTTAGAAAAAATTTGAGTTTTTTACTTTTATAAAATGCCATGTTTGTTTTTTATAGTATACAACACATTTTATAATAATTATTATTAGTTAGTGGATTTTATATATTTATTTTATAATAATATTTACTTGAGTGCTCTTTTTATACTATACATTTTATTTACAAATCTGATTATTAAAGTCCATTCCACCATTTTTGCCATATATTGAGTTCTACAAGGAGATAGAAGCTCAAATTTGAACAGCATAAACTACATGATGTGTGCTACAAATAAATATGCTATAGCCACTGCTCAATCATCCTCTAAGTATTTTTAATAATTCGTCCAAAACAAACTATACAGATTTGTACCTCAATTGTATTTTGATCATAACTTGCCCATTTTAATGATTCTATTGAGTGGCCAACTCACCACATATGTAAAAATCATGTATCCATCTGTATATCTAATCATCCAAGCCATTTAACCAAGTGATCATATTGATACTTACTGTTTTATACAGCCTATGTGTCTAACCATGATTTTAATATTTTTACTTGTTGATTTTAGCCTTTTTAACCTAATCTATTAACACAAAATCCCCACACAATATTTTGATCATCATTCATCATCATATACATATACATTTATGAAGAAGATACATGAGTATATTTACAAAATAACAAGATGATAGGAAGAAACAATCTCTATACCACCAAAGTGATAAAAAGGTTGAGATTTTGGATGAACAAGGCTTGATTCTTGTCACCAAATCTTTAGCTTAGCAAGATCACTTTTAGAAACCTCCAATTAGATGAACATACTCTTGAAAACCAGCCCTTGGACTCCATAAAAACTTCTTTTCACTTGTTAAAATCACCTCCAATCTTCATCTTTTCAAGTGGTGATCAACATATGTTGATTATAGATAAAGTTTGAGGTTAAAAATTGATGAAGATGGTGTTTTAGGGTGGAGATTGGACGGCCAAGGAGTGAGAGAGAGAGAAATTGGGAAAGTTTAGCTAGTTTACATGTTGAAAATGAAGGAAATGATTTTAGTTAGTGGTTTTGGTGCATTTGCAAGTAGTGAGACAAGTGTCTCACACTTGTGTATAAGTTTTCCACCCATAGTGGGGGTGGGACAAGTGTCCCACTTGTCTCATCTCCACTAATTTACGGGTATTCCTAGATTCTAGTTTCCTCGATTTGCGTGTCCTCGGGTCGTTTTACGCAAAACGTTTTTATAAATTAAGAATCTACAGCACAAAACGATTCTAATAAAAATTCTCTTATAAAAAACGGAGCACAAAAGCGTAAATACGTAAACCTAGGGTTTCCGGTTTAATCGTAAAAGATGCTAAATTATGCACGTAAGTCCCAATTTATTCTCGTAAATTTGTGAGTTCATGAACCAACACAAAATAAAATCCAAAATAATATTCGAGAATAAAGTTATTTCCTGAAATGTCGGACTGTCACAAAAACGGAGTATGTAAATGTAAACACGTGACGCAGAGTTCTCTGGTTTAGACGTAGTCGATGCTACTTTAAGACGTAAACCCCAATTTCTTCCCAAAGGTGAGTGAGTTCATAAATTAACAACAAAATAATGATTTAAATATTACTTGAGATTAAAATAATGACCTCAATTGGACGGATTGTCACAACAGTTACCCCTAAAGAGGATCTTTGTCCTCAAAGATCAATTTATCTTACTACTTGCTTCTTATAGATTTTAAGACACGTGGGTATTTCCTCCACATTTGGTCTTTTCTCTCAAGTGTAATTCATTACAATACGCGAGTTTCATCAAACATAACTACGGGAATAGATCAGGCTTAACTTGACTTACTTTCTCTATCCATGATGTTCACGGGTTTTTGATGAATGCAAATTTTCGCCGATCCAACCTTCATTAAGAAGTAATCAGATTTTCACTTGATAGACATTTTATCAAGTTCGTTATACGAAACATAATTCATGCAGCCCTTAAAGTCCTAGGGTAGAACTAGCTCATATGCCTCTCAAACCAAATCTTTACATTATCTCGATGGTCTCATACAACAGGGACTTAGATTCCCACGATCTTTCAGATCATCCATTCATCTTTCCATGATGAAAAATTCTCGGCATAGCTTTGCTACCCATCCTGCAATTCAAGATCTACATTTCATATTCACATAACCTCCTGTCCACTACTGGCAGTCAATAATCAGATCCTAATTTCAACAATCATTTCAGGTCTCGCGGGTCGGTATTTCCATCCCAACTCCTGCCTACAGGTGTTCTTATATTTAGATCCTCACAAGATTCGATCTTGATCCTAATGCGATAGTTATCAATGATAATCTCTCTAAAGGAAAACGATTATCCTGTTCATTACCAAAGTTCTTTCACCTTGTCCCTTTGATTTGGGGTGGTAAGAAGTACTCATATCAAGATTCGTTCCTAATGACCTCTGAAGGATTCTACAGAAATTCGATGCGAAGCGAGGATCTTGATAGAGATGATCTATACAGGCACACCATGCTTACACAACTCCTTTAAATACAAAAGAGTCAATTTCTTCATCGAGAACTTATCATTAACGGGAATGATATCAGCAGATTTGGTCGGTCTGTCGACGATGACCCAAATCGAATCAAATTCAGATGATGACCTGGGAAGATTTGTGATAAAATCCATGGTGATTCTATCCCACTACCAAACAGGACTAATAAGCTGTAGAAGCAATCCTTATGGATTTTAGCGCTCAGCCATGACATTTGCCAACGTATGTTGCGATGTCTGCTTTCATATTCGGCCATTGGTACAACTTCTTCAGATAAGATACATTTAATCAGAAATGGCATGAATAGAATACTTATACTTATGAGATTCCAACATGACTAAATCTCACAAACCTCTATATTTAGGCAACCACAAGCAGCCTTTCAACATTTAACGCCATCGGCTCTCATTTCTAATGGTTCTCATTAGCTACGAACCCCTTTTATTATCTATATTATCCTTCTTACAAGCATTAGTTATTTATAAATTGCTCAGGAAAATTATTCTGCACGGTCAGTACTAAGGAACACATCTTAATTGGTCCTTTATCCTTTCTACATAATATGTCAAAAACTACATTCACCTTCCCTGATGAAACAAATATTATGACCGTATTCATTCAAAAATTCTTTCTTCATATTTTCTAAGTTTTAGTTTCGTCTCAACTATTATTTTTATCAGTTTTGCCCAGTCCGTCGTTTAAAGCATTTCTAAATATTACAAGTAATTAAATAATAAATATATAATTTTTATAAAACGTAACCGTAATTTTTTTTTAAATTTCTTAGTTCGTCCAATTATAGAAGAATGTTCAAAAATAAATTTGAATTTAATTAACACGATTTTTGTTGATTTGTCGAGAATAGTTAATAAGATCCGTAAATGTTCGAAAAATCTTTGTTTATACTTTGGTCAAAATCTTCTTAGTTGAAGAGCAAAAACTGTCGTTCCAAATTCCAAGTCATGGTTTAATTGGTTTCCTCAATTCCTCTTAGGTTGTCTTGAGGTATACACAAACATTTACTCCTAAGGGAGTTTAGTTAAATGATCTGGGTATGAGGGAATAATTCCGTAATAATCCTTTGATAAAATATCTGTCAAAACATTTTTTTTTGCACTTTCTTTTTGGTATAACCCAAAGCCTTAATGGCTCCGATATTCGAAGAGTCACATAGATTCCACTACCATTAATCATACGGTCAAATAATGTAATGGATCAAATCTTCAAATCACATGATAAATACTCAAGGTACAGGTTTTCACTGCTCGGTCAACACAGGGCATTCTACAAATGATTACTAACTCCTTCTTATTCTTAGAAACAAACAGATGGTCCTTAATGATCACAGGCATGAATTTATGAAGTTACAGCCTACACACATGATTCACCAAATTTATGGATGTTACATGTGCATTGGTCAATCTAAACGACATAACATGAAACTCATAACGTTCATTACGAGTTCTGGATGTAGTGATTGGAATAGATAATCTTTTTCGCGGACGCGAAGTTGATGATAACCATGCCGTGGATCAAATTTTTGAATATACGCTAAAACCTTGTAAATGATCAATCAAATCTTCCATCTTGGGTAATGGATATAAACTTTGATCGTCAATTTATTCAGCTCACGGTAATCAATAAATATAAGGGATAATAACACCATAGCTCTTCATAATGACGAGCTTGGTAGAATAAAAGCTTTTTCTGACAACTCTTTCAGTTGTACGATAATTCTTTTGATTCAGATGGTGCTGACGTATGGTGCACATGCTACAGGTGCAGCACCGAGAATATAATCAATACTAAATTCAACTTGCCTTACTGGCGGAAGTCTAGGTAATTCATCAGCAAATACCTTAGAAAGTTTCAAATAACAAGAACATCTTTTAATAAATTTACTTTAAGTTCTTTCTAGATTACAAGATCTATGACTAGTTCATAACTATTCATGGTATAATTTCAAGCCTAAATGCAGGATATGGTCACCCATCGGGAATTATTTAGATCACTTTTGATAATCAACATCTTATCTATTAGGAGAATTCTACTCGAGTTCCCATCAATTAAGACAATGACACCATGTCATAATCAACCAACCCATTCTAATGGCACTACCAATTTTCCAGTTTTATTACCGTTGATAAGATGTGAACTTCTCAAAAGGCTAATAATAACTCATAACCCTTCACAAATTCAAGGGTATCTGGAGACGTAGCTAACATTAAATGAGTAAGGTCAACGCATAATTTACGCGAGAGAATTTCAAATCAGATAAAGATGAAAACATTAACGAATATGAATATATCCCATGTTTTTATGATTTGAGTATGCATCCGGAAGCACCTCGGATCGTTACCCAGGTCATTCAGATGAAATCTAATCAAAATAAATGATAGGAATGTCGATACATCTAGTCGGGTATCAATACTCGATAATTAGATAGGTTTCCAAGGAATCTTATCATTTAGAGAAATGAACAAGAAGGGGATGTCAATTGTCAATTAAGACAATACCCACAGATGAGTAAATTCGATTCGGAAAAATAAATGGAAGGGCACATATGTAGGTGTCCCTAACAATATGTCCCTATTTTTGTACTTCTTGCAGATCTCATAAAAATTCAATTTTCACAATTACAAAGAAAATGTAATGTTTATTAATAATTTCATGGTGACTACTAATCAGCCTTGCATGGTCCCTTCCAAATTATACGTAGGCTCTCAACTATGTACAACTTAGGATTAACGATGCAATACTCAGTTCGTCAAAATTTTGTCATCATGTTTAAAATAAAAATATTTTCATGCTTAATTCTGGAATAAGAATCAAAAATGAATTTACAGAGATGTTCTTCGTTATGGAAGCAATTAAGTTTTCCAAGGTGTTTTATAAACAACTTAATTTCGATAACAATTACTTATAACTCACTTTGAATAATCCATATGGTGATGAAAATTCAATTTTTCTCAAGGGAAACTTTTTTAACTTATAAAAACAATTAGTGATCTGCAAAAGAGTGATGAAGAGTTGTTCACCAAGAACTAACTACAATATGATAGGAAATGAGCTTAGCCAATTTATCATGAGGTTCATGACCTCGAGGGTACTCATGAATACAAAGAGAAGAATCTACAACGCAACTCTATCTGAAATGAGTACTTGTTCGATGGTTGCATCACTAATGCGAACATTATGAAGAAGCAAGAAAAGATAGATAACATCGATACATGTAGGATTTAGCAATCAAATATAGTCTTTTCATTAATCACAAACAAGTCAAAAATTGTACCGTAACACATTACGTGTCGCCATGTCATACAATTCCAAAGACTCATCCTACCAACTGATGTCTCAGTTAAGTTAGGGATTTTAAAAGATACTATAATGAATACTAATCTACAAAAGTCATTAGGTGTTCCACCTGTCCCGGAAGATCCATCGGTCCCAATTCAGAAGAAGATTTTTTCAGTTTATTTCTTGGACACTGGGCATCCTCGTCATTGGACAATGGTCTAGGAACAACCCTTAACACGAACCAACAATCATTTAAAACCTTATAATTCAATCACAAGACTTAACGACTTCCTCTTAACAATCTCATACTCCATACGAGTTAAATTTTACTTTATTCAAGATTCAATCAACTTATACTCAATGCGACATCCTACCTCATTCTCCAATACTTTCAACCTTATTCTTAGACCTTGAAAGGGCAATAAAAGCTCGATATGAACAACACTTAATTTCCAATCCTATAGCTCTTACAACAATAGTTATAAAATGAGTCACTAGTATGAAATGACTCACACGTTCAATTAGTCTTCTCGGAAAGATACTAGTGGCATGAGACTTTTGGGTAATGGTTCCAATGACAGCCTCATGTGCAACATTTACCTTTTCGATTTCAACTTAAGAATTGGGTGACACCGAATCAGATGACACCTTTCTAGGTGGTAAGGTTTTGTCAAACTCCACTCTATAAGGAAAGATCGTCATGACATCGATATCAGATTTAATCTCTCCAATTCTTCTTCAAGATTTCAATCAACTAATTATCAATATTTCTACAAATCTCAACCATTTTTTGGGATCATGAATATCCACAACTTGGTTTAGATCTAGAGTAACTAGAATTCCTACGGAAATGGTTTCGATTGATTTGCTAGGGGAGTTATGGTTCCTTGTGACAATCTACGTCGTATAAATATCTCGTATAAGTATTAAAATAATCATCAAACAATCATGTAATCAAATTACAACATACACATATATATAATCCAAGTTATATATATATATATATATTAAAATAACACTTCTCAGTCTGGCCTTGTCGGTAACTCGGGAATTCTTCGGCACCGTTATAATCAAAATATTTTAAAACATTTTACTCAAAATATTTATTTAAAAATATTTATGGTTAAAAGGTTTTTGAAATGTTTTATTCAAAACCTCGGTTTAAAAAATCTTTCGTTCTTTACAACGAGATCTCTGGTACCAAACTGTAACTCCCCCAAATATTCATAATTCAATTCAGCGGAAGAGTCGTTGGTGTTACGGGATAGCACATTACTCAAATCATAGACAACGCTTAAAAATCGCGTCGTTTAATAATAAAGCATTTTCCATTCATAAATATCAAATTACATAGGTCCTCAGGTCATAGTATGTCATACAAATTTACAAAACATTTGAATGGAAATTTTATTTGAATGCGGGCCATAAATTCTTGTCGTCTTCCCAAGAATTACCTTCAAGTACCTGAGATAAAACATGTAAAAATTCAGCGAAACGCCGAGTGAATTCATAGAGTTTAATGAAAACCATTAATATATCATCGGTAAATAATCATTACCGAAGAAATATTTTATACAAATCTTTGTCGTAAATCATAATATAGGCTTTTGCCTTCAAAACCATTATACGGACCATTGTCGTAAAAACATCATACAATACGTTTTATAACGTTGTATAGAATTTAATAAAAACCGTTATATGAAGATGGTTATGTAAAACCAAAACACGAACATAATATCAGTAATAAGACCCCATATTCCTAGTCAGGCAATATATCACAATTCAATTCGTATATCAGTATTTTTAATATTAGATAATTATAAGCCGCATGTCATTGTTACTTTTCTACAACATATAGCGGGTAGCTAACCCGTATTTCCTTTCCCCATCTAAACAAGTGTGTCGTCACAATAATCACGCTTATATAAAACTTCTCATACATCAATTCGCTTACCAATCAATGTGACACGACGGGGATCAGCCGTCAAGGTGCGAACTGGGGTGATCTTCCCCAAATAGTACTATTATATGCATAAGCGTCTACCAAATCCCGGTAGTTCACAATTCATGCTAATGGGACTTTTAGTGACATAACCTAACTAATAATAATCCATTTAATTTCATTCATTGGTCATATAATCATTCGGGGCCATATCAATAAGCATACAATCGGGACAACTGGTGTCCTATTTTTATTAAAACTAACATGTTATCTCCCTCGCGGGTTTATAAAACATTTCATAAAACATTTAAAAGAGTGCGAGGCTATGAACTCACATTGGTGCGGGAAGGCGGGTTATCAACAATTAGGATGTATAGTACATGCCTTGATCACGGGAAACCTAGACAAATAATACTCGGTCTTAGGCTATGCCCAATAAATTTATAAAAGTTGCTATGTATATGTAATGATGTCATAACACGATGATCAAGTGGGGTTTTATCACCTTACAACATTATTAGTTGCAAAGTATTATTTAACTTAGGCTTATCATACTAGTTACACTAGTTTTAGCCCATTTACACATTAGGGCCCAATAAGCCCATTAAAATTCCAATATCATTTATTAATCCATTTATCTTTATAAAACCAGACCCGTACTCATATGTTGGTCTCAAGTGGGTTAAGCCTATGAGTAAGTCCAGTAACATTAAACCAAACTAGGTGGGCCTAGTGGTCCAATAAGGCTACTTTGGCCCATTAAGGTCCATAAGTTATAAAGCTCGGGTTTATCGGTTTTTACTTGTCAAATGTGTCTACATATCAGTATATGAGTTACAAAAATGTTACATTACACGGGTCCGACCGTCTAAGTTTTATTTGGCGAAAACCTTAATCTTTCGGTTTTAGCCGAAAAGATGTAAAACTTATATATAGTTTTATAACTTTAGAAAACATTTGAGTTTTTTACTTTTATAAAATGCCATGTTTATTTATTATAGTATAAAACTCATTTTATAATAATTATTATTAGTTAGTTGGTTTTACATATTTATTTTATAATAATATTTACTTGAGTGCTCTTTTTATACTATATAGTTTATTTACAAATCTGATTATTAAAGTTCATTCCACCATTTTTGTCATATCTTGAGTTCTAGAAAGAGATAGAAGCTCAAATTTGAACAGCATAAACTACATGATGTGTGCTACAAATAACTCTTTGATAGCCACTGCTCAATCATCATCTAAGTATTTTTAATAATTCGTCCAAAACATACTATACATATTTGTACCTCAATAGTATTTTGATCATAACTTGCTCATTTTAATGATTCCATTGAGTGGCTGTAAAACCCGCATGCTTTTACCATGAATAGTACCCTTATGATCGTACGTACTAGATTAAAACTTTTCTATTATAGCATGATTACGATTACGTGTTAGGATTTTACGTATTAAGTACGTGTTAGAACACGATAAGTATTTATTAAGCACGAACACGCAATAATTATTTAAACAATAACTAATCACGAACATGCGATCATGAAATCATGAACGTAATTAAATCACGAGCTAATATTAATTACGTATATATATATATATATATATATATATATATATATATATATATATATATATATATATATATATATATATATATATATATATATATATATATATATATATATATATATATATATATATATATATATATATATTAATGCGAACACGAATAAATATATTAGGTCACGGTAATTATTTAACGAGAACACACAAAACGCGAACACAAATAAACACGAACAAACACGTAAAACACGAACACGAGAACACACTTATTAATTAGACACGGAAAAGATTCGGGTTACCCCTTGTGGGCCCCATTACCACGAAATTAAGGAGGGAGGATGGGCTTAGCCCATCAAAATTTTACTAAAAGGGAAAAAGGATTTTCACTACTCATTTTTAGTTTTACAGAAGATTTTAGAAAAACCCTAAAACCCTCCTTCCCTTTCTTCTTTGTGCCTCCACCTTAAGAACACCACAAGGAGGTGGTTTGTGATCTTGGATCTTGGAATTGTAGTTGGTGATCGTGTTTGTTCTTCATCCTTTCGATCCACGAATGCGGTAAATCCTTTTTAAACCTTTTCTTTTGATTTGATCATTTAATAAATCAAGAACATGTTATGTTTTTACAAAAACCTAATAAATAAACATGGATCTAACCTGATTTGGGGTTAAATAAAATCAAAAGTATGTTTTAAGGGGTATTTGTTTCTGGCCGCAGGCTGCACCGAACCCGAAGGGGTTTTGGTTTGGCCAAACCGACCACCACCAAGACCATATGGTCTTGGTTGGTGTGTGTGGGTCCCACGGCAGCATCAAGGCACGGGGTACCCCAAGTTTGTTCGGGGTACGGTGTCGATTTCATGTCCGGTTTATTGTTTTTAACGTAGATCCGGTTCATGGTGTATGTTTAGTTTTTTATGTTTATGATCTTATGTTAAAATTAAATTAATAAAATGATATGATTAATTTAATAACATGACTTAGGTTATTTCAATTATTATAAACATGAAATTAATTAACCTAAGTATTTGTACATTTAAGACTTATAATTAATTAATTATTTTAAAACCATGGATATAATTAATTAATTAACATGAATTAGGTTATATTATTGACATATAATTATAGATATTTTAACCTAAGTATATAACTTATTTAATTAAAAACATGTTATACTTTAATTAAATATTTTAACCTATAGTTTAATTTAATTACATGAAATAATTATTAAACTATACCTTATATCATATGACTTAGGAAATAATCATGAGAACACTTAGGCTTATATACCTAGCTTATTTAACCAGCTTATTTCTAATTATGGAAACTTTCTATATTTAGAAACTTAATTAAATAAGGCAGCTAATCTATTTATGGAAACCTTCTATTTTTAGAATCTTATTTATTTCAGGCAGCTAATCTATTTATGGAAACTTATTTAATTAAGGCAGCTAATCTATTTATGGAAATTTTATATTTTTAGAAACTTTTCTATTTTAAGCAGTAAATCTATTTTTGGAAACTTTCTATTTTTGGAAACTTTCTAATTTTGGAAACTTTCTATTTTTAGTAACTTTCTATTTTTGGAAACTTTCTAATTTTCGAAACTTTCTATTTTAGGAAACCTGCTATTTTTGGAAAGTTACTTATTATTACATAGTAAGTATAATAACACATGAAATACCAGAAATACTTAATCAGATTAAACAGAATATAAGATAAAACACAGTTTAAAGCTTTTAAACAGTAAAACATGGTAAGAACACATAAAATAAGCTAAGACATGACATAAAACCAGCTACGTATTTAGTAAGCAGATACTTATTCATGTATGTATTTATGTAGCACTAGTGATTCGGAAGTAGGATTCCTCTCTGTTCGTCTTCTTCGTTCACTGTACATAAGGTACGGATTCCCGTCCTTTCAGTATGGACATTCTTTCCTTATTAGGATTCCTCGTATGCAGCCAACTGTTTTCCCGTAGTATAAGTTATGTGTTTGATTGCTTATGTTTAATTAAGATTACCTATAGCCATATACATGCATGACCAGCTTCACCTAGTTATGGAGGTACCATAACCATAACATTAGAGGCACTGGTGTTATGACTTCACCACGGTGGAGTGATTGCTCATGGCGTCCCTTCAGCTTTTGGCCATTTGTTTATATTTATCATGTGGGGCGTATGGTTGCATCCTAGTTACATGTTTTTATTCAGGATTTCATGGTGAATGTGGTGTGTGCCTTGCATCCTTCACAAGGAGCTGATCCCTCCTACCCAAAAACCAGTGTATTAAATTAGAGGCAGCCCCTCTAATTTGCATGATGAGGTCACCCCTCCAAGTATTCATGCACGGTGGATTTTCATGACCTATATTGGCTAATGGTAAAATATGTTAAACAGTTTTCATAAGATAAACATAAGGCTTTTCAAACTATAAAACTAGTTTTATGAACATGTTCCAGGTTTTCCAGGAGTTATACAATTCCGCTGCCATTAAGTCTTTATCATGTTTTAGTCATTTATATTATGTCTATATCCATGCACTGAGCGTTTTGCTCAGCCGTTACTTTCCTTTCCATGTCCCAAAACGGCAGGTACCCTAGGAGAGACTCGAGCATTTGGAGGACGTGCATAGGATGGAAGCTGCTAGAGACTTCTTTTCCTTTTTGCCTTCATATATTTATGCTTGTTTAGTCATTCATTCATTTCTTTTGCTTTATTATGTTTTGGGCTTATGTTTGGGAACCGATGTTTGATTCCGGTTATCCCTATGGTCATGTAATGTTTTATACATTTACCCTTGCATGCTTTGATGACACGCCATAATTACGTGTGACATTCCATTATCAAAATAGGGTGTTACAATTATGGTATTAGAGCCAAGGCTTCGACCTGTAGGCTCTAAAACTCGACCTGTGACTAGTGGGTAGTCACCAGGAGCTTCCCAAGCCAACGTTTGATATTCTACGTATTTATGTTTTCAGCGCATTGTTGTTTTAACCATGATGTTTTCAGCACCTTGAGGTTTTAACCTTGATGTTTTCATCGATATTGTTGTACTAATATGGATGCACAACCGTCATTCATATTTAGTTACGTGTCATTATTTCATGCATGACGTTCCTCGTGAACTGTGACTATGTGGACTGAACCTCAATAGTTCATAATTAGTCACATAAAAAAAAATTCTGATAAGTTTTAACAGATGAGTTTCATTTATTTATGTTTCATGTATCATTGTTGTAGGGATTATGACTAAGTAATGGTTGGTACAGGACTGGCCCTATTTAGTCGCATGTGCTTTTATCGAAACTTTTAACTTTGGGACCGACCCATAGGCGTCCCCTCGCTATGTCTTTTGTTTTGGGACCGACCCATAGGCGTCCCCTCGCACATATAAAGGTTTTTATAAACTACATTATACATTCATGCACTGTTTTTCATGCATAAATTTTTTTTTTCTCATGATTTATTGGCATAAAAAATTTTCATGTCCCCCTCATAAGTTACTATGTTTTTATGTCAAGTATGTTTTCATACTATCATGGTTAATTTCAGTTTCATGATGATTATGTTATACACTCCTTTATGATAGATCGTTTTATGTTCTTTCATGATAATTTCGTCTTCATGTTGATACGTCTTACGCCTCTTTTGTTATTTATGCTTTCACGCAAGACATTGTTGGATTTCATTGAATTCTGCGTTCATGATAGTCATGGTTGGTTTTCATTGATCATGCTGTCAGGCAAATCATCGTTGAATTTTATTTTTTGTAACCACACTTTAGCGTTTCTCTATGCAACCAGAATGAGGTATATACTGGCATTGCCAGGTTAAGATGATGGTTTTCCTAACCGTTTAACCGATATACTTTCCTTAAATCATGATAAATTATCGACCCCATACCGATCATTTCATGTGCATTCCACGTGTACTCCACGTACCGTATTTCATGTGTATTACACGTACCTTAATCCATGTGTATTTCACTTTCAATACTTCACGAGTATTCGCTAGTCGATTCTAAATCATCTCAGGCGTATTTTCATTTGCTGATATTCTACAAGATTGCTGATGCCGCTCATAACTTGGAGATGTTACTAAAGGTTGATGTTGCTGACGTTCGGAGACGCTACGAGATGCGGATGTTGTTCACAACCTGGAGATCCTACAAGACGAAGACAAAGGCGTCGGAGCAAAGCAATTGGACGAGAAGATGCTTCACCATCAGACGATTCCCATCAATCATTGTCCCTAATTCTTAGTTACATGTCACACGTCATTCGGCTGTCATTTCAGCCATATGAGTGCAAACCGGTACCAGCCGGCCACTCAGCTGAATAGTTACATGAATCACGGTCATGAGAATGACCATCATGGAACTGACAGAGAGGACGATAGTAACCACTACTATGACAGCAACTATCCTAGAAATCGCAACCGAAGCTATGGCCACGGACGTGATCAGAAATACAAGGATTTGTAGTCCAACCGATCCGCCAATTCTGGCATAATAACCTTATATTGTGGTTATATTTGTTTCACATCTCGAGACACATGTCAAGACATCCGTCAAGACACATGTCTCACGTATACTTTCTGAAGACACATGTCAAGACATCAGTCAAGACACATGTCTCACGTATACCTCCTGAAGACACATGTCAAGACACCAGTCAAGACATATGTCATGCTTATAATTCCAAGAAACGAGTCAAGACACATGACTCACGTCCAACTATGGAACATTTCTAAGAAATTCAGGGTACCCTCCAAGGGTAAATCTATTTTGTTGTGCCATGTATTAATCAGGCCACAAGAATTTCAATACCATTATCGGCGCATCAGTGAGAACTATCATGTTGCCGATGTCACTTTCATTTCTTTCACCATGGTTCATATATTCATGACCATGAAGGACGCCTTTTGTATTCTCACGTATACGAAGGTTTTCCTTCAGCTTAATGATGAGATCCAAGCTGCTAACGCATTTCCTCGGACAGACACGAGATGAATTTTATCCTAATTATGTACTATGAACAGCACACCATGCTACGATTCATAATTATGTACAGTAATGTTCAGGCTCCTGAATACATTCAGCTTGATTTTCCATAAGGAAAATCTGTACAAATTATCTATGCTTTACAAGCTGGTGCGTTGTTAGCCATGGTCGCTAAAATTTTCTAGCTGTCAGTAAGACACGACCACTTAATTCTTTTACGCATAGCCAGTTGATTATTCCAAAGTCTTCCTATACATTCTAGAAGAACCTACAAGGAGAAGGATGGTACCATGAGATTATGTGTCGACTACCGTCGACTTAAACAAATCACCATTCGTGACCGTTATTCTCCTCCACATATTGACAACATGTCCAATCAACCGTATGGTGTTAATCACTTTTCCATGATCGAACTCATGATCATGCTGCCAACAGTGACGAATGAAACAGCAAGACATGTCCATGACTGCTATTCGTACACGACTCGGTCATGCTAGATTTATAATTTTGAATTAGTCTCATCAATGCTCCAACGGCATTATAAGAATGAGTTTCCATGAAATCATAGCAAATTCATCAGTGTTTTCATTGAGGATAACCTGATTTCCTTTAAGCCTAGAAGAAGAACAGGAAGACCATATCTACACTATGTTGCAAATTCCATGACAAGAGAAATTTCACCCTGGAAATTTTTCCAATATCAATTTTGTTTGATTACAGTGACACGCTGGATCACATGGATTTGCATGGTTAATCTTACCATGACTCAGCTTATGCGTAAATGCGATAACCCTACATTACATTAGGTGTTATAGGAAATCCTACGCTAAGAGAAGTTTAGATTCATAGACTCAGAGTTTCGCAAACTCCTATGTATCAGGTTCGATGAAGCAAGATACAGTTACGTTCATATCTTCATACCTGTCATACAAACAGGCTAAGATAGGACACCAACAGACTGGGATGTTTTCATCATCTGAAATTGTAAATTGAAATGGGACAAGATCTCCACGGATTTTGGTTACCAGTTTAACGCAAACTCAGATGAAGCATGATGCTATCTGGGTTATTGCAAATAGTTTGATCAAGTCTGCAGAATCCTTACATCCGTAAGGATTTCAGAACAAACAGATTTATCAGACATGTTCCAGCCAAGGCTCATCCGATCACTTAGTAATCCCTCAGTTATCGGGTCAGACAAATATTCGCAATTGTGCTCCTTGTTTACGTCCACGTCCTTGTTCTAAGTTCACGACTTGCTTTCGCGCTCGCGTTCATGACACTATTCACGTTCATGATCGTATCTGGGCTTACGATTTTTACGTTCATTTCGTTCTGGGAAGTTTTGCAAGAACTTGAGAGACCAGGCCCAAGTTTAGTATAACTCTCCATCATCAGATAGACGTTTCACGTCATATTCTACGTCTCACCTTGTAGCGTTTGGCGTTACCGCCATTATATTCTATGTTCACGATATGTTTCACATGTCATGTTCATTCCACGTTCCTCATATCATGATCAAGATATGTTACAAGTATCATGGATCACGATATGTTTACTCATACTACACTCGCCATATCTC
Source organism: Glebionis coronaria (assembly GCA_025667525.1). Classification (NCBI taxonomy): domain Eukaryota; kingdom Viridiplantae; phylum Streptophyta; class Magnoliopsida; order Asterales; family Asteraceae; genus Glebionis; species Glebionis coronaria. The sequence goes on along the minus strand of CM046878.1, from coordinate 126,946,991 downwards.
CACGTAGCACGTTCAAAATTTTTCACGTATCACGTTCAAAATTTTTCAAGTACTACGTTTCTTTATGTCTCGCGCATCATTTCTAGTTAACAGTTAAGTCAGATTGTCTTTCATCGTAACGTTTCAGTTACTCTTACACGATTAATTTTTATTCCCTCGATCGAATTTAGGGGATCTACCTTACGTTGATAACCAAGAACTTCTTCGTATTCCAAGTCAAGGTCAGGAGGAACAAGACTTATCATTCTTGTCAAGATCTTATGAAGGAACCGTTCCAAGAGGGAAGCCACTTGGAAACGGACAAGTTCATCCGGACTTCTTATCCGTTTTTCTCTTATCGATTAGATATGTCCTTTCAGTCACGTCACGTTCCATGTCTTTTCAAGACATGTCACGTTCCACGTTCCCTTCTACCATGTCACCTTCATTTCCGTTATTTTGCATACCTTTCCAGTCTGATTCGGGTATGTTTCGCTTCCAGTTACGTTATCTATAATTCGGGGACGAATTATTCTTTTAGGGGGGAAGAGTTGTAAAACCCGCATGCTTTTACCATGAATAGTACCCTTAAGATCGTACGTACTAGATTAAAACTTTTCTATTTTAGCATGATTACGATTACGTGTTAGGATTTTACGTATTAAGTACGTGTTAGAACACGATAAGTATTTATTAAGCACGAACACGCAATAATTATTCAAACAATAATTAATCACGAACATGCGATCATGAAATCATGAACGTAATTAAATAACGAGCTAATATTAATTACGTATATATATATATTTATTAGGAACATGAATAAATATATTAGGTCACGGTAATTATTTAACGAGAACACACAAAACGCGAACACAAATAAACACGAACAAACACGTAAAACACGAACACGAGAACACACTTATTAATTAGACACGGAAAACATTCGGGTTACCCCTTGTGGGCCCCATTACCATGAAATTAAGGAGGGAGGATGGGCTTAGCCCATCAAAATTTTACTAAAAGGGAAAAAGGATTTTCACTACTCATTTTTAGTTTTACAGAAGATTTTAGAAAAACCCTAAAACCCTCCTTCCCTTTCTTCTTTGTGCCGCCACCTTAAGAACACCATAAGGAGGTGGTTTGTGATCTTCGATCTTGGAATTGTAGTTGGTGATCGTGTTTGTTCTTCATCCTTTCGATCCACGAATTCGGTAAATCCTTTTTAAACCTTTTCTTTTGATTTGATCATTTAATAAATCAAGAACATGTTATGTTTTTACAAAAACCTAATAAATAAACATGGATCTAACCTGATTTGGGGTTAAATAAAATCAAAAGTATGTTTTAAGGGGTATTTGTTTCTGGCCGCAGGCTGCACCGAACCCGAAGGGGTTTCGGTTAGACCAAACCGACCACCACCAAGACCATATGGTCTTGGTTAGTGTGTGTGGGTCCCACGGCAGCATCAAGGCACGGGGTACCCCAAGTTGGTTCGGGGTACGGTGTCGATTTCATGTCCGGTTCATTGTTTTTAGCTTAGATCCGGTTCATGGTGTATGTTTAGTTTTTTATGTTTATGATCTTATGTTAAAATTAAATTAATAAAATGATATGATTAATTTAATAACATGACTTAGGTTATTTTAATTATTATAAACATGAAATTAATTAAGCTAAGTATTTGTACATTTAAGACTTATAATTAATTAATTATTTAAAAACCATAGATATAATTAATTAATTAACATGACTTAGGTTATATTATTGACATATAATAATACATATTTTAACCTAAGTATTTAACTTATTTAATTAAAAACATGTTATACTTTAATTAAATATTTTAACCTATAGTTTAATTTAATTACATGAAATAATTATTAAACTATACCTTATATCATATGACTTGGGAAATAATCATGAGAACACTTAGGCTTATATACTTAGCTTATTTAACCAGCTTATTTCTAATTATGGAAACTTTCTATTTTTAGAAACTTAATTAAATAAGGCAGCTAATCTATTTATAGAAACCTTCTATTTTTAGAAACTTATTTATTTTAGGCAGCTAATCTATTTATGGAAACTTATTTAATTAAGGCAGCTAATCTATTTATGGAAACTTTCTATTTTTAGAAACTTTTCTATTTTAAGCAGTAAATCTATTTTTAAAAACTTTCTATTTTTGGAAACTTTCTATTTTTGGAAACTTTCTATTTTTGGTAACTTTCTATTTTTGGAAACTTTCTATTTTTGGAAACTTTCTATTTTTGAAAACTTTCTATTTTTGGAAACTTTCTATTTTAGGAAACCTGCTATTTTTGGAAAGTTACTTATTATTACACAGTAAGTATAATAACACATGAAATACCTGAAATACTTAATCAGACTAACAGAATATAAGATAAAACACAGTTTAAGGCTTTTAAACAGTAAAACATGGTAAGAACACATAAAATAAGCTAAGACATGACATAAAACCAGCTACGTATTTAGTAAGCAGATACTTATTCATGTATGTATTTATGTAGCACTAGTGATTCGGAAGTAGGATTCCTCTCAGTTCGTCTTCTTCGTTCACTGGACATAAGGTACGGATTCCCGTCCTTTCAGTATGGACATTCTTTCCTTATTAGGATTCCCCGTATGCAGCCAACTGTTTTCCCGTAGTATAAGTTATGTGTTTGATGGCTTATGTTTAATTAAGATTACCTATAGCCATATACATGCATGACCAGTTTCACCTAGTTATGGAGGTACCATAACCATAACATTAGAGGCACTGGTGTTATGACTTCACCACGGCGGAGTGATTGCTCGTGGCGTCCCTTCAGCTTTTGGCCATTTGTTTATATTTATCATGTGGGGCGTATGGGTGCATCCTAGTTACATGTTTTTATTCAGAATTTCATGGTGAATGTGGTGTGTGCCTTGCATCCTTCACAAGGAGCTGATCCCTCCTACCCAAAAACCAGTGTATTAAATTAGAGGCAGCCCCTCTAATTTGCATGATGAGGTCACCCCTCCAAGTATTCATGCACGGTGGATTTTCATGACCTATATTGGCTAATGGTAAAATATGTTAAACAGTTTTCATAAGATAAACATAAGGCTTTTCAAACTATAAAACTAGTTTTATGAACATGTTCCAGGTTTTCCAGGACTTATACAATTCCGCTGCCATTAAGTCTTTATCATGTTTTAGTAATTTATATTATGTCTATATCCGTGCACTGAGCGTTTTGCTCAGCCGTTACTTTCCTTTCCATGTCCCAAAACGGCAGGTACCCTAGGAGAGACTCGAGCATTTGGAGGACGTGCATAGGATGGAAGCTGCTAGAGACTTCTTTTCCTTTTTGTCTTCATATATTTATGCTTGTTTAGTCTTTCATTCATTTCTTTTGCTTTATTATGTTTTGGGCTTATGTTTGGGAACCGATGTTTGATTCCGGTTATCCCTATGGTCATGTAATGTTTTATACATTTATCCTTGCATGCTTTGATGACACGCCATAATTACGCGTGACATTCCATTATCAAAATGGGGAGTTACAGTGGCCAACTCACCACATATGTAAAAATCATTTATCCATCTGTATATATAATAATCCAAGCCATTTAACCAAGTGATTATATTGATACTTACTGTTTTATACAGCCTATGTGTCTAACCATGATTTTAACATTTTTACTTGTTGATTTTAACCTCTTTAACCTAATCTATTAACACAAAATCCCCAAACAATATTTTGATCATCATTCATCATCATATACATATACATTTATGAAGAAAATACATGAGTATATTTACAAAATAACAAGATGATAAGAAGAAACAATCTCTATACCACCAAAGTGATGAAAAGGTTGAGATTTTGGATGAACAAGGCTTGATTCTTGCCACCAAATCTTTAGCTTAGCAAGATCACTTTTAGAAACCTCCAAGTAGATGAACATACTCTTGAAAATCAGCCCTTGGACTCCGTAAAAACTTCTTTTCACTTGTTAAAATCACCTCCAATCTTCATCTTTTCAAGTGGTGATTAACATATGTTGATTATAGATAAAGTTTGAGGTTAAAAATTGATGAAGATGGTGTTTTAGGGTGGAGGTTGGACGGCCAAGGAGTGAGAGAGAGATAGATTGGGAAAATTTAGCTAGTTTGCATGTTGAAAATCAAGGAAATGGTTTTAGTTAGTGGTTTTGGTGCATTTGCAAGTAGTGAGACAAGTGTCTCACAATTGTGTATAAGTTTGCCACCCATAGTGGGGGTGGGACAAGTGTCCCACTTGTCTCATCTCCACTAATTTACGGGTATTCGTCGATTCTAGTTTTCTTTATTTGCGTGCCCTCGGGTCGTTTTACGAAAAATGTTTTTATAAATTATGAATCTACGGAACAAAACGATTCTAATAAAATTGTCTCATCAAAAACGGAGCACAAAAGCGTAAATACGTAAACCTAGGGTTTCCGGTTTAATCGTAAAAGATGCTAAATTATGAACGTAAGTCCCAATTTCTTCTCGTAAATTTGTGAGTTTATGAACCAACACAAAATAAAATTCCAAAATAATATTCGAGAATAAATTTATTTCCTGAAATGTCGAACTGTCACAAAAATAGAGTATGTAAATGTAAACACGTGACGTAGAGTTCTCCGGTTTAGACGTAGTCGATGCTACTTTAATACGTAAACCCCAATTTCTTCCCAAAGGTGAGTGAGTTCATAAATTAACAATAAAATAATGATTTTAAATAATACTTGAGAATAAATTAACGACCTCAGTTGGACGGATTGTCACAAATTCGAAGGAGTCATATTATCAGGTAATCATATAACACAAAGAAATATGTTTAAACTGAAAGTTGTAAAATTGAGACATAAAAAGTCAACAACGGATAATTATCAGCTTAGACGAAGTATATAAAACTTGATAAAAAAATATGTCAATGAAAATACATTAATTATGTTTTAAATAATTAATATTTAATAATATATACAAACTTTTTAAGCCCCCTTTAAAGGGTTGGTGCTTAAATGATTTTATGACTTATTTCAACAAGCCCGCGTCTGAACGTAACATAAACGATGATTAATTTGTTATCTGACTTATTTTAAAACCTTAAAGTTTAAAAAAATATGAAATGTCAAACCCATCTATCTCGAATGATGCTAACCCTAATCCTTGAAACATAAACCTTAAACAATTAAACCATAAACCCAAATTAAACCTTAAACCAATAATAAAACCTAAATCTTAAACCTTAAACCATTTAACCCTAAACCATAAACCCTAATTAAACCATAAATCATAATTCTGCATACCATAAACCTTAAACCCTAAATCCTAAGCCCTGAACCTTAAACCAATGAACCCTAAACACTAAATCATAAACAATAAACCATTTAACCTTAAACTATAAACATTAAACCATTAATTAATCATTAAACCATAAAACCTAGCTAATTAAACCATAAATCCTAAACCTTAAACCCTAAACCCCAAACCCTAAGCCTTAAACCTTAAACCCCAAAAACCCTAAACACTAAATCATAAACTTTAAACTATAAACATTAAACCATTAATTAACCCTTAAACCACAAACACTAGCTAATTAAACCATACATCCTAAACCTTAAACCTTAAACCATAAACCCTAAACCCTAAGCCCTAAACCTTAAACCAATGAACCCTAAACACTAAATCATAAACCTTAAACCATATAACCTTAAACTATAAACCTTAAATACTAATTAACCTTTAAACCGCAAACCCTAGCTAATTAAACCATAAATCCTAAATCTTAAACCATAAACCCAAAAACTTAAACCATAAACCCTAAGCCCTATACCTTAAACCAATAAACCGTAAACACTAAATCATAAACCTTAAACCATATAACCTTAAACTATAAACACTAAACCATTAATTAACCCTTAAACCACAAACCCTAGCTAATTAAACCATAAATCGTAAACCTTAAAACATAATCCCTAAAGTCTAAACCATACAACCTAAACCTAAAGCAATATACCCTAAACCCTAAATCATAAATATTAAACCATGAATTAACCCTAATACATGAACTCAAATTAAACCATAAACCCTAAACAAACCACTTCATTAACCCTAAACCATAAACCCTAAACATAAACCACTTCATTAACCCTAAACCATAAACCCTAAACCATAAATCCTAAACCTTAACCCTCAATCCTATACCTTAAACCCTAAACCTTAAACCCAACCCTAAACCATAAACCCTAACCCATTACCAAACTATAATGTTGTCACCCTAACCTTATTAAACCGACCATTCAAAATCGACCATATGCATATTAAACTTGCTTGAGATGATTATTCAAGGTGATTGATATAAAGCTCAACTAAATTCCACATACTGCATAAAAACCAAAAGATATTTATCTCGTGGTTGTCAAGCATTATTATAACCTAATATATTTAAGTTATTTAACTAAATTTATGTTTAAAATTAAAGTAATATTTTAATTTTATTTTTAAAATTATAATCTTTTTAAAGTTAGTTAATTTTGACAAAAATTTTTTAATAAAAATACAATGTATATGCTTTTTTATTTAATTATTATTTATTTATTATTAACTTTTAATAATTAAATGTTAATTATAATTTTATTATTAAGTAAATTTAATATTTACAGTTTCATTAAACACACATAATATCCGGCAACCATGTTGTAACCGCCACCATTTTCACAATCACACACTGCACACAGGAAGAACGAACCCTAAATCTTCATCCAATAAACGATCAAAAAAATAAAACCTCATACACAATAGTCGCCAATCTACAAAATCATTAACAACATGAAGCATCAGGAAAGAGGTAATACAACAATCACTATTGTTTAATTAAATATTAGGGTTCATACGAATAGTGTAAGTTTGTTATAGTATTAGGGTTTACACTAATTTTTAATGCATGTATGTGGACTTATGTCATTTTTAATTAACGTGATTCGATTTATAGGATTAACCCTGTTAGCCTCAAAATATTATGTCAAACAAGAATGTTCGGTCATATGTTTATATTGTAACATTTATTAGAACGTTGTAATAGTTAGCTAAAATAGTCGTGACATTACGGGCTTGATGGCTAGCTTAAAAGGCCTCTTTCAAGGTACTAAGCATTTATTCAAGCCCGGCCCAATCAAACATGTAGCCCTTTATGCCACATGTAGGCAAGGCTATAAATACCTCTCCTAGCATGTTAGGAGAGGTTATTCATTTTTCTTAATCTAATCATCCATAAGTTCCACACACATCTCTATCTTTTCTCTCTCTACTTTCTCTCTCTAGAATTCATCTACTTTTCATCTATTTTCTTCTTTTCTTTCTTGTTTTTGATCATCATAAATTAAGGACAATAACTGGTATCAATCGCCATAGGGTAGATTCGTGATTGGTTGTTGTTTATTTCATTTGATTTGAATGATTTAATCCATAAATCATCTCGGATTCGAATTTTTTTTGTGATTTTCGTGCTCTAAAGCTTGATATAAATCTCCTACATAGTTGTGGTAGGGATTTGGGTGCTTTGATTTGGTTAAAATCACGTTTTTCTAGGAAAAAAATCTCATTTTTTATCTAAAGTTTCGGAACTGTTCACACATTGCGACAAAATTTCATCTTGTTTTCCATCGCAATGCTAGGGTTTAAGGATTACGACCAACATTGTGACACACATTACGATAGGTTTCTTTGTTGTATATTACGACAGACTCTTGATTAGATATTGCGATAGAGTATTTGTTTGGATATTGCGACATGTGTTCATTTTTGGCATTGCGACATGTTAATTTTGAGATATTGCGACAGGTTAACTTTGAGACATTGCGACAGAAGAGACATTCCGACAGGTTAACTTTGAGACATTGTGACAGGTTAACTTTGAGACATTGCGACAGAAGAGACATTCCGACAGGTTAACTTTGAGACATTGCGAAAGAAGAGACATTGCGACAGAAATCTTTGTGCATTGCGACAGATTGTTTGACAATGCGACAGATTGGAGGATTTTTTGAAAATTTCCAAAAATTATTTAAAAAATTTCTAACTCGTGTGTTTTTTGGTCTTGGAGAATTTTTTGGTTTTTCGAGAACATTTTTTAAGGGATTCCAACTACTTTTCTCTACAACAACAATCACTACCACATCTACTTAAGATCCATATTCATTTCTAAATTCAAAGCTTATCAAGATAGATTCTACTACAGAGTATCGTGTAACGAACAACAACATCATGGTGGCTGGTAACAAATAGAGACCACCAATGCTTGTGTCAGGTCGATATGCACAATGGCAATCACATTTTATTCGATATCTTGATACTAATCCAAATGGTGATGTTCTTTGCCGTTGCATCAAATAAGGACCCTATACTCTCACTAAAATCACCATTCCTTCAATTCCAGCAACCGACTCGATGCCCGGTTCCGATGAGCAGACAATTGAGGTAACATATGAGAACACTACGAATGAGAAACGTGCTTGGATTGATGCAGAGAAGGAAGCAATCTACTTGATTCTAAGTGGGATTGGGGATGCTATTTACTCAATGGTTGATGCTTGCTCTACTGCAAAAGAAATATGGTTTGCCATTGAATGCTTGCAACAAGGAGAATCACTTAACAAGCAAGACGTCAAAACAAACTTGTTCTGGAACTTTGGAAAGTTTACTTCATTGGATGGAGAATCGATGGATTCATATTACTCCAGATTCTACAAGATGATGAATGACATGACACACAACAACTTAGAAGTCTCCACCATGCAAGTCAATGTGCAATTTCTACAGCAACTTCAACCAGAGTGGACACGATTTGTAACGTTGTTGAAACAACAAAATAAGTTAGACGAGGTCAACTATCACACGCTCTTTGACATTTTGAAACAATTTCAAAATGAGGCAAATGAACTGTGAGCTGAACGGGTAGCAAAGACTGTTAATCTACTTGCTTTGGTGTCTACTACTCAACATTATCCAAATCATCGCTCTCGTGTTCCAAAGTCATACTCAACTCAATCATTATCGCCAAGATACTCCACTGCATCCAAGACATCTGCTCCCACAAGATCAAGAGGTAAAGAGCCTAGAGCACCATCACCACAATCTGAGCACTCATCCGAAGAAGATAGTGATGAAGAACAAGCTCAGATGGATAGGGAAATGGAACAATAAATTGCTTTCATAATGAAGTCTTACAAGAAGATTTACAAACCCACCAACAACAACCTCCAAACTTCATCTAACACCCGCAACCGATATGTTGAGAGCCCTCCAAGGTTTGATACACGTAGGCGTGGGGAGAGTCCTTCAAGGTATGATCGACGTAATCCAACGCATGTTGAGGGTTTTGCACGTTATGATCGACAACCTGTTGCATATGATAATCAGAGAGCTGTTACTATTACTGGGAATAGGTAAACAGTTGGTACTCAAGTCGTTCAGCAAAGTGGGATTCAGTGCTATAATTGCAACGGATTTGGGCATATGGCAAAGAAATGTAGAAAGCCGAAACGGGTTAAGGATTATGCATATCATAAGGAGAAAATGCTGTTATGTAAGAAGATGGATGCAGGTGTTAAATTGTCGGCTGAGGAAGGAGTAATGCTTGATGACACTGATGATGAAGTCTCCGACCAAGAACTCGAAGCACATTACTCGTACATGGCAAAGGTTGAAGAAGTTCTCAAAGTCACTGAAGATGAAAATGGTCCTATCTTTGACACTGAGCCAATCGATAAGGTACATATTAACGACGAGTATAATGTGTATGGTGATATTCATAAGCATAGTGAGCTTCCAACAACCATTACTGACACATGTATGATGGAAACGGTTGATAGCAATACCACACCCGATTCATCATACATGTACAATAATGAGTCTGAGGATGATCAACATGCAAACGAGTATGATGATGATGAGGAGCGTATTGCGCTTGCTAACTTAATTGCTTCTTTACAAAAAGATGTCAAAGAAAATAAAAAGAGTCAAAAGCAATTAAAGAAGGCAAATGCTACGCTCACTCAAAATTTGAAGAAAGCAAAGCTGCAGTTATAAAATCTAGTGAGCTTCTTGCAAGCTGCAGAGCTGAGCTTATTCAAAAAGATAAAAAGCTTGCAAGGTATAAAGGGGGTGTCATTACTACTGTCAAGGATGTTTTTGAAACAAAATACAATGAAACTCTTAAGCTTTTAGAACAAGAGAAACGTAATTATAACACCTCTTTAAGTACGGAACGACACAAAACGTATCTTGCTACCACCAAAGTGAATGAGTTAACTCAAAAGATTGGTTTTCTTCAAGAAGATAAAACTAAACTAGTCATTACGAAGACGGAAAAGGTTGCAAACTTCCAAAAAGATTTCAAAACTAAACAAGCTAAAGACATTGACAAAGTCGTGGAACTTGAAGTTCAATTTGATTTTTTAAGAAAATTGTTTATAAAACAAATCAATCCATTCAAACCATGAGAATGTTGGCACCTCGTATGTTTTTCAAGGGTAAAGCTAGTTTTGATGGTCCTAAGTATCTCGAGTAAGCTCAATCTGAGAACCCGCGACTCTATCTTGAGGAGTCCCAATGGACCGACCTTGATTGTCTTCTTGTTAGGCCCGTTAGTGACAAGTCACTATATTTTTAAGAGGAGAGTAGATCACCAGTGAATAAAGACTTTGTGAAACCATATAATTATGCTTATGAAAATAGTCTTTATGAAATTTTCAAACCACAAAAACAAAATTCTCGTGAGCAAATATTTTACGAATGTGCGTAAATAAGAATTAAATGGAGACAAGTTTTTGCCACTAAGAAAACTAATGTTTCAAAATATATCGGGTACTTGCCACATCAAGCTTCTATAAGCAAGAGTAAGCAAGCACTTAGTATTCTTAAGAGTAACATTGAAAATTTCAAAAAGGTTGTTGATGATGACTGGAAAAAACGTGAACTTTTGAAAAGTGATAAAGAATTTCTTCATGATATAACTGTTCTTGTGAAAACTATTTTGATTCCTCTTGCGGAAAGAACAAAGAAACATGCTTTGGAATTTGAAAAGTTAATAGAGCAAGAAATGTTTGACGATTTGAAATATGTGGAATCTCTTGAAAAAGAAATTGACGACCATCAACCTGAAAGAGACGATTTTTCTATAGCATATGATCTACTCTTTCAAGAATGTCTCTCAAAAGATATTATGTGTGACTATGTTACATCTTGTGTTGATATCGATGAATATTCTGATGTTGCATGCAAATATCTTGATCAAATCAAAGAGTGTGAACGTCTTGAAACTGAGCTTTCGAATAAAGTTGACCAAAAAGAGTTTTCTTTACTTCAACATAGATATGATTTTCTTCAAAAACATTGTCATTCACTTGAACTTGCTTTGCAAAAGAAAGTTGGCAGTTTTTCAAATGATACACCTTTGGAAGTAAAACTATCTAAGTCTTGTCGATTACTAAACGAAAAAAGTCTTGATATTTCGGATTTGAAAGCTCAGTTACAAGAAAAAGACATAGCAATAGAAGAGTTGAAGAAACTCGTTGCTAAGATGGGTGGTAAAGTTGTGGAACCTAGAGTTAAGAAATCTGTTGTTAGACAACCCAATGCCTATAAAGTGAATAGATCCTCTATCTTGGGAAAACCATCCGCTTTCTCAAATTCCTCGTTTGCAAAACCTGTGTTTGCCCCCAAGATGGATGGAAAGGAAAGGTTACCACATAATTAACCCATAAGGAATACTCTAGCACGAAGCGTTAAGCACAATAATGTGATTAAATCAGGGATGTATTGAATGACCATTAAACCCACAAACAAAGTTAGTCAATCACCTCAGACTTCTAGAAATACTAATACTCGTGTGTCTTCTACTATAGGAGTAGTCTCCACTGCTAGTGTTAGCCTGCCTCAGCTTAAGAGCACTCAAGTGAATGATAAGGTTTGGAAACACAAGAGTAAAGGGAAGATGAAGGAAGTAGAAGAACACCCTAGGAATTTGAATGTTTCTAAGAATAAAACATCTGTAATCGCATATAATGACGATTTGAATGATTCGACTGCTTTGAATGCATTACATGTTAAGTTTGTTTGTGTGAAATGTAGAAAATGTGCTAATGCTGATCATTCTATGTGTGCTATGAATAATGTGAAAGGCGTAGATACTAGAACTAAGAAGAAAGTTGCGACGCCTATTAGTGCTAGTAAACCCAAAAGCAAAGTGAACCAATCTGGTTTAACCCCCACTAAGAAAAGTATTGCATCATACTCCACCACTAAGAACCCTAGAAGCAGAATTAGGAAATTATATGAGTCTGCTAGTAAGTCTTGGAAATGGTAGTTTGCTAATTGATGTTGAGGTCTTTAGTCGTTTACTATCTTTTAGGAAAAAGAAAGCAAAAACCAAAATCGTAGCAAGTATTAGTAATTACGTTTTGTGAAAAACGCAAATACCGAAAATCGAGTTCGTTCTCGGTGGAGGTATGGTTTTTAGCCAAGAAATATAGACGTATTTAATCGAATGATTACGCTTTTAAAAAGATTGAGAGAAAGGAAAATGGAAACGATTTACTCTAAAAATGTAGGGAAACGCGTATACGTACGAACGTAAAAACGCGACCCAACGAAAAATTTCACCTAAAAAATAATTAAAAATTACTAAAAAGTCCTAAAACGTCTAACTAACAAAAAAACAAAAACCGAAAAAATTGAAAACTTTTTAATTAATTATTATTAAATATTAAAGAAGATTAAAAACCCTAAAAAATAATTTAACTAAGAAAAAGACAAAATTCAAACTTTTTCTAATGTAAACCTAATTTATATTATTCTATATCTAAAAATGATTTTTTATAAATTTTTAACTATTAAATAATATTTTTAAAAGACTTTCTAAAGTTTAAACTAAAAATAATCCTAACAAAAGATTTATAAAAGGGAAAAATATACAACTAGTGCTCAAAAATCCTAAACTAATATTATAACGAGAGATAAAATGAAAGAAAGCTGGAAACACAAAAGCAATAAGCTGAAAAAAAGATAAAAGCTACGGCTTATTTCTGATAAGATGGAAAGTAAAACGTGCTAAGAAACTGGGCTTGCAAACATGTGACAAGAAAAACTACTTGGGTCACTGGTAATCACGCTACTCCTCCGAAAGGGAGGTCGCGTGTTCGAGCCCAGGCCAAGTCAGTTTTTTTACTAATCATTTTTTTTTTTTTTAAAACATGGAACTCAATAATTTCATTCATACAATTCGTATCAATATTACAAATTATGAGCTGAAAAATTGGAACAAAAACTAAAGCTACTACTGCTACGGTATTTATACAAATGAGAGAAGAACAACTATCAAAACCCTAGACGAATTTAAAAAACCTAAACTGCCCTTGTGATCTTTAGAATATGCTTCTTTGATTCTCAAATTTGAATTTGAGTCTTGGTCAATTCTGCAACCCATGTGAATGTACAGCTAGCATATTTGATCCTATCCTTCAAATATAATGTGGGGAGCACGAAATCCATTTAGATCCGTCGATTTGGTCAAGGTCCTGGCAAAGTGAGTGTGACAGTAGTGGATCATGTGACATGGTGGGGGTTATGTGATGAGCTGGAGGAGTAGTACACATGTGGGGTTCTCCCTTGATAGCAAACGAAATGAAACCCTATAATTAATTAACCTTAATCGTAATAATTAATTAACTGGGGATTTAGGGTTTATGATGGTTATGAGTAGGATATTAGGGGATTTAATCCCAACAGTTCACGTTTCCCTCCTTGTTTATAATTTTAATCCTGGTTTTGACTTTGTTGACTTGGGCCGGGTATAGGGGGTGATTTGGGTATAAGTTTGGGTTGTAGTGGGCTTATGTTGGGTAATATCGGGTATGGGTATCAAAAATGGCAAAAGTAGTCCCCAATGTTTCATTTTAGTGTCATCACATGTTCAAACAGCTTATACTTGTTTTTCCCTTTAATATAACTTTCATGTACTTGCTGATTTTGGCACAACATACTTCCAAACTTTGCATAAGGACCATTTGTGCAATGATTGATCTCTTCAAGGGCCATTAATGAATATTCTTGAATTATTAGGGACCTAAATGCAATTTTTGAGATTTGCAAGGGTATAATATGACAAGTCATCAATTCTTGAGGGACCAATCTTGTCAAATCTTCAAACTTCAAGGGCTTCAATGAAGTTCTTTGTGCGGCTTCGTTTCCCGTGTTTGTTTTTGCATGACTCTTGTGATCTTTTGTCATTTTCCCAATATCCGTACCTAAAATAAACGAGTAACAAACACAAGCATATATTTGGCATTTATGATGGTATTTTATGCATTTTAAGTCCAAAAAGAACGATGAGACCATGTATAAAAGCCGTCTCATCACTCCCCCATACTAAACCATTGCCGTGCCCCCACGCAATGCTAGAATTAAGTATCATAGCACTTCCAAAATTCATTTTATGATGACTTTTATTGAAGACATAAATTTAAATAAACTACTACACGCATTTTAGACATAATGTATTGTTTTCATCACGAGAACGTGACTTTTAGGATCATAGAACAAGAACACGTGAATGCTTCGTTAGAAATAATTTTGTCATCCTCGATTTTCACCTTAATTCCATGCCAAGCGTGCAACGAGATCATTGTCATTATAAGTTAGTAATGCTAACACTACTCATATGCCCTAATCACGTACTTATCCTCCCATTATTCCTAAGTTGTATCTCTTATATTTTATTATGTCTTGAATGTTTCACGAGGATACATATTTTACTTATGCGATAATAGAGATTTAGGTCTAAAAATAGAGTCCTAACGGTGTAACTAAGACCATCAAATAAATAACCCCTCCTAATAGACAACGATGTCAAAAAATTAAGTTGACAAGAAAAATCGATAAACACGGTTTTATAACGGTTTTGAACATGAGACTTATTACCAAGACTTTTATACGCCCCCTAACGGAAGGGCCTTATTATCTTTGGTGTACCTCCATCTTTTATTCAACTTCGCCATGAAGCTTTTATTATGACTTCGGTCTTGCCTTGCCTTCTATTATCCGCCTCATCGGTGGTTTTATTAGCCAAAGACGTATATCCTTACGCTAAAGCGAATTTTGGATCTTTAAAGCTTCGAAGATTAAGGCTTGATTCACTTTCAATTTTGCATAGATTTTTCGGCCTTGTGGGGCTTCAAATTGTTTGCTAGATTTAGGTGAGCACTTGAAATCTTATTATTGGGTGAAGCTTTCGATTATTGGGGTGCCAATACTTCAAAACCGTGATGCTGGCGATACCTTAATGTCTTCCCAATTTAATTACACGGAAGCTACTAGAAAAGACTAGAAACCCAACAATCCTAACTAAACCGCTAAGTCAATATTTATTAAGCAAAAAATATTTACAAGCGAAGGGAGAATAAGCAAATAACGAGAACACATGAGTTTTTGAAAGAATACAAGTACTCTATGTTTAGCATAGTAACTTATAATTAACTCTATCATTTCTCGTCCTCATTTAAGAGACTTAGCCTAATGTGAAGTTAAGGAATCAAAGCTAAGTGCTCAACACGCACGGTCGAGTCAAAAATTACTCTTATTCTTTCCATCGGAAAACCTACATTCGTGTCTTCAAACACTTATGAAACATGAGAAAAAATTTAAAATTTGGCCATTTTTAGCCTTATTTTTCAACAAAACGATAACAAAAAGATAAACTTTGGAAAGCGTGAAGGTTTGGCAAGGCAAGTATCTATTCACCCCCCATACCAAAGTTAAACATTCTCCTCAATGTTTCGAGTCTAGGGGT
This sequence comes from Glebionis coronaria, assembly GCA_025667525.1. Classification (NCBI taxonomy): domain Eukaryota; kingdom Viridiplantae; phylum Streptophyta; class Magnoliopsida; order Asterales; family Asteraceae; genus Glebionis; species Glebionis coronaria. Next base: position 126,931,146 of record CM046878.1, on the reverse strand, counting down.
GCAAACACCCCCATACTAGAGACGTAGTCGAATGCCTAATCTAGCATGGAAAGGGTGTAACCATTAAGTTTAAAGCCGTTTATGAAGTGTGCTATAAACCTAAGGTTAGAACATCAAAGGATATATCATATGGATATCGAGAAATTCTTCAAAGCAACGATCGAGTGCTCCCATAAAAAGAACACGAGAGGCTCCAATCGTGAAGATCATGATCATCTAAAGTTCACAATTCACAAACAACCACGAAACAAAGGTTGGAAGGGCACAAATCCCCTCACATTAGGTTAACTAAAAAGCAATAATATGTACATGGATAAGCATGGGTCTCCCCCACGAGGAACCTTGTTTTTGATAACCGAGTCAAAAGCTCGACTCGAATCCCCTCATAAATGTGATCATTTAGGGATTATCATGGTTCGGTCATTTTTAGTGGGGCTTACATGTAATCAAGGCCCAAAAGCAACCGTGAATAAAGGCAAAGCCTTTATACCGGGATCAAAGATCGTGTCTTCGTTCTCGTGTGATAAACAAAACAACACGACTTCAAGTAACGACGTCCCAATGGGACAAAAGAAAATAGCATAAGAAGAGAAGGGTGGGACATTGGTTAGGCATAAAAATCGAGTTACTCGAGGTAAACTCTCACCGTAAGTGTAGAAAGGATTTCTAGTGACTACTTCGGTAAAAGACCGAGATTTTATCTTAAACGTGATACCGGGGTCAAAAATCTCGTCCTCGGTGGAGAAGTGTGAGGGAACAAATGGGGCTTCCCCCATACTAGATCCACACAAAACGTTAGAAGTAGACGCGTTTGTAGCAAGTTCAATTAAACGAGGTGATGACGGAGTTAACTTTGGAAAAATTTTCAAATCAATTGTAAAATCTTTTCCTTTTTCATTTTTTAACTCATTGTTACGAAAACACAAGTTGATTAAATTGAAAATATTTGGTGTTTCTAAAACAATTCTAGGCACACATAAAATTTTCACATTTATCTTGAAGGCGGGAGGAGGATTTGAATTTTTAAAATGTTAATCGACTAATAAAACATCCCCCTCCGGGCTAACGCAACGGTCCTCATCAAACTCGAAAATCGAAGGTGGGTCATCAAGAATACGTTTGATCTCGGAAAAATCACCATCGGGATCAAAAACGTCTTCTCTTTCTCGTGGAAGAGGTTTGGAAATCAATTTATCGATAGTCGAGTCGCTAGCTCCAACCGTCGTGAAACTAGGAATAGAAGGCTCTTCGATTGAAGATTTTGCCTTTGTCGTTACGACCTCAACATCGAAAAACGTATCGATATGAGCAAGGCATCGGCAGACTTCTCACATGATAAATCCAAAATCTCACTCGATGTGGGATTAGGAGTAAAAGGCTCGTCTCGTGACGATTTTGCCTTGACGGTTTCAACTTTGTCCTTCGAAGGGATCGAACGTGGGTTCTCGAACTTTTTAGCAAAATTACTAACACGTCCCTTCGGAATTAATTTCCGTTCATCTTGTAAAAACGAGGGTTTAACGATTTCCTTTAAAACCTTTTCACATTTTTCTTTTTTAAAATCATTTAATGGAATTTCTTCGTCAAAATTAAGTGTATATTGATTTAGAAAATCCTCAATAATTTTATCCTCATTAGAAAAATTAGGTTTAGAAGTACAAGATTTAATAATCCCAAGTATCCTACGAGTTTTTCCTTTGGTTTATTTTCACAAACATTTTTCAAAACTTCGTTGGATGACGTTTTTGTTTCCTCTACATTTTTGCAAGACGACGAAGGTTGCACGACTCTAAAATTTGAGAGATTGGGATCAATACGAGACGTACGAGTCTTAGGAGTCGAAATAACTTGAACCTCTCCCTCGAGATTAGGATTGGTGACGTTCGATGAAGAACTCGACTCGTATGAAGCTACTTTTTCTCTAAGGTCTCAATCGTTGAAAGAAGTTCATTTTGCTTATTAGTGTAAGCCTCCACAACTTTATCAACAATTTTATCCCATCTCTCGTCAAGTAGGTCAAATAAACGTTCTTGTTCTTTAGAAGCGGCATCATATTCGTTTTCCAACTCGGTTCTCATGGAGGCCATTTCCTTTAAGTAAAATTCCTTTTGAGTTTCCAATTGTTTTTCGTAATGTTCCTTAAGATTCGTAACTTGTTCTTGAATCCTCGTTAAGTTTTCATTATTTCGTCTCATATAATCACAAAAGGCGTTTTGATTCATTTCATCATTTTGATTTTGACCACAATTAAAAGACGAATCATATGACGAGTAGAACGAAGACGATGGGTGATTTTGGTCGTAAGATTGAAATCCGTCACCATTGTCGTTTTGAGGAGAGTTGTAGATATAACCCTCCCTTCCTCCTAAGATCTCGCAATTATAACAATTACCACCATCGGGCGGTCCTCCACAATATGGACACGAATAGTAACCATCATTCGACATGATGTAACGTGAAAATCGTAATCGAGAATTAAACAAATTAGAGGGTTCAAGAAGAGAATTATGAAATAGAGGGAAAATGAGAAGATTCTTTTTGTGTTTTTGGTTTTTTAATTTTTTTTTGGAATTTTGGTGTATTACGTAGAGATTAATCTACAAAAACTATCCACTAATCAAAGGTCTCGATTAATGAATCCAAGAAGAATGAAGGTAATTACGTTAAGTAAAAACCCTCGTCGACTTTGAAACGTTGGCGGAACGCCAAAACGTTTCAAGGTTCAATAATTAAAACTCACAAAAATAGATTAATAATACTTGATTTGGCAAACCCCTAATTAATCGTCACTTTCAAAATACGCACAAGCGAGCGGAGAAAACGAGGCGGCGCGAAGCACTTAAGAGCCTTTTTTCCTTAGGTCGTGAAATACAACCGCCTTATACCCACCTTATAGTTTGTATCTATCGAGATTAAACCAATTAAGAGTATTTATCTATTTTGCTTTTGATTTCGTTTGAATTCGATACAACAATAGTGACCGGAACGCTCAACTATCGAGGTGCGATTTCTCGCGTATTTGGATAATTATTGTGTGTTAATTGTTCTACGTAAATACAATATATTATGGACAATAAAAACGAGAAAACGATTTTGTGTTAATAGAGTTCTATTTAACACTATTTATTTCTACGGCTAAAAGTATAGAAAAATAAAAAGAAGTATTTACGATAAAAACGTAAACACTCAAATAAACACGATAAATAAGTATGGCTAAACAAACCTCCCCGGCAGCGGCGCCATTTTTGATGTTGAGGTTTTTAGTCGTTTACTATCTTTTAGGAAAAAGAAAGCAAAAACCAAAATCGTAGCAAGTATTAGTAATTACGTTTTGTGAAAAACGCAAATACCGACAATCGAGTTCGTTCTCGGTGGAGGTATGGTGTTTAGCCAAGAAATATAGACGTATTTAATCGAATGATTACGTTTTTAAAAAGATTGAGAGAAAGGAAAATAGAAACGATTTACTCTAAAAATGTAGGGAAACGCGTATATGTACGAACGTAAAAACGCGACCCAACGAAAAATTTCACCTAAAAAATAATTAAAAATTACTAAAAAGTCCTAAAACGTCTAACTAAGAAAAATACAAAAACCGAAAAAATTGAAAACTTTTTAATTAATTATTATTAAATATTAAAGAAGATTAAAAACCCTAAAAAATAATTAACTAAGAAAAAGACAAAATTCAAACTTTTTCTAATGTAAACCTAATTTATATTATTCTATATCTAAAAATGATTTTTTATAAATTTTTAACTATTAAATAATATTTTTAAAAGACTTTCTAAAGTTTAAACTAAAAATAATCCTAATAAAAGATTTATAAAAGGGAAAAATATACAACTAGTGCTCAAAAATCCTAAACTAATATTATAACGAGAGAAAAAATGAAAGAAAGCTGGAAACACAAAAGCAATAAGCTGAAAAAAAAGATAAAAGCTACGGCTTATTTCTGATAAGATGGAAAGTAAAACGTGCTAAGAAACTGGGCTTGCAAACATGTGACAAGAAAAACTACTTGGGTCACTGGTAATCACGCTACTCCTCGGAAAGGGAGGTCGCGTGTTCGAGCCCAGGCCAAGTCAGTTTTTCTACAAATCAGTTTTTTTTTTTTTTTTTTTTTTTTTTAAAAAAAACATGGAACTCAATAAGTTCATTCATACAATTCGTATCAACATTACAAATTATGAGCTGAAAAATTGGAACAAAAACTAAAGCTACTACTGCTACGGTATTTATACATATGAGAGAAGAACAACTATCAAAACCCTAGACGAATTTAAAAAACCTAAACTGCCCTTGTGATCTTCAGAATATGCTTCTTTGATTCTCAAATTTGAATTTGAGTCTTGGTCAATTCTGCAACCCATGTGAATGTACAGCTAGCATATTTGATCCTATCCTTCAAATATAATGTGGGGAGCACGAAATCCATTTAGATCCGTCGATTTGGTCAAGGTCCTGGCAAAGTGAGTGTGACAGTAGTGGATCATGTGACATGGTGGGGGTTATGTGATGAGCTGGAGGAGTAGTACACATGTGGGGTTCTCCCTTGATAGCAAACGAAATGAAACCCTATAATTAATTAACCTTAATCGTAATAATTAATTAACTGGGGATTTAGGGTTTATGATGGTTATGAGCAGGAGATTAGGGGATTTAATCCCAACAGTTCACGTTTCCCTCCTTGTTTATAATTTTAATCCTGGTTTTGACTTTGTTGACTTGGGCCGGGTATAGGGGTGATTTGGGTATAAGTTTGGGTTGTAGTGGGCTTATGCTGGGTAATATCGGGTATGGGTATCAAAAATGGCAAAAGTAGTCCCCCATGTTTCATTTTAGTGTCATCACATGTTCAAACAGCTTATACTTGTTTTTCCATTTAATATAACTTTCATGTACTTGCTGATTTTGGCACAACATACTTCCAAACTTTGCATAAGGACCATTTGTGCAATGATTGATCTCTTCAAGGGCCATTAATGAATATTCTTGAAATATTAGGGACCTAAATGCAATTTTTGAGATTTGCAAGGGTATAATATGACAAGTCATCAATTCTTGAGGGACCAATCTTGTCAAATCTTCAAACTTCAAGGGCTTCAATGAAGTTCTTTGTGCGGCTTCATTTCCCGTGTTCGTTTTTGCATGACTCTTGTGATCTTTTGTCATTTTCTCAATATCCGTACCTAAAATACACGAGTAACAAACACAAGCATATATTTGGCATTTATGATGGTATTTTATGCATTTTAAGTCCAAAAAGAACGATGAGACCATGTATAAAAGTCGTCTCATCACTAATCAATGTCCTCCATGATATAAATGGATGCCTAAGGTTAGGAAAGAAAACGTGACAACGAGCGTTAGTGTGCCTTTAAGTGCTGAAACTAGGGAAACTAATGAATCGGAAATCACAACTAACATGGAATCCAATTTAGCAAATGCTCCATCGTGTTCTAATTCTTCTGCAGGTGATCAAAATAATTCTCTTCATACTGGACTTCGGATGCACGAAGCACATGACGGGGAATCTCAAGCTTCTAATTAACTTCGTGGAGAAGTCTTGGTACGGTCCGATTCGGAAATGATCAATTTGCACCGATCCTAGGATATGGAGATTTTGTTCAGGGGAATATAACGATAAAAAGAGTATACTACGTCGAAGGTCTCAATCACATTTTCTCGGTTGGTCAATTCTGTGATGCAGATTTGGAGGTTACTTTCAGAAAGAAGACATGTTTTGTTCGTTATTATGATGGGAATGACTTACTTACCGGTTCACGGGGTACTGATCTCGACACTATTTCACTTCAAGACACAAATTCTACAACTCCATTTTGCTTCATGGCTAAAGCTTCAACGGCTCAGGCATGGTTATGGCATCAACGTCTATCTCATCTTAATTTTGATACCATCAACTTGCTTTCTAAGAAAGATATTGTGAGAGGACTTCCAAGCTTGAAATTCATCAAAGATCATCTTTGTTCTACTTGTGAGCTTTGTAAATCTAAACGAAGTAGTTTCAAGACAAAGACTACACCAAGCTCTAAAGGACGGTTAGATCTTCTTCATATGGATTTGTGTGGTCCCATGTGTGTTCAAAGAATTAATGGGAAGAAATACATTCTGGTTATTGTCGATGACTACTCAAGGTACACGTGGACGTTCTTCTTGATATCCAAGGATGAAACACCCAAAGTTCTCATCAACTTCGTTAAGTAGATAAAACGTGGTTTTCAAGCTCAAGTAAAAGTGGTACGTACTGACAGAGGAACAGAATTATTGAATTCAACTCTAAAGAATTATTTTGAAGCCGAAGGTATTGAACATGAAACATCTATTGCTCGAACACCCGAACTAAACGACGTTGCTGAAAGACGAAACCGTACTTTAGTTGAGGCTGCTCGAACATTATTATTCGCTTCAAAACTACCACTATTCTTTTGGGTCGAAGCCGTGCCAACCGCATGCTACAGACAAAACCGATCCTTAATTATCCCAAGACACAAAAAGACACCATATCACATAATTTATGGTCGAAAACCTTCACTCAAACACCTTCATGTTTTTTGATGTACGTGTTACATTATTCAAGATGGTGAAAATCTGGACAAGATGAAAGAGAAAGGTGATACATGCATTCTACTGGGATATGCAACTCAGTCTAAGGGATATAGAGTGTACAAGAAGAGAAAAAATTCATTGTCGAGACTATTCATATCAGATTTGATGAATTACAAGAAATGGCACTTGAACAAAACAGTTTAAGTCCCGATCCACAACAACAAAAGACTTTTGTGCACAACCACACGGAACTCAGAACTCAAGACCACAGTAATGAACCGTCAAGTTCAAAGCTGGTTCCTGAACATATTCCAAGAGCAGATATGAAAGTGGACACGACACTTGAAGAGTTGGAAATGTTATATGGACCAATGTTTGATGAATATTTCGCGGGGGAGAAGCATGTTGTATCAAAGTCTTCCGTTGTCACTCATGATAAGAATGATGATACCGATCATCATCAACAAAAGGATACAACTTCATCTACTTCAACACATGTTGCTGCAGATTTACCTCCTCAGAATATCACTTCAACAATCGATCCTACAACATCCACAACTACTGTCATTGCTCCAGAGAACACAAATCAAGCAGACAATGCATTATCTGACGATGACGACTTTCACAACCCATTCGGTACATCGGTACATGAAACTGGAGAGTCTTCTACTCGTCATGTTGATCCGTCTAATATGCATACATTTTACCAACGACATCCTTCAACACATCATTGGACCCGAGATAATCCTTTGGTTCAAGTAATTGGAAACCCTTCACATCCGGTTCGTACAAGACGATAATTAGAAACCGATGGCGATGTTTGTATGTTCGCACTCGCCGTGTGTACAGCTGAACCAAAAAACATCAAAGAAGACATGGCTGATCATGCTTGGAGTGAATCGATGCAAGATGAACTTCTTTAATTTGAAAGACTTAAATTATGGGAACTTGTTGACAGACCATTCAATGTAATTCCATTAAATCTTCGATGGGTCTAGAAAAACAAGATGGATGAAGAAAACACAATCATCAAGAAAAAAAGCTAGGCTAGTGGCTAAAGGGTATGGCTAGAAAAAGGGTATTGATTTTGAAGAATCATTTGCACCAGTAGCTCGTATGGAAGCGGTCAAGATTTTCCTTGCTTGTGTTGCACATAAGGGATTCATCGTTTATCAAATGGATGTAAAGACATAATTTCTTAACAGTCCTTTGAAGGAAGAAGTTTATGTCACATAGCCGGAAGGATTCGTCAATCCTCATTATCCTGACAAGGAATCGTCTCCACAAAGCACTTTATGGACTCAAGCAAGCTCAAAGGGCGTGGTACGACGAGCTCTCAAAATTTCTGGTATCCAAAGGTTTCTTAAAAGGTTCCATTGATCTAACTTTGTTCACTTATAAATATGGGGATGACATTTTTCTTGTGCAAATTTATGTTGATGACATTATTTTCAGGTCTACAAACCCAAAACTTTCAAAATGGTTTGAAAAAGTAATGCACAACAAATTTGAAATGTCTATGATGGCCGAACTAAAATTCTTTCTAGGAATTCAAGTTCACCAATCCCAAGTGGTATCTTCATTAACCAAGCTAAGTATTGTTAAGAGATAATCAAAAAGCATGGTATGACCTCATGTGACCCCGTTGGGACACCATTATCTACCACTTCCCTAGATGCTGATTTGGAGGGAGATGTCATAGATCAAACGATATATCGTTCCATGATCGGCTCCCTCATGTACTTAACAGCAAGCTGATCAGATATATCACATGCTACGTGTTATTGTGCACGATATCAAGCATGACCCACTGAAAAGTACCTCAAGGAGGTTAAACAGATTTTTCGGTACCTCAAGAATACCATTCATTTGGGACTCTAGTATCCGAGGGAAACCGTTTTCTTTCTAACTGCCTATTCAGATTCTGATCATGCAGGGTGTCTTGATACATGAAAAAGTAGTTCTGGTGGTACACAATTTCTAGGTCAAGATAAGCTCGTGGGATGGTCTTCTAAGAAGCAGGATTTCACGTCACTGTCATCAGCCGAAGCAGAGTATGTGTCTCTATCTGCGTTTTGTGCTCAAGTTATTTGGATGAGAACACAACTCACGGATTATGGCTTCCACTTTGATAAAGTACCTATGTACTATGACTCAAAGTCCTCCATAGCCATCTCCTGCAATCCGGTACAACATTCCCGCACGAAGCACATTGATGTCCGATATCACTTCATTAAGGAACAAGTTGAAAGGGGTATCGTTGAACTATACTTTGTTGGAACTGATTATCAGTTAGCTGACTTGTTTACAAAATCTTTTTCGAAAGAGAAGTTTGCATATCTAGTTAGGAAAATTGGTATGGGATGTTTGACTCCAGCAGAACTCGAGATTCTGGCAAAGAAGCCTGCTTGATTCATCTATCAAACATTTACTTGTAAATATCTTTGAAAAAGAAAAACACAAAATTAAAAATCTTTCAAAATCCATATTTTTTATTCTTGACATGTCTTTCAGTATCGATAATATGGACGTGCCTAGAAATGTCGCTCAATAACGACACGGGTGTGTACATAAAGCCCGGATGAAAGTTGCAAATATTTTTCAAAACATGTCATTTCTATTTTATAAAGGAAATTGTCTATTTTGGACAATATTTCCATACAACGGGTAGAGCAATCTATCTTGGGTTGAGCTTGTCACAAAACATTAAACGTTTTGAGCTCAACACAATGGCTTGTAATCACTTTCAGATTGCAACCGAGATCTATATTCACGGGGGAGTGTACGATTTAGTGCACTTACTCTCAGCAAAAGAAGTTAAATCTTCTGACACTTGAGTGGATTTGTCAAGACATTCAAAGTCTATGAACTCAAGATTATGCTTTAGAAAAACCTTTTCGCCAAAAAGAAATAGAGTTTTTCAAAAAGCGTTGAACACAATTTTTTCAAGAATTTCTCAATGATTATTCAAAATCTTTCAAAAATTGTGTGTTCAACAACTCCCATCCTCAAAAAGCGAAATGTGGATCACATCCTCACAATGACAATTCAATTGGATCAATTTTTGAGGGGGAGCTTTCCAAATTCATGCTAAGTTTGACACATTTTTCTCCCAAAGCTTTTCAAGACTATTTTTTCACAATATATTTTAATCAAATTTGGTATCTCTAATATCAAATGATTTTATATATTAGAGATAGGGGAGAAAATGTGATTAAAATGTGATCTAAAGACTCAAGAACATATGGTTACGATCAAATACCCACAACATCTTTAATCCACGACGTTATTGGTGTCAAAAGGGTGTGATGTAGTGGTTTTACTACCCTTTAGGAAAAAGGCGTAAAAGCTGCAAGTATTAAGTGTCGGTTTAGGAAAACCAAGCACTAATGACCCTTAGGTGAAAAAGTTCGTTTCCCAAGGAGGCAAGTGTGTTGTGTAAGAATTGATTAAGAGTTTGTGATTATAATTATGAGAAAAGAAAAATAGAAAGGATGACGGTTACGATTATGAATTAAACTAAGACGGAAAGTCGTGCACGTAAAACCGTAAAAAGTGACTAAATTTAAAAATTACCCTGAAAATTCCTAGAAAATTTAAATAAATCCTAAAAAAATGTAATTCGAGTTTATAAAAAAATCAAAAAAGACTCAAACCTTTTATTTAATTAAATATTAATTTTTTAATGTTAATTAAGGCCCAAAAAATCAATTTAATTAACAAAAAGTCCAAAATGAGATTTTTTAACTTGTAAACCTCTAAAATGACTTAACTAAATTTAAAACTATTTTTGAAAATTTTAAAATTAATTAAAACTATTTAAAAATCATTAAAAACTATAAAAACTTTAAATAATTCTAAAAATTAACTGAATGACAACAAAATTAATCTAAAATTTTAAAATCCCTAACTTAATATGTTTGAACTAGGAAAAATGAAAAAGTTGCAAAAATCTAGAATTTAATTTTTAATAATAAAATAATAATAAAATAATATTAAAAATCCAAAATTTATAAAAAATTCTTAAAAGTTGCAAACTAGTTTATTTTAACCTAATATACACAGAAATGAACTTGAAATTACCAGAATACCCCTATTGGGCCTTCAAATGGGCCAAAAGTCCAAACAAAACCCTTAATGGGCTTTTTATGGCCCAATAAGAAAAATGTTGTCCAATTAAGCCCGAAATCACCTACTTGACTCAAAATTTGATTTTAAGCAAAAAAGTCTAAAGGCCCAAAAGCTGAAAGTGAGCTTATCATAACTTAATTGTCAACAGCTTATTCTTAATGGGCTTTTTGGCCCATTAAGCCATAAGCTAATGCCATAAGGTCTAATTTGACATACAAGCTTATTTTGGGATACAAAAAAAATTTGTGAAAAGAAATTTTGAAAAAGCCCAAGAAATAAGCCTGAAATAAGCAAAAGCTCTCTATAGAAAATGACAAAATAGTCGTTTTTGAGTTCTAGGCCACCTCAAGTGCTGATTCAACTTGCAAAAGATTTTAAATGACAAAACTAAGCTTAATAATCAAAAAGATTTCAAATAAGCACAATGAATAAGCTGGAAAAGCAATAAGCACTTAATGTAAAAGTCAACTTGTTTGGTTTTCTAGTCAAACCTAAAAGTCAAACCCTAAAAAGCTCTAGATTAATTCAATGGGTCAAATAAGGAAGATTGATTACAAAAACAAAGTTGTTGCAAGTCCAAATAAGCTAGAATAGCTTATGAATAAGCTGATGATCAACTTACACTAGCAGTGGCTAGCAACAGGGGAAAGGAGTTCCCACTGCTTGACTATTTTGAATTTTTGTCTTATATGCATTTTTGTTGGATTCAATGAACACCAAGGTACCCTTATAACCAGTGAGTTATAAGGAGTTAATAGCAATCACAAAAATACAAAATCTAACAGCCAATTAGTACAGTTTAATCAAAAGATCACCAGATATGATACAAACATATTCATAAGCAGTTTTCACACAAATAAGCAGTTTAGCAAGAATAAGCCAACAAAATTGAACCAAATGCACACAACAGCTTAGATTAATTCAAATGAACATAAATTAACTGGTTTCATGAAATGATTTAAAGTTTAGACAAAGATTCAAGCACTTAAAATTTATTGATGAACTAAGAACAAGCAGAATATGAACTTTGCTGATATACTTGACCATAATTCCAATTTCAAACCCTCAAATCTTCTTAAAAGGTTATAAAAACTTGATTTAAACACTTGTTAGCCCTAAGCATGCATACAATATATGTGTTTCCAAAATCTTAGGTCAAAAATTGCAAAATCGAGTGAGATATAGCACAATCAAGAATTTGATGTTCAAAAGCCGAAAACTTGCAGATAATAGCACACAAGCAAGTATTTATCAGATACAAGCACAAACCAACACTTAACAATAACTCAAATTCAATTTGCAAGCTCGAATCAGTAAACCCAAACACCCCTTTCACTTTTTAATCCAAAGTTTAAACAAGTAAATGTGTGATTCAGTTTTACCCAAGCCTAATCTAGCATCATATCATCAATATCATGCAGTATCAAGCAGATTTAAGCCACAAGAACAACAATTATAACAGCAGAACACCAAAATCACAAAATCAAGTATTTTAACAGATTTTGGGAAATGAGACTCAAACCTCATGAATGTACATCCACACTCACGATTTTTTAAGCTGATGTGTCTAGCTAAACAAGACACAAGCTTCCAATAACACCTGCTAAGATTCAACAAGGTTAAAGGCACAATTCATATAAAACAGAAAAATGGAAAAAGCTTAATTAATGCAACCTTGTTCCCACACCTTGATTATCCCCAAACCACAAGCTTACAACACCTTGATAATCGTCTTATCAGGGTGCTATAATCACTTACAATCCAAAAATTCCAAGGGCTTGAACCAAGAACTTAGCAAAATATCAAGTTTGGGAAAATTATGCAATTTCTTGCGCAATCTTTGAAAACAAGTTTTAAGTCTTAACAATCACAAACATATAACATAAACAAGCGAAGATTAAGGTTGGCACTTGGATTTCATCAACAGTACCAAACTCTTTTTCATAAACTGAAAGAAGGATTTACAGATTTGTGAATAAGGAAAAACCAAGAGCAAATGTAAATGTTGGACGTCCTATGCCTTATATAGGCTACAATGATACTAACAAAGCTGAAAAAACTATAAACCCTAATGTGTAGAAGTCCCAAAATGCCCTTGTCGAATTTGAATTTCTTGGACTCATGTGATGTTTCCTTGGATGTTTGTGGGGTGGATAGCTGTTGGAATTTGATCTAAGGGCTCCAAGGGATGCTTAGGATCAAAGCAGAATGTGGAGTGTTGATTCTCTACAAGGTTTTGGACTTTTCCCCAAAAGTGTATAGCAAGGGTTTATCATGTGAGCTTGGTGATGATGTGGCATGGGGTTTAAGAGTTGGGATGTGTTTATGTTGAGGTTAATCATAAATCTGGAGAAGATTAACCTTTAATTCATAGTAAATAATAAATCCCCAATTCGGATTATAAACTCCAAGAACAAGGTTTTGATCTTGTTTGTGTTTAAAATGTTGTTAACCGCCATAATCTAACTTAATTAATTAAGTTAGTTATAACTCAGCTGAGTGGATGTTGACATGGCACAAGGGTGTGTTTTGATTGGTGGAAAATGTGAGTGGGACACTTGGCAGCCCACCACTGGTCTAGGTTTGTTTGGATGTTTGACGAAAATTACCCTCCTTCTTCCATTCTCTTTTCATTTCAGTTTGAAACTTGATTAAATCTGAATTCCTTTGTATTTCAAGTTTCATTCTTTAGACTTTTGTCCCAAAACTTTTGCAAAGGTAATTTCAAGGGGTATTTCTTGCCAATTCTTGATACTTGAAGGGCTGTTTTGGCATTTTCTTCAAACTTTATGGTGTTGACTTGTATTGTTGACTTCTTGGAGGACTAATAATGACAAGTCTTCAAATTTGAGGGACCATTCTTGCCAATTCTTCAAAGTGGAGGGTCCTTTTAACAATTTGACAAACTTTAAGGACCAAACTTGTAATTATGAATAAACAAGGGTATAAAGTGTCAATTCTTCAATATTGGAGGACCCTTCTTGTACAATCTTCAATTCTTCAAGGGTTATTCTTGGAAAATCCACATTAGGGCGTGGTTCATTGTTCGGCTTTGTTTCACGTGTTCGTTTTTGCTTGTTTCTTGTGATCTTTTGCCATTTTCTAAATATCCGTACCTAAAATACACATGTAACAAACACAAGCCTATATTTGGCATATGTCATGATATTTAATGCATTTTAAGCCCATTTTGGACGATGAGACTATGTATAAAAACAGTTTCATCACTCCCCCATACTAAACCATTGTCGTGCCCTCACGCAATGCTAGAATAAAGTATCGTAGCACCTCCAAAATTCATTTTTATGCACCTTTATTGAATGATAAACTTGCTACACTACTACTATTACTACTACTTGCGTTTTAGACATAATGTATGATTTTCATCGCAAAATGGGACGTTTAGGTTCATAGAACAAGAACACGTGAATGCTTCGTTAGAAATAATTTCGTCGTCCTCGATTTTCACCCCAATCCCATGTCAAGCGTGCAACGAGATCATTGTCATTATAAGTTAGTAATGCTAACACTACTCATATGCCCTAATCACATACTTATACTCCCGTTTTCCTAAGTGGTATCTCTTATATTTTATTTTTGTCTTGAATGTTTCTCGAGGATACATTTTTTACTAATGTGAAGATAGAGATTTAGGTCTAAAAATAGAGTCATAACGGTGTAACCAAGACCATCAAATTAATAACCCCCCCCCCCCTAATAGACAACGATGTCAAAAAATTAAGTCAACAAGAAGGATCGATAAACACGGTTTTATAACGGTTTTGAACATGAGACTTATTACCAAGACTTTTATACGCCCCCTAACAGATGGGCCTTATTATCATAGGTTTACCTCCATCTTTTATTCAACTTCGCCATGAAGCTTTTATTATGACTTCGGTCTTGCCTTGCCTTTTATTATCCTCCTCATCAGTGGTTTTATTATGGCCAAAGACGTATATCCTCACGTTAAAATCGAATTTTGGATCTTTAAAGCTTCAAAGATTAAGGCATAATTCACTTTCAATTTCGCATAGATTTTTCGGCCTTGTGAGCTTCAAATTGTTTGCTTGATTTAGGTGAGCACTTGAAATCTTATTATTGGGTGAAGCTTTCAATTATTCGGGTTGCCAATACTTCAAGACCGTGACGTCGGTGATACCTTAATGTCTTCCCAATTTAATTACATGGAAGCTATTAGAAAACACTAGAAACCAACAATCAAGACTAAACCGCTAAACCAATACTTATTAAGCAAAATATATACAAGCGAAGGGAGAATAAGCAAATAACGTGAACACATGAGTTTTTGAAAGAAAACGAGTATTCTACGTTTAGCATAGTAACTTATAATTAACTCTATCATTTCTCGTCCTCATTTAAGAGACTTAGCCTAATATAAAGTTAAGGAATCGAAGCTAAGTTCTCAACACGCACGGTCGAGTCAAAAATTACTCTTATTCTCGCCATCGGAAAATCTACATTCGTGTCTTCAAACACTAATAAAACATGAGAAAATTTTTAAAATTTGGCCATTTTTAGCCTTATTTTGCAACAAAACAATAAACAAAAAGATAAATTTTGGAAAGCGTGAAGGTTTGGCAAGGCAAACACCCCCATACTAAAGTTAAACATTGTCCTCAATGTTTCGATTCTAAGGGTGAAAACACCCCCATACTAGAGACGTAGTCGAATGCATAATCTAGCATGGAAAGGGTGTAACCGTTAAATTTAAAGCCATTTATGAAGTGTGCTATAAACCTAAGGTTAGAACATAAAAGGATATATCATGGATAATGAGAAATTCTTCAAAGCAAACGATCGAGTGCTCCCATAAAACGAACACGAGAGGATCCAATCGTGAAGATCATGATCATCTAAAAACCACAATGCACAAACAACCACGAAACAAAGGTTGGAAGGGCACAAATCCCCTCACGTTACTACATTAGAAAGCGATAATATGTACATGGGATAAGCATGGGACTCCCCCACGAGGCTCCTCGTTATTTATTACCGAGTCATGAGCTCGACTCGTTCCCATCAATACTAATTATCATTGGGGAAGGTGACTTGGTCGAGGTAGTTCAAATAGGGAACTTCCCCACCAAAGTAGTGCTTCAACCTATGTCCATTCACCTTGAAATTGGGGCCATCATTTTGAGCTAGCTCGATGGTCCCATATGGAAAAACTTGGGTAACGGTGAATGGACCAGACCAACGGGATTTCAACTTGCCGGAAAATATTTTCAAACGTGAGTTAAAAAGCAACACTTGATCTCCAATGTTAAAAACCCGGTTTTTAATTTGATTCATTAAACTTTTTAGTTTTCTCTTTATAAATCAATGAATTTTCATAAGCAGTATCCCTCAATTTATCTAATTCATTCAATTGCATTTTCTGGTGTTTTCCCACGGTCTCAATATCATCATTACAATGCTTAAGGGCCCAATAAGCTTTGTGTTCGAGTTCAATTGGCAAATGGCAATTCTTCCCATACACAAGCTTATAAGGAGTGCACCTGATGGGTGTCTTATGAGCGGTCCGAAAGGCCCATAAAGCATCGTCTAACTTATCCGACCACGATTGTCGATTATCTCCAATCAATCTCTCCAAGATCCTCTTTAACACTCGGTTTGAAACCTCGACTTGCCCACTCGTTTGTGGGTGATAAGCCGTAGAAAGCCGATGTGTAACTAATGAGACTGCAATTATACATAGTCTCATCGTCCAAATCGGGCTTAAAACGCTTAAAATATCATCAAAATACCCCTATATATGCTTGTATTTTGTGTCTTGTGTATTTTAGGTACGGATATCATGAAATCAACAAATGATCACAAGAATGAAGCAATAACGAACACGAGAAATGAAGTCGCACAAAGAACCGGGCCCAAGTTTGGAATTTTGCAAATATACCCTTGAAGTTTGAAGAATTGGCAAGTTTGGTCCCTCTACTTTTGAAGACTTGTCAATTTAAACCCTTGTAACAATCATTATTACACATTGGGTCCCTAAATTGACAAGAGTTTGCATGAATAGCCCTTGGACATTACATTTATTGCAACTTTAGTCCTTATCCAAAGTTGGTAAACATGCTGTGCCAAAAATGACAAGTACTTGAAACTTGTTATAAAAGGAATTAAAAGTTTTTGGCTGTTATTGCAAAAGAAGCAAGACAAGGTGAATGGGGGGGCCAAAACTGCCCAGACAAACAAACCCCCATCCTCCACTCACGTCACGCCACATCACCCACTATCTTCCCTCCACCAACCAATACCCTCCACATCACCCCACCCCTCCACGTCACCCCACTTAAACTAATTAACCAGTTATAAATTATTTCCCTCCATAACACCTATATAAATCTAATCCCTTCCCAAAACGGATTAACCACCCCCATAAACCCTAAATTTCTTCCAGGTCTGATTAAACTAAAAACAAGGGGGTTTTGATTAAAAACTTCCAGATGACTAATTAGGGTCATTGTCACCCAAACCCACACCAAACCCATGATCCCAACACACCCATGTGTTGGGTAGGACCCCCCTGCCTATCACTTTCGTCCCAAAACCCCATGGCAGACAAGATGGATGGTTGGATACGTTTTCTTGGTCCCTACTCTTCAACCAACGTCTGAGATTGATTCAAGAATGCTGGCAACCAACATGTGAATTGGCAGATGATCACAAGCTAAAGATTGGACCAAGACCATTTTCAAACCAAGGGTACGACTGGAATTCAACATACAACTAGGGTTTTATTTTCTTGATTCTAGAATATTCATGTGACCCATATATAAGGGCAGTAGGTGCTTTAATTTTCTTTTGTTCCAAATTTTTGTTCTTTCACTTTTTAGTGTAATTTGAATGAAATAAAAGTTTGAGTTCCATTAAATTTCTTGTTTTTAATTTACTTGTTATTTAAATTTAGTCAGTTTAAATTCAGTTTATCATCAAAAGGTTTTCAAAAGGGTTTGGAAAATTTTGTTGAGACCCACATTTGGTCTGTCAGCTTATAGCTTATTGTATAAGCTATAAGTTGACTGTCCAACTCGTGTCACTTTTACTTGCTTATGTTTCAGTAGTCAAGATTGGAAGTCCCAAGTTTCTATCAAGAAGTTTCAAAAATTCTGTTTGGTTCCAAAGTTTGGAAGGAAAATCAGTTTTAAAAGTTTTTTTATATTTATAAGCTAAGGAGATAAGCCAGCTTAATAAATAAGCTTGGCTTATATTCATTTAAGCTATTATTTCCAGGATCATTTTTGTTCTCTTTGTTTGATATCAGCAGGTTTACAAATCCAGTGTTTTGGAGGTTGGTGTTTTGTTTTGAAGACCATCATCATCATCATCAACTACATACCAACATTCCCTTTTTAAAAGATTGTCAGCTCAAGCCCGGGCTTGATGGAGAAGGGAAAGCTTCCCTTTGTGATACCTGGATGTAGGATCACCAGGTAAAGACTTTCCTCATTTTTCTATACTTGCTTTGAGATTTTGTTTGAAACATGATGATTAGATAGTAGGCTGTTGGATGTTAGGATAATGCTGGATATAGTATATTTGTGAGATTGAAACAGCTTAGAGTAGATTTGACTGGATTTGGTGAAGATTAGGATGGAAAATCTTTGTTAAAATTCGTTTTTCTGATTTAAGGGAGTGTTTGGATCTTGGTTTTATAACTAGTTTTTGAAAAGCTGTTGGTTTAAAATTAGTTCTAATCCATTTGCCTTGGTAGATTTATGCATATTCAGTAAGTTGTGTTGGATTTAGAACCTTTTTAAAAGAATTGCATGCTAGTTTGGTAAAAGTCACTAGAAAATCTGTCATAGCCATAAACAGCTTGATCTTTTGTAGATTTTGGCCATCAATTCTTGTAGATTGTTAGTATATAGGGCAAGTTAGGGTTTGGACTTGAGTTGGGGAAGATAGTGAGTGGCTTGAGTGAGTTTTGGCCCACCAAAACTCACCCAAATGCACAACACACCAGCAAACCCCCAACAGCCTAAACCTTCATATCAGTAACTGCATTAGGGGTGTTTCTCATTGATTTTGCTTAGTGACTTATAGTTTTTATAATTTTGTTGACTCCCCACAACCCAACTGGTTGTGGGGGTGCCTTTGGTTGCCCACAAATCCAAGCAATACTCAAGCTACAAGCCAAAAGGTGCTCAGACCCGTTTTATATAACTAGCAGTGGGAACTGACTTTCCCCTGTTAGTGCTCTGGTTGGCACTTCTAAGCTAGCTGACAAAAAGTGACCAAATGTCACTTTCAGTTTTGAACTTTTTTGTCTTTTGTGACCTAAAACAGGATTTAGGGTTTCAAACCAATTTTGTTATTTTTCTTATTTTATTTATGATTTTTCTGTTTAATTAATTTTTATTTTACTGTTCATATAGTATTTTTCTCATTTAAATAGCATTTTAAATTACTTTTTAAGTGTCTGAATTTTGTCTTTTTGTGTAAAATTGTAAGATTTTTCAGTTTTAAAAATTTTCTTATATTTAGAAAAACATTTTAAGGTTTTTAGTCCAAAAATATTGTACTGTTCACTTTTTAAATAATTTTTAGATTTTATTTAGTTTAATTAGGGATTTAATTGTGTACTGTTTTGTCTTTTAGTGAAAAATATTTGATTTTTCAAACTTTTTCATTTTTCTACTGTTCATTAGAGTAATTTAGGATTTTTAAAATTGTCAAATAATTTTTAGCATTATTTTATTATTTTTAATCATTATTTTAGTTTAAAATTAGTTTTTAGAGTTTTAAAAATAGAAAAATAGTATTTAAAATTTAGGAAAAATACTTTTTAGTTTTTAAATAATATAAGTGAGTTATTTGTCCAATAAAATAATATTTTGGGCTTTTTCTTAATTATATTTAATTTTTGGGCTTTAATTAGCAATAAAAATTGAATATTTAATTAATAAAAGGTTTTAAAAATTTATTTGTTGGATTCTTATCCTTATTTATATTATTTTGAACTACTCTTTCATTTTTAATTTGTTTTTAGCTTAAAATTTTTAAATTTTCACGTTTTACGTACTTACGTTCGCGTTTTACGTCTTTCGTCGTAGTTTAATTGTAATCGTAGTTCGTCTTAGTTTTTCTATCTTTTCTCATCTAAAAATGACACTACCCCAAACTTCTGATTATACTTATTGGCACATTAATCCACACACCTCCTCGAGAACTAACCCGCATTTGTTCGGTTTCGTGTTTTTCCTAAAACGTGCGACTTAATACTTGCCCATAATACGCTCTTTTTCCTAAAAGACGTGTTTCTACGACTATCAAAATGGCGCCGCTGCCGGGGAGGTGTTTTTAGTGTGCCATTATTAGTATCGTGTTTTTGTGAGTGGTGCGTTTTTGATTTTCTAATTTTGGAAAGCGTGAATATCGTACATACTCATTTTTGTTAGTTTTCCTTATTATATTATAGTATCCAAATAAATTGTGTTTAGTTTTCCTAAATTAAACACACAACAATCATTTTACTATATTGTAGATATATTGGTTTTCGTTTTTATTGTGAATATTATTAATATATTGTACTTACGTAGAACAATAAAAATACAAGTACTCCAAATACGTGAGAAATCACAACCTTGATTCGGGATTTCATCACTCGATCATTGTATTCGAATCCAAAGAAAAAGTAAAAGGCAAAATAGATAAATACTTTCGTGAGGCTTAATTTCAATTAACACAAACTATAAGGTGGGTATAAGGCGGTTGTATTTCACGACCTAAGGGAAAAAGGCTCTTAAGTGCTTAGCGCCGCCTCGTTTCCCCCGCTTGCTTGTGCGTGTTTTGAGAAAAAGGGCTAATCGATGGTTTGCCAGCCAAAGTATTATCTACATATATATATTTGCTTGTTTTCAAGATCAAAACCCTCTTGAACGTTTTGGTGTTCCACCAACGTTCTTAAGTCATCAAAAGCGTTCACTCCACGTGATCGTTTTCATTCCTTGAGGCTCCTTTAATCGAGAAAGTCGATTCGAGGGGAGATTTGTAGATTTGAGTCTACGTAATACATCAAAAATCCAAAAAAAAATTAAAAATCAAAAATCAAAAATATTCTTCTTACCCTTATCCATTAATTCTACTTCTAACCCTCTAGTGTTTAATTCTCGAAACACCGTTCTCGTTGCATCATGTCGAATCATGGTGGTTATTACTCGTGTCCATATTGTGGAGGCCCGCCCGATGGTGCCAATTGTTTTAATTGTAAGGTTGTTGGAGGTCGAGAGGGTTATGCCTATAGCTCCGCTCCACGTGATCATGGTGACAATTTTCAATCTTACGACCAAGATCACCCATCGTCTTTGTTCTACTCGTCATATGATTCGTCTTTTAATTGTGATCAAAATCAAAATGATGATATGAATCAAAACGCCTTTTGTGACTATATGAGACGAAATAATGAAAACTTAACGATGGTTCAAGAACAAATGACAACCCTTATGGAAACTTGTAGTGAACTTAAGAAACATTACGAAATACTATTGGAAACTCAAAAGGAATTTTACTTGAAGGAAATGGCCTCCATGAGAACCGAGTTGGAAAACGAATATGATGCCGCTTCTAAAGAGCAAGAACGTTTATTTGACCTACTTGACGAGAGATGGGATAAAATTGTTGATAAAGTTGTGGAGGCTTACACTAATAAGCAAAATGAACTTCTTTCAACGATTGAGACCTTAGAGAAAAAAGTAGCTTCATACGAGTCGAGTTCTTCATCGAACGTCACCAATCCTAATCTCGAGGGAGAGGTTCAAGTTATTTCGACTCCTAAGACTCGTACGTCTCGTATTGATCCCAATCTCTCGAATTTTAGAGTCGTGCAACCTTCGTCGTCTTGCAAAAACGTAGAGGAAACAAAAACGTCATCCAACGAAGTTTTGAAAAATGTTTTTGAAAATAAACCAAAGGAAAAACTCGTAAGATACTTGGGATTATTAAATCTTGTACCTTCTAAACCTAATTTTTCTAATGAGGATGAAATTATTGAGGATTTTCTAAATCAATATACACTTGATTTTGACAAAGAAATTCCATTAAGTGATTTTAAAAAAGAAAAATGTGAAAAGGTTTTAAAGGAAATCGTTGAACCCTCGTTTTTACAAGATGAATGAAAACTAATTCCGAAGGGACGTGTTAGTAATTTTGCTAAACTGTTCGAGAACCCACGTTCGATCCCTTCGAAGGACAAAGTTGAAACCGTCAAGGCAAAATCGTCACGAGACGAGCCTTTTACTCCTAATCCCACACCGAGTGAGATTTTGGATTTATCATGTGAGAAGTCCGCCGATGGCCTTGCTCACATCGATACGTTTTTCGATATCGAGGTCGAAACAACAAAGGCAAAATCTTCAATCGAAGAGCCTTCTTTTCCTAGTTTCACGACGGTTGAAGCTAGCGACTCGATTATCGACGATTTTATTGCTCAACCTCTTCCACGAGGAAGAGAAGACGTTTTTGATCCCGATGGTGATTTTTCCGAGATCAAACGTATTCTTGATGACCCACCTTCGATTTTCGAGTTTGATGAAGACCGTTGCGTTAGCCCGGAGGGGGATATTTTATTAATCGATTCACGTTTTAAAAATTCAAATCCTCCTCCCGCCTTCAAGATAAATGTGAAAATTTTAAGTGTGCCTAGAATTGTTTTGGAAACACCAAATATTTTCAATTTAATCAACTTGGGTTTTCGTAACAAATAGTTAAAAAATGAAAAAGGAAAAGATTTTACAATTGATTTGAAAATTTTTCCAATGCTAACTCCGTCATCACCTCGTTTAATTGAACTTGCTACAAACGCGTCTACTTCTTTTGACGATGTTTTGTGTGGATCTAGTATGGGGGAAGCCCCATTTGTTCCCTCACACTTCTCCACCAAGGACGAGATTTTTGACCCTGGTATCACGTTTAAGATAAAATCTCGGTCTTTTACCGAAGTAGTCACTAGAAGGTCCTTCTACACTTACGGTATGAGTTTACCTCGAGTAACTCAATTTGTTTGTCCACCCAATGTCCCACCCTTCTCTTCTTATGCTATTTTCTTGTGTCCCATTGGGACGTTGTTACTTGAAGTCGTGTTGTTTCGTTTATCATCTGAGAACGAAGACACGATCTTTAATCCCGGTATAGAGGTTTTGCCTTTATAAACGGTTGCTTTTGGGCCTTGATTACATGTAAGTCCCACCAAAAATGACTGAACCATGATTATCCCTAAATGATCACATTTATGGGGATTCGAGTCGAGCTTTTGACTCGGTTATCAAAAACAAGGTGCCTCGTGGGGGATTCTCATGCTTATCCTTGTACATATTATTGCTTTCTTAGTTAACGTAACGAGGGGACTTGTGCTCTTCCAACCTTTGTTTCGTGGTTGTTTGTGATTGTGATTCATTAGGTTCATCGTCATCATTGAAGCCTCTCGTGTTCGTTTTACGTAGCACTCGAGCTTCGATCGTTGCCTTTGGAGATTCCGATATCCGATGATATCCTTTTATGTTCTAACGTTTATCTTATTAGCATAATTCATAAACGGCTTTTAAGTTATTCGTTTTACCCCTTCCATGCTCGAGATTAAGCATTCGACTACGTCTCTAGTATGGGGGTGTTTCACCCCTAGACTCGAAACATTGAGGATAATGTTTAGTTTTAGTATGGGGGGTGAGTAGATACTTCACCTTGCTTACGTCAACACGCAATCCAAAATATTCATCTTTTTGTTATCGTTTTGTTGCAAAATAAGGCTAAAAATGGCCAAATTTTAAAATTTTTCTAGTTTTTCATAAGTGTTTAAGACACGAATGTAGGTTTTCCGATGGTGAGAATAAGAGTAATTTTTGACTCGACCGTGCGTGTTGAGCACTTAGCTTCGATTCCTTAACTTTTTAGGCTAAGTCTCTTAAATGAGGACGAGAAATGATAGAGTTATTTATAAGTCTCGTAATCGTCACGATCTTATGTGTAGTAATTATTAGCTTATTCTTCCAACGCTTTTGATAATAAATTGTTAATAAATATTGATTTAGCGGTTTAGTCACTATTGTTGGTTTCTAATTTGTTTTGGTAGCTTCCATGTAATTAAATTGGGAAGACATTAAGGTATCGCCAGCGTCACAGTTTTGAAGTATTGGCACCCGAATAATCGAAAGCTTCACCCAATAATAAGATTTCAAGTGCTCACCTAAATCTAGCAAACAATTTGAAGCCCCACAAGGCCGAAAAATCTATGTAAAATTGAAAGTGAATTATGCCTTAATCTTTGAAGCTTTAAAGATCCAAAATTCGCTTTAGCGTGAGGATATACGTCTTTGGCTAATAAAACCACCGATGAGGCGGATAATAAAAGGCAAGGCAAGACCGAAGTCATAATAAAAGCTTCATGGCGAAGTTGAATAAAAGATGGAGGTAAACCATGATAATAAAACCACCGATGATGGCGGATAATAAAAGTCATGGTAATAAGTCTCATGTTCAAAACCGTTATAAAACCGTGTTTATCGATCCTTCTTGTTGACTTAATTTTTTTGACATCGTTGTCTATTAGGATGGATTATTAATTTAATGATTTTGGTTACACCGTTAAAACTATATTTTTAGACTTAATCTCTATTCACGCATAAGTCAATGATGTATCCTCGTGATCATTAAGACAAAATAAAATATAAGAGATACCAATTAGGAATAAGGGAGTTTAGGTTCGTAATTAACACTAATGAGAAGTGATCGTGTTGCTAACTTATAATAACAATGATCTTGTTACACGCTTAGCATGAAATCAAGTGAAAATCGAGGATGACGAACTTATCTCTTTGAGGCATTCACGTGTTCTTATTCTTTGACCCTAAAAGTCACTTTATCGTGATGAAAATCATACATTATGTCTAAAACACGTGTAGTAGTTTATTTAAGTTTATGTTTTCAATAAATGTCATCATAAAATGAATTTTGGAGGTGCTAAGATACTTAATTCTAGCATTGCGTGAGGGAACGGCAATGGTTTAGTATGGGGGAGTGATGAGACTGCAATTATACATAGTCTCATCGTCCAAATCGGGCTTAAAACGCTTAAAATATCATCAAAATACCCCTATATATGCTTGTATTTTGTGTCTTGTGTATTTTAGGTACGGATATCGTGAAATCAACAAATGATCACAAGAATGAAGCAATAACGAACACGAGAAATGAAGTCGCACAAAGAACCGGGCACAAGTTTGGAATTTTGCAAATATACCCTTGAAGTTTGAAGAATTGGCAACTTTGGTCCCTCTACTTTTGAAGACTTGTCAATTTAAACCCTTGTAACAATCATTATTACACATTGGGTCCCTAAATTGACAAGAGTTTGCATGAATAGCCCTTGGACATTACATTTATTGCAACTTTAGTCCTTATCCAAAGTTGGTAAACATGTTGTGCCAAAAATGACAAGTACTTGAAACTTGTTATAAAAGGAATTAAAAGTTTTTGGCTGTTATTGCAAAAGAAGCAAGACAAGGTGAATGGGGGGGCCAAAACTGCCCAGACAAACAAACCCCCATCCTCCACTCACGTCACGCCACATCACCCACTATCTTCCCTCCACCAACCAATACCCTCCACATCACCCCACCCCTCCACGTCACCCCACTTAAACTAATTAACCAGTTATAAATTATTTCCCTCCATAACACCTATATAAATCTAATCCCTTCCCAAAACGGATTAATCACCCCCATAAACCCTAAATTTCTTCCAGGTCTGATTAAACTCAAAACAAGGGGGTTTTGATTAAAAACTTCCAGATGACTAATTAGGGTCATTGTCACCCAAACCCACACCAAACCCATGATCCCAACACACCCATGTGTTGGGTAGGAACCCTCTGCCTATCACTTTCGTCCCAAAACCCCATGGCAGACAAGATGGATGGCTGGATACGTTTTCTTGGTCCCTACTCTTCAACCAACGTCTGAGATTGATTCAAGAATGCTGGCAACCAACATGTGAATTGGCAGATGATCACAAGCCAAAGATTGGACCAAGACCATTTTCAAAACAAGGGTACGATTGGAATTCAACATACAACTAGGGGTTTATTTTCTTGATTCTAGAATATTCATGTGACCCATATATAAGGGCAGTAGGTGCTTTAATTTTCTTTTGTTCCAAATTTTTGTTCTTTCACTTTTTAGTGTAATTTGAATGAAATAAAAGTTTGAGTTCCATTAAATTTCTTGTTTTTAATTTACTTGTTATTTAAATTTAGTCAGTTTAAATTCAGTTTATCATCAAAAGGTTTTCAAAAGGGTTTGGAAAATTTTGTTGAGACCCACATTTGGTCTGTCAGCTTATAGCTTATTGTATAAGCTATAAGTTGACTGTCCAGCTCGTGTCACTTTTACTTGCTTATGTTTCAGTATTCAAGATTGGAAGTCCCAAGTTTCTATCAAGAAGTTTCAAAAATTCTGTTTGGTTCCAAAGTTTGGAAGGAAAATCAGTTTTAAAAGTTTTTTTTTATTTATAAGCTAAGGAGATAAGCCAGCTTAATAAATAAGCTTGGCTTATATTCATTTAAGCTATTATTTCCAGGATCATTTTTGTTCTCTTTGTTTGATATCAGCAGGTTTACAAATCTAGTGTTTTGGAGGTTGGTGTTTTGTTTTAAAGACCATCATCATCATCATCAACTACATACCAACAGTCCCTTTTTAAAAGATTGTCAGCTCAAGCCCGGGCTTGATGGAGAAGGGAAAGCTTCCCTTTGTGATACCTGGATGTAGGATCATCAGGTAAAGACTTTCCTCATTTTTCTATACTTGCTTTGAGATTTTGTTTGAAACATGATGATTTAGATAGTAGGCTGTTGGATGTTAGGATAATGTTGGATATAGTATATTTGTGAGATTGAAACAGGTTAGAGTAGATTTGACTGGATTTGGTGAAGATTAGGATGGAAAATCTTTGTTAAAATTCGTTTTTCTGATTTAAGGGAGTGTTTGGATCTTGGTTTTATAACTAGTTTTTGAAAAGCTGTTGGTTTAAAATCAGTTCTAATCCATTTGCCTTGGTAGATTTATGCATATTCAGTAAGTTGTGTTGGATTTAGAACCTTTTTAAAAGAATTGCATGCTAGTTTGGTAAAAGTCACTAGAAAATTTGTCATAGCCATAAACAGCTTGATTTTTTGTAGATTTTGGCCATCAATTCTTGTAGATTGTTAGTATATAGGGCAAGTTAGGGTTTGGACTTGAGTTGGGGAAGATAGTGAGTGGCTTGAGTGAGTTCTGGCCCACCAAAACTCACCCAAATGCACAACACACCAGCAAACCCCCAACAGCCTAAACCTTCATATCAGTAACTTCATTAGGGGTGTTTCTCATTGATTTTGCTTAGTGACTTATAGTTTTTATAATTTTGTTGACTCCCCACAACCCAATTGGTTGTGGGGGTGCCTTTGGTTGCCCACAAATCCAAGCAATACTCAAGGTACAAGCCAAAAGGTGCTCAGACCCGTTTTATATAACTAGCAGTGGGAACTGACTTTCCCCTGCTAGTGCTCTGGTTGGCACTTCTAAGCTAGCTGACAAAAAGTGACCAAATGTCACTTTCAGTTTTGAACTTTTTTGTCTTTTGTGACCTAAAACAGGATTTAGGGTTTCAAACCAATTTTGTTATTTTTCTTATTTTATTTATGATTTTTCTGTTTAATTAATTTTTATTTTACTGTTCATATAGTATTTTTCTCATTTAAATAACATTTTAAATTACTTTTTAAGTTTCTGAATTTTGTCTTTTAGTGTAAAATTGTAAGATTTTTCAGTTTTAAAAATTTTCTTATATTTAGAAAAACATTTTAAGGTTTTTAGTCCAAAAATATTGTACTGTTCACTTTTTAAATAATTTTTAGATTTTATTTAGGTTAATTAGGGTTTTAATTGTGTACTGTTTTGTCTTTTAGTGAAAAATATTTGATTTTTCAAACTTTTTCATTTTTCTACTGTTCATTAGAGTAATTTAGGATTTTTAAAATTGTCAAATAATTTTTAGCATTATTTTATTATTTTTAATCATTATTTTAGTTTAAAAATAGTTTTTAGAGTTTTAAAAATAGAAAAATAGTATTTAAAATTTAGGAAAAATATTTTTAGTTTTTAAATAATATAAGTGAGTTATTTGTCCAATAAA
Organism: Glebionis coronaria; assembly: GCA_025667525.1. Lineage (NCBI taxonomy): Eukaryota > Viridiplantae > Streptophyta > Magnoliopsida > Asterales > Asteraceae > Glebionis > Glebionis coronaria. The sequence continues at coordinate 126,903,255 of CM046878.1, read as the reverse complement.
ATAATATTTTGGGCTTTTTCTTAATTATATTTAATTTTTGGGCTTTAATTAGCAATAAAAATTGAATATTTAATTAATAAAAGGTTTTAAAAATTTATTTGTTGGATTCTTATCCTTATTTATATTATTTTGAACTACTCTTTCATTTTTAATTTGTTTTTAGCTTAAAATTTTTAAATTTTCACGTTTTACGTACTTACGTTCGCGTTTTACGTCTTTCGTCGTAGTTTAATTGTAATCGTAGTTCGTCTTAGTTTTTCTTTCTTTTCTCATCTAAAAACGACACTACCACAAACTTCTGATTATACTTATTGGCACATTAATCCACACACCTCCTCGAGAACGAACCCGCATTTGTTCGGTTTCGCGTTTTTCCTAAAACGTGCGACTTAATACTTGCCCATAATACGCTCTTTTTCCTAAAAGACGTGTTTCTACGACTATCAGTAACCCCATATTTCCTTAGGACCCTTTCGAATTGGTCGTTACAAAATGGGTTCCACGATCGCTTATGATCGCGCGAGGGGTTCCAAACCGAGAAAACAAGCTTTTCAAAAACTTGACTACCACACGAGCATCGTTCGTGGGCAAAGCCTTAGCTTCCACCCACTTGGATAGGTAGTCAACGGCGACACGGATGTACTTATTACCACGAGATGATGGGATCTACCCCATAAAATCAATTCCCCAAACGTCAAAGATCTCACACACTTGGATGATGTTTTGTGGCATTTCATCGTTTTGTGAGGCTTTGCCTTGACGTTGACATGAGTCACATGACTTCACAAGTGCATGTGCATCTCGGTAAATAGTAGGCCAAAAGAAACCTGCATCAAAGACCTTCTTCGCCGTGAGATTAGCACCGTGGTGACCACCCGTGGGTCCCTCGTGTCAAGCCCTAAGGATATTAGAAGATTCGGTGCCAAATACACAACGTCGAATGATTTGATCCGCACAAGTCCGAAATAGACATGGGTCGTTCCAAAAGTAGGACTTGACGTCACGAAAGAATTTTCGTTTTTGTTGAGTCGTCATACCCTTAATGATGAAGTTTCCCGCATGGTAATTTGTGATGTCCGCAAACCATGGGGTGGATGAATCAAACTTAGAATTCACTACACCAAGTGTCTCGAGAGGAAATGTTTCGGTGATTTCCTTTGGCTCGTAAACACTTTGGTGAGGATCTTCTAAACGAGAAAGATGATCGGCCGTTAGAATCTCGACTCCTTTTTTGTCAAGGATTTCGACATTAAATTCTTGTAGGAGGAGAATCCAACGATGTAATCTCGGCTTTGCATCTTGTTTAGTCATGAGATACTTGATAGCCGAGTGATCTGTATACACTATGCATCGATTCAAGACGAGATAAGGTCGAAATTTCTCAAAAGCATACACCACGGCAATGAATTCCTTTTCTGTTGTAGTGTATTTTAGTTGAGCCTCGGTCATCGTCTTGCTATCATAGTGGATAGGCAAGAAGTGCTTTTTGTGACGTTGCCCCAAAACGGCCCCAATAGCATAATCACTAGCATCACACATGAGCTCAAAGGGGAGGTTCCAATTGGGAGCAACAAGAATGGGAGCTTCAGTAAGTTTCCTCTTAAGTATTTCAAAGGCTCGTACACAATATTTGTTAAAGACAAAAGGAGCATCTTTTTCGAGGAGATGTGTAATAGGTCGAGAAATATTTGAAAAATCCTTGATGAATCGACGATAAAAGCCCGCGTGGCCTAGGAAAATCCTAACTCCCTTGATGGTTTTGGGATGAGGCAATTTGGCTATGACGTCTACCTTAGCTTTGTCTAACTCGATCCCCGCTTTCGAGACCTTGTGCCCTAAGACGATTCCTTCCTTAACCATAAAATGACATTTTTCCCAATTGAGCACAAGGTTGGTTTCCTTACAACGTTTCAACATTCTCTCAAGATTCGACAAACACGAAGTGAACGAACAACCAAACACGGAAAAATCATCCATAAAGACTTCCATCGTCTTCTCGATCATATCATGAAAAATAGCCACCATGCACCTTTGAAAGGTTCCCGGTGCATTGCAAAGTCCGAATGGCATTCTACGATAGGCAAATGTTCCATATGAACACGTAAACGTAGTTTTTTCTTGTCACGAGGATCGATGGGGATTTGGAAGTAACCGGAAAAACCATCTAAAAAGCAATAGAAATCGTTTCCCGCAAGACGCTCCAACATTTGGTCCATGAAGGGCAAGGGAAAATGGTCTTTACGAGTGGCGTCATTCAACTTAAGATAGTCGATGCACACCCTCCAATCGGTCACGAGTCGAGTGAGAATTAACTCGTTGGCATAGTTTGGCACAACGGTCATTCCACCCTTCTTAGGGACACAATGAATAGGACTCACCCAAGGGCTATCGGAAATAGGGTAAATCATTCCCGGGTCAAGGAGTTTAAGGACATCCTTTTTGATGACGTCGTGAATTTTGGGGTTCACCCTCCTTTGGCATTGGATTGTGGGTTTGTAGTCCTCCTCCATTAAGATTTTGTGGGTACAAAATTTGGGATCAATCCTCTTAATGTCGGATAATTTCCACGCAATTGCCCCTTTGTGGTCCTTTAGAACATCGACAAGTGCGGTATTTTGTTCATTCGAAAGATCTTTCGCAATAATAACCGGCAACTTGTCGTCCTCCTCAAAGAATACGTATTGAAGGTGAGGAGGTAAATCTTTCAACTCGAGGATTGGTGGTTCCTCAATTGAAGATTTGGGCTCGATACTCATAACCTCCTCGGGTGGAGGAAATGGGAAATCATTAAGAAAATCCTTGATAATCGAGAAGTCCTCATCGTTGCCGAGGTCTTCGTTACAAGTACGTAGAACATCAAATTCTTCCAACGTAAAACCACCACCTTCAAATGGAGTGAAGGATGGTGTCGAATTATCAAGAATGGGATCAAGCATAGTGGGATTGCCACTATTTTCATCGTCACCAAAACCTAAAACTTCTTGTGAAAATTCCTCACAAACAACGTCGATCATATCAACGAGGTTTATGGTCGCGACAGAATAAACATGAGAAATTGGAGAATTTTATGTTGCCTTTATAACAAGTTCCACGTCGTTGAAACGTAAGGTGATCTTTCTAGCATGCACATCAATCAACGCCATAGACGTATCTAAAAACGAACGACCTAAAATAAGAGGAACTTGAGGATCCGTGGGAATATCGACAACGATAAACTCTACCGGATAATAGAACTTTCCCACTTTCACAAAAACGTCTTCGGCCAATCCACATGCGGGAATAGTGGAATGATCGGCCAATTTGATAGACATTAGTGAAGGAGTAAGATTAGGAAGATTGAGAGACTTGAAGATTGCAAGTGGCGTCAAGTTGATACTAGCACCAAGATCGGCCAAGGCATAACATTCTTCCATATCTTGGATAGCACATGGAATCAAGAATTTACCGGGATCACCGACTTTTTGAGGTATGCGGGTAAGATAAACCTATGAACAACTAGACAATTGTTGCAATTTCTCCTTGTTGTTTAACATACTCTTAAAGTTAGCGGCAAATCGAGGCATCATGACCAAAGCATCAGCAAAACTTATATTGAAATGCAAATCACGAAACATTTTCATAAAAAGCTCAAATTGGTAATTGTCGCGCTCTTGACGTTTCTCCTTTCTAAGTCTCGATGGGTAGGGCAAAGGTGGTGTGGGTTGAGGCATAGGCATAGCCTTTGGAATCTCGTGTTCAAATTGTGGTAATGGGTCAACCGGTGTGGCATGAGCGGTACTTCGTGGGATTGGGATATGCTCCTTTTCGACCACCACCTCAGATTCTTCATCAAATTCCTCCATCGTTGGAGTAATTGGTTGAGGAGTCGGTTCCTTAAGTGTCTTACCACTTCGTGTGGTAATCACTTTCATCTCTCCCTTAGGGTTCGATATGGTGTTGCTAGAAAGACTACTCAAAGACGGTTTACACATTATAGCCTCAAACATGGATGAAATTTTATCCTCAAACATAGATTGCCTCTTATCGGCCTTAAGCATCTCTTGTTTTATTTCATGTTGCCCTTGTTCCATCTTTTGTTGGTTTTGTTGTAACCTAGTTACATTTCCCTCCATTTTGTTGGTGTAGATCTTAAGCTCATTTTCTAACTCATTTTTCAACTCCTTTTTCAAGTCATTCTTAAACTCAGATCTTAGGCTAATGATCTCTCTTTGAATATTATCAAACCTAGCATCGTTTCCATTAGCGTATTCAACAAATTCATTTGGAATATCTTTCAAGTTTTGAAAACTCTTGTTGTTGTTTTGAAAATCATTGTTTTGATTTTTGTTTGAAACTTGATTGTTATTAGCCCCTTGATTCCCGTAGTTTTTACCTTTGTAATTGTTTTTGTAACCAACTTGATTGTTTTGATAGTTGTTGCTAGCATTTTGATTGGGAGCAAAACCCGGTGGAGTCATTTGATTAGAGCGGGTAACTTGATCGTTTTGGTTGTAAGTTCCCGTGGCCGTGTAGGCACTCGAAGTGTTACCACCGTTGGTAATGCACTCGGAGAAATCATGACCTCCACCACAATACATGCAAGAAACCTCAACCGCTTTAGCCGTAGTGGGAGCACTTTGTTCACCAACTTTGAATTCAATTAAAAGTCCTTTAAGCTTATCAAAGATTTTTTTCTCCAAATTTGCCTCAATTTGGCAAGCATCGATGGTATTGGACAATGAAGGTGAAGCCGAAGACGAAGCCTTACGAACACTCGATGTGCTACGAGGACTATACACCTTAGACCTATTCTTAATAATCAACAATGCTTACTCGACGGTTTTACACAAAAAATTACCACCCGCGGCGGCATTAAGATAATCTCTCTCATGATCATTCAATCCATTGTAAAAAGTGTCAAATTGATGCAAGTCGGAAAAACCGTGATGAGAACACTCATGTAGCATTTCCTTAAACCGATTCCAAGACGGAGAAAAACTCTCATTAAATTCTTGTGAAAATTTTGAAATCTCGTTTTTCAAATGCGTAGTCTTAAAGGGCGGGAAAATTTGGTTCATAAATTTTTAAACGAGATCCTTCCACGTTAATATAGAATTGGGTGGCTCTTTCTCTAACCAAATTTTAGCGGGCCCCGCTAAGGAATACGGAAAAAGCATCATCTTAATCGAGTCATTAGCAACGTCCTTAAACTTGCAAGTGGCGGTAAGACGATTGAATTGGCGGATATGGTTGTGCGGGTTGTCCTTTTCATCACCACGGAATTTGTTGTTTTGGATCATTGACAACAAACCCGTCTTAACTTCAAAATTGTCCGCAAGGATGGCGAGAATCACAATAGCCTCTCCATAACCCTCGGTGGGTGCTTGAAGTAACTCCATCATAGTTCGATTAGCCATGGTTGGTTTTTCTTCTACGATAGGTTCGTCAATAGGAGACTCCACACTAGAAAGGTTAGGTGTGGTCTCCTTTCGGTTTTTTCGTTTACGTGCACGTCTTTCTTGATTACGAGTAAGCATAAACGTCACGTACAACGTGGGGATGAGCAAAGAAGATTCTTTTTGGTGTTTTTAATTTTTCAATTTTTTTGAGATTTTTGATTGTTTTTACTTTTTTTTGGGATTTTGTGAATGTATTAAGTAAACAAAAATCTACAAATCTCTCCTCAAATCAAATATCTTAATTAAAGGAGCCTCAAGGAAGGGTTTAATCAATTGAAACCAAGAAAATATATGTGATACTTAGATAATACTTTGGTTGGAAAACCCTCGATTAGCCCTTTTTATCTAAACACGCACAAGCAAGCGGGGAAACGAGGCGGCGCGAAGCACTTAAGAGCCTTTCTCCTTAGGGTATATTTTATAATACCCGCCTTATACCCACCTTATAGTTTGTGTTTGTCAAAATTAAGCTTCACGAAAGTAATTATCTATTTTGCCTTTTTTCTTTGTTTGAGATTCGAATACAATGATCGAGTGATGAAATCCCGAATCAAGGTTGTGTTTTCACACTATTGGAGTACTTGTGAATTTATTGTTCTACGTATACAATATAGTAATATTCACACAAAAAAACGAAAAACCAATAATACGTACTAGTAGAGAGTTACTAATACAAATAGATATTATGGCTAATATAAAAACAACAATTGTTCAAATCAAAACACAACACGCCTCCCCGGCAGCGGCGCCAAAATGATGTAGTGGTTTTACTACCCTTTAGGAAAAAGGCGTAAAAACGACAAGTATTAAGTGTCGGTTTAGTAAAACCAAGCACTAATGACCCTTAGGTGAAAAAGTTCGTTTCCCAAGGAGGAAAGTGTGTTGTGTAAGAATTGATTAAAATTTTGTGATTATAATTATGAGAAAAGAAAAATAGAAAGGATGACGGTTACGATTATAAATTAAACTAAGACGGAAAGTCGTGCACGTAAAACCGTAAAAAGTGACTAAATTTAAAAATTACCCTAAAAATTCCTAGAAAATTGCAATAAATCCTAAAAAATGTAATTAGAGTTTACAAAAAATAAAAAATTACTCAAACCTTTTATTTAATTAAATATTAATTTTTTAATGCTAATTAAAGCCCAAAAATCAATTTAATTAACAAAAAGCCCAAAATGAAATTTTTTAACTTGTAAACCTCTGAAATGACTTAACTAAATTTAAAACTATTTTTGAAATTTTAAAATTAATTAAAACTATTTAAAAATGATTAAAAACTATAAAAAAAAATTAATAATTCTAAAGATTAATTGTATGACAACAATTAATCTAAAAATTTTAAAATTCCTAACTTAATGTGTTTGAATTAGGAAAAATGAAAAAGTTGCAAAAATCTAAAATTTAATTTTTAATAATAAAATAATATTAAAAATCCAAAATTTATAAAAAATTCTAAAAAGTTGCAAACTAGTTTATTTTAACCTAATAAACATAGAAAGGAACTTGAAATTACCAAAATACCCCTATTGGGCCTACAAATAGGCCAAAAGTCCAAACAGAACCCTTAATGGGCTTTTTATGGCCCAATAAGAAAAATGTTGTCCACTTAAGCCCAAAATCACCTACTTGACTCAAAATTTGATTTTAAGCACAAAAGTCGAAGGCCTTAAAGTTGAAAGTGAGCTTATCACAGCTTAATTGTCAACAGCTTACTCTTAATGGGCTTTTTGGCCCATTAAGCCATAAGCTAATGACATAAGCTCTAATTTGACACACAAGCTTATTTTAGGATACTAAAGAGATCTGTGAAAAGAAATTTTGAAAAAGCCCAAGAAATAAGCCTGAAATAAGCAAAAGCTCTCTACAAAAAACGACAAAATAGTCGTTTTTGAGTTCTAGGCCACCTCAAGTACTGATTCAACTTGCAAAAGATTTTAAATGACAAAACTAAGCTTAATAATCAAAAAGATTTCTAATAAGCACAATGAATAAGCTGGAAAAAGCAATTAGCACTTAATGTAAAAGTCAACTTGTTTGGTTTTCTAGTCAAACCTAAAAGTCAAACCCTAAAAAGATCCAGATTAGTTCAATGGGTCAAATAAGGAAGATTGATTACAAAAACAAAGTTGTTGCAAGTCCAAATAACCTAGAATAGCTTATGAATAAGTTGATGATCAATTTACACTAGTAGTGGTTAGCAACAGGGGAAAGGAGTTCCCACTACTTGACTATTTTGACTTTTTGTCTTATATGGATTTTTGTTAGATTAAATGAAAACCAAGGTACCCTTATAACTAGTGGGTTAAAAGGAGTCAATAGCAATCACAAAAACACAAAATCTAACAGCCAATTAGTACAGTTTAATCAAAAGATCACCAGATATGATACAGACATGTTCATAAGCAGTTTTCACACAAATAAGCAGTTTTAGCAAGAATAAGCCAACCAAATTGAACCAAATGCACACAACAGCTTAGATTAATTCAAATGAACATAAATTAACTGGTTTCATGCAATGATTCAAAGTTTAGACAAAGATTCAAGCACTTAAAAATTACTGATGAACTAAGAACAAGCAGAATATGAACTTTGTTGATATACTTGACCACAATTCCAATTTCAAACCCTCAAATCTTCTTACCAGGTTATACAAACTTGATTTAAACACTTGTTAGCCCTAAGCATGCATATAATGTAACACCCCCAAATTTATACAACTCCGTACAACGGAAGACTAGTTGGTGTTACGGGATAGCACATTACTCACATCATAGACAACGCTTAAGAGTTGCGTCGTTTTATTAATAAAGCATTTCCATTCATAAATATCAAAGTTACATAGGTCCCAAGTCACATTATTTCATACAGGTTTTACAAAGCGTTTGAATGGAAATTATTATTTAAGTGCGGGCCATGAATTCTTGTTGTCTTCCCCAGAATTACCTTCAAGTACCTGAGACAAAACATGTTAAAAGAAAAGGTCAGCGATAACGCCGAGTGAATTCATAGAGTTTAATAAACCATCAATATAACATCGGTATAAAATTTATTACCGAAAATCATTTTGTACAAATCATTTTTAATAGGCCATAAAATAGCCAAAGTCATTTTATACAATTCCGTATCAAAATCATAATATGGGCTTTCGCCTTCAAAATCATTATACGAACCAATGTCGTAAAAATATCATACAATACGTTTTATAACGTTGTATGGAGCTAAATAAAAATCGTTATATGATTATGGTTATTGTAACACTCTCAATTTTCGTATCGGTACAGCGGAAGGGTCTTTCAGAGTGTTACGGGATAGCACAATAACTCCAATCATAGACAACACATAAAAATGGTTGTACAAGGTTCAACATACATTCATTCGATTTAAAGTTTTAAAGTGTACAACAGGTCCCAAATTATACAGGTCATTAAGTTTACAAAATATAGATCGAATGAACATTTTTAATATTATGTGGGCCATCAGAGTTGATCTCCATCCGGATTACCTTCAAGCACCTGAGATAAAAACATGGAAAAATCATATCAGTGAATGCCGAGTGAATTCATAGAGTTTAATAAAAACCGTTATATAAAACAATCGTTAAAATCAGAACACGAGTATAATATTGGAAGTAAGTCCTCATATTGCTAGTCAGGCAATATATAAATCAAGCATACATCTTAAACCGTCCATGAGACCGTAGCCTCAATATTACCATAAAAGGTAATATATTCATCGTTAATAGCGTCGTTATTGGATTACATTATGTATAGGATACATTTTATTTGGATTAGGATTATTACTAGCCGCATGACATTGTTACCTTACTATGAAAACAGCGGGCCGTGAACCCGACAAACAATTTGCCCATCTAAGTTAGCGTGTCGTCACAAAAATCACGCTATGGAATCTTCTCATACATAAATTCGCTTACCAATCAATGTGGTACGACGGGGATCAACCGTCAAGGCGAACTGGGGTGATCGTCCCCAAATAGTACTATCAAATGCATAAGCGTCTACCAAATCCCGGTAGTTCACAATTCATGCTAATGGGACTTTAAGTGACATAACCTAACTACTAATAATCCTTTTTGTCTCGTTTATAGGGTCATAGCATCATTCGGATCCATATCATTAAGCATACCATCGGGACTACTTGTGTTCTATTTTTATCAAAATCTAGCATGTTATCTCCCTCGCGGGTTTACAAATCATTTTATAAAACATTTAAAAGAGTGCGAGGCTATGAACTCATGTTGATAATGAAAGGTGGATTATCGGCTACGGGCGTGCTTCGGTCACGGAAACCTATATAAATAATAATCGGTCTTAGACTCTTGTCCAATGACTTTTATCAAAATAATAATATACATATGATGATTTTGTACATATGATGATGATCAAGTGGGTTTATATATCCTTGTTTACGCATTTTAGTGTTTACGTATTGGTAACTTTTTACTAGTTTACTAGTCTTACCTATTTATCTATTTTAAGTCCAATAAGCTTAGTATAAGTTCTTTAACTTGTTTTAATCCATTTTATACTTATATTATCAGTATATATATACTTTCCATGTTGGGCCCAAATGGGTTAAGCCCAATAAGTTCTTTTTATAAGTGTTTAACTTATTTAGTCCAATTATTAGTCCAATATGCTTAGTTAGCTCGTCAATGTCCGTATGTCCTATAGTTCGGGTTTTATCGGTTTTTACTTGTATTAGATACTTATATATCAGTATATGACTTTTGAAAACTTTACATTAGACGGGTTTGATCGTCTAAGTTTTAATTGGCGAAAAACGTTAATTTTACGGTAATAGCCGAAAAAGTCGTAAAAATCAAGTTTATAGTTTTTTTATTACTTATAAGTATTATTCCACTACCATTTATATAATTTATCCATTTATTTAACCTTTTACATATTTATATAAATAAGTTTCATAAGTTAGTGGGTTTTTATTTTACATTTTATACAATAAAATTTGAGTGCTTATATAATAATAATAAACATTAATTCTCAAAATATGATTTTTATTTCCATGTTCACCATTTTTATCATATCTAGAGTTCTATAATGAATTAGAAGCTCATTTTTGGATGGAATGATCTTCATATTATGTGTTACATTTAACTTAGATATAGCTACTGCTCATTTTAAGTTTATCTATGCTTAACAGTCCCTACAAAACAGCTTATTCAGATTAGCACACTCATCTTGTTTTGATCATATCTCACTCATTATAATGATTCCATTGCATGGCCAACTCTCACATGTGTATAACATCTTGTACTTACTGTAAATGGATTTTACCATGCAAGTTTATCAGTTCAAGTTTTAGTTATATACTGTGTTTATACAGCCAACTAAATAAGCATGATTTTTGCCTTGTTTCTTATGGTTATTAACCTTTTTAAGCATATTTATCAACACTTGATCCCCACACAACATTTTTATCATCATATATTCATCATATACATATACAATAAGAAAGAAAATACATTTGTTCTTTACAAAAATAACAAGAGAAAATGGAGATGATCTTCTTTACCAACCAAGTGTATTTCTTGTTTTTTGAAGACAAGAACTTGATGAACACCAAAAGTAACTCCAAGATCATCAAACACCAAGAACAATAGTTGAGAAATAAGCCCTAGGACACAAGCAAATCACCTCCTATGTTGTTAATATGGCCACCAAATGATCAAGGCTTCAAGATAACTCCATGATAGAGCTAGATAACATGTAATTCATGGCCAGAAAAGATCAAAAGGGGTGTTTTGTGCTTCAAAGTGGACGGCAAGGGGTGGAGTTTTTGAGAGGATTTGAAGTAGTTTGCATGTGTAGAAAGATGGTAATGAGAAGTGGTTGATGGTTTGATGGTATTAGCAAGTTTTTGGCTTAAAGTGTAAGCTTTAGCTTACACTTGTTAAATAACAAGTTAACAAGATGCCACATATTGATGTGGTGTCTTGTTTGTGCCGTCCCATGGTGCTAGTGGGGTGGGATAATGTATTTTGTCCCACCTCACGAATTTACGGGTATTCCTCGATTCTAGTTTTCTCGATTTGTGTGTCCTCGGGTCGTTTTACAAAAAACGTTTTTATAAATTATGAATCAACGTCACAAAAAGAATCCAATAAAAATTGTCTCATCAAAAATGGAGTTCAAAAACGTAAATACGTAATCCTAAGGTTTCCGGTTTAATCGTAAAGGACGCTAAATTATGCACGTAAGCCCAAATTTAAATCCGTAAATTGTGAGTTCGTCAACCAACACAAAAATAAGTTTAAAAATATTATACGAGAAAATATTTCACTACCTGAAAATGTTAGATTGTCAAAGCTTTTCCTCCTAAAAGGGATCAACGTCCACGTGATCCATTTCATTTGGATGTCCGTTTCTTATTGAAATCGAAGAGGTGCGGATATTTCTTCCACATTTCATCCTCTCGTTCCCAAGTATACTCCGGTCCATGCTTTGAATTCCATCGGATCTTGACAATAGGTATCCGACTTTGTTTCAGTTGCTTTACCTCACGGTCCATAACCTCTACGGGCTCTTCGATAAAATGCAACTTCCCATCTATTCGAACCTTACCTAACGGAATTTTCTCATCACTCACTACTAGACATTTCTTCAGATTAGATACATGGAATGTGTTGTGAACACCATGAAGTTCTGGGGGTAACTCTAGTTTGTAAGCCACCGGACCTACTCTAGATAAAATCTTAAAGGGTCCAATATAACGGGGATTCAATTTTCCTCACTTTCCAAATCTTATAACGCCTTTCCATGGCGATACTTTCAACATTACTCGGTCACCCACTTTAAACTCCATTGGCTTCCGCCGCACATCCGCGTAACTTTTATGTCTACTACGGACAGTCAACAACCTATTCTTAATCTGAACTATCATCTCCATAGTCTCCCGGATCAATTCCGATCCCGTGAGCTGGGTATCCCCAACTTCACTCCAACATACAGGAGATCTACACTTCCTACCATACAAAGCTTCAAACGGTGCAGCCTTAATACTAGAATGGTAACTATTGTTATACGAAAACTCTGCTAACGGCAAATGTTTATCCCAATTCTTACCAAATTCTAACACACAAGCTCTCAACATATCTTCCAGTGTTTGTATCGTCCTTTCACTCTGCCCATCAGTCTAGGGGTGATAAGCAGTGCTCATGTCGAGATTCGTTCCCAAAGATCTTTGGAGAGATTTCCAAAAATTCGATGCGAATCTAGGATCTCGATCTGAAATGATCGATACAGGCACTCCATGCTTGCATACAACATTCTCAAGGTATATACGAGTCAGCTTCTCCAGTGAGAACTGCTCTTTAACCGGAATGAAGTGTGCTGATTTGGTCAGTCTATCGACAATAACCCAAATCGAGTTGTTTCCAGATGATGTTCTAGGAAGCTTGGTGATAAAGTCCATCGTAATTCGCTCCCACTTCCATTCAGGAATCTTTGGTTGTTGAAGTAGTCCTGAGGGCTTTTGATGTTCAGCTTTGACTCTAGCACAAGTCAAGCATTGAAGAACATACATAGCTATGTCAGCTTTCATATTCGGCCACCAGTACAACTTCTTCAAATCATGGTACATCTTATCAGATCCCGGATGAATGGAATACTTAGATTTATGGGATTCTAACATAATCAAGTCTCTTAAGCCTCCAAACTTAGGTATCCACATACGACCTCTTAAGCATTTCACTCCATCAGCTCTAACCTCTAAAGGATCTCCTTCTCCTCGGAACCCTTCATTAACAAAATTTTCCTTCTTACAAGCTTCTATTTGCGCATTTCTAATTTGCTCAGGCAAATTATTGTGCACGGTCAAGACTAGAGAACGCACCCTGATAGGCTCTCTATCTTTCCTACTTAACGCATCGGCAACAACATTGGCCTTTCCTGGGTGATATTTTATATCACAATCATAATTACTTAACAACTCTATCCATCTTCGTTGCCTCATGTTCAATTCCTTTTGATCGAGAATATACTGTAGGCTTTTGTGATCGGTGAATACCGTACACTTGGTGCCATACAGATAATGTCTCCACAACCTAAGAGCAAAGACTACAGCTCCTAACTCAAGATCATGAGTAGTATAATTCTCCTCATTCTTACTTAATTGCCTCGAAGCATAAGCTATCACTTTCTCCCGCTGCATCAAAACAGCTCCATAGCCTCTAAGAGATGCATCACAATACACTACAAAATCTTTACTCCCGTCGGGTAATGATAAGATTGGCGCACTACATAATTTTTTCTTCAATGTCCGAAATGCTCCATCTTCATCACTTCCCCAAACGAAAGGTTTATTCTTCTAGGTAAGCTTAGTCAAGGGTTTAGCTATCAAAGAAAATTCTTTAATGAATCGCCTATAATAGCCAGCCAATCCTAAGAACTGTCGCACTTCCGTTGGCGTTGTCGGTGCAGACCAATTCTTAATAGCTTCAACCTTTGCAGGATCAACATGAATTTCATCCTTGTTAATCACATGACCAAAAAATTGCAAAGAATCTAACCAGAAATCACATTTCGAAAACTTAGCATACAACTTTTCATCCTTCAACAAATTCAAAACAATCCTTAAATGTTCTCTATGTTCATCTTCATTCTTAGAATAGATTAGAATATCGTCAATAAACACAATCACAAATTTATCCAAGTAGGGCTTGCACACTCGATTCATTAAATCCATGAAAACCGCAGGTGCGTTAGTTAACCCAAATGGCATTACTTGAAATTCATAGTGTCCATAACGAGTTCTAAATGCAGTTATAGGAATATCTTCTTCACGGACGCGAAGTTGGTGATATCCTGACCGCAAATCTATCTTAGAATACACACTAGATCCTTGTAGTTGATCAAACAAATCATCAATCCTAGGTAAAGGATATCGATTTTTAATTGTCAACTTATTCAGTTCCCTATAATCAATGCACATACGAAAAGATCCATCCTTCTTCTTAATGAACAAGACTGGAGCTCCCCAAGGCGACGAGCTCGGTCGAATAAAACCTTTATCAGACAACTCCTTAAGTTGCTCAGATAACTCCTTTAATTCAGAAGGGGCTAATCGGTAAGGCGCATGTGCCACCGGTGCAGCACCAGGAATTAAATCGATTCGAAACTCTATTTGCCTTATCGGTGGAAGTCCGGGTAAATCTTTAGGAAATACCTCAGGAAATTCACAAATAATAGGTACATCTTCCAATCGTTTCTCCCTAGACTCATTCCCGGTCACTTGAGCTAAGAATAACTCACAACCGTTCATGATGTACTTTTGGACTTTAATACATGAAGCGATTTTCAAACGGGATTCACCTCGATTACCATCAATTACTAACGTCCTATTCCTAAGAGGAATCTTAACTTTCTTCTCTCCACATAAAATAGTAGCATTATTCAACGACAACCAATCCATACCAATAATAATATCAAAACTACCTAATTCTATCAACATCAAATCAATCGGAAAGGAATAGTTCAAGAGATTTAGAGAGCATCCTTCTAATAGCTTATTAGTTTTCACTAATTTACCATTAGCCAATTCCACCTTGTAACTGGTATTTATCTCAACAGGTTCAATGTCAATAAGGGCACTAAATTTAGTGGATACAAAGCTCCTATCAGCACCCGAATCAAAAAAAGCAACAGCATAATGATTGTTGAGTAAAAACGTACCGGTAACGACATTCGGATCCTCTTTCTTCACCTTAATTGTTCCAAGTTGATAGATACCACCCTGGGGGTTTCTTCCAGGTACAATCGCTTTCAACTTGGGGCATTCCGATTTCCTATGACCTTCTTCATTACAGTTGAAGCAAATGGTTCCCTTCTTACACCTTTCAACCTTGTGTCCAAGCTTTCCGCAATTTTGGCACTTCCAGCAGTCGCCAGCATGCCTCTTGTATTGGATTATGTACACGTAATAATAATATGTCCGGTACTCGACTCGAGCCTAAGGAGACGCACGCGTTAATACGTAAAACAATTGTACGTTAATATATTAGGCGTAATATATTAATTAGTGATAAGCTATAACGAACGTTAATTATTTAGTTAGTTAACGGGATTTTACAAACGATAATTAAAAGTTAATATAAAACAATTAAAGCTATTTTTGGAATTAATGTTTTTTTGATCTTTGACGTTAAATAAAGATTCTCATTATTCTACTAACGACATTGACATTGGATGTATAAATACAATGACTTTTAGTCATTGTAGGACACACTTTTATTCCTACGGCACAAAAGAATACAACGAATTGCGATTTGGTAGTTTGTTTTTTTATGCGATTACTATTGTTTTTGTTTTGTATTTATTTGATTTGAGAAATCAAATATAATTAGCTTTATCACTTTTGGTACTAGCATACTTAATTGTTTGCTATAACGTATTGTGTGCGTATTCTTAGAGAGGTCATCGTTTGATCTTTTGGGTTTTCGTTTATATTGGTGGTTCGATAAAGGTGTTCAATCCATTGCTAAAAGGTACGCAATTCTTTATCGTTTATGTTAATTACTTGACTATACGTGATCCTATATTCCGCTGCGTACTCGTGATTATTAATGTGTTAATATGATAAAAGGTTTTTATAAATTCCAACAGTGGCATCACGAGCCGTTCGTATAGCTTTTAATTACATTAAAAATAACGAAAGAGATAAAATTGTGTAAACTTACTACCATGGATCATGTGTTCTTAATTAATTGATTTAATTGAAGTCATGATAGATGTGGTATGCATGAAGTATGTGATTAATTGTTAATTGGGTATATGTTTTAGGTTAATGTTTATTTGTTTTGCTTTTGATTATAATTGTTGTATATCATGGTTCAAGCAAAGGGTTTTTTCGGAAAAATAAAAATAAACCGGACTAAAACTATATGAAATTTGATTTATTATAATCTTGTTCTTGCACGATCATATGTGGCAACAAACGAGTCGCCCTTACATGGTTTTAAATCTAACTCACGCCGTGATTAGCAAGAATCAAGTTTATAATTTGTTTTCTACTTTAAAGTTGTAAAATTTTATTAATGACGTATTTTGCAAAAGTACTATCTAGTTGCAAGGCTAAGGTTCGGGAAGACTCATCAAGACTTCGGTCTTGTAGATACCATTGCCCTATAATACCTGACTACTTGTAGTCTCCTTATCTTGCATACTATTTAGGAAGCCGCAAATGGTCTAGGGTTTGAATGATTTTAATCATTCTTTAATCTTTTCCCGTAATAAAATTAAACTTCTTTAAATAGAATACATGTTGAATCGTCAATTTTTATGATATCACTATTTATACAATTGAATTGTAAGTTAAATAAGTGATGTTTATAATTAACGAATTGAGTAAATTTTATAAATTATCATGATACAAAGATGTTGCATGCTTCTTTGTACATGTTTTGAATTGTCAAAATTAATACCCTTTGAAATAAGTTTATTTGCCATCCAACGTGTAAAAGCACTTGCACTTACTCTTTCACCATATGTGAGACTGTGGTGATTTTGTAACCCAAGGTGATATAATACACTCGATTGTGAGACGTCGGTGCTATATAATCACAGTTTTTGGTTGGACGACTTAAACAAGTTAAGATAGGTGAGACCTTAACTCGTGGCAATAGATGGGATAAACATGCTCACTTTTTCACTTTTGAATTGTCACAAGTGATGGATATAAAGTTGAGTTCCATAATTCTAGAAGTTGTATTGGATTCAATTATTGAACGTCAATTACCCCTTGAATATCATCATCACTAGCAGATCAACTGATGCGGTGGTGGTATGTCTTGGTGGATTCTAGCTTTTAGAAAATTAATTGTTTATTTATAAACATGGGTATTTAATTTTCTATAAAGGAAGTATTATCGAAAATACTAAATTATTGAACTTTGTTTATTTGTAGATGGAAACGAACAATGCCCAAACCAAACAAAACAGTTCGGCTTTCAGGTCGATGCTTGAGAAGCAACATCTTACTGGTCCTAACTTCAATGAGTGGTTACGCGCGCTCAAACTAGTTGTGCGTGTGGAAAAACTACAGGATGTGTATGACAATCCTTTGCCTGACCATCCTGGTGCTACTGCTACTAATGAACAATTAGTAGAATGGAATGCTCTTTATGATCGTCATAATGAAGTTGCTTGTTTAATGCTTGGAACTATGTCTCCATCGCTTTATCAGCAATTTGAACACAAATGTCCTAAGGACATGATAACTGAGCTCCAAAAGATGTATGGAAAGCCTCCTGGTGTCGAACTACAAGAGTTAGTACACACTTTCCATTCATGCAAGCAGGAAGAGGGTCAATCCGTTAACGATTATGTTCTATTGATGAAAAGCTATTTGGATCATTTGGCAACTCTCAATTATGTTCTTCCAGAAGCTGTCTCTGTCAGCTTGATCCTCAATTCACTTTCGAGTGATTTTGAGGGCTTTGTGCAAAATTACAATATGCAAAGCATGGGGAAGACAATTAGTGAAGTTCATTCTTTGCTTATTGAATTTGAGAAAGGAGTTAAGAAGAACAAGAAGTCAAATGTTGCATCTTCTTCTACACCACAAGTGATGGCGATCCAAGGTGGTAGGATCCAGAAGTACAAACCGCAAGGAGGTAAGGCTAAAGGTAAAGGTAAGGATAAGGGTCCTAAAAATTCTTATCCTCCTAAACCTAAAAAGCCTCAACCTTATAAGAAAGAGCATCCGGCAAAAGATTCCATATGTCACCACTGCAAAGAGGTTGGACATTGGAAGAGGAATTGTCCTGTTTATCTAGCTGAGTTGATGAAAAAGAAGAAGCAAATTGGATCGTCCACTTCTTCAGGTATTTATACTATTGAATTATTTGCTTGTTCTAAAAATTCCTGGGTGTATGACACTGGTTGTGGTACTAATATTTGTAACACAAAACAGGGACTTAGAGGAGCAAAGAAGCTGAAGCAAGGTGCTGTCTACTTGTATGTTGGAAACGGCGTACGTGCTGAAGTAGAAGCTATTGGAAGTTTTGACTTAGTTTTACCTAATGGTTTAATTCTTGTTTTGGATGATTGTCATTATGCACCTACTATAACTAGAGGTGTTGTTTCAGTTTCTTGTTTGCATAATAAAGGATTTATTCATAAATTTACGGATTCTGGTATGACCGTTTCTTTTAATGATATGATTTATTTTAATTGTATCCGTGTTAATGGTATTTATGAAATTGATATGCATGATCCTACTTTTCAAATTGTGAATTCAATGTATTCAATTAGCAATAAGAAATCTAAAGCAAGTTTAGATTCTACTTATCTTTGGCATTGTCGACTTGCTCATATTAGCAAGAAGCGAATTGAAAAGTTGCAACATGATGGACTTTTAAACTCAACGGATAGTGAACCGTTTGATCAATGCGTTTCTTGTATATCGGGCAAGATGACAAGGAAATCTTTTTCGCATAAAACGGAAAAGGTGAAAGATCTACTTGGATTAATCCATACCGATGTATGTGGTCCACTTAGACATGTGTCAAAGCAAGGTGCTATATACTTCATTACCTTTACTGATGATTATAGTCGTTATGGTTATGTTTATTTACTTAAACATACACATGAAGTCTTTGAAACATTCAAGGTATTCAAAAATGAAGTAGAAAATCAACTCGGGAAGACTACTAAAGCCATTCGATCGGATCGTGGTGGTGAATATATTACTCAAGAATTTAAAGATTATCTAAAGGCTAGTGGAATTGTCCAACAGCTGACTCCTCTTTACACGCCACAACACAATGGTGTTTCTGAGAGGAGAAATCGAACTTTGCTAAACATGGTTCGATCAATGATGAGTCTTTCTACTTTGCCACTATCCTTTTGAGATTATGCTCTGGAGACTGCTACACGCATTCTCAATATGGTTCCAACCAAGAAGGTTGACAAGACTCCATATGAACTATGGCATGGAAAAGTCCCTAACTTGTCTTACTTAAAGGTCTGGGGTTGTGAGGCACATGTGAAACGTCACACGCCTGACAAACTTCAATCAAGATCGGTTAAGTGTGTCTTCATAGGTTACCCTAAGGAAACTATGGGTTACTATTTCTACTACCCACCTGAAAACAAAATAGTTGTTGAGAGGTATGCAGATTTCTTTGAAAAGAATCTCATAGTTCAAAAAGAGAGTGGGAGGATTGTAGAACTAGAGGATGAAGATATTTTACATTCTGAAACTACTAGCGAACATCCAATTGAGGAAGAAAGTCTTGCACCTGATGTAACTCAAGAAGAGGATGTTGTCCCCATTCGTAAGTCAAAAAGAACAATCAAAGCACCTGAACGACTATGTCTAAATGTAGAAGTCGAGGAACATAGTTTAGGGGATCTTAATGAACCCACTAACTATAGAGATGCAATATTGGATTCTGAATCCGATAAGTGGATTGTTGCTATGAATGCGGAAATGCAATCTATGTATGATAATCAAGTCTGGAGACTTGTAGATTTACCTCCCAATGCGAAGGTCGTAAAGGGTAAGTGGATTTACAAGAAGAAGACGGACATGGATGGCATTGTACACATCTATAAAGCTCGATTTGTAGCAAAAGGGTTTACACAAACTTATGGTGTTGACTATGAGGAAACCTTTTCTCCTGTTGCAGATTTGATAGCTATAAGGATTCTCATAGCTATAGCAGCGTACTATGACTATGAGATATGGAAAATGGATGTAAAAACCGCGTTCTTGAATGGTTACTTGGAAGAAGAAATCTATATGGAACAACCGGAAGGTTTTGTTGATCCTAAGCATCCCAGAAAAGTATGTAGGCTTCAAAGATCCATTTATGGACTTAAGCAAGCATCAAGAAGCTGGAATAAAAGATTTGATGAAGAAATCAAAAAGTTTGGTTTTGATCAAAATCTAGATGAGCCATGTGTATATCAAAAAGCTAGTGGGAGTAATGTTGTTTTCCTAATCTTGTATGTTGATGACATAATCATTATGGGAAATCATATTCCAAGTTTACAAGAGGTAAAGACCTATCTTGGGAAGTGTTTTTCTATGAAAGATTTAGGGGAAGCGGCATTTATCCTTGGAATCAAAATCTATAGAGATAGATTGAAGCGGTTAATTGGACTAAGTCAAAATGCATATCTTGATAAGATCTTAAAGAAGTATAGAATGGATAATTCCAAGCGTGGTCTCATTCCTATGCAAGTGCACATTGACTTAAATAAAAAACAAGGTGCTACTACATCTGATGAGATGAAGTGTATGCAAAATGTTCCTTATGCTTCGGCTGTAGGATCTATTATGTATGCTGTGAGATGCACAAGACCTGATGTTGTGTTTGCGCAAAATATTACAAGCCGATTTCAGCAAAATCCAGGTGAAAGTCATTGGACTGCTGTGAAAAATATTCTTAAGTATTTAAGACATACTAAGGATACGTTTTTGGTTTATGGTGGAAGTCCTGAAGCTACTGAGCTGCAAGTTAATTGTTATTGTGATGCTGGATTTGAAACCGATAGAGATGACACTAAATCTCAAACTGGGTATGTTTTCATTTTGAACGGAGGCGCGGTAGTATGGAAGAGCTCCAAACAAAGTACTACTGCACAATCTGCCACAGAAGCTGAATACATTGTTGCTTCTGAAGCTGCAAAGGAAGCTGTTTGGATGAGGAAGTTTATTGGAGAACTTGGTGTAGTTCCTACCAATGAAGAACCTATAAAGATTTATTGTGACATAATCATCATAGCTAACGAACCGGGAGTTCAGAGAGGCGCCAGACACTATCAAAGGAGATATCACTATGTTCGAGAATGTATCGAATTGGGTGAAATTGATCTAGTTAAAGTTCATACGGATAATAATCTAGCAGATCCTTTTGCGAAGGCTTTACCTGGTAAAAAGCTTACTCAACATGCTAGGAGCATGGGACTTCGTCCTGCTAGTAGTTTCATGTAATCTGTTTTAGTATTTGGATAAAGGATATTGTTAAACAACATTTATTTTATGAATTGAAGTATTGGATATATTCGTTTTCCTTAATATTTATTGGTCCTATTTTTGCATGTTTAAATCCTTGAATAATATGTTATTCTAAATTGTCTATGTCGATTGATTATATGGGAATATAATTGAATTAAGACATATATGAGAGATGGTAATATTCGTAGAATATGCAAGAACGGTTCACCAACTCATACGATATCCAAAAGTTATATATTGGACATCTCCTACTAACAAGTCAATCACTTTATGGATCGGTGTCTTTAAGTGAAACTTGTAAATGATTTACATTACTAAATCCTTTGACTTGAGATGCAAGTAGGTCTTATATATGTCGATGGTACTTTTTGCTATAGATCTAACGCTATCCTGAATAAGGTAGTAATAAAGACTATAATCATTTGTATCTTGAAGCATGTAAGAGGCACGTGTAGTCAAGATAGAATTTGTTCATTCAACTAGGATTGAAGAATAATGCTACTGGGCCCCTCGTTAATTAATTAGATGTTTGTATGGCCATACCCAATGGTAATCTAGATTTGTCTCGATTAGATTGGTAATCTATATTAATTATGTAATGCGAGAAACAGAATAGTTAAAACGGAATGACATTGATCCATATCCATTATTAACATGGCATTTGAGAAACAAAGGGATTGTAAATGTTTAAGTCATTTAAATGTACTTTATGGAAAACTACACTCGAGAGGTTCCGGGAGCATTGGCGTGTTGCTAGACGCTAACCAATGTTATTATTTTATTATCACATGTCCAAGTGGGAGCTATTGGATTATGTACACGTAATAATAATATGTCCGGTACTCGACTCGAGCCTAAGGAGACACACGCGTTAATACGTAAAACAATTGTACGTTAATATATTAGGCGTAATATATTAATTAGTGATAAGCTATAACGAACGTTAATTATTTAGTTAGTTAACGGGATTTTACAAACGATAATTAAAAGTTAATATAAAACAATTAAAGCTATTTTTGGAATTAATGTTTTTTTGATCTTTGACGTTAAATAAAGATTCTCATTATTCTACTACCGACATTGACATTGGATGTATAAATACAATGACTTTTAGTCATTGTAGGACACACTTTTATTCCTACGGCACAAAAGAATACAACGAATTGCGATTTGGTAGTTTGTTTTTTTATGTGATTACTATTGTTTTTGTTTTGTATTTATTTGATTTGAGAAATCAAATATAATTAGCTTTATCACTTTTGGTACTAGCATACTTAATTGTTTGCTATAACGTATTGTGTGCGTATTCTTAGAGAGGTCATCGTTTGATCTTTTGGGTTTTCGTTTATATTGGTGGTTCGATAAAGGTGTTCAATCCATTGCTAAAAGGTACGCAATTCTTTATCGTTTATGTTAATTACTTGACTATACGTGATCCTATATTCCGCTGCGTACTCGTGATTATTAATGTGTTAATATGATAAAAGGTTTTTATAAATTCCAACATCTTGTTGCCACACTTAGGACATCTATCATCGTTGCGCGGTGTGTTGTAGGTAAGAGCATTTGCATTCCCCTTTCTCTGGTTCTGACGGCGATTGAAATTATTCCTATTATCACCTCTATCTACACGATCACCGTCTCCCTTTCTTTTCTCACATACACGGGCTTCATCTTCCCTATCCTGAATTATCTGTCCAATGAGTTGGTAAGCCATTCGAACAGCATCATCAATGGTCAGTGGTTTAGATGATGTCACATCCCCCCGGATATTCCTGGTCAACCCTTTAATATATTGCTCAATTCGAATCTCTTCGGGTTCAACCAATCGAGGACATAGCAAGGCCAACTCATGGAATCGGTTTGTGTAACTATCAATGTCCACACCTTTCATTCTCAAATGAATCAACTCTTGTTCTAACCTAATGATCACACTACGAGGACAAAACTCCATAGTCATCCACTTCTTAATTTCAGCCCAATGAGTAGCATTAGCAGCATCAAGACCCATGAAAGCAATTCTCCCGTTCCACCAAGTCAATGCACGACCTTTAAGAGTAGCCATAGCAAAAGTCACCTTATCTTCCTCCTTACACTTACTAATCCGAAACACCGACTCAATCTTCTCAATCCACTGGCTTAATCCTACATCACCTTCAGTTCCATTAAAAGGTAGAGGTTCACACTTCATGAACGTCACATAAGTACAGCCACCAACTTCAGGTGCATTAGCTCCAAGTCCTCCTACATTTCCTCCAGCATTAGCATTCAAATTCACATTAGTACCGCCAATTCCACTACCGCCAGCTCCACTACCGCCAGCTCCACTACCGCCAGCTCCACTACCCCCAGCTCCACTACCGCCAGCTTCATTTCTAGCATTTGCCATAAATTCAGTCATAGATGCGGTAACTTGCTCTGTAATAATCCTACGTACATCATCCTCAGTCACAGCCTTCTTGGGCGGCATAGTTCTATAATTTCACAATTTCAAAGTATTAAGCATTCACCCAACAAGGATTCATATAATATGGATTGAATTCATAATCAAGATACAAATAAGGCACAATATGGAATTCAAGACAAGGTACATATTTCATTCGATTTGAAACAAAAGTATTGTCTTAGTTACATCCCATATCAAAGTTCTAACACTATATACACTCAAAATTCGTGCCAAGTCTACTACTAACAAGTCGGTTCAGTCAAAGCTACAAAAGTACAAAAGATACAAAGGTCACTACTAAATACATACTGGTCTACTGAGAACCGCCAGATGGTCCATCATCCATCGTCTTCTGAATCTTCGTCGGACGATCACTAGACACATCTTCAGCTGGGCGCTTACGGATCACTCCTCTTTCAACCATGTCAGCATAAAATCTACTATTCCAACCCACGGATATATTCAGCTCCTTTTCAGCTTTCTCACACATCGCACGAGCCACACTCAACTGAATCTCCATAGAATTCACCTTTTTCTTCATTTCAGCAAACTCACCACTTTCTAACACCGATAACCTCCTAAAAGCCTCATTCAAACCACGTTCTACATCAGTCAAATCCAAACTAAGCAATTCCCGCTCTCTCTCACCAACCTTAGTCTTCGACTCCAAATAAGCAACTTGAGTCTGAACAACACCTAACCCAATCTCTGTCATACTACTCTTAACACGGGAAGCATCTAGATCACGTCTCAAGGCCCATGGTGCAAGACCATCAATATGAGTAGCCTCTCGAGCACTAGATGACTCTCCTATCTCACGTCTACGAGTAGCAATACCATCAGTACCATCAGGTGCATTGTCATCCTCATCCTCTTCTGATTCAGAATCAGATTCAGACGATTCAGACATTTCATCCCTAGGTAACTCAACCTCAAAATCAGACAAATCAACTGGTGGGGGTAAAGGCTCGCCCTCTGGAACATCATAAGGGTAAATAAGCTCGGCTTCCTCATCATCATCGACCTTAACATCTATACCTACATCCTCCTCGACATCCTCGTCGTCAATCTCATCATCTAAATTATCTAACCTAATCTCATCATCATTCTCTATATCAACATTCTCAATCTCATTCTCTACCAAGTCAACCTGAGGGGCAATCTGATCTCCTAGTCCTAACTCGGGCTCGGGATCCTCAAATGGTTCCTCCTCATCATCCATATCATAATCTACTAAGTCTAAATAAGGATCATCATCTACATTAGGTTCGGGAATAGCATGGTTTTTTACAGGAATATTAGGGTCAGCCATGACAATATGCATTTATATATATATCTCGTATTAGGATAACATACTAGTTAAACAATTACATAATGAAATCACGATATATACATATATATAAATTAAATTATATATATCAAATATATATCTTCTCAATAGGGCTTGTTGGTAACGTCGGAGATCTCTGGCACCGTTATAGTCAAAAGATTTTTCAAATATTTTCTTAAATGTTCATTGTCAAAAGATTTTGAAAAGTTTTGTTCAAAACCTTGGTTTTTAAAATCTTTTGTTCTCTATAACGAGAGCTCTGGTACCAAACTGTAACACTCTCAATTTTCGTATCGGTACAGCGGAAGGGTCTTTCAGAGTGTTACGGGATAGCACAATAACTCCAATCATAGACAACACATAAAAATGGTTGTACAAGGTTCAACATACATTCATTCGATTTAAAGTTTTAAAGTGTAGAACAGGTCCCAAATTATACAGGTCATTAAGTTTACAAAACATAGATCGAATGAACATTTTTAATATTATGTGGGCCATCAGAGTTGATCTCCATCCGGATTACCTTCAAGCACCTGAGATAAAAAAATGCAAAAATCATATCAACGAATGTCGAGTGAATTCATAGAGTTTAATAAAAACCGTTATATAAAACAATCGTTAAAATCAGAACACGAGTATAATATCGGAAGTAAGTCCTCATATTGCTAGTCAGGCAATATATAAATCAAGCATACATCTTAAACCGTCCATGAGACCGTAGCCTCAATATTACCATAAAAGGTAATATATTCATCGTTAATAGCGTCATTATTGGATTACATTATGTATAGGATACATTTTATTTGGATTAGGATTATTACTAGCCGCATGACATTGTTACCTTACTATGAAAATAGCGGGCCGCGAACCCGACAAACAATTTTCCCATCTAAGTTAGCGTATCGTCACAAAAATCACGCTTTGGAATCTTCTCATACATAAATTCGCTTACCAATCAATGTGGTACGACGGGGATCAACCGTCAAGGCGCGAACTGGGGTGATCGTCCCCAAATAGTACTATCAAATGCATAAGCGTCTACCAAATGCCGGTAGTTCACAATTCATGCTAATGGGACTTTAAGTGACATAACCTAACTACTAATAATCCTTTTTGTCTCGTTTATAGGGTCATAGCATCATTCGGGTCCATATCATTAAGCATATCATCGGGACTACTTGTGTTCTATTTTTATCAAAATCTAGCATGTTATCTCCCTCGCGGGTTTACAAATCATTTTATAAAACATTTAAAAGAGTACGAGGCTATGAACTCACGTTGATAATGAAAGGCGGATTATCGGCTACGGGCGTGCTTCGGTCACGGAAACCTATATAACTAATAATCGGTCTTAGACTCTTGTCCAATGACTTTTATCAAAATAACAATATAAATATGATGATTTTGTACATATGATGATGATCAAGTGGGTTTATATATCCTTGTTTACGCATTTTAGTGTTTACGTATTGGTATCTTTTTACTAGTTTACTAGTCTTACCTATTTATCTATTTTAAGTCCAATAAGCTTAGTATAAGTTCTTTAACTTGTTTTAATCCATTTTATACTTATATTATCAGTATATATACACTTTACATGTTGGGACCAAATGGGTTAAGCCCAATAAGTTCTTTTTATAAGTGTTTAACTTATTTAGTCCAATTATTAGTCCAATATGCTTAGTTAGCTCGTTAATGTCTGTATGTCCTATAGTTCGGGTTTTATCGGTTTTTACTTGTATTAGATACTTATATATCAGTATATTACTTTTGAAAACTTTACATTAGACGGGTTTGATCGTCTAAGTTTTAATTGGCGAAAAACGTTAATTTTACGGTAATAGCCGAAAAAGTCGTAAAAATCAAGTTTATAGTTTTTTTATTACTTATAAGTATTATTCCACTACCATTTATATAAATTATCCATTTATTTAACCTTTTACATATTTATATAAATAAGTTTCATAAGTTAGTGGGTTTTTATTTTACATTTTATACAATAAAATTTGAGTGCTTATATAATAATAATAAACATTAATTCTCAAAATCTAATTTTTATTTTCATGTTCACCATTTTTATCATATCTAGAGTTTTATAACGAATTAGAATCTCATTTTTGGATGGCATGATCTTCATATTATGTGCTATATTTAACTTAGTTATATCTACTGCTCATTTTAAGTTTATCTATGCTTAACAGTCCCTACAAAACAGCTTATTCAGATTAGCACACTCATCTTGTTTTGATCATATCTCATTCATTATAATAATTCCATTGCATGGCCAACTCTCACATGTTTATAACATCTTGTACTTACTGTAAATGGATTTTACCATGCAAGTTTATCAGTTCAAGTTTTAGTTATATACTGTTTTTATACAGCCAACTAAATAAGCATGATTTTAGCCTTGTTTCTTATGGTTATTAACCTTTTTAAGCATATTTATCAACACTTGATCCCCACACAACATTTTTATCATCATATATTCATCATATACATATACAATAAGAAAGAAAATACATTTGTTCTTTACAAAAATAAAAAGAGAAAATGGAGAGGATGATCTTCTTTACCAACCAAGTGTATTTCTTGTTTTTGGAAGACAAGAACTTGATGAACACCAAAAGTAACTCCAAGATCATCAAACACCAAGAACAATAGTTGAGAAATCAGCCCTAGGACACAAGCAAATCACCTCCTATGTTGTTAATATGGCCACCAAATGATCAAGGCTTCAAGATAACTCCATGATAGAGCTAGATAACATGTATTTCATGGCTAGAAAAGATCAAAAGGGGTATTTTGTGCTTCAAAGTGGACGGAAAGGGGTGGAGTTTTTGAGAGGATTTGAAGTAGTTTGCATGTGTAGAAAGATGGTAATGAGAAGTGGTTGATGGTTTGATGGTTTTAGCAAGTTTGTGGCTTAAAGTGTAAGCTTTAGCTTACACTTGTTAAATAACAAGTTAACAAGATGCCACATATTGATGTGGTGTCTTGTTTGTGCCGTCCCATGGTGCTAGTGGGGTGGGATAATATATTTTGTCCCACCTCACTAATTTACGGGTATTCCTCGATTCTAGTTTTCTCGATTTGCGTGCCATCGGGTCGCTTTACGAAAAACGTTTTTATAAATTATGAATCAACGTCACAAAACGAATCCAATAAAAATTGTCTCATCAAAAATGGAGTTCAAAAGCGTAAATACGTAATCCTAAGGTTTTCGGTTTAATCGTAAAGGACGCTAAATTATGCACGTAAGCCCAAATTTAAATCCGTAAATTGTGAGTTCGTCAACCAACACAAAAATAAGTTTAAAAATATTTTACGAGAAAATATTTCACTACCTGAAAATGTTAGATTGTCACAGTTATGAAAACCAAAACACGAACATAATATCAATAGCAAGACCCCGTATTGCTAGTCAGGCAATATATCGTAATTTAATGCTTAAAGCAGTATTTCGTTAATTGGATTATTATAAGCCGCATGACATTGTTACCTTACTATAACCAACAACGGGTAGCTAGCTCGAAACTCAATTTGCCCATCTAAATTAGCGTGTCGGCACAAAGTTCACGCTATGGAAATCTTCTCATACATAAATTCGCTTACCAATCAATGTGGCACGACAGGGATCAACCGTCAAGGCGCGAACTGGGGTGATCGTCCCCAAATAGTACTATTATATGCATAAGCGTCTACCAAATCCCGGTAGTTCACAATTCATGCTAATGGGACTTTTAGTGACATAACCTAACTTTAATAATTCATTTTCTCTCATCTATCGGGTCATTTAATCATTCATCGGGTCGTACAATCATTCGGGTCCAAATCAATAAACAAACAATCGGGAAAATTGGTGTCCTATTTCATAAAAGCTAACATGTTATCTCCCTCGCGGGTTTATAAAACATTTCATAAAAACATTTAAAAGAGTGTGAGGCTATGATTGATGTGGGAAGGCGGGTTATCGGCAATTCGGATGTATGGTATGTGCTTCAATCACGGGAAACCTAGACAAATAATACTTGTCTTAGACTCTTGTCCAATGACTTTCTAAAAATAACAATTATGTATACATATGATGATTTTATATATATGATGATGATCAAGTGGGTTTATACATCTTTACTCATTCATTATAGTGTTTATGTGTTGGTAATTTTCAAGACTAGTTACACTAGTTCAACTTGTTTACATTTTAAAGCCCAATGGGCCTATTACAAGCCCAATACTATTCATTAGCACAATTATACTATTATTATCAGTATTATACTTTATATGTTGGGCCCAAACGGGTTAAGCCCAATAAATATGTTTATAAGTGTTTTACCAAATTAGTCGGGTTTATTGTCCATTAAGGCTACTTTGGCCCGTTAATGTCTATATGTTGTAAAGCTCGGGTTTTATCGACTTTTACTTGTTATATATGTATATATATATCAGTATGTGAGTTTCTAAAAGTTTACATTAGACGGGTCCAACCGTCTAAGATTTATTTAACAAAAACGTTAATCTTTCGGTTTTAGCCGAAAAGACGTAAAACTTAGTATATAGTTTTTATAACTTATAAAACTTACCAAACTACCATTTTTATATAATGTCCATTTATTTATCCTTAATCATTTTTATATAAATGAAATTTATAAGTTAGTGGATTTTAATTCACATTTTATACTATACTAGTTTGAGTGCTTATATAATACTATTAAACATTAATTCTTCAAAATATGATTTTTAGTTTCATCTTCACCATTTTTATCATATCTTGAGTTCTATAAGGAGATAGAAGCTCATTTTTGGATGGAATAAACTTCATATTATGTTTTACAAATAAGTTAGTTATAGCTACTGCTCATTCCATGTCTAACTATCCTTAACAGTCCCTACAAAACAGACTATTCAGATTGGTACACTAATCTTGTTTTGATCATATCTCACTCATTTTGATGATTCCATTGCATGGCCAACTCTCACATGTGTATGACATCTAACACTTACTGTAAATGGATTCCACCATGCAATTTTATCAGTTCATAACATGGTTACTTACTGTTTTTATACAGCCAACAATTTAAGCAAGATTTTAGCCTTGTTTCTTATGGTTTTTCATCTTTTTAATCATATTTATCAACACTTGATCCCCACATAACATTTTTATCATCATATATTCATCATATACATATACAATAAGAAAGAAAAGACATTATTACATAATAAAAATAACAAGAGGATGGGAAGAACAATCTCTATACCACCAAAGTGATGAAAAGATGGGGTTGATGATGAACAAGACTTGGTTTTGGGTAACCAATCTTATGAGATATCAACATCACTTCTAGGATCACCAAGTATTTGTAGATTCCTCCAAAAATCAGCCCTTGTTCTTCATGAAAACTCCTTGAGAAATCAGCCCCAAACTCCCTTGAAAACTCCTTTTTACATGTTAAGATCACCTCCAATCTTTATAACTTCAATGGGTTTTCATCATATGTAAATTATACATATGATTTATGATTGAATCAAGATCAAATGGAGGTTGTTTTGGGTGAATATGAGACGAAAATAAGAGAGAGAGATGAGAGAAATTAGTGGTTTTGCATGTATGTTTTTGTGAGGAAATGGTTTAGCAAAGTGGTTTAGGGAAAATATATACAAGTGTTAAGCTTCCTTGTGAAGCTTTTGACACATCATTGATGTGGTGGAGCTTCCTTAGCCTTCCCAAATTAGTGGGGTGGGGCAAAACTTGTTTTGTCTCATCCCACTAATTTACGGGTATTCCTCGATTCTAGTTTCCTCGATTTGCGTGCCCTCGGGTTGTTTTACGAAAAACGTTTTTATTAATTATGAATCAACGGCACAAAACGAATCTAATAAAAATTGTCTCATCAAAAACGGAGTTCGAAAACGTAAATACGTAATCCTAAGGTTTCCGGTTTAGTCGTAAAGGACGTTAAATTAAAATCGTAAGTCCTAATCTCTTTTCGTAAATTTGTGAGTTTATGAACCAACACAAATTTAAATCTCCAAAATAATATTCACGGATAAATTTATTTTCTGAAATGTCGGACTATCACCAAAAACGGTGTATGTAAACGTAAGCACGTAACGTAGAATCCTCCGGTTTAGACGTAGTCGATGCTACTTCAAGCCGTAAATCCAAATTTCTTCCCAAAAATAAGTGAGTTCATAATATAATATTAAAATAATGTTTTTAAATAATATATGAGAATAAAATATCAACCATAAATTGACGGGTTGTCACAGCATTTACCCCTAAACAGGATCTTTGTCCTCAAAGATCATCTTACCTTACTACTCGCTTCTTATAGAGTTAAAGCCATGTGGGTATTTCCTTCACATTCGGTCTTTTCTCACAAGTGTAATTCATTACAATACGCGAGTTTCATCAAACATAACTACGGGAATAAGATCAGGCTTAATGTTGACTTACTTTCTCTATCCATGATGTTCACGGGTTTTTGATGAATGCAACTTTTCGCCGATCTAAACTTTATCAAGAAGAATTCAGATTTTCACTTGATAGATATTTATCAAGTTCGATTTACGAAACATAATTCACGCAGCTCTTGAAGTCCTAGGGTAGATCCAGCTTATATGCCTTTCATACCAACTTTTACATCATCTCTATGGTCTCATACAACGGGGACTTATATCCCATGATCTTTCAGATCATCTATTCATTTTCCATGGTTAAAATTTTTGGCATAACTTCGCTACCCATCTGGCACTTCAAGATCTACATTTCATATTCACATAACTTCGTGCCCACTACCGGCAGTCAATAATCAAATCCTTATTTCAACAATCATTTCAGGTCTCGCTGGTCGAGTATTTTGTAAGGTTAGGTTCACCATCATAGGAAACCTTAAACCTAAAAGACATGTCCAACTCACCATGGGTGTATGTCGGGTGTCTTCATCTCAACTCCTGCTCACAGATGCTCTAATATAGATCCTAACAAGAGTCGATCTCGATACTAACACGATAATTATCAATGATAATTTCTCCAAAGGAAAACGATTATACGGTTTATTACCAAAGGTCAATCATTCAAGCATAAAACAGCACTTATAGTATTTTGTATCGTTACTTTACCTCGTCCCTTCGATTGGGGTGGTACACAGTACTCTCATCAAGATTCGTTCTCAATGACTTCTAAGCAAATCTCTAGAATTTCGATGCGAAGCGAGGATCTTGATAGAGATGATTGATACGGCACACTATGTTTACACAACTCCTTTAAATACAAAGAGTCAATTTCTTCATCAAGAATTTATCATTAACAGGAATGATATTAGCAGATTTGGTCAGTCTATCGACGATGACCCAAATCAAATCAAATTCAGATGATGACCTTTGTAATAGCTAGACGTTTACTAATGTATGAGGCGATGTCTGCCTTCGAAATTTGCCATTAGTACAACTTCTTCAAATAAAAATACATTAAATCATAAATGTCATGAATAAAATACTTATACTTACAAGATTCCAACATAACTATATCTCAAAATCTCCATTTTTAGGCAACCTCAAGTGACCTGTTATACATTTAACGCTTATCGGCTTCTCAATTCTAATGGTTCACATTAGCCGCGAACCCCCTTTTTTTAATCTATATTATCCTTTTTACAAACATCGTTTATTTTTATATTGTACGTCAATTTATTTTGCACAGTCATTATTAAGAAATACATCTTAATTGATTCTTTATTCTTTCTATATAATGTGTCAGTATCTACATTCACTTTTTCTAGTGAAATAATTATCATAACCAAAATTCACTCAGAATTTCTTTCTTCATATTTTCTATGTTTTTGTTTCGTCTCAACTATCGTTTTTATCAGTTTTGCTCAATTCGACGTTTTTAAAGCATCGATAATTATTATACGTAAATTAAAAATAAATATTAAGTTTTTATGAAAGTAAGTGTTAAAAGTTTAAATTTCTTAGTTCGACCAATTATAATAAAATGTTCAAAACAAATTTGAATTTAGTTAACACGATTTTTGTTGATTTATCGAAAATAATTAATAAGATTCGTAAATGTTCGAAAAATCTTTGGTTATACTTTGGTCAAAATTTTCTTAGTTGAAAAGTAAAAATTATCGTTTCAAATCTCAAGTCTTGGTTTAAATGGTTTCCTCAATCCCTCTTAGGTTGTCTTGAGGTATACACAAACATTTACCCCTAAACAGGAGTTTAGTTAAATGATTTGTGTATTAGGGAATAATCCCTTAAAAATCCTTTGTTAAAATATTTGTCAAAACATATTTGCATTTTCTTTTTGGTAAAACCCAAAGTCCTAAATGACTTCTAATTTTTGAAGAGTCAATTTATATTCCATTATCTATTAATCACATGGTAAATCATGTAAAGGATTAAGTCTTAAGTCACATGTTAATTATTCAAGGTACAGGTTTTAATTGTTCGGCCAATTCAGGGCAATCTATAAATAATTACTAACTCCTTCTTATACTTATAAACAAACAAATGGTCCTTAATGATCACAAGCATGAATTTATCAAATTACAGCCTACACACGTGATCCAACAAATTTATGGATGCTACCTGTGCATTAGTCAATCCAAACGACATCACGTGAAACTCATAATGTTCATTACAAGTACCGGATGTAGTGATTGGAATAGATAATCTTCTTCGCGGAAGCGAAGTTGATAATAACCATGCCGTGGATCAAATCTTTAAAACATACGCTAGAACCTTGTAAATGATCGAACAAATCTTCCATTTCGAGTTATGGATATCGTTTTCGATTGTCAATTTACTCAGTTCACAGTAATCTATAAATATAAGGAATGATAACACCATAGCTCTTCATGATGACGAGCTCGGTAGAATAAAAGCTTTTCCCGGCAACTCTTTCAGTTGTACGGTAACACTTTCGATTCAGATGGTGCTGATGTACAGTGTACATGTCACAGGTGCAGCACCGGAAATATAATCAATACCAATTTCAACTTGCCTTAATGGCAAAAGTCTAGGTAATTCATCAACAAATACCTCCTAATGTTTCAGATAACGGAAACATCTTTTAATACATTCATATTAGGTTCTTCTAGATTACAATATCTATAACTAGTTCACAACCATTCATGGTATAATTTTAAGTCTAAATACAGGATATCGTCATCCATCAAGAATTATTTAGTTCACTTTTGATAATCAACATCTCATCATTTCGGGGAATTCTATTCGAGTTCCAATCAATTAAGACAATGTCGTCATGTCATAATCAATCAATCCATTCTACTGGCACTGTCAACTTTTCAGTTTTATTGCCGTCGATAAGATGTGAACTTCTTAACAGACTAATAATAACTCATAATCCTTCACAAATTCAAGGATATATGGAGACACAACTACTGTTAAAAGAGTAAGGTCAACGCATAATCTATGCGAGAGAATTTCAAATCAGATACAGACGAAAACATTTAACGAGAATGAATATATCCCATGTTTTCATAATTTGAGTACGCATTCGAAAGCTCCTCGGATTGTTACCAAGGTCATTCAAATGAAATCTAATCAAAAGAAATGATAGGAACGTCGATACATCCAGTCGGGTATCAACACTCGATAATCAGATACTTTTCCTAAGAATCTCACTACGGGAGAATTGGACAAGAAAGGATCGTCATTTGTCAAATAAGACAATTTTCACAGATGAGTAAATTCGACTCAGAAGAATAGATGCTACAGGCACATATGTAGGTGTTCCTAACATTATGTCCCTATTTTTTTTCACTTCTTGTAGATCTCATAAATTTTAATCTTTCATAATCTTTAAAGAAAACGTAGTGTTTATTCATTAGTTTTATGGTGACCACTAATCAGTCTTGCATGGTCCATTCCAAATTGTATGTAGGCGCGCAACTATATACAGTTTTTCAAGATTAACGATGCAATACTCAGTTCGTCAAAATTTTATCATCATGTTTATAATAAAAACATTTTCATATTTAATTCTTAATTAAGAATCAAAAATAAATTTACAAAGATTTTCTTTGTTATGAAAACAATTAAGTTTTCCAAGGTGTTTTATAAACAACTTCATTTCGATAACGATTATTTATAAGTCTCACTTTAAATAATCCTTATAGTGATGAAAATTAAATTTTCTCAAAGGATACTGTTTTAACTTATAAAAACAATGAGTGATCTGCAAAAGAGTGATGAAAGCTTGTTCACCAAGAACTAACTACAATATAATAGGAAATGAGCTTAGCCAATTAATCATGAGGTTCATGACTTCGATGGCACTTAGGAATACAAAGAGAATAATCCACAACGTAACTCAATTCGAGATGAGTACTTGTTCAATGGTTGCATCACTAATGCGAACATTAGGATGAAGCAATAAAGGATAGATAACATCGATACATGTATAATTTAGCAATCAATGGTATTCTTTTTCATTAATCACAAACAAGTCAAAATTGTACCGTAACACATTATGTGTCACTATGTCATACAATTCCAAGAACTCATCCTACCAACTGATGTCTCAGTTAAGTTAGGGATTATTTTTAAAAGATACCACAATGAATACTAATCCACAAGGGTCATGGGGGTTCCACCTGTCCCGGAAGATCCATCGGTCCCAATTTAGAAGAAGATCTCTTCAATTTATTTCTTGGACACTGGGCATCCTCGTTAGTGGACAATGGCCTAGGAACAACACTTAACACGAATCATCAATCAATTAAAACCTTATAATTCAATCACAAAACTTTATTACTTTCTCTTAACAATCTCATATTCCATACAAGTTAAATTTTACTTTATTCAAGTTTCAATCAACTTATACTCAATGCAATATCCTACCTCATTCTCCAATACTTTCAACCTTATTCTTAGACCTTGAAAGGGCAATAAAAGTTCGATATGAACAACACTTAATTTCCAATCCTATAGTTTCTTACAACAATAGTTATCAAATGAGTCACTAGTATGAAATGACTCACACATTCAATTAGACTTCTTGGAAAGGTATTAGTGGCATGAGGCTTTTGGGTAAAGGCTCCAATGACAGCCTCAAGTGCAACATTCACCCTTTCGATTTCAAATTTAAGAATTGGGTGACAATAAATCAGATGACATCTTTCTAGGTGGTAACGTTTTGTCAAACTCCACTCTATAAGGAAAGATCGTCATGACATCGATATCAGTTTTAATCTCGCCAATTCTTTTTCAATATCACAATCAACTAATGTCAACATTTCTACGAATATCAACCATTTGTTGGGATCATAAATATCCAGAACTTGGTTTAGATCTAGGATAGCTAGAATTCCTACGAGAATAGCTTCGATTATTTTACTAGGGGATTTAGGGTTCCTTGTGACAATCTACGTCGTATAAATACCTCGTATAAATATCAAAATAATCATCAAACAATCATGTAATAATTACAACATATATATATATATATATATATATATATATATATATATATATATATATATATATATATATATATATATATATATATATATATATATATATATAATCCAAGTTATATATATATTAAAATAACACTTCTCAGTCTGGCCTTGTCGGTAACTCGGGAATTCTTCGGCAACGTTATAGTCAAAAGATTTTTAGACATTTTTAGAAAAATGTTTATAGTTAAAAGATTTTGAAATGTTTTATTCAAAACCTTGGTTTTAAAAATCTTTCGTTCTCTATAACGAGAGCTCTGGTACCAAACTGTAACACCCCCAAATTTATACAACTCAGTACAGCGGAAGACTAGTTGGTGTTACGGGATAGCACATTACTCACATCATAGACAACGCTTAAGAGTCGCGTCGTTTTATTAATAAAGCATTTCCATTCATAAATATCAAAGTTACATAGGTCCCAAGTCATATTATTTCATACAGGTTTTACAAAGCATTTGAATAAAAATTATTATTTAAGTGCAGGCCATGAATTCTTGTTGTCTTCCCGAGAATTACCTTCAAGTACCT
This sequence comes from Glebionis coronaria, assembly GCA_025667525.1. Taxonomy (NCBI): domain Eukaryota; kingdom Viridiplantae; phylum Streptophyta; class Magnoliopsida; order Asterales; family Asteraceae; genus Glebionis; species Glebionis coronaria. Next base: position 126,866,019 of record CM046878.1, on the reverse strand, counting down.
GAGACAAAACATGTTAAAAGAAAAGGTCAGCGATAACGCCGAATGAATGCATAGAGTTTAATAAACCATCAATATAACATCGGTATAAAATTTATTACCGAAAATCATTTTGTACAAATCATTTTTAATAGGCCATAAAATAGCCAAAGTCATTTTATACAATTCCGTATCAAAATCATAATATGGGTTTTCGCCTTCAAAATCATTATACGAACCAATATCGTAAAAATATCATACAATACGTTTAATAATGTTGTATGGAGTTAAATAAAAATCGTTATATGATTATGGTTATGAAAACCTAAACACGAACATAATATCAATAGTAAGACCCCGTATTGCTAGTCAGGCAATATATCGTAATTTAATGCTTAAAGCAGTATTTCGTTAATTGGATTATTATAAGCCGCATGACATTGTTACCTTACTATAACCAACAACGGGTAGCTAGCCCAAAACTCAATTTGCCCATCTAAATTAGCGTGTCGTCACAAAGTTCACGCTATGGAAATCTTCTCATACATAAATTCGCTTACCAATCAATGTGGCACGACGGGGATCAACCGTCAAGGCGCGAACTGGGGTGATCGTCCCTAAATAGTACTATTATATGCATAAGCGTCTACCAAATCCCGGTAGTTCACAATTCATGCTAATGGGACTTTTAGTGACATAACCTAACTTTAATAATCCATTTTGTCTCATCTATCGGGTCATTTAATCATTCATCAGGTCATACAATCATTCGGGTCCAAATCAATAAACAAACAATCGGGAAAATTGGTGTCCTATTTCATAAAAGCTAACATGTTATCTCCCTCTCGGTTTTATAAAACATTTAATAAAAACATTTAAAAGAGTGCGAGGCTATGAACTCACGTTGATGTGGGAAGGCGGGTTATCGGCAATTCGGATGTACGGTACGTGCTTCAATCACGGGAAACCTAGACAAATAATACTTGTCTTAGACTCTTGTCCAATGACTTTATAGAAATAACAATTATGTATACATATGATGATTTTATATATATGATGATGATCAAGTGGGTTTATACATCTTTACTCATTCATTATAGTGTTTATGTGTTGGTAATTTTCAAGACTAGTTACACTAGTTCAACTTGTTTACATTTTAAAGCCCAATGGGCCTATTACAAGCCCAATACTATTCATTAGCACAATTATACTATTATTATCAGTATTATACTTTATATGTTGGGCCCAAATGGGTTAAGCCCAATAAATATGTTTATAAGTGTTTTACCAAATTAGTCGGGTTTATTGTCCATTAAGGCTACTTTGGCCCGTTAATGTCTATATGTTGTAAAGCTCGGGTTTTATCGATTTTTACTTGTTATATATGTTCATATATCAGTATGTGAGTTTATAAAAGTTTACATTAGACGGGTCCAACCGTCTAAGTTTTATTTAACAAAAACGTTAATCTTTCGGTTTTAGCCGAAAAGACGTAAAACTTAGTATATAGTTTTTATAACTTATAAAACTTACCAAACTACCATTTTTATATAATGTCCATTTATTTATCCTTAAGCATTTTTATATAAATTAAATTTATAAGTTAGTGGGTTTTAATTCACATTTTATACTATATTAGTTTGAGTGCTTATATAATACTATTAAACATTAATTCTTCAAAATCTGATTTTTAGTTTCATCTTCACCCTTTTTATCATATCTTGAGTTCTATAAGGAGATAGAAGCTCATTTTTGGATGGCATAAACTTCATATTGTGTGCTACAAATAAGTTAGTTATAGCTACTGCTCATTCCATGTCTAACTATCCTTAACAGTCCCTACAAAACAGACTATTCAGATTGGTACACCAATCTTGTTTTGATCATATCTCACTCATTTTGATGATTCCATTGCATGGCCAACTCTCACATGTGTATGACATCTAACACTTACTGTAAATGGATTCCACCATGCAATTTTATCAGTTCATAACTTGGTTACTTACTGTTTTTATACAGCCAACAATTTAAGAAAGATTTTAGCCTTGTTTCTTATGGTTTTTCATCTTTTTAATCATATTTATCAACACTTGATCCTCACACAATATTTTTATCATCATATATTCATCATATACATATACAATAAGAAAGAAAATACATAATTACATAATAAAAATAACAAGAGGATGGGAAGAACAATCTCTATACTACCAAAGTGATGAAAAGATGGGGTTGATGATGAACAAGACTTGGTTTTGGGTAACCAATCTTATGAGATATCAACATCACTTCTAGGATCACCAAGTATTTGTAGATTCCTCCAAAAATCAGCCCTTGTTCTTCATGAAAACTCCTTGAGAAATCAGCCCCAAACTCCCTTGAAAACTCCTTTTTACATGTTAAGATCACCTCCAATCTTTATAATTTCAATGGGTTTTCATCATATGTAAATTATACATATGATTTATGATTTAATCAAGATCAAATGGAGGTTGTTTTGGGTGAATATGGGACGAAAATAAGAGAGAGAGATGAGAGAAATTAGTGGTTTTACATGTATGTTTTTGTGAGGAAATGGTTTAGCAAAGTGGTTTAGGGAAAATATATACAAGTGTTAAGCTTCCTTGCGAAGATTTTGACACATCATTGATGTGGTGGAGCTTCCTTAGCCTTCCCAAATTAGTAGGGTGGGGCAAAACTTGTTTTGTCTCATCCCACTAATTTACGGGTATTCCTCGATTCTAGTTTCCTCGATTTTCGTGCCCTCGGGTCGTTTTACGAAAAACGTTTTTATAAATTATGAATCAACGGCACAAAACAAATCTAATAAAAATTGTCTCATCAAAAACGGAGTTTGAAAACGTAAATACGTAATCCTAAGGTTTCCGGTTTAGTCGTAAAGGACGTTAAATTAAAATCGTAAGTCCTAATCTCTTCTCGTAAATTTATGAGTTTATGAACCAACACAAATTTAAATCTCCAAAATAATATTCACGGATAAATTTATTTTCTGAAATGTCGGACTGTCACCAAAAACGGTGTATGTAAACGTAAGCACGTAACGTAGAATCCTCCGGTTTAGACGTAGTCGATGCTACTTCAAGCCGTAAATCCAAATTTCTTCCCAAAAATAAGTGAGTTCATAATATAATATTAAAATAATATTTTTAAATAATATCTGAGAATAAAATATCAACCATAAATTGACGGATTGTCACATATAATCTATGTGTTTCCAAAATCTTAGGTTAAAAATTGCAAAATCAAGTGAGATATAGCACAATCAAGAATTTGATGTTCAAAAGCCAAAAACTTGCAGATAATAGCACACAAGCAAGTATTTATCAGATACAAGCACAAACCAACACTTAACAATAACTCAAATTCAATTTGCAAGCTCAAATCAACAAAACCCAAACACCCCTTTCAATTTCTAATCCAAAGTTAAAACAAGTAAATGTGTGATTCAGTTTTACCCAAGCCTAATCTAGCATCATATCATCAATATCATGCAGTATCAAGCAGATTTAAGCCACAAGAACAACAATTATAACAGCAGAACACCAAAATCACAAAATCAAGTATTTTTAACAGATTTTGGGAAATGAGACTCAAACCTCATGAATGTACATCCACACTCATGATTTTTTGAGCTAATGTGTCTAGCTAAACAAGACACAAGCTTCCAATAACACCTGCTAAGATTCAACAAGGTTAAAGGCACAATTCATATAAAACAAAAAAATGGAAAAAGCTTGATTAATGCACCCTTGTTCCCACACCTTGATTATCCCCAAACCACAAGCTTACAACACCTCGATAATCTTCTTATCAGGGTGCTATAATCACTTGCAATCTAAAAATTCCAAGGGCTTGAACCAAGAACTTAGCAAAATATCAAGTTTGGGAAAATTATGCAATTTCTTGCACAATCTTTGAAAACAGGTTTTGAGTCTTAACAATCACAAACATATAACATAAACAAGCAAAGATTAAGGTTGGCACTTGGATTTCATCAACAATATCAAACTCTTTTTCATAAACTGAAAGAAGGATTTACAGATTTGTGAATAAGGAAAAACCAAGAGCAAATTTAAATGTTGGACGTCCTATGCCTTATATAGGCTACAATGATACTAACAAAGCTGAAAAAACTATAAACCCTAATGTGTAGAAGTCCCAAAATGCCCTTGTCGAATTTGAATTTCTTGGACTCATGTGATGTTTCCTTGGACGTTTGTGGGGTGGATAGTTGTTGGAATTTGATCTAAGGGCTCCAAGGGATGCTTAGGATCAAAGTAGAATGTGGAGTGTTGATTCTCTGCAAGGTTTTGGACTTTTCCCCAAAAGTATGTAGCAAGGGTTTATCATGTGAGTTTGGTGATGATGTGGAATGGGGTTTAAGAGTTGGGATGTGATTATTTTGAGGTTAATCATAAATCTGGAGAAGATTAACCTTTAATTCATAGTAAATAATAAATCCCCAATTCAGATTATGAACTCCAAGAACAAGGTTTTGATCTTGTTTTGTATTTAAAATGTTGTTAACCGCCATATTCTAACTTAATTAATTAAGTTAGTTATAACTCAGCTGAGTGGATATTGACATGGCACAAGGGTGTGTTTTGATTGGTGGAAAATGTGAGTGGGACACTTGGCAGCCCACCACTGGTCTAGGTTTGTTTGGATGTTTGACAAAAATTACCCTCCTTCTTCCATTCTCTTTTCATTTCAGTTTAAAACTTGATTAAATCCGAATTCCTTTGTATTTCAAGTTTCATTCTTTAGACTTTTTCCCCAAAACGTTTGCAAAGGTAATTTTAGGGATATTTCTTGCCAATTCTTGATACTTGAAGGGCTGTTTTGGCATTTTCTTCAAACTTTATTGTGTTGACTTGTATTGTTGACTTCTTCGAGGACTAATAATGACAAGTATTCAAATTTGAGGCCATTCTTGCCAATTCTTCAAAATGGAGGGTCCTTTTTGCAAGACCAAACTTGTAATTATGAATAAACAAGGGTTTAAAGTGTCAATTATTCAATATTGGAGGACCCTTCTTGTACAATCTTCAATTCTTCAAGGGTTATTCTTGTAAAATCTACATTAACGCTTGGTTCATTGTGCGGCTTCGTTTCCCGTGTTCGTTTTTGCTTGTTCTTGTGATCTTTTGTCATTTTCTCAATATCCGTACCTAAAATACACATGTATCAAACACAAGCATATATTTGGCATATTTCATGATATTTAATGCATTTTAAGCCCATGTTGGACGATGAGACTATGTATAAAAGTAGTCTCATCAGGGTGGTTAGGTTTAAGTCCTATGATCCAACCAGAACCGGAGGGATCTTCCCAGGGACAATCCAATAGATTATTAAAAGTCCTTAGGAAAGATGGAGTAGAATCTGAACATAGTTGAATGCAGACTAAGTACTAAAGCTAGCACTAGAACAATGTTGCAAAACAAGGTCTACAAGGGCGATTAATCGCCGGTTAATAGCTACAAGGCCCTCAACCTTGCTGGTTAATGAAAAGGCGATTAATGGCGGTCAACTATGGTCAACGACGGTCAAGGGCGGTCAAACTTGCCAAAAACCTGCAAAATTTGCTGAAAATACTGAAAGCTCATTGTAAGCTTATGTTCATCACTTATAGTAACTATTTATATGTATGATAAGTTGTATATTAAGAATAATATTGCTGAAAATACCTAGAACTCATTAGAGATATCTAAAACTTACCAAGAATACCAAAAATTTGCTAAAAATTCCAATCCGATTAATCCCGCCTAGAATGATTACAAGTTACAAGGTGGTCGACCGGCCGGCTAGCGATTCACGCTTTTTGCAACCTTGACTGGAACAATCACAACAAGGTGTTAGTAATGATGTCTTGGTAAGCATTAAAGGGGTTGAAGAATGAAAAAGACATGTAAGGATAAAGGGTGTAAATAAAGAAGCCCTCCATACAACTTAGGTAGAAACCGGGTCAACACATCATGAAGACAACGCATCATGGACCCAGTGATGTAATGCATAACCCCTCCCTAGCTAACTCAGGCTTCTCTCAAAAGAAGTTTGTTTTATTGTCACGGAGATCAACACGAATTATGTTGACTTTCTCACTCCGAGATAGTTGATATTAAATAGGTGGCATCTGCTCCAGCCTCTGGCCACTAAAAGTGCACAAATCGAGTCTAGAGCCAAGAGATGAATGAAATCTCATTAGGACACACGGAATGACGATGAAGAGAGTCCTACGATATATCCTTGCGATATTGCTAGAAAACTCAGAGTGATACTACTTAGTATTCACAATGATGAGTGGAAATCCTTCCAGTGTTAACATCTAACATCACTGCGGTAGGTCATGTGTAAGATTCTTTTAGAATTGAACATGTGTAAACTGAAAAGCAACAGTGGTTTGATTCTGAATTGATTCAAACTCGTTTCAGGCTTCTACGCAATATCTTTATGGTCTTGCCAGAACATTCAGAGTGATAATTCACAGTGACGAATGGAAATCCTTCTAGCGTCACATCAAACAGCGCTACGGTAGGTAACTTGCGAGATTCTTTATGAATCAAGCTTGTGTCAACTGGAAAGCAACAATGGTAAGATTCTTTAAGAATCAAACTTGTTCCAGGAATTTGAATTGACGACTTTAATCAAGCGGATATTTATCCAATTGATTCACTCTTTATGTTCGCACTCTTTCATTGAGACGGTCGAGTAAAGAGAACTTCTAGTACAGCCGCGAAACCCTTTCAAGGAGATTTTTAATTGAATCTACCTAATCACAGGTACGATATTTAATATCGTCTAACGGTCTTCACCGATCGGAGGTAAAACGCTACCGATTTAGGACGAATGTCAAAGCCATTCAGTTCGTGTCTATGTTTTCTCTCGAGAAGGTGGCGTTACGGTGTACTCAGCAACGTCGGAGATTCAAAACCACATACTCATGCCTAAAGACATATTCAATAATCAAGAAAGCTAAAGACTTCCGCAACTCTGATGAACAAAATCTTCCTTATCAATTAATGTAGGGGAATAACCTCTTTTCAAAGGAGATTGTTAGCAAGCTTTTAAGATGGTGCAAAGTATGAGCATGTGGATAAAGACACAAGATCGCAAGATGGCAAAGACAAGTCAAGGATAATTTGAAGATCTCAAGATTAAAGACAAAGTCAAAAGACAACGCAAAGGCTCAAAGATCACAGCATGAAGGAACAAGACTACTATTACACGTTCAAGACTCATTTATGACGAGATTAGTAATCTCTATTGATCTCCAAATATCGAAGAGGAATGACCTCACATTGGGAGAGATTGTTAGCCTCAAAATATTGAGTCAAACAAGAATGTTCAGTCATAGGTTTATATTGTAACATTTATTAGAACGTTGTAATAGTTAGTTAAAATAGTCGTGACATTACGGGCTTGATGGCTAGCTTAAAAGGTATCTTTCAAGGTACAAAGCATTTATTCAAGCCCGGCCCAATCAAACATATAGCCCTTTATGCCACATGTAGGCAAGGCTATAAATAACTCTACTAGCATGTTAGGAGAGGTGTGTTGGATATTCATTTTTCTTAATCTGCTCTTCCATAAGTTTCACACACATCTCTCTCTTTTCTCTCTTTACTTTCTCTCTCTAGAATTCATCTACTTTTCATCTATTTTCTGCTTTACTTTCTTGTTTTTTATCATCATAAATTAGGGACAACAAACCCTTCTTAATGTGTTTATATGGTCTATGTTTCAATCTAGTTTATAGGTTTTGTTAATGTGTCTGGATATGGTTCCATGGTATATTATATTTTCAGGTTTTTTTGGTAAGATATTGTTTTAGGATTTTTGAAATCAGTTGGATATGGTCCCCTATACAAACATATGCATAACCAAATCTAAATGTTATTAGGGCATCCACAATCATGCTACACATACTGCCTAAACACTCCCTTCATCGACATATAACTAACATTAATATGTACATGTTTGCAGAAGTTATTCATATTGAATCAGACACTTCATCATCTACTTCTGAAAGTGCTAAATTTCGCCCACCCCCTAGCAATACAAGTCCGATTCATAGTTTGACCAGAAGTTCTTCAAGTACTCCCTGTTTTAATCCTCCACTGTTTCAAATCCCGATTGTACGCATACATGATGTCACAAGTTCTTCATCTATTCGTCCTTACTTGTTTCAAACTCCTAATGCCACAAGTTCATCCTCTCAAGTTCATCCTCCCTCTGTTCATCCTCCCTTGCTTCAAACTCAAATTTTAGGCATACCTAATGCCACAAGTTCTTCCAAAAAAGTTCTTCCTCCATCTATTCGTCCTCCCTGTTTTGAAACACCTACTGAATTCAAACCTATTTCAGAGGATGAATCAGATTCATCTGATAATGAGGAAGACACTAATGATGCCGAGGTCGATTCTAGTGATGAGGAGGAAGATACAAGTGATGAGGAGAAAGACACGAGTGATGAGGATTATGAGTTAGAACTTAAGAAGCATAGCAATTCTAAAGGTAAAGCTGTTTAAACTTAAAGTTTATGGATGAATGTACATCAGTGTGAATTTTTAATTTATTCAACTTAATGCTATTTTAGGTTCAAATTCAAAGCCGACTACTTATTCCAAAGGATATAAGAAAATTTCAAACAAGGTATAGTTAAGTTGTTATATGTTTATGCATAAAGTTTTATACCTTTATACCATCGATTAATTTCTTTAAACACATGATGTGGTCAAATATTAGGAGGAATGGGAAACATATATTGGATTGTAATGAGCCTTTTCTTTGACTCTAGCGATGAAGAATTAGTTGCTCAAGCTGATGCTCCAAGACGAAAGCACACTCCCAGATCAAAGCACATTCCCAAATCTCAATCTTCTCAAGCTAAAGCTCCAAGACCAAATGTTGTTGTTGGCCTAGCCAATAAAAAAACTTCGAAAGAAATTGCTGAGAAGAAGGTTTGGTCAAGGAATGCTGTAGAGGGGAGCAACAGTAAAGGCAAAAGGAAGGTTGGATGATGTCAGTACTCCCTATTTAATATGAACAATTTTAAGTGTGTTTTGTTGGTCTGTTATTTTTGAGCACCTGTTGTATTTTCAACCTACAGGTTGTAACAATTTAATAGATTCGTATGCATTACTAGCATTATTGAACAACTATCAGTTATCTGTAATCAACAATATGGGTTTGTTAACTAGTTAATATAAGTATTTTAAGTACATGTACAATTCACTATCTGTTATATCCATTTTATTATAATATATGAGTTCAATTTTTTATGTAGTGTAAACTAAAGTTTTTTGGTTGAATGTTAAAATGTGTGAATTAGTATAATTTGTTCAAACTTTATTTTTACCAGGAAACTCAAAGGTAAAGTTTACCTAATATGGATGTTTAATTTGGAGGCAACTGAAAGCTTTGGAGCCAAATTGGAGTTCAAAATATTTGGTTGTTTAATTTTTGTATTTGGAGCCAAAATTTTCACAAAAGTTTTGAATTACCATGCTAAGTTAATGCATATGCAGTTTGCATAATTTTCGAACTCCTTAACCATCTCAAACCCTGATTTTTCTCCAAAATCACAAAATATACAAAACTCAATCATTTTTTCATTAGTTTCATACCATTTCCACTTATTGTTCTTGTACACATCAATCTGTGATCAATAATCATGAACACTATAAACAATGATAAAGAGAATATGGTTAATGATGATGATTTAAATGATGATTCTTTGGTTAATAATCATGTAAATCACCATAATACAGGAGATTATGAATCAGAGGATTATGGTGATCAATCAGATGAGGATGAAGACATCAGTAAACTGAAGGTTGTAAATAGGAGGGGTATAACTAGGTTATCTAAGTTTTGGATAAAATATGGAAAAGCAGGTGTCATGAAGATAGATGTAAACTTTGATGCACTTAATAGAATATCAGGGCCAAACAAATCATTGTTTATCAGTTCTTTAGGAGACATGGTTCGGGAGCATATAGGATTGAAGATTTTATCGTGGAAAGATGAGAAAGAGGAAGCAAGAGAAAAACTTTGGGCTGAAACCACGGTACACATACAAAAAATTTTACCCAACTATTAGTCTTTTTCCTAAATTACTTTAACATTGTGTTAATATGTGCAGCAATACTTTGAAGTTAATGTGTCTTTCAAAAAGTTGGTTATGAATAAGCTAGTTGAACTTCTAAGAAATTTCAGAAGTAAAATGGCAGCAAAGCACATAGTTCCCAACCTATCTACACCTGCAAAACTAAATGAAGTTCCAAAGACCTACAGAGAAATCATCAATGCCGAATAGTGGGTTGCTTTTGTAAACCACACCGCCATAGAATAATTTAAGGTTGTTAATTTCTATTTCGTTTTACATTTCTAAACACCATATGTATGCATTGTTTGGAAATTCCTTATGACAAACACACTCTGTTACATACATCATTCATATTAGAAGCTTTGAAATTAGTATAAAAAACAGCACATACTAGCAACTTCTCATCCAGTAATCTCTTTTGTTAGGTGAAATCAGCTGCAAATAAATTGGCACGTTCCAAGTCTCTTTATCAGCATACAATGGGACGTGGTGGATATGTATATGTAAAAGAGCAAATGGTAAGGTTATATTGGTGTAATATCCTAACACTGTTGTCTATGTTGGTTTAACTTTTCATCTGTATGTATTTGATATTTGGAGATCAAAAAACGAGAAATTTAACCAGATCCAGACCCCCCCCCCCCCCCCCCCCCCCCCCCGCGTGGTGTATTGTGGTTTAACGGAAGGGTAAGAAAAGGCGAAAAAGTTTTAGATGATGAAACAATCAAAGTGGGCACTAAGATTGTAAGTGTTATTTCAAATTTATGGTTATATTCGTATAATAAATTATTTACCATTTTTCGTGTGTAGATGGAAGCAGAGGACCAGATCAGAGATGGAACCTTGATGGTTGCTAGTGGCACAAATTCATTATCGCATGTATTAGGGAAGGACAATGGAGGGAATGCAAGAGGAGTGGGAGGCCGAGTTACATGCAGGAAGTTCTTTGATCTTCCTAGAAGGAAACAAGGAACTGATGTAAGGATTGCGATGCTTGAAACTGAACTTGATAAGGAGAGACATGCGCATAAAGATAAAGAGATTTTAGTCACTCAATTAACCACACAGATGTCACAAACACGAGAAGTTCTTAATAAAATGTTGAAAGTTATGTTTGCACATGGGGTTAATATAGAAGAGTTAACGCCAAATCAGTCAAATGTAAGACTAGTTTTCTTATTTTGATACGATGATTTTCAGTATGTAATACCAATAACAATTAACATAATTATATATTGCATGTATTACAACTGGAATATGAAACCTAATAAGGAGCAAAGGACGTCGATAAGTGGTGGTGGATTTCAGAAGGGTGTGATAATTCCAAAGTCTAAGGCAACTGCAAGTGCGAACAAGGATTTGGACACTGCAACTACAACTGCGAACAAGGTAAGTTATAAAAGAACCATGTTTGGTTTTTTAAATTGTACATACATGACTTATTTACTGTGTTATGTATATATGCAGGGACCTGTTAGAACTAGGGGATCAAGAAATAAGACTAGATCGTTAGAAAAGAAGTCTCCACTTCAAAATTCCCAATCTCAAGAAGATATTTCTCCAGCTTTTGGATCACAAGAAAATTTGTCTCCCTCGTCACAAGAAGACGTACCTATTTCATCATTACGAAAGAAGCGTACACCTTATAAATCAAAAGTAAATCAGTCTCCACCATCACTACCAGTTGTAAGTATTTCATCATTATTCATATAATTACTTGCTTAATTCAATTCTCATTAATTCATGTAAACATATTTTCTTCAAACATTTAGGTGAAAACTGTGGAACATCTCGAAAACAACTATCATTGGAAACGGTACGGTATAAAAGTATAAGCATGGAGACACTATAATGATTCATAACCAACCACTACCAAAAAATTGCTACAAAGTTTCACTTTATGAATCCCTAGTGGATGCACCATTCATACCTGATGACGGAAATAATTGTTAAAAAATTGTTAAGGATGTAAAAGGTAGTTTTGTGGCGTGGCCAAAGGAAAATGTTATTTTTGACAAAAGGTACATACATTTGATTTATCATCCTACATATACATACCTTTTCATATTTAGTTCAATGTTTAATACACGGCTTTTGTATCCCTACAGGAAACAACACCACCAAATAACATAAAAGTGATTGTTGAAAGTGCACCTAAGATAGGATCTAAGCGCTCGATGAACGTTCCAGCAGGCAGTACATTTACGACTATTCCTCATATTCAAAAACAAGCTAGGAATAACAAGGCTTAAAAGACTTTACAATACGATGATTCTGAGTCTTTACAAGTGTGATTCTTTGTGAAAAGTATGTTAGATGAGAATAATACGACATTACAATTGTTGATTTTCTTATGTACATTCAATTTTATATATTAATTCAATTGAAATTTGATTTCCAGAATTTTGTTTTGTTTTTATTGAATTCTGAAATGTGACTAGAAGATGAAACATAGTCATACATATTAACATTGTTTGTCACATTCTAATGTCTGACTACATATCGTAGAAAGTCACACAAACATACAATTCATGTGACTGTCGGATGCATATAGTCACACAATATACAATTTACTTGACTTGACAAAGCATACAGTCACACTTATTACTACTATTAGTAACTCTTTGCTTAATTGTATGTGACTAACTCAGTACCATTAACATGATTTGTGTGACTACATATCATAAAAATTCACACAAACACACAATTCATGTGACTATTTGATACATATAGTCACACAAAATACAATTTGCTTGACTTGACAAAGCATACAGTCACACTTATTACTACTACTGGTAACTCTTTGGTTAATTGTATGTGACTAACTCACTACCATTAACATGATTTGTGTGACTACATATTGATAGGTGTGTAAACACCCATCCTTTTACCACTTAATTCTGGCTAAAACGAGACCAAAACATGTATTTAATATCATTTGTTTGGAATTATGCGTGGTTTTTGTGTTTATTGTGTTTTCAGAGCTAACCGGATGGATAATGGAGAAAACATGGGATTGCACGGGATTTACCGAAGAAAAAGACTCAAGATAAAGTCTATTGTCCAAGAGATGCAAAAGATTTGAAACTGGGCCTATTCGAAGATTTATCGAAGAAAAGGACCAAAGATGGAAGATTTATATAAGTTGAAGAAACTCAAGTCTATTAAACGAAGAAATTAAGAGACAAGTTGAATTTAATCGACGACAAATCCCGAATCAGAATCGAAAACGTCAACTTTTCTGAAAAGACGAGAAGACAAGAAGAACGGGAGAAAACCCACTCACCAACCAAAAGACAAGACTATAAAAAGCCATCCCCTCACACTTTTCATTCAGTTAGTTTTTAGTTTTTCTTTCCTCCACTTTTTTCTCTCTTCTTGTTCGTAGCATCACCAACACCACTAGGGTGTTTGGTGATTTTAATCTTTGTTCTTCAAATCTTATAATTTTAATCTTTGTTTTGAGATTGTTAAAACATTAATCATCAATACAAGTTCTTGTTTAATCTTTCCATTTTCATCTTGTTCATCATCATCTTTTATTTCAAGTTCTTAAGTTCTTATTTGGTTGAGTTTTGATCTTCAAAAGTTGTTGGGATTTATGTTTTTGTTGATGGGATTTGTAGTTTATTGTTAGTAGATGCTTAGTGATTAGTTTATTTATGTTTTTGGTGAAAAACTTGGTGATTTTTGGATTAAAATCGATTTTCCTTGTTCTTCGGGTAAGGTTTCTGTTCTTGAGTGTTCCCAGGTTCCGGATGAACAAAACTTCCGGATGAACACAAAAGTTCCGAATGAACACAAAAAGTTCCGCATGAAGCACTTTAGTTAAAACTTCCGAATGAACAAAACTCCCGAACGAACTGAAAGTTCCGGATGAACCAAATCTTCCGAATGAACTGAAGTTCCGGATGAACCCAATCTTCCGAATGAACGAAAGTTCCGGATGAATGTTATTTTCAAAAGGTTCCGAATGAATGTTTGTTTTGAAGTTCCGAATCAATTTAAGTTTAAAAGTTCCGAATGAGTTAAAAAGTTCCGAATGAGTTTTTTTGTTTAAAAGTTCCGAATGAATTAAAAAGTTCCGAATGAATTGATTGTTCCGAATAAACTTCCGAATCAAAGTTCCGGATCAACTTCCGAACCAATCTTCCGAGTGAAAGTTCCGAGTAAAGTTCCGACTCAAAGTTCCGGGTGAAGGTTCCGAACGAAGTTCCGGATCAATAGTTCCGAATCAAGGTCAAAGTTCCGAATCAATTTTCTTTCAATCTTACTTACTGTTTCTTTTTGTATCTGTCTTAATATTTCTCATTGTTTCTTCATTTTATATTCTAAGTTTAAGTTTAATTTTAATTCCAGTATTTTAATTCAAGTTTGTCATTAAATTAATTGTTTTTTATTTAAGTTTTCATTTTAGTACATTTAAACTTTTTAGTAGATTAGAAAACTAAACCCCCTTTTTTAGTAACCAAGAACAATCATTCCACTTAGAACCAAGATCAATTCGAGAGGATCGAGAGACATAAATTGAACCCATACAAAACCAGAGTATCACATATCATAAAAAGTCACACAAACATACAATTCATGTGACTGTTGGATGCATATAGTCACACAAAATATAATTTGCTTGACTTGACAAAGCATACAGTCACACTTATTACTATTATTGGTAACTCTTTAGTTAATTGTATGTGACTAACTTAGTACCATTAACATGATTTGTGTGACTACATATCATAAGAGGCCACACAAACATACAATTCATGTGACTATTGGATGCATATAGTCACACAAAATACAATTTGCTTGACTTGACAAAGCATACAGTCACACTTATTACTACTATTGGTAACTCTTTGGTTAATTTTATGTGACTAAATCACTACCATTAACATGATTTGTGTGACTACATATCATAAATGGTCACACAAACATACACTTCATGTGACCATTGGATGCATATAGTCACACAAAATACAATTTGCTTAACTTGACAAATCATATAGTCACACTTATTACTACTATTGGTCACTCCTTGGTTAATTGTATGTGAGTAACTCACAACCATTAGCATGATTTGTGTGACTATATATCATAAGTGGCCACACAAACATACAATTTATGTGACTATTAGATGCATATAGTCACAAAAAATACAATTTTCTTGACTTTACAAAGCATACAGTCACACTTGTTACTACTATTGGTCACTCTTAGGTTCATTGTATGTGACTAACTCACTAGCATTAACATGATTTGTGTGACTACACATCATAAAAGGTCACTCAAACATACAATTCAAGTGACCATTGGATGCATATAGTCACACAAAATACAATTTGCATAACTTGACAAACCATACAGTCACACTTATTACTACTATTGGTCACTCTTTGGTTAATTGTATGTGATTAACTCACAACTATTAGCGTGATTTGTGTGACTACATATCATAAGAGGCCACACAAACATACAATTTATGTGACTATTGGATGCATATAGTCACACAAAATACGATTTGCTTGACTTGACAAAGCATATAGTCACACTTATTTCTACTATTGGTAACTCTTAGGTTCATTGTATGTGACAAAATCACTACCATTAACATGATTTGTGTGACTACATATCATAAAAGGTCACTCAAACATACAATTCAATTGACCATTGGATGCATATAGTCACACAAAATACACTAATCACATAGTAAATGTCACACATATTGTATATTCATGTGACAAAAGGATAAATAATTGTCACTTTTTAACAAAACTCGTGTAACTGTAAAGTGTTTATCGTCACACATATGCACTAGACGACCAAATATTATGCCTAGTTCGTCACACATTTTCGAGTATTGGTCACTTTCTTTTTATGGTTATGGTCACTAAGACGAACTTGTGACCTAAAGACACCTACAGGCGCGGGACCTTTAGGCACAAAGCCTAAACAAAACGTGTGTGGCTGTAGACATACGATCACTCTTTTTTAGTGTGACGGATACCATTTTTGTACTAGTGTTATTTCGCCAATTAGGAATTCTTATTTTGATAAGAATTTAAAATTTGGTCTATCTAATTAGCAGATTTTGTTGTTTATTTAGTCTTATCTCTTGTGTAAAAACCCTGGTCCTTGCACTATAAAAGGAACCAAGGGTATTAGGTTTATTCACTTACTTCATACAATGTAAACCTTTTTATATTCAAGAAAAGATCAAAGCTTTGTTTCTAAACATCTTGTTCAAGCATGTTTCATTCTATTCCGCTTTGATTAAATCAAGTGAGTGTTACATGTTCCTAGCAGCCTAAAGATCTCGGAATTTTAGGATTCCAAAGTATCTTATCAATAGGTCACCATCGACAGCGATTGAGAAAAATACACCTATGGAAATGCGGTCAGGACATCCAAGTGATTATGGGATGTTGATGATTTTTGGTTGTGTCACATATTCACAAGTTAAACAAAGTAAGCTCGAGCCGAGAATGGTAAAATGCGTTCTTTTGGGGTATCCTAAGGGTGTGAATGGGTACATACTAATGAATCACTTAAAATAGTCACAAGAAGGAACACGGTCTTCAATGAAAGTGTCATGTGCAAAGACACGTTGAAGGATTCTAGATATCGTACAGGTAATGATAAGTTTGTTGAGGAATTATAGTTGAGGTGGAACTGTAGAGGTTATATAATTGTACGCCTGAGGAAGATCAGACAGGCCAAAAAGATCAGACATATCTGGAAGATAAGACAGATCGGGAAGATCAGACAATGGAAGAAGATAGCTCTGATGAAGATGCAAGGGGTCATGAAATCGATGAGCCACCTGATCTTACAGATTCTCAATTGGTTTGGGATAAAGACCAAGGACAAGAATGAAATCGGTGAGGTTTCAGGATGAGTGTTATATGGCTACTAATGCGTTTGCTGCAGCAGAGGAAGAAGATACTTATGAACCATTAACATACCAACAAATAGTTGCTTGTAAAGACAGTTCTAAGTGGAAAGTTGTTATGGAAGAAGAGATGGATTCTCTGAGGAAGAAAAAGACTTGGGTGCTAGTAGATTATCCAGCTAGGCAAAAGTTGGTGAGCTAGAAATGGTTATTCAAAATAAAGGCGGGGATTGAAGGTGTTCAAAATATTAGGTACAAGGCAAGCTTGGTGACTCGTCGATTCACATAAAAGGTAGATATTGATTACTATGAAGTATTTTCGCCAGTAGTTCGACACACGTCTATTTGGGGTATACTTGCATTGGGTGCGTGTAGAGATTATGAGCTAGAGCAGCTTGATGTAAAGACGACATCTTTACATGAAAATCTTAAAGACGTGATCTACATGAGGTAGCCACAGGGATTTGAACAATGTAACAATGTATGTTTGTTAAAGAAATCCCTTTATTGTTTGAAGAAGTCACCTAGGCAATGGTATAGGTAGTTCGATGAGTATAAGCTGAACAACATGTTTAAGCATAGCAGTTACTAGAATTACGTATATTACAGGAGTTATGCACCAGGGGAGTGTATATATATTTATTGATATATGTGGATGATGTGTTGATTGCTTGTGAAAGCAAGGCTGAGATTAGGTCTACCAAGTCGTTGCTCAAAAGGGAGTTTGACATGATGGAGCTCGAGAAAACATATAAGATTCTTAGTATGGATATCTTTAGTGATCGAAATTGTAAGACTCTGAGGATGTCACAATCCGGGTACATTTCTAAAGTTTTAAACAGGTTTAGAATAGACAATGGGAAATTAGTTCAGATGTCACTGGGTGGGCACTTCAAGTTGTCGTTAAAGGATTGTTCGGTTAAGGATTGTGATGTTGAAATGATGAGTAAGGTGCCATATTCAATTGCGGTTGGGAGCTTAATGTACTTGATGGTGTGTACGAGGCCAAACATAGTGTATGTATTAAGTGTAGTTCTCAAATATTTGGTGAATTCGGGTAAACTTCATTGGGAAGCAATGCAGTGGATTATGAAATATTTGTAGGGCACTGTAAACGTGGGTTTGGTGTATGGGAAAAATCATGGCAACCATGTGGACGTAACAGGTTTTCTTGATTTAGACTACACTAAGGATCAGGATAAAGGTATGTCTCTCACTGGTTATACATTTTTAGTACAGGGATGTGTTGTAAGCTGGAAGGCAACGCTACAATACGTGGTGGCTCTCTCGACTACAGGGGCGGAGTATATGGCCTTTATGGAGGCTGTGAAGGAAGCTATTTAGCTAAGGGGACTCTTGGAAGAGTTAGATATGAAACTTACACTATAGCAGTTAATTGTTATAATCAGGGCACGATTCAATTATCACGAAATCATGTTTTATGAAAGGACTAAGCACATCAATGTGCGCTATCACTTTATCAGAGAAGTCTTGGAAGCGAAGATGGTTGAAGTTGTGAAGGTGGGTACTGAAAACAATGTTTCGGATGTCGTGATGAAGCTGGTACTTGGACGCAAGCTACAACACTGTTTGAAGTTGATGGTTAGGATAGGCTAATATAAACCCTAAGATGGAAATTGTTATATTTGGTCTTTATTTTAGCCTAAGTCGATGTCTAAGGATTAAGTGTTTAGTTTCTTATTATTATTAGCCTAATAGAATAAAGGTCGGTTGGTTTGCTTGTCTCGAAGTTCAATCCGTATGTTTTTATAACCGACTTCCAGTTCCTTGTAAAAGTCGGTTTGTGTTTTTCTCCCTATGTCTATAAAAGGAGGTAAGGGGAAGAGATATTTCACATCATTCTTTCAATACTAATCAATAAAACGATTAGAGATTTATCTTGTATTTTTTTCTATCGATAATAATTATTGTATGTTCATCTTCACGATCGTATTGTTCACATGGATGTAGTGATTGAATCCCTACTAGTAATAAGTTTAAGAAAAATAAAGAGTAGTTGTTAACTTACTTTTGGACGCGTTCTAATTTTTCTCACTTTCGGTGACTTTGGTCTTTGGATTTCTAACAGAAAGGCATAATTTGCAATCAATCAAGGCATAAAATATAAGCATATGCGATTAATTTATACCCATAACGCAAATTCGTCAAAGTTCATGCGCTTAATCATCAGTTTAGCCTTTGTAAGCTTCGTTCTTTCCAAATCTTAGGCCCTATAAATACCCCGATCGAGCTATACTCAAAATATATCATCCTCACACAATCGAATACATTACCTTACACACTTTCTATCAAGCTAGTTAATCATGAGTACCGAATGTCTCGAGATCGAGGTTGCTTCTCCATTTCCCGCTGAGAAGGTTTTCAAGGTTTTCAGCGACTTCCATCACCTTGCACCAAAAGTATATCCTGAAGTTTACAAGTCCGTAGACACACTAGAAGGCGATGGAGGTGTTGGTACAGTAAGGCTTCTCACATTTGGCGATGGTAAGAAATTGACCTTATGTATAATCATGCATGTAAACGAATTGCTTATCGCGTACGCGTATGTTTGTCAATTTGCATTCCGTGTGAAATGTTTCTAAGCTTTGATTATATATGTAATGCGTAGGTGTACCATTCACGAGCGGAAAGTATAAGGTAGATACCGTCGATGCAAGCAGCTTCGATTATAGCATCACGTTTTTTGAAGGCGACAACTTGATGGGCATATTAGATTCTGTCAACCAGCATGTTAAGGTTACACCTTCTGATAATGGAGGAAGCTTGTTCAAGCTGAAAATCGTCTATAACTGCAAAGGTGACGAGAAACCATCTGCAGATGCTCTCAAGTTTGAAAAAGAAGTATACGAGAAAACCTTCAAGGCTATCGATGCTTATGTCGTTGCCCACCCCGAAGCATATTAGTCATCGATCAAAAACACTTCTATTGACGTGTTTCTTTGGTCCTTGTGTGTATTTTTTTCCTGTTTTATCGTAATTTGTTGTAAAATAATGGACCATGGTTCGGTTATAATAACACTTGTGCCAAGTTTCTCTACTTTATTTGTATAATAAAAGAATTCCATTTCTAAGGCTTTTTTATATAAACAAGTATTTCACTAAACCAAACTGTATCAATCAGATTGTTATTAAAAAATTATAAAAAAACTGTATCAATCAGAAAGTCTTGTTCTGACACATGTTAGAATATGCTCAAATGATTAGAGCATATATCTATACTCATTAGAGCATCAACTATGGTTTTAAGAAGATGGTTGTGTTTGTCAACACTAACAGTAGCTGTAGACAGTAATAGTGGGCGATTGCAGTGAGCGGTAGCTGTGAGCAGTAGGTGTGACAGTCACTACAAGAAAAAAAGGCTTTAGTGACCAAAATTGAGTGACCACTTTTTTATTTTGTCACTAAACAATGACGATATAAATTTGTGGTCACTATTTTTCGTCACTAGTACGAAGTCAGTGAAGAAACTCATAAGTGGTCACTATATGGTCACTAAATTACGTTTTTGGTATTTTTGTTCAAAAACAGTGACAAATATTTGGTCATTAAACGACTAGTGACGAACATTTGGTCACCTATTTTATAATTCCATAAAATGATTAAAAATAAATACATTTATGTATATATGTTATACATAAACAACATGCATTACGAAAAAATTCGTTAAGTATTTAATCTTTTTTTAGCCATTCTTTCTTTAACATTAATAAAAAGAAAAAAAAAACTTAAATATCAAAAAATTATTTCATTGATATATAAAAGTGAAAAAAAAACTTAAACAATCAAATTTTCACTTTATAACTTGAGCACATATTTCTTACACCGAAAAATATAACTTTAGTATTTGGGCTAAAAGAGTGAGCCCACTTTAGAAATTTGGACAAAAAAAGTGAGCCCGATTTAGATGAAAAAAACAGCCCAGTTTAGTTGAATAAAACACAAGTCTAAATAAACGAGTACTCTTTTTTCTTCATGCTCTCATCTCTAAACTTTCACCATCGTCTTCACCGGTAAACCACAACAACCTCCACTACCAACCGCCGCATACTCCGACGGCTTCACCCCAGAACGAGTTACGTTATATGTGCTTGTCGGATACTCCGATTATATCAGCGTCATTTCTGGTGAACCTCATGTATAAACCCTAACCCTAATTGATTTTACGTGTTAATCGTAGTTATTATTTAATTACTATTATGTTAACTGATTAGGTGCAAATTTGCGCGCATTCATTTACCGTTGGTTATGTGTATTGTTGCACGAGGTCTATGTCTAGTAGGATTTTTTATGATTGTGTTGTGCCGCTTATTGATGCGTTGTTTGGTGGATATAATGCTATTGTGTTAGCTTACGGACAAGTTGTTGTTGTTTTTGTGATTGGGGGATGTTTGTTTAAGCTTGTTTTTTGCGTGATTATTTGTGCGGTTCGGCTTATCTCTTGTAGGCTTCTTATTAGGCTTATTTTGAAACTTATGGATGGTGTATAAGTTTGTTATGGACGAATAAGCTTATGTAAACTTAATTTTCAAAATTAGCCTAAAAAAAGATTATGAAACATACGCCGATACCACATAGGCTAATTAGGCTCACAAATAAGGTATTGTTTTAGCTTATGGACATTTAGTCATTGTGTTCGGGGGTGCCTTGTTAAGCTTAGTTTATGGGCGTAATTAGATTATATGGTTTCGTTATTCAATAGCTTGTAGATGAATAAGTATGAGTATGTGATTTTGTTATCCGATAGTGTAACACTCCAAATTTATACGGTTTCATTTAAATATATATTATATATTGCTTTGAGAATGTTAGAGAATATTGTATTTAATAAGAGACTTAGTGGAAAGAACTAATGATGCAACAAACTTGACGATAAGGTCTAATTGCTTTCAGATTTTTCAACCTGTCCCTAATCAAGGTATGAGTCAGGCTCATGTTTAGATTTCATGTTCATGATAGAAATTGGGGATTTTAGTGTCAAAGTATGTTAAAAGTGATTTAAGTAATTACATGAAGCTATATACACATGTTAGATGCACGTTTTATAATCATACATTATGTTAGAATGTTTTTGTAAATTAGAAAATGATTATGCTACTGAATTATGAAGTTCAAGTATAGAGATTATGAGTGATATCGTGTTAAAGAAGAAGATGATGTTGTTTATGGCTTTTAAAAGGGTATTTGGCACAAGGCCATATTAGCGAATCTAGATATGTTTTCAGTATAAATCTTGTTAAAAATAGTCTCCCACATGATAAATAAGCTGAGGGTTTACTATGCAAGTAATTAGAATTGGTTTTTTGTTGATTTTGGGTCGTTTTGGTAATATATAAATTTGGGACAGCAAGGGTTGCCGATTTTTGTGTCAACTTTGAAAAATCGTATAAAATCAACCATAATTCCATTGTAGGCGTGCGTTAAGTTTTCGGAAAGGAAAAAGAGTCTAATTTCCAACAAAATTTGTCTCAGAACTTAATTTCATGTTTAAGTGCGTCAAAACTGCAATTTACAGCAGACGGTAGAAAAACGCAGATTTTGTAATTTAACATAAGTTGACGAAATGATGTATATCACATGTACGATCGTTTCAGAAAGTATTTAGTAGCTAAAAGACTCGTTAATGAATAACTAGGTCGCCTATGCAATACATATGTAAGGCACGAGTTTATGCATGTCTAGAGATGTTTTTGTCTTATCATAAGACGTATGTGCACCCGTACGCGCTGTAATGATCATACAATTAATGGCTGGAAATTCACAGCTTGTGCAGGATTTTATCTAATCTTGTATAATTCATATAAAATCAACCCTAGGTCCGATTTAGGTAAGGTAGTTAAAAGCGAAAGCGACCTTAAAGCGACATACCTGTTTCCAAAGCGAAAAGCGAGAAGCGAGAAAAGCGAGTGCTTTAGTAAGCATTTTATTCTATGTGCATATAATAGTGTAGCATGAAAACAATTATTAAATAAACCAAGCAATTTAGCTCCCAGTTTAACAAAATTAGACTGTTGACGAGCTAAGTAAACAAGAACAAGTACCCGATCAAACCTTAATGATACCTTTCCAGACTGTTGTCCCATGTATTTGTGAATGATTAATCAATGAAGAAAGAAAGAAAATAGATGAAGAAGAGATGAATTCCTAGAGAGAGAAAGTAGTGAGAGAAAGTAGAGAGGAGATGATTAACTTGGTGAGATTAGATTAAGAAAAGAAGTTGTTACAAATGACCATTCACCCTCCTAACATGCTAGGAGGGTAGTATTTATAGTCCACCCACATGCGGGCTTTAATGGACTATATATTGGGCCGGGCTTGTCTTTTGGACTTTAATTAGTTTAAATCCAAGCCCGTGAACCACGACTAAATAACTACTTATTACAACGTTCTAATAAATATTACAATAGAAACCTATGACCGAACATTCTTGTTTGACTCAATATTTTGAGGCTAACAATCTCCCCCAATGTGAGGTCATTCCTCTTTGATATTTGGATTCCAATGGAGATTTATGAATTTCTTCATAAATGAGTCTTGAACGTGTAACAGTAGTTTTGTTCCTTCATGCTGTGATCTTTGAGCCTTTGTCGTTGTCTTTCGACTTTGTCTTTAAGTCTTGAGATCTTCAAATCATCCTTGACTTGTCATTGCCATCTTGCGATCTTGTGTCTTTTTCCACATGCTCACACTATCAATTGTTGGATAAGTCTTTGGGCATGAATATGTGGTTGTGAATCTTTGACTTTGCTGAGTACACCGTGACGCCACCTTCTCGAGACAAAACATAGACACGGACTGAATGGCTTTGACATTCGTCCTAAATCGGTAGCGTTTTACCTCCGGTCGGTGAAGACCGTTATACGATATTAAATATCGTACCTGTGATCAGGTAGATTCAATTAAGAATCTCCTTGACAGGGTTTCGCGGCAGTACTAGCCGTTCTCTTTACTCGACCGTCTCAAAGCAAGACTGCGAACATAAAGAGTGAATCAATTGGATAAATATCCGCTTGATTAAAGTCGTCAATTCAAATTCCTGGAACAAGTTTGATTCATTAAGAATCTTACCATTGTTGCTTTCCAGTTGACACAAGTTTGATTCATAAGAATCTCACAAGTCACCTACCGTAGCGCTGTTTGATGTTGACGCTAGAAGGATTTCCATTCGTCACTGTGAATATTAATAAATATCACTCTGAATGTTCTGGCAAGACCATAAAGATATTGCGTAGAAACCTGAAACGAGTTTGAATCAATTCAGAATCAAACCACTGTTGCTTTTCAGTTTTACATATGTTCAATTCATAAAGAATCTTGCATATGACCTACCGCAGTGCTGTTTGATGTTAACACTAAAAGGATTTCCACTCATCATTGTGAATACTAAGTAGTATCACTCTGAGTGTTCTAGCAATATCACAAGGATATAGCGTAGGACTCTCTTGATCTTCATCCGTGTGTCCTAACGAGATTTGATTGATCTCTTGGCTCTAGACTCGATTTGTGCACTTTTAGTGGTCGGAGGCTAGAGCAGATGCCACCTATTCAATATCAACTATCTCGGAGTGAGAAAGTCAATAGAAGTCGTGTTGATCTCCGTGACAATAAAACAAACTTCTTTTGAGAGAAGTCTGAGTAGCTAGGAAAGGGTTGTGCTTCACATCACTGGGTCCATGATGAGTTTGTCTTCATGATGAGTTGACCCGGTTTCTGCCTAAGTTGTATGGAGGGCTTCTTTCTTTAGACCCTTTATCCTTACATTTCTTTTTCATTCTTCAACCCCTTCAATGCTTACCAAGACATCATTACTAGCACCTTGTTGGGATTGTTCCAGTGCTAGCATCAGTACATAGTCGGCATTCTGCTACTTTCACATTCTACTCCATCTTTCCTAAGGACTTCTAATAATCTATTGGATTGTCCCTGGGAAGATCCCTCCGGTTCTGGTTGGATCATAGGACTTAAACCTAACCACCCTTTTGACACCAATAACGTCGTGAATTAAAGATGTTGTGGGTATTTGATCGTAACCATGAAAACCACTTTAAATTCTAACAAAGTGTTTTGAAAAACATTTAACACCTTGCTAGTTTTGTCGTTTTAGAAAAGCTCCCCCTTCACATGTGCATCGATAATCGAAAGTGTTTCGCACATGAAGGTAAGAGTTAAAGTGCTTGAGTCTTATATTAGATCACATTTTAATCACATTTTCTCCCCCTATCTCTAATATATAAAATCTTTTGATATTAGAGATACCAAATTTGATTAAAATATATTTTGAAAAATAGTCTTGAAAATCTTCGGGAGAAAGATGTGTTAATCTTTTGCATGAAGTTGAATTGCTCCCCCTCAAAAATTGATCCAATGGAATTGTCATTACGAGGATTTGATCCACATTAAACTTTTGAGGATAGGAGTTGTTGAACACACAATTTTTGAAAGATTTTGAATATCATTGAGAAATTCTTGAAAAAATTGTGTTCAACGCTTTTTGAAAAATCAATTCTTTTTGACGAAAAGGTTTTTCTAAAGCATAAACTTGAGTTCATAGACTTTGAATGTCTTGACGAATCCACTCAAATGTAAGAAGATTTAACTTCTTTTGCTAAGGGTAAGAGTACAAAAGCGTACACTCCCCCGTGAATTTAGATCCGGGTTGCAATCTGAAAGTGATTACAAGCCATTGTGTTGAGCTCAAAACGTTGAATGTTTTGTGACAAGCTCAACCCAAGATAGATTGCTCTACCCGTTGGTTAGGATAAGTTATCTTTAAAGATACACTTTCCTTTATATGAAGTTCGAGTTACAGTCTGACATTTAACTGTAAGTCGTTTACATGAGCTTAAAAACTTTGAATGTTTTTATCGATAGCTCATGACCGAGAAATTTTATTTTCCCGTTGTTGATGATAAGTAATCATCGTGATCAACTTTCCTTTCTTTGAAGTACGAGTCACAATCTGAGGTAATTGTAAATCATTGAAATGACATTTTTGGAAAACTATTTACAACTTTCATTCGAGCTTTATGTACACACCCGTGTCGTTATTGAGCGACATTTCTAGGTACGTCCATATTATCGATACTGAAAGACATGTCGAGAAGAATATTTTTGGTATTTTGAAAGTTTTTCCATTTTTTATTTTGTTTTTCTATGGATATTTACGTTTTATTATTATTATTATTATTATTATTATTTTCAAGTTTTTCGAAAATAATCCAAAATAGACTTTTGTACAACAGAAGAAGGTGATATCGAATGTACAGAATTGGAACCCTTTGAAGAAGGAGAAGTGGGTTCAGAATCCGCTGTTGTACCTGCAATCACAGAAGAAGAGTTTGCACAAATACTAGAATTAGGGGTAAAAAATTCCTTTTCAGTGTGTAGAATAGTAGCATTAGTGCTGGTGCAGGTGTCATCACTCTTCTCTATTGGAATCCATTTAAGACCAACTTCTGTGAAGATCCGACCCATTGGTTTCCACTGAAGACTAGATTTAGGAGTAGCTTTCTCTTGCACAGCGGAAGACTTCTTTGGAGAGAAGCTATGTCCTTTTTGAATCCACGTTTCAGATTTGGTGTGGTTGCTTTTCTTTACGACGGGTTTGTATCTCCTTGTTGTCTTGTGGGATTCTGTATTCGATCTCCGTTCAAAGGAACGAGATTTGACCTCATAGAGGTATTGCAAAATGCAATGGTCATGATTTCCATTGTGAATGCCCTTTTTGCAAGTGGGACATACAGGGAATTTGGGATTCACGAAAGTACTTGTATTCTTTTGTTTTCCAAATCGTTCAGGAGTAGTGTTTGAAACACGACTATTCATGGATGGTTTCCAATTCCTAGATTGCTGAAGAGGAATCCTAGGTTTTGGTTGACTACCATTAGGAGTGTGTAGAACTCTAGCGGGATTTGGTGAACTATGTTTTTCATACACTGGTTTGTCTTTCTGAATCTTCCCTTTTTGTTTCGCATCCTCTAGGTTGTGGGTATGAACGAGGTCATTTGAACCTATAGATTCCTTTGTGGACGTGAATGTCACACGTTTTGGAGGAGTCCTAGAAGTGCTAGGTGCATTCACATGGTTGGGTTTAGCAACAGTATGCTTTCTAAATGGAGGAACATAGGGTGATATGGATGGTTTTGGAACACTTGGTTGCACATCAGTCTTAGGGGGTAACCTAGATTTCATATGAGAAGAATTGGAGAATGGAGTCGGTTTTCCTAAGATAGAAGGCTTTGGATCCTTGTAGGCATTGGGTTGTCGAACAACAGGTTTCTTAATGCTAGGTTCCACGATTTTCCCACCCATTTTAGCAATGAGTTTCTGCAACTCTGCTATCGCTCTGTCCCTATCTTGTAATTGAGCTTTCAACCCTTGAATTTCCAAATTCTGTTCATTCATTTCTCGAAATGTTTGGGAAAGTTTTTCTTGCAATTTAGTATCATGTGGAAAACTACCAACATCTTTTTACAAAGCAAGTTCAAGTGAATGACAATGTTTTTGAAGGAAATCAGTTTTGTGTTGAAGTATCTCAAAAGCCTTTTTGTCAACATTTTCTTTACGTTTCGAAAGCTCAATTTCAAGACGTTCACATTCTTTGATCTTATCAAGATATTGGCATGCAACTTCAGAATATTCATCAATATCAGCACAAGATGTAAAATAAGCACACATAACATCTTTAGAAACGCATTCTTGCAAGAGTAAATCATATTCATCTGAAAAATCAGACTTCTCCATTTGAAGATCATCAATGTGTTTCTCAAGAGATTCAACGTATTTTAAATCATCATACATTTCAGTCCGAATGAACTCCTCAAGTTGAAGAAAAGTTTCTTTAATCAACGTTGTGTTAGGAATTAAGAGTTCTTTCACAAGCAAGGTAATATCTTGAGGAATCGGACGTGTCCACTCAGCATTTTCACGTTTTGCCCAGTCTCTTTCAACAATAGATTTAACATTATCTATGTGGTGTTTAAGAATACCTAATGTTTTCCTACTCTTGCTTTTAGATTCATCTAGAGGGAGGTAGTTTATGTATTTGTAAACATTAGATTTCTTAGGGGCAAATGCTTTCTTCCATTGAATTCTCTTTTGTTTGCATTCTAGAAACACTTCCTCACGAGTTTTCTGAGTTTGTTTGTTGAAAAGACCATAAAGACTATTCTCATAAGCATAATTATATGGTTTCACAAACTCCTTATTGACAAGTGGTTGACTCTCAGCATCCCAAAGGGCAGTCTCTTCACTATTGGCACTAATATGCATGCAATCAAGATCTGTCCTTTCAGTCTCATCAAGATAAAGATGCGGGTTCGCAGCTTGAGCTTTGGCAAGGTACTCAGGACTTGCAAAGCTATCTTGACCCTTAAACATCGAAGGAGGTGCCAGCATTCTCACAGATTGAATAGAATCATGCGTTTTATAAACAACGTTCTTCAAAAATTCGACTTGTGCTTCTAATTTCGTTACCTTTTCAGTTTCTTTATCATATCTACTTTTGAAGTCTTGTTTTAACGCATCTACCTCTTGTTTCTTATCCTCAAGAATTTTAGCAGAGTCTGTAGTGGTCATAGAGAGCTTTTGTTCAAGTTCATTAACTTTGGTATTGGCAAGGTACGTTTTTTGACGTTCATCCATTAAGAAAACATTATATTGACGCTTCTCTTTGGCTAATAACTCAAGAGTTGTATTATATTTGTTTTCAAAATCGTCCTTTTGACTTTTTAACACACTTCCCTTGTACCCCTCAAGCTCTTTGGTTTTCTGAAGAAGCTCAGCCCTATTACTTTCAAGGGTCTCATTAGATTTAATTAGAGCGGCTTTGCATTCTTCAAAGTTTTGAGTGAGCGCTGCGTTTGCCTTCTTTAATTGCTTTTGACTCTTTCTAGTTTCATTGACATCTTTTTGTAAACTAGCAATTAAATTAGCAAGCGCGACACGCTCCTCATCATCATACTCATTTGCATGTTGATCATCCTCAAACTCATTATTGCACATGGCTGATGAATTGGGTGTGGTATTGCTATCAACCTTTTCCGTCATACATGTGTCAATAAGGTTTGTTGTTTGATCACTATGCTCATGCGTATTGGCATTGGCAAACACATTAAATTCAGCATTGTGTACCTCTTCCAATGGCTCAGAATCGTAAACAGGACCATTATCATAGGAAGGTGTATTGCTGATGACATTCTCATTCTCAGAGTCGATGTGTTGTTTGCCAGAGCTGCTGTTGTCTTTCCCAGAAATGTTGTCATCATTCCCTGAACTCTGCGTTGGAGTCTCATATCTACAGCTTATATTCTCAATATCTGATGCGATACCACAACTGGTATGAAGTCTGTCATCAATGGTTTGTTGCATCTGTATTGTGTGATTCACATAGGTTACAATGAAGTCGATGTTGCGGGTTATCCGATCTTTGTATGATAAAGCATCCATTCCATGATATCGCTTGAAGCACTCGTTGGTAAGCGAAGACTTGATGAAGTCAGAAGAAAACATCGTTTCAAGTGATGTCTTGAGATCAGTGAAAGTGATCTTGCATTCACTAGCAATGATTCTTTCGTTGACAAGTTGTGTTTGAAGTTTATCCATGGCATGAGTGAATGTTTTGCTGAATGTGCCAGTGGATTCACGTAAGTCGAACAAGACTTTTGAAAGGTTCTGAAAAGAATCTTGAAGTACTCTAAAACCGTCCATGGCATTTTTTCTTAAGAAACATATATGTTGTTGTAGTCGTTCCATTTCAAGGTCTTTCACGTCTGAACTTTCAGTAACCGCATTACTCGTTGGCATGATGATCGTCTCTCTCTCTGTGGATGAAGTGACTTTGGATCTTAAGTAGATATGCTGTGATTGTGTTGATGTTGAAATTTTGAAAATTTGAAATTTTTCCTCAGTCCGACAATAAATTCCTCAGTCTGACTAAAACGGTAAACCGAAAATTTTTGAATAACCAAATTTTGAAAACGAGTTAGAAATAGCCAATAACTAGTAGGGAAAAAATTTGAAAAATGAAAATTTTAACGAAAAATAAAACCTAAAAATGGCCTAAAAATTTGAATTTTGGTCCGAAAATTTGAATTTTTGGTAGAAAATTTTTTCGCATCGCCAAAATTTGAAATTGAAGCTTAAATGGCCTAAAAATGGTCTAGGAAAAAATAAATTTTTCTTGGGTTTTCCCGCCAAAAAACTCTTTTTTTTTTTTTTTTTTTTTGATCTTCGTGGAAACGATATTCCGAAACTAGTCTAGATGGTGGCTAAGTCTAAAAAATACTCAAACAAAATTTAGCAAAACACATCATCGGAATGTCCCCTAATCGGAATGCACCAATCGGAATGTTATCGGAATGCACCAATCGGAATGCACCAATCGGAATGTTATCGGAATGCACCAATCGGAATGAGCTAATCGGAATACACCAATCGGAATGAGCTAATCGGAATACACCAATCGGAATGAGCTAATCGGAAAACACCAATCGGAATGCAAATCTGAATGCCAATCGGAATAATGTTGTCCAGTCGGAATGATGGTCGGAATGTTTAAACCCTTTTCCGATTGCACAGATCGGAATAACTGATCGGAATATATCCCCCTTTTCTCGGACAAAACTCAACCAATACGTGATTTTAAGCCAAAAAATGATCAAAAAACCCAAAAATTTTGTGTTTTTAGCCAAAGTAAATATACCAAATCACTACTACAACTATGTAGAAGATGTAGATGAAGAAGTAGAGCACAAAAAACACAAAAAAAAATTAAATCCGAGATGATTTATGGATTAAATCATTCGAATCAAATATAATAACACCAACCAAGCACAAATCTACCCCGTGGCGATTGATACCAAATGTTGTCCCATGTATTTGTGAATGATTAATCAATGAAGAAAGAAAGAAAATAGATGAAGAAGAGATGAATTCCTAGAGAGAGAAAGTAGTGAGAGAAAGTAGAGAGGAGATGATTAACTTGGTGAGATTAGATTAAGAAAAGAAGTTGTTACAAATGACCATTCACCCTCCTAACATGCTAGGAGGGTAGTATTTATAGTCCACCCACATGCGGGCTTTAATGGACTATATATTGGGCCGGGCTTGTCTTTTGGACTTTAATTAGTTTAAATCCAAGCCCGTGAACCACGACTAAATAACTACTTATTACAACGTTCTAATAAATATTACAATAGAAACCTATGACCGAACATTCTTGTTTGACTCAATATTTTGAGGCTAACACAGACTCAACCTATTATCATCCACTAGGGGAACACAATGTCTGATGGGAATATTGGTCACAAAACCACCATTCTGTTCTGCTACTCGGGCGCACCAGCAAAGGTACCATCTGTTTGAGTTCCCCAGATCAAACAGACATCCATCTTGCCTCTGGTTTTGAGGTAGATAAACTGAAGCTGCTCG
The DNA here is from genome assembly GCA_025667525.1 of Glebionis coronaria. Taxonomy (NCBI): domain Eukaryota; kingdom Viridiplantae; phylum Streptophyta; class Magnoliopsida; order Asterales; family Asteraceae; genus Glebionis; species Glebionis coronaria. The sequence goes on along the minus strand of CM046878.1, from coordinate 126,834,571 downwards.
AATGCTGATTTCTACGATTCTCATGGAAAGTTCTCTAAGGGAAACGATGACGACTACCTTCTGCCTTGCCTTTAGTGAAAAGGGTTCCAATGGGTCAAATATCCTTGTCCTCTGAACCCACAAATAAACTAAAAGGGACAGGATCCTACAATAATAATAAGTGACGCAGAAGATATTTCTGTTGAGGGGAAGCCAATGGTGATTGGGGTTGTATCAGACCATTATAATTAAACAAGAATAATAATATGTGACCTGTGTGTTCAGAGGCAACCCCCAGGTGTCATGACTGCTCACATTGCTTTTTGTGCTTAACAAGACCGAAACAACTATTTTTTATAGCTTTTTAAACCCAATGAAGTGGCCTTATGGGAAGGGCTTGGGAGTCTCCCAAGGAGGTAGCAAGCTCATATCCTGTAAGCTGCAACTTTTTGGGGCCACATGCCCTGCCTTCATTGGTCTTGTGCGGTGGTCTGTAGACAAACGAGCTATAGGTGTAGCCGATGGTGTAGGTGGTTTGGTTGATTTGGTGTTGATGCTGGGATATATGCACGTGAACTTATGTATAATTCACTAATCGCAGTACAGGATGAACCAACGAGTTCTACTAATCCTGCCAGGGTGTTGGAGAAAGCTTATTCAAACACTAAAGTAAAAGGATCCTGAACTGCGTGCATTATCACACTCACTGATCAGGTAGTGATATTCTAATAGTGAATGGTTTATTTTGAAGTCTGAGTAATTAATTTTAGTTAGGCATGTACATAAGTCTGTTGCGTCTTAAATTATATTTTCTGGTTATTAGCTGTAGACTGGTAGAAAACAGGAATAAAAAAAGAGAATAACTATTAAGGAGTTATTGTATTTTTCCCAGACATTTAGTTTTGTGTATATAACTTCTGGATATTGCCAAACTAGTGCAACAATAATTTATTTTATCTCTTTTGTAGGGTCTTAGTGCCATCAATTTAGGTGACAGCGGGTTCATGGTGGTTAGAGATGGATGCACGCTATTCCGTTCTTCTGCACATCAACACAATTTCAATTTCACATATCAATTTCAGAATGGAGTTAATGGTGATTCACCCAGCTCTGGCCAGGTTCGTTGTCAAGTTCCATCTTTTGTTGCATTTCCATCAAATATTAATTGATAAAACCAGTGATAAATATTGCAGTTTTTCTTAGTTCGTGTTGCTCCTGGAGATGTGATTGTAGCAGGGACTGATGGACTATTTGATAATTTCTACAACAATGATATTACCGCAGTGGTGGTTCATGCAGTAAGAGCTGGGCTAGGGACCCCACGTAATGGCTCAGAAAATAGCAGCTTTGGCACGGCAAAGGGCACAACAGAAGGACAGGCAGACACCTTTGTCGGCTTCTGCCCAAGAAGCTGGTATTCGTTATTATGGTGGCAAGCTTGATGATATAACTGTTGTAGTTTCCTATATTACTGCTTTAAAAGACGTATGTCCTCTCCTCCCTTTTTACAATGCACGTACATTATATTTATTTGAATATGTGACTAAATGGGCGGGCCATGATTAGCGCTGTTGAGAAACGGGTTCTAATGGGTTAAAGATCAAAACGTATAACTTTTAGGTACAATATGGGCTGGCTTGGTATGAAAAACGCATAACGTGAGCCAAATATCCATTATCTTGGTCTGGTAAGTAGTTGAAACTTGCAAATAATGACGTATATTAACCAACGTTTATTTTTTTCTTGTGGGTCCAGTGATTTAAATTAGTGATTTAAATTGCTGATAGTGGTGTTTGGTAACCATGGTTAATGCAGGAGAATATGACTCGAATGCTGATGGTTACATATATTCAGGAAATTATTAAGGGACATCAAACTCAAATTATCACCTCACTGAAGGATCCTGACATCAGGTGAGACGTACGTGCTCTTGATTGATTTATCATTTCATAGTGTTTATGTAAAAAAAAGTCTTTATGTTACATTTTTGTTGTATGAAACGAGACTTTTGTATCTACTTTTCTTTTTGACGTCATTTATTGAAATACAGCATCCGGAGGCGAGCACTGGATCTTCTTTATGGTATGTGTGATGTTTCAAATGCTAAAGATATCGTTGAAGAACTATTGCAGGTAAAGAGAGTTGCTAAATCTGAACTCTCCTAACTATATTTTAGTTGAATTTTTCTATATAGACCGATATAACAAAGTTTTTCAAAATTTTCCAAAAGTGTATTTATGATGCCTCTAATACACATCTATTTTCAGTATCTTGGAACAGCGGACTTCATAATGCGTGAAGAGTTGGCACTAAAAGCTGCTATCCTTGCAGAGAAATTTGCCCCTGATTTATCATGGTATGTTGTTTTTATCTAACAAAACATAATTACAGTCTGATTAATGACTGAAAAGTTATATCCTGATTTACCTTTGTAATCTTTTATTTTTCATTTCTATTTCAGGTACGTTGTCAACAAAGTTTCGTCCACGTAGAATCTATAAGGATTCTTGGAGTATCGCTGGGATTTATAACCTTTCACACCAGGTAGGATTCTTTTAATTATATATAATTTTCTCTTATGTTTATGAGTTGTTTAAGATAGACCAAAATGAAATGTGCCATTTGTTAAGTGATGTTGTACTAAAGTTTAGAGGTTGATAACTTGGATTTTACTCAGGTTAAAAATTTATCGTTGTACCAATCTCTTCGAATTGAAAAACTTGTGTTTAATGTGCAACTCAGCTGTCTTTGGTGAAACAAAAATGTGTCGTTGTAGTATTTAAAATAAAAGTGCGTGACTTTAAAGTAAAAGTGACTTAAAAGTAAAAGTGCAATTAAAGTAAATCTAAAACTAATTAAAGTAATTTAGAAGCGAGACGAGAAATTAAAAAAGGCACTAAAAGTAAATGACACAAACTTAAATCTAACTAAGGCAAAATTAAAACGCAACTAAAACTTAAACTAAGGCAAGTCTAAAATAAAGCTAAGGCAAATTTAAAGTGCAACTAAATAAAAGGCGGGAAAAATAAAGCTTGAAAATAAAAGACAGAACTTAAAAAGAAAAACCAAAAAGAACCTGACAGAAACCTTGATTCGGAAGTTCAAAACTTCCGAATGAACTGATTTGGCTTGGAACTTCTTGAGTTCCGAATGAACACAATTGAGTCGGAACTCCTTGGTTCGGAAGACTTCCGGATGAAGCCTTCTTGATCCGGAACTTTTAGACTTCCGAATGAAGCCCCCTTGATCCGGAACTTTGCCCTTGGTTCGGAACTTTTAAGTTGATCCGGAACTTTTGAGTTCCGAATGAACCTTCTTGATCCGGAACTTTTTGAGTTCCGAATGAAGTATATTGATCCGGAACTTTTTGAGTTCCGAATAAACAATGCTTGAGTCGGAAGTATTGATCCGGAAGTTTTCGTCCGGAACTTTGAATGTTCCGGATGAAGCCTGGTTGAGTCGGAACTTTCGTTCGGAAGTCTTGACTCGGAACTATTAAAGTTCCGAATGAAAGCCTTTGGTTCAGAACTCTTGCTTGTTCGGAAGTTTTCCTGGGAATACAGTAACAGAAACAAACAAACCGAAGAACAAGGGATCATAGTAATAACAAATCTAAACACAAATCAGTCAAAATCAAACAAACGATTAAACTAAACTAATAACGAAACAACAAACAATCATAAACAAACAATTTAAATCAACAAAACAAACAAATTTAACCACAATAATCAAAAACCCACTTGATCAAAATAAAGACATGAACATGAACACAAACATAAACATAAAAATCAAAGATCAAGAAAGGTAGATAGGAGATTAACAAGATAAAATAAAGATTGACAAGAATTAAATGGAAACTTACTTGAAATTAAAGGAATTTAAGGTGCAAGACAAGGTAATTAAATTTGACAAGTATTTAAATGTCATGGAATTTAAGGTGCAAGGTAAATAAATGGTGGAAGACTAATTGTCACACTTAGCCAACAAAGAAAATAATTAACTAGTCCTAACTATATATAGGGGAGGATTAGGAAGCTTCCTCCCCTCTTTCCTTTTCTCTTAATTACAAGATTAAGTCCTTCCTTCTTTAATCTTCATTAATTGCATGCTTAGTCATTTTCTTCTTATCTTCTTTAATCTTGGACTTCTAATGACTTTTGGCTCGGGATTTCTTTGAACTCGTCTTTTAATTCTTCGATAAAATAGACTTGAGTTCTTCGGCTTTAAGTAAACTTCCGTGTTTTGACTTTTTTTTCGATAAATCTTCAGAATTGGTCTTGGACTTCCGTTCTTTTTGCACTCTTGACTTCTTGACTTCGTCTTTCATCTTTTTCTTCAATAAAAGTCCGTAAATGCCCGTGAATTCCCGTGTTTTCTCCACTTTTCACCTTTTCGTCCTAAATCACAACAAAAACACAAACCACGCATAATTCCGACATAAAAGACATAAAATACACGTTTTGGTCCGGTTATTATTGTAATTAAGTGGTAGAAAAGATGTGTGTTTACACACATATCAAATCCCCTACACTTGACCATTACAATGTCCTCATGCAATGCATTAGTTACAAAGCAAGATTACATTTTTCATCATAATCAATCCACGTTGGCCTTTATTAAAGAAATAAACATTTAAAATAAAGAAATCAAAATCATACCTTGGGTTTTAGAAATGTCATGAATAATCATCATCCTCAAGTTTTCACTTTCTCCAAACCAAGCTTAAAAACGAGATCATTGTTATTATAAGTTAGTAAACTAACACGAATTCATGTGGGCCTTTTACTCACTTAGACTCCCTTATTCCTAGGTGTATCTCTTATATTTTATTATTGTCTTGAATGATCACGATGATGCATTTTTGACTTATTTCGATAGTTATTAAGTCTGAAAATATAGTGAACGATATAATCAATAGTTAGCTAAAGGACAAAATCTTTTAAAACTACTTCTCGGGACCTCATAAAGTTCATATCTTGGCATAACTCGCTTCGCGATTTGAGACCTTTCTCGGACCGATATTTGGCAGCGACTTCATACTTCAAACCTTGAGAGACGTTCATGAAATAATGGCCTTCTCTTCATAATAGGAATTTCTTCACTTGAAGTTTTGAGAGATTCATACTTGGACCACGACTTCTTCATTTTTCTCCAATCTTTATTTTGGACTTTGATATACAACAATCCGCCTCCTTTTATGACTTGGATCTATTTATCCTCATACCTTGTTAGGGTCTTTTCGGATACACTTCTCCATGACTTTTGGGGAGTATTTGCTTTTCGTCGTGTGTCTCGATCCTTCATATTGATATTCGATAAATGATTCTTCACATCACTTTGGATCTTTAGCAACAAAATATAGCCCTCATGCCTTGTTAGGGCCTTTTTGGACTCGCCAATCTTCGCATCCCGCTTTAATAAGTTATGCCTTGGCTATGACCTCTAATCCATACCGAGCAACTTTTAAACGATCTTGGGCTAGAAGCTAAGTAACTTTTCAAATCGTACAACCTTATTTATTAGCAGATAAATTATTAGCAAGCGATGGGAGAATAGGCTCATAATTAACTCACATAAATCCACGAAAGAATACCAAACTTATAATTGGCTCTATCATCTCTCGTTCTCCACAATTTAAAATCTCAAGGAATGAGACTCGTGGATGCTTAGCCTATTAAATCAAAGTTTTGGGTTTTCGAGTCGCCTATAGGATCTTGCAAATTCTTAGACTTTTTCAAGTTTAGAAATCACATTTTAAAGTTCCCTTGATAAACGACTCTCTAGGATCAATTATAGGAACTTGCGAAAAGTTCTTGTTCTTAACCCGTGAAAGTTAAGACTTTCGCGTTTTATAGCTCCCTATATAAAAGCCTAGCAAAACTTGACTTAAACATGTTAAGGATACTAGCTAGAGTAACTTAGATAAGTAAACTCGGGTTGAGTCAAAAGATTCACAACTTTGAAAATTAAAACCACTTTATTAAAATTTATTCTAGCAAAGAAAGAAAAATAACTATACAAAGGGAAAAACTAATAGGCCAAAATAGATCAAAAATTTTGAAAAATGTCGAAAATTTGATTTTCCGGTTAAAATGAGGACAAATACAAGGAAAAGACCACTTAACTTCGATAGAAGTCCCCCTACACTTAAGATAAACATTGTCCTCAATGTTTAAGCATGTGGGAGTAAACTCCCCTACACTTAGGACATTGTGCACTTTGTTTAAATCTCGCTAAGGAAAGGACAACTAAAGAGATTCCTATTTTAATATTGAGAAAATATAAAATAGTGAATCGAAAAGAGTTTAGGATAGAACCGGGAAGAAGTAGAACACGGAATCACGGGTCGTCAAGAATCATCAAGAGTGGATCATTGAAGCTCGAATCCCTGATTAAGAGAGAGGAGAGGAAAGAGCAAACACCAACGGGTCTCCCCTACACTTATTATAAAGAAAGCGAAAAGATAGATGCATGGGTTGCCTCCCAAGAAGCGCTTGATTTTTGTTTACCGAGTCATTAGCCTGACTCGACCTTGATCATCAACGGAAGAAGCATGAAACATATCCACCAGGATCAAAGACATAGTTTTCGTCCATCAAATAGCAGAGGCTTAAGGCGAACAAGGCAAGCCAAAGAAGAGTAGGCAAGGTTCCCTTAAGCAGTGATGGAGCACGGTGGAAGCAAGGGTGAAGTGGTGCAAGCAGATTCCCAGAAGTTCCAAATATATTTCCTTTTATTTCATCAGGTGGATACTGAGATGGCTGCAGGATATCAATACCGGGGTCGAACACCTTTTCCTTTAGGGGAAAATAGCACTCAGGCTCAGCAGAGTGTGACGAAGATCCGCGAAGAAGCACAACCTCGTCCTCAGAAGTGGGACAAAGAGGTGTTAACTCATACGTGCTTCGGATTTCGGTGTCGACCGGTTTCTTCTCCTTAGAAAGAATGTTCTTCAAATCCAAAGTAGGATCAAGACGATAATCTTCAAAATCATAAGGAGGAGCATCACTCTCATGAGGGAAGTAAGTGTTGAGAAATTCAGAGAAGTCTTCCTCAAATGAGTAATCGTCCAAAGTAGGATCGAGTGATGGCGGAGGATCTTCATCATGTGAAGAATCGCTCGAAAGAGTATCGGCCTCATCAAAATCATCGAAAGTGGGCATCTCGGGATACTCAGAAGTACAATCATCAAAATCATCCGAATCTGAGCTAGAATCATCATCATCATAAGCATCAAAGACCGGTGGAGAATCATAAATGGGAGAAGGGTCCAAATTGGGGCGAGAATCATGCACATCATCTTGAAAAAGTGGATTATCGATGCAAGAGTCGAATAGAGGATTGTCGTAGACGGTAAAGTCATTAAGTACATTAATCATATTCACTGATTCTCGGCCTCCAAAGGATTTGCCTGTAAGCTTCCCCATTTTAAAAACTTTTGAATCATCCCCGACTCGTAAGATTAACTCACCTTCGGCCACATCAACTAAAGCTCGTCCGGTTCTCAAAAATGGCCGACCAAGTATTAAAGGAATACGAGGGTCCATTTCATAATCAACTACCACAAAGTCGACCGGGAAAGTAAATGTGCCAACTTTAATGAACACGTCTTCGGCTATACCAACGGGGTAAGCGAGAGTGCGATTAGCAAGCTCAAGAGTCATCTTTGTTGGAGTGAGGTCGGGCAATGATAGTGTTTTCCAAACACTCAGTGGCATCAAATTAATACTGGCCCCGAGATCAGCAAGGGCAGTAAATTCTTCAGTTTTGTTGAACACGCAAGGCAACACGAAACGACCGGGATCTCCAGCTTTTCCGAAAGTTCTTTAAGAATAACTGCAGAGCAGTTTTCATTTAAGCGTGTGTTGGCGAGTTCAAGCAACTTCTCCTTCTTGTTAAGCAATTTGTTCTTGCCCAAGCGAGAAGGATAAGGGATATTAGGTTTGGGTGGTGAAGGTGCAGGTGTAGGTAAAGGTTGAGATGTTGAAGGGTCATTCGTGGGAACTTCATCACGTCGAGGCGGAGACGGTAATGGTGCACTAATACTGGGTGTAGGAGGAATAGGGATAAATGGTGTTGGAGGAGGTGTAGATGATGGTGGTGGGATTGTTGGTCCTATGATGGTTACTCCACTACGAGTAGTAATAGCACTCACATTGGCTCGCGGATTAGTGACGGTGTTTGAAGGTAGAGAACTCGAAGAAGAAGGTTGAGCGGCGGGCAAGAAACTAGCAAGCATATTCTTCAAATCATTGGTTTGATTGCTGAAGGAGGATTGAATGTTATCTCGAAGCTCGGATCTTATCTCATTTCCTTGCTTTGTGATATCTCCTTTCAGATTGATAATTTGGCTCTACAGATTCTTAATTTGCTCCCCTTGGGTTCTCATGATGGCTTCAACATCGGGGTTAATGGGTGGGGTTTGTTGGGTGGTGGGTGATAAGGATTAGAAGCTCTTGGTGGGATTTGGTTGCTCCTATTGTAGTTGTTGGCGGGGTTTTGGTTTTGAGGAGAAAAACCGGGTGAAAGGTAGTTGTTGGATCGATAACTCAGCAGATTTCTATCCCCTTGAGGTCGAGCTTGGTAATTTTCTGGTGAATAATTACCATAAGCTGCATACACATTTTCCGGATTTCCTTGTGTATAAGGACAATCGGTGTATGAGTGAGGACCGCCGCATGTTTCACAAGGAGCAGCAACAGCTTTAACTTGTTGTTGTTGGTTTGAAGCCAAGAGTTGCATACTTCTGTTCATTTCAGTCAGCACACGGGTGAGTTCGGTCATATCAGGGTTTGCTGAGGTGGAGGAAACATTGACTCTCGGATTGTTCCTTGAAGAAGCAGAGGAATCCCAGTTTTTGTGGTGAGTAGTCATGTTCTCAATTAACTCTCTACACTCCTCGGGTCTCCTTTTCATGAATGTGCCACCGGCGGCTGCATTAATCGTATCACGATCACGAAAAGTCAAGCCGTTGTAGAAAGTATCTATTAAGGTCACAGGTAGCATGTTGTGGTTTGGACATCTATCGATCAAGACATTATATCTCTCCCAAGCATCAAAAAGAGATTCATCAGGATCTTGCATGAAACCGCTGATTTGATTGCGAAGGCTCGTGACCATGGATGGTGGAAAGTAGCGCGACAAAAAGCGTTGAGTCATGTCATCCCAAGTATGAATAGAATTCTTCGGGAGACGATCAAACCATTTCTCGGCATGATGTAATAAAGTATGTGGAAAGAGTTGTAGGCGAAGTTCATCCAATGTGGCACCAGCTAACTTCATGCTTTGGGTGATTGTAATGAACTTGTCGAGGTGTTTGTTAGCATCATCATCAGGCAATCCACGGAATGGGTTAGTTTGCACTTGCTGAATCATGTGGTGCTTCAACGAAAACTCAGGAGCGTTGATTTGCAGCGGCGCAATCGGTCCTCCTCGTCCAAACATGGTAGGTTGACAAAGCTCCTCCATGGTCCGAAGATCGGGCTGTGGAAGAACATTGTTGTTATTATTATTATTATTGAGGTGCGGTGGAATGTTGTTGTTGACACCTGACATAGCTAAATCTTCTTGAGTCTCGGGCTCTTGATAATTAGAAGATCTAGTACGCATACACCTGAAAATGCAAAAGAAAAAGAAACCAAACACAAAGACAATATATATACACAATAAAGATAAAATCTTTTTGGATTTTTGAAAATTTTTAGTTTTTATGGATTTTTATCAATTTTTTAATTTTTATGGTTTTTTGAATTTTTTATGCAAGAAAAATAACGCTCACAAGTGAACGGATCACAAAAAGCAACGCGTCTCTCACAGAAAACCGTTAATCTTTACGAAAAGAGCCGGCAGTGGCGCCATTTGATAACTTGGAATTACTCAGGTTAAAAATTTATCGTTGTACCAATCTCTTCGAATTGAAAAACTTGTGTTTAATGTGCGACTCAGCTGTCTTTGGTGAAACAAAAATGTGTCGTTGTAGTATTTAAAATAAAAGTGCGTGACTTTAAAGTAAAAGTGACTTAAAAGTAAAAGTGCAATTAAAGTAAATCTAAAACTAATTAAAGTAATTTAGAAGCGAGACGAGAAATTAAAAAGGCACTAAAAGTAAATGACGCAAACTTAAATCTAACTAAGGCAAAATTAAAACGCAACTAAAACTTAAACTAAGGCAAGTCTAAAATAAAGCTAAGGCAAATTTAAAGTGCAACTAAATAAAAGGCGGGAAAAATAAAGCTTGAAAATAAAAGACAAAACTTAAAAAGAAAAACCAAAAAGAACCTGACAGAAACCTTGATTCGGAAGTTCAAAACTTCCGAATGAACTGATTTGACTCGGAACTTCTTGAGTTCCGAATGAACACAATTGAGTCGGAACTCCTTGGTTCGGAAGACTTCCGGATGAAGCCTTCTTGATCCGGAACTTTTAGACTTCCGAATGAAGCCCCCTTGATCCGGAACTTTGCCCTTGGTTCGGAACTTTTAAGTTGATCCGGAACTTTTGAGTTCCGAATGAACCTTCTTGATCCGGAACTTTTTGAGTTCCGAATGAAGTCTATTGATCCGGAACTTTTTGAGTTCCGAATAAACAATGATTGAGTCGGAAGTATTGATCCGGAAGTTTTCGTCCGGAACTTTGAATGTTCCGGATGAAGCCTGGTTGAGTCGGAACTTTCGTTCGGAAGTCTTGACTCGGAACTATTAAAGTTCCGAATGAAAGCCTTTGGTTCAGAACTCTTGCTTGTTCGGATGTTTTCCTGGGAATACAGTAACAGAAACAAACAAACCGAAGAACAAGGGATCACAGTAATAACAAATCTAAACACAAATCAATCAAAATCAAACAAACGATTAAACTAAACTAATAACGAAACAACAAACAATCATAAACAAACAATTTAAATCAACAAAACAAACAAATTTAACCACAATAATCAAAAACCCACTTGATCAAAATAAAGACATGAACATGAACACAAACATAAACATAAAAATCAAAGATCAAGAAAGGTAGATAGGAGATTAACAAGATAAAATAAAGATTGACAAGAATTAAATGGAAACTTACTTGAAATTAAAGGAATTTAAGGTGCAAGACAAGGTAATTAAATTTGACAAGTATTTAAATGACATGGAATTTAAGGTGCAAGGTAAATAAATGGTGGAAGACTAATTGTCACACTTAGCCAACAAAGAAAATAATTAACTAGTCCTAACTATATATAGGGGAGGATTAGGAAGCTTCCTCCCCTCTTTCCTTTTCTCTTAATTACAAGATTAAGTCCTTCCTTCTTTAATCTTCATTAATTGCATGCTTAGTCCTTTTCTTCTCATCTTCTTTAATCTTGGACTTTTAATGACTTTTGGCTCGGGATTTCTTTGAACTCGTCTTTTAATTCTTCGATAAAATAGACTTGAGTTCTTCGGCTTTAAGTAAACTTCCGTCTTTTGACTTTTTCTTCGATAAATCTTCAGAATTGGTCTTGGACTTCCGTTCTTTTTGCACTCTTGACTTCTTGACTTCGTCTTTCATCTTTTTCTTTAATAAAAGTCCGTAAATGCCCGTGAATTCCCGTGTTTTCTCCACTTTTCACCTTTTCGTCCTAAATCACAACAAAAACACAAACCACGCATAATTCCGACATAAAAGACATAAAATACACGTTTTGGTCCGGTTATTATTGTAATTAAGTGGTAGAAAAGATGTGTGTTTACACACATATCAGAGGTCGGTCTCAATTGTATAATCATTTTTTTAATGGGACGTATTTTGAGAACTCAACTTATTTGTATTGAACAGGTTAGGGACTTTGTCGCAGCACGTATGGAATCGAGCTTCACACAGAGGATTCGCCACGTGTGATCAAATCAGTGGATAGACATGGCAGGATAGGTGACCGTTATAGCATGTGTACCCGTGCTGTACATATATAATTTCGACCGTACTATGTGTAATAAACTTATTATGTAATATTTGGGGACACAACAATTGGTATAGTAGTTTGTTTGCAAAAATATTTAGCAATAAAACGAAGACGGAAAACTGGATTTGTTTTTTTTTTTTGTTCTAGTTTGATTATTAGTGACCATATATTTGGTCTCTAAAGAAGCAGTGACGACTTTTTCGTCACTTAGAGCGAACACCAGTGACGAAATATTCGTCTCTAGTAGTTTGGTATTCTGCCCATGCGTGACCACATATTTGGTCACTAACTGACATGCGTATTGACGATTATTTTGGTCTTTAGATTGAGGAAATAGTGACCAAATTTTAGTCACTCACGGTTTTGTAGGAGGTCGTCACTACGACCCATATGTGACCACTTTTCTCGTCACTAATCTGTGACCAATTACAGTTCGTCTCTAACTGATTAGTGACGGAGCTATAGTGACGACTGGTGACGACTCTAAATTTGGTCACTAAGTGACTTAGTGACGAATTTTAATACAGGTAGTGACGAAAGCTACTCTGTCACTATAGGTGTTTTTTCTTGTAGTGAGCTTACCGCTCATTTTCCACTGCTTCTTAAAACAAGCATTGAAAAAATAATCTTTCTAAAAAATAGCACCGTCCCAAAATGCTCACCGCTCCTGTTGTCAAACGACAAAAAAAGAATTAAAAAGCTTACCGCTCCTTTTGCCAAAGAACTAATTAATTTCAAAATGCTCTCACTCACCGCTCGTTACTCCAAAATGCTCTTCCACCGCTCCTCGTCAAACACAGCCGATGTCTAAAATTTTATGAAGAGGTCTAAAATTTTTTTTTGCCATAGACAGAGACATTTCATGCCTAGATGTCATGAAAAGGTCTAGGATCTTGAAGAGGTCTAATACTTTATGTGCATTTAATTCATGTTATAAACTAAACAATTTATAAACCTCAAAAAGTTTAATCCATAGTGAGAATAAGTTCATGATGTAAAAAAGTTTAAAAATTAATGACATTGTATGATGTGGAAATTTTATAAACCTATACAAAGGTTTATTATAGTGGATGCCCTTATAAAGTAAATTAGTGTCTCTTTTCAATAAATATAAAAATTTTAAGTAATCCAATAAATAAAACATAATGTACAACTTATTAATACAAATAACAAACTAAGAATTTAGTAATACAACATATTAATGCTTATGTTCAACCACAACAAACATAAAAACTTATATAACACATTACATTTAAAACTATCATTAAAATGTAACTAATATTATAATTAAAGCACCTCATTACCACAATTTACAAATAAAACAATATATTGTACAAATATTACTACATCTAATTTTTTTCAAAATCAATTAATAACAATTAATAAATAATTAATACATCTCATTACTCAAATATACAATTTTATATTCACTTGATATAACAATTTAAAACATATATATTTATAATTTTCAATATCAAGCCAGATTAACTGGTTCAACCGAGAACCAGAGTCACCATCGATTCGGCTAGACAATTAGGTAAAGCTACATAAACCTTAAATTTCGCTTTTTTAGATGCTATTAAAAAAAGTAAAGTAAAAAAATTGTAGGGTACCCGCAGTCGCATCGCACCGGTACCTGCTAGTGTTGTGTTAATATTCAATGGCAATTGAAAACAACTACAAAGATTGTTGAAAAAAAACTTATAGTTAGTAATTTCTTAAAAAAAAAATAGAACGGAAAATGTTAGTGGTTAGTGGATCGAGTCGTGCAATAACATCTAAGCGACAAAATGTCTTCTTCGAAGTCTCGCCTAGTTATGTTAAACTCCTTATTTGCTTTTGCCTGAAAGGCCCTTGGCATGCAGGTCTTGAACCCAAGACCTGAAAAGAACCAACTATTTAGTGAAACTTTGGTGGTCAACTGAGTTAAGCCAGTTGGAAATTACTTAGTGAAACTTTGATGCAGTTGGTTTATAGTTAGGTGTCGTTTGGGTTGGGTATATTGGAGGATATTGGGGGATATTCAAAATATTTACTACATTTTAATTTCCCTCAAATATCGTGTTCGGTATGCTCAACGAATGAATTTAAAATTTCCCGAAATACCAAAATGAAGGATATTAGAATTACTCCAAAAAGTGAGAAATCTTAATTTAATTGAAAATTATTTTGAAAAACTTTTTTTCTAGCCATTTTTATTCGAGATTTTATGTTTATATAAAAAATTATAAAATTTAAAAAAATTATATAAAAAATATTTTCTTGATTTTTACTCCTTTAAATAGCAAAAATAAGATTTATATAAAAAGCTTTTTATAAAACTCAAAACAAAAATAAAATTTACATAAAAAATTTATAAAACTTAGAGAGTTCTTTTATAAAATTTATAAAAAATTTATAATTTTTTATTAAATTTAAATAATTTTTTTATAAAATTCATTGAAATTTTTTATTAAATTTACGTAAATTTTTTATAAAATTTATATAAATTTATATAATATTTAAAGAATTTTTATAAAATTTATAGAAACCTTTTATAAAATTTAATTTTTTTTATAAAATTTGTATAATTTTTTTATAAATTTATATAAACTGTTTATAAAAGTTATAGAAATTTTTTATAAAGTTTATATAAATGTTTTATAAAATTTATTGATTTTTTTATAAAAAAGTGAAGATTCGACTTTACTTTCTTAAATATAAAATTTATATAAAAAATATTTATTCGATAATTAGTTCAACTTAAAATTAAGATCTCAAAATATTGTGAATTTCTACCAACTAAATAGGCGTATGCATTTTAAATTCTGAAATTCTAAATTCTTAAGAATTTTAATTTATTAGAATTTAGAATTCCATAATTTCAAAATCTTGAATCAAACACCGCATTAGTAATTTTGCGTTAAGTTTAGATATCATTTGATAATTTGAAACAGAGTATAAGAGTTGCAACTTGTTTCCTTGTCTAGCAAATCAAGCATGGCTTCTAGTTATCTATTTTGTCAGTGAAATGGGACCCAAAAAATCACAATATCATGATTCATGAGTGAACTATACATATTGGAAGGTGAACAGATGTTATCTAATATCTACCTTAACCCTTGAAATATTACATCTGAACTTGAACAATTGACTTAAAAGTTGTGTATGTATCTCAGTTTTTATGAGCAAATCGCAAAAACTGTTGATGGCAGGATGGATCGAAGTATTGCTGCTACACCAAAACTAGGTGAAAATCGCAAAAACTGTTGATGCCAAGATGAATCTAGTGGGGAAATCAGTGAGACATAAACAAAAACAGAAATTGGACCATAGAATGCGTCTGCATTATAAGGTCGCAAATCATTCGAATTTTAGTATCATGAAACCTATTAGTCCCAAAAACCGTGGAGAGCAACAAATACAGACACCTATTCAGTGGGCATGTTGTAGGATTGGGGATTTGGGGATGCAATTCCGGAATGAACAAATACTCATCTTTCTGCCTTTAATCATATCAAGCCCTTGTTAAACAAACAAATGGATCAAACCACTAAAAAGTTACCGACAAAGGCCTCTTATTTCATGACAAACGTTTAAAAGCATTACAGAAATATCTCATTTTCATTTGATATCACTCACTTGCAGCTAGCTGAATATGCATTCCAACCTTGTTGTCGGTATTCCCGAGCGGCATCCACAGGATTAGCAGCCTTTATGATTCCACGACCCACAATGATGATATCGCTACCTCTATCAGCAATTACCTAAAATCAAATATATTCATTTGTAAGGTCATCAATGGACTCAGATAGATAAACAAGTCGTAGCTTTTAAGTAATGGTATAGAAACTTATTTTGGAGATCTTTAATACTACTCCATGGCAGGTTAGTCAACAGATATGCTACATGAAGTTTCTGAAACAATTGCCACATTAACAATTGTGGCAAACATATGCAAAAGCCGTGTGCTTCATGTTAAGTTGTGTATTTTCTGTTGGGTTTATGATAGTACACTAGTACGTACATGAGACATGAAATATATCCAGGAAAATAAAGTTACGGTAGCTGAAAAAAAATTTAAACTACAGAACAATAAACAACCATAGAGCAACAATAGTACATTCTAAGCACAATAACTTATCCTAGTTGACATGGACAGAGCCACCATCTGGCTCGTCACTGCTTAGTGAGTAAGAAATCAAGTCTCACATTCACACTGTCCAAAGCTGTGAACTGAACTTCTAAGGAGTAAAGCCTGCTAACTGGAGAGCCTGAAACATGTCTGCTCGACATAAAAGTGGGTTTTGCATATGGACATTGTGATTTGGTTGGAGCAGACATGGCAAATATATTATTTCAAAAGTGCGCTTCCAATATTCAAAAAAACAAAAGCACGTTAGAGGTGAAAAATGAGCAGGGTAGCAGGAGGGGTCAATTCGAGTAATATGGGCAGGAAGTCTGGAACAGGAAATGTCGGGTTTGGTTGGCATTTGACTCTAAACACTTTTGGTCTAATTTTTTTTAATACTTTTAGTATAATGACAAAAATAATTTTCTTTTAACTATTACCATTTTAAAACTAATTGGTTTAGCAAGTCAAATAAGCTAAAACTACAGGCATATTGCCACATTTGACCCTCTTGGGCCCATTTGAATCACTGATCTTTCTGGTCAAAATCTCCACTTCATATTCATGTGAAGTCCAAATATAAAACAAGGAGCAGAAACTTACAGAGTTTGGGGTGTTATACTGCTGGCCTAAAGCATCACCACCTTTAACCAACTGAACTCCTGGGGTTGCATGAATAAATGCGGGATTAGAAGGGCCCCCAGGCCATGAAGCTGGGTTAACCGAGATAAACCCAATGACAAAATCTGAATGTTCTTCGGCAATCTTGGCAGCAGCAGCTGTGTAATCTCCCTTGGCAAAGTTACCAGCAGAGCTCATTTCTGCAAGCAGCAGCAATCCCCTTCCACGAGGTAAACCCTACACCCATCAAAATTACACAAATTAGTCGACCCCTTTTTTTGTTTGAAGTTAACCAAGAAATTACTAGATTTTAACCTTTAATTTCAAGCCATCAACAATTCCAGGTCCTGAAATAATGTGACAGTTGATTATATCCGCCCATTCCAATATGCGAAAGATACCTCTGCAATATAATCATAGTGAGAACTCAATATTAGTTAAAGACTCGAGAAGTAGACGTATGCTCTGAGACTAATTAAAATATTTAACAATCAGAAGCAGATGACTGAGATTTGAAGAAACGCACCCCTCATACTGCATCGTTACTGTGTTGCCAATGTCAGCAAATTTACGATCTTCAAAGATGAGAAAATTATGTTTGTCTGCAATCTAGAGAAGATGAAAAGAAGCTCAGCAAAATCAAACATTCAAAACGTTAATGATTAATTATTTGAATTGTCACACCATTTTGACCCAAAATTAACCATATTTAATTTAGCACAACAATTTACAATAAAACAACAGGGCAACTTAACATGTAAATAAAATCCTTCAAGATTATAACTTTTAGAGTTCAAAAATATACCGAACGAAGTTTGGATCCAAAATCAGGGGTGAAATCAGGTAGTATATCCACGTGAGTTTTCAACATACATATCTCCGGTCCAATCTGCATAAACCAATAAGCATAACACTTAGCCACAAATCAATAACGTTAAATCAAAACACTCACACGTAGAAAATAGGCATATATAAATCTGTACAAGTGCCAGAAATTTAACAAACGTAGAGTACTAAACAGGCTTCTTTATTGCTATTTGCTAGTATTTCCAACTAGTTTCTACTTCTCTAAACATTGACAAAAAGGCTGTCTAAAATAATCTAAAGAATGTTCATATTCTACCAAAATAACGCAATTCCTTTTAACCCTAAACATTTCACCTAAGAATCTACAAAAACTAGACTACAAAATCATAAACGAAACATATTCCACACCATAAAAGCTAAAATCAATAAACTCGGAAAAAAACTAATCTACCTCATCAGCAATGGCCAACAACTCAGCAGCCGTATTCACATCCGCCGATAAACACAAATTACTCTTCTTCCCAACCATAACCTCAAACAGCTTCTTCCCAGTCGCGTTCTTACACATCTTCGCCCTCTCCTCATACGCCAACCTCACACTCAACGCTTTCGCAGGACCCACAGCACTCACATTCCTATTCTCCTCCAAAAACCTCCCAACCATCCCCACCGTCTCATCGTCCACCCTCCCTTTCGCCCTCAAAACACTCACCATAGCACTCAACGTCACCATCGAATGCAACTTAATCCCACTCCTCTCCAAATTCTCCCTCCCACCCTGCTCCCGATCAATCAAAACCACCACATCCTCAACTCTCATCCCACATTTCCTCAACGGATTCGCCGTCTCCAAAACCGACATCCCACTAGTAACCAAATCCTCAACCACTAAACAAACATCACCTTCCTTATACACGCCTTCAATCATCTTCCCGGTACCATACTCCTTCACCTCCTTCCTCCTCATGAGCATGGGGACATTGGTTTTGGTCGAGATGACTGTCGCGATGGGTAAAGCAGTGTAAGGGACGCCACAGATGACGTCATAGTGGGCTGAAGATGGGAGGGTGGAGATGATGGTTTCGGCTATGAGGGTTAGGAAGTCCGGGTATGAGACGATGAGACGGAGGTCGATGTAGATAGGGGAGGTGATGCCGGATTTTAGTTTGAAGGAACCGAATTTGACGGCTGAGATTTCGTGGAGTTTAAGGATTAAGGATTCTATGGAAGGTGAAGGAGAAGACATTTTTGTTTTTGTGTTTTGTTGTTTAAGGTTTTGCGGCGGTTTTTTATGGTGAGTTTAAGGTTTTATAGTGGTGTGTGTACTTGGGTTGAATGATATGTGACTTCAGTCAGTGTACCCTAGTTGGATTTTTTGAATTTTTTTTTCTCAGGTATAGTGGATGGAGTTTTGCTTTATTTGTGATTTTTAATTCATTTTTGTGTTTGTGATGATTATCGTGAGCTTTAAGGACTTTTAACCTGATTATCGTGAGCTTTAAGCTAACTTTAAGCACTTTTTAAAAAGCATAGTTTGTTTCATTTTAAAAAGAATTTAAATATTCTCAATTTGATTTAAACATGATAAGTAATACTTGGCTTTTCATTGTAAAAAAAAAATTAAAAAAAATAACAAACTTTAAGAAAAATTAAATATAATACATAAAAAATTAATTTTAATGTCTGTGCACGGAACTTGAATATAAACGATAAATTAAATAATAAATTGTTATTCTGGTATTCTGTATATTATATATGTTTATTAGAAACATTTAACGTTTATATGTTGGATTATGTTATAAAGTATAGGGGTATAAAGTTTAAGAAATATGTTGTTTCTTTTTAAAATTTACTAGAAAATATGAAAAAATATATATTTACAATTAAGTCTATTTAGTTTATTTAAAATTCAAGTAAAGTTTTGTTAATTTTTTCTTCCTTTTTCAAATTTTTATTTTTATATTTGACACACATATTTTTTATGTTTTTATTAAATATTTCTATTAAAATTTTTAGTTTTGACTAGACTAAATTCAGTTTTGACCTTTTCTACCAATTATATCGTTCAATTTTTATTTTGTGGCAAAATCAACTTATTTGATTGGTTCAATTGTTTTCTCTATAACTTTCATTTTTTACTAAAAAATTGAAATAATATAATTATTTTATTATAAAAAATATATCAAAAATATAACTTTAAAACTAAAAAGGACTAATCAATTTAGTTAACTAACGAGAATGCCTATATTTTTCTTTTGTTTTCAATTGACGTTTTGGTCTAACCTTTCCAATTATAATTGAAAAAGTTAGTAACATCTCTACTATAAAAATATATTAAATAATTTATGTATAGCCATTTAATTTAGGGTGTGTTTGTTAAATGAGCAGGAGCAGTGAGCAGGAGCAGTGAGCTATGAGCAGGAGCAGTGAGCTGTGAGCAGGAGCAGTGAGCTGTAGCTGTGAGCAGTAGCAGTGAGCAGTAGGAGAGAGCAGTAGTTGCACAGCTCACTGCTCATTTGCCACAGCTTCACAAATAAGCATTAGAAAAAGTAGCCTTCCTAAAAAATCTCACCGCTCACCGCTCGTTTGCCAAACGATCATTAAAAATGAAAAACCTCACCGCTCATTTTGCCAAACATGAAATGAAAATCAAAATGCTCTTGCTCACCGCTCATCGCTTCAAAATGCTCCTCCACCGCTCCGTGCCAAACATAGCCTTAGTAAAAACTTCGAAAACCTATTTGTTCATATCAATCACGTTAGTTACAAAATCTATATCTATATCTATCTATACTACATATATAAAACATTTAGGCCTTTTATTAATAGAAATTTAAAAATTCAACTTAAATCTTTTAATACATTATGTACATTAAGGCTGTGTTTAGTAACAGCTTCTTAAAAAGCGTTTTTATCAATTAGAATTAGCATTTAGAATAATTGTTAAAAGAGCTTGTTTGGTAAGAGCAACTACAATGGTAAAAATTGTCAAAGACTTTTTACTATGCTAAAGTGTTTTGCTATGTTTTTATGCATTGCAAGGTGAGCTTTTTGAAAAGCTTTTCACAAAAGTTTGACAAACAAAAAGCTTTTGCTTCAAATAGTAATGGTTAAATGATTTTACATTAAATGCAATCAATGCTCCAAGTCTTTGAAAGACTTGGCCATTGTGGATGCTCTAAGATCAATGAGCATTAGCATTTCTCATAAAAATGCTATTTTTCATATGCTCTTTCAAAGAGCATTTTTAGATGAGCGTTATTAATGAAGAGTTTTAGACTTAATAAATTGTTTAAATACCTTCATTAATATAACACATTTAATTTAAAAGAGTATCATATTTATATACTTATGTCCTTTATGTCTTTTAATACGTTTAAATTACAGTTACTGTTAACCTTTTTTTTTGAAACATAAGTTACTGTTAATCTACCAAACATTTTTATAAATTATCTGTTATTGTTTACTGCTACTGCTAACTGCTACTACTTACTACTACTGCTAACTATTACTGCTCCTACTAACTGCTAATGCTTATATTAATATTAATTAATATATAATAATCAATAATCAAATTAATACATAGTAATTAATACATATTTCAAAATAAAAATAATATAACATTAATTAATATATAATTAATACACCCAATTAATTAAAAATAGAATCATATATTCATATTGTACAACAAAATATTACATATTTTACACATTATATATTACACATTACGCATTTTAGACACTCTTTCTTTCATAAATGCAGAAGATTCAAATAGTACTGGTAAAACAACATATTATACAACCTTTTAATGCATGAACTCAAATATGATTTAAGTAGTATAAGTTTAAAAGTCAATTGTACAAATGTTTTATCGTACAATAATTACAACAACATCAGTTACGAATTTGATTGACCACCAAAACTTTTTTCCGAGCTTTTGATTTCAAATCTTTTATAAAGATAATTATAAGTTACATTTAAAATTTAAATGGTTTATAACTTTTTATCCTTATTTGTAATAGCCCTGGAGTTTGTAACCATGCAATTTAAATGCGTTTACATCCTTATTTGTAATAGCCTTGGTATAAAAGACTTGACTATAAACATATATAACACAAAAATACACATTCAGTTGCCTATAATATGTTTCTTTTAAATCCTTCCTCTTCACTCTTTATCAAAATTTCAACTACCACAACGACTTTCTCAATTGCCTATAATGTTTTTGAAATAGTTATTATAACCAAGATCACGTTAAGCATATTAACATTAATGGTTTTCTCAATTGCTTCAACAGAATCACTAACAGCAACGGCAACTTAGGCCCACACGTCATGACAAGCGAAACAACAACAATCGCAATATGGGTAGGATCAAACAAGCGAACACGCAACACATGTTACAAAAAAAAGCATCATGATTAGCCGTGTGGGTCTCAAAAAACACATGTGGTATACGGGAAACAACCCCCGAATACCTTATGACTCATCTGAGGTTTGGTTGCTTGCTTTGTGGCTCACATCGTAGGGCTACGATGAGTTTTTTTTAATACTGGAGAGGACACAATTGACGATGTGTAATGGGATGGAGGCTTTCATGACGTGTGGGAGTGAGGTTGTTACTGGTTGGAATGGTTTTATGTCGGACGAAAGGTTTTAGTGTTTAGACGACGACTAATGATACGCCTGTTAGCTAAGAACTTAAGACAATGTTACGGCTACAGTAGAGAGTGATCTAGCGTTTATGAGTGTTTATACAAAATAATATTGAACATTAATTACGAATGGGCTTTTTGATGTTTTTGATTAACATGGTATTGGGCTTTAACTAAATTATACATAAAAATGTTGGTCCATGTCATTAGATACTACAAACCTGCAATTATGCTATAAGCTTTTTCTTAAATAGTATATGTTTTAAAATTTTAGCCTTTTAACATTTTTGATTAATATATGCCAACAAAAATTTGTTTATGCATATTTAAAGTTTTTGGGAATTGCATATCATAAAATATCAATCATTTGTGTATTTATATTAGTAAAAGCTTAGTGAAATTGTAATCATTTTGTTAAATAATTCGATTGAAAAGAATTGTCCACGTCAATGTATAACATTTTCAAATAATTTACAAAGTATGAAAACATGTAAAATATAAGTATGTAAATGTTTATATGTTATATAATGTCACGAATATTACGCAATATCTACTTATTAACAAGTGCATTTCACCGTTAATCAACACAACCTCGTAATACTACTAACCCGTTTCGATATCGTCTTGATGCACATGTATATAGAACTATGATAAAGTTATCTCTTAAAGTTCTTGTCATGCGCAAAACTATTATCACCGAAAAAATTTTATTGAAAAATATTTCTCGACTAGAGATTTGATTATAGGGTACCCGCCGCCGCAATGCGCGGGTACCATACTATAACGCCAAAAGTAATAATATCCCTCGATTGAAATTACGTCTTTAGGATATGTTTTTATATGAAAACTATCGTTTCAGAAGTTATAACCAAGAAAAACAAATTATTAAGCCGAAGAATTTAGTCATAGGGTACCCGCCGCCGCATCGCGCGAGTACCCTACTGGTCTTTTGTAACATAAACAGTATTGAGGTTTAACTGTCATGGTAAATCAGTTGTTATAGGACTAACAACGTAATAGAAGCTAGTTCACACGGTGAGCATCGGGTAAGAACCGACTCAAACTGACAAAAACTGAGACCAATCCGAAATCGAATAAGGGATATGTAAATTCAAATATCGCCCTAAAACGATATTTACGTTTTTAATCATTTTTAACGTTTTGTTAACGACAAACCATCAAACATATTTTTATGTTAGACTTATAAGCATCATATAAGTTTCTTAGTCCATGAACTTATACAAAAATGTTTTTACAAAAATAACACAACTTGTATAAACATAAAATCATAAATATAAATTGCCTTCACAAATTTAATGTTGACTTTTGATGTTAGAATTCGTAAGTCAAACTAGAAAGATTTGGCGCTTGCTTGAAATCTTGGACAAACATTTATGAGGCAACAAAAGTCAGACCTGCCGGACCCCGACGGACCTAAAGGTAAAGGGTCCGACGGGTTTCGTGGGGTCTGGCAGATTTCTTATAAATTGAGCCTTTGTCCAAGCTTCTAACTCACCCCATTCTCTCTGAATTTCTCTATAATCTTAATATATATCTAGCATTCTAATCTACCTTGTCTAACTTCTTCTTGCTTGTGATTAGATCCTTGTTCATATTAAGATCGGTCACGAGAAAACCTCTAGCCTAAGCTTTGATCCTTCAAGGGTTCACATTGCGTGAAAGGGTTAAGTGTTACCTACACTATCACCATTGTTGTACCCATTCATCTATCTACTTGTATTAAGTGTGGTAGGTGTTATAGCCACAAGTGTAGAAGTGTAAAAGGCGTTGTAAGTTGTTGTGCCTTTAGATCAAGACATCTTAAACTACGGTGTCATTTAAGATTGTAAGTTTGTAGGTGAAGGTTTTTCCATTGGTGTAAAGGAGATTCGATTTCTAGTGAAGTAGAAATCTCGAGTGGTTACTCGAGGAGTGGAAGTAGGGGCAAGATAAATGAGATCTTGCTAACCCGAACCACTATAAATCATCGTGCATTGTGGTTTGTTTATTTCTTGTCTCAAGTCATTTGCATTACTAATTCACACGTCATCTATATCTATTTGCAATCACGAAATAGTTTCCAAATAACTCAAACTAATCGGTAAAAACTATTCAACCCCCTTCTAGTTTTCTACAATTGGCATCAAGAGCTACATACTCAAGATCTTTAAAGTATATTATACTTTAAAACTTAAATCGATCCATGGATTCTAAAAATTACAAAGAAGGGCAATCTATGCAAATACCATCACTCTTTAAAACTGATGGTTTTATTTTTTGGTGTAAAACCCGTAAAAATAAGGTCATAATTCTTTTCTCGAGTTTTTAATTTGATGTTATTTTTATTATTTTCATATACTTATTGAAAATGATTTATTCGGAATTATGGAAATTTTTAATTATTTTACTGAATTTATTTAAGTCATGAAAATTGATTTAAACGCTCCCTCGTATAAACTTTATAATAACGTGACGAATAGATGGAATGGGAACCGAAGGCTATATATTCCGACTTTAGTAAGTCAAAAATATTTATTTTTATAAATTTCGTATTTACGTAAATAAATTTGCACCGAATAGAATTTACTTGCGTTTTTAAGAAATCGAGTCGGGCTAGAACTAGTTGCATTTTTATTTGGGCTTAGGTTATTAATAAGAAACTTGTAAATGGGCCAAAGCCCACTTCCCTTGCCTACGTTTTTTGTCCGTCGACCACAACCAACACAAACACATACAACAATAATTTATTTTCATACCAAAAATCAAACACTTCTCCCTGCTTCTCTCTTGTGCGATGAACACCACCCAAAATAGATCCATCCTTCAAGTTTTCTTGATCAAACTTACTATTAAATCACACCAAATTCATCCTTGATAAACCCTTATCACAAACCCATTGATTAATTGCTCATGCATTTGATTTTTAGAAAATCATAAATTTTAAAGGTTTATGTTCTTGCATGTTTGAGCATGGGATTAACATGCATTATGTTTATTAGTGTTTAGGCATACATAACTGTTAAGAATTTTGACCATGATCACCTTGGTGGTTTATGTATGCCGCGACCAAGCATGATCCCATAAGGATCATGTTGTGGGTTTTAGGTGTTTGGTTATTGTGATTAGCTTTGTTGTTATGATATTTTTTCTTGGATGAATCTAGATTTTGATCATGCATGTTATAGAAACTTAATGTCTTGATTAAAATTGATGTTAGTGATGAGAATTTTGATTGTTTGGAATGGAATTGGGGTTGTTTGGTTAAGTTATTATGATGCCTAAATTCAGACACCATGTATGCGAGCCGAAAACCCACATATTTTCCACTGTAACCTACACTTTTTACTGCTTAAATGGATTCATTGACCTTTTCCCATGTTAGTCTCGAGTTGGATAGGCACTAAACTCCTACGGATGAGGAAGTTATGACCTATTTAAGGTCGAAGGCGTATTCTGGGATAACGAGTTTGTATAGCTTGTGGCTACAGGTTATTGACCCCCATTTGTGTATTTTAAGGTTTGATACAGTAGTAGGGATAATATGTGAAGTCCTACCACTGGCCTCATGTTAATAGCTATCGCCAAATTGTTTTTATGACTAAAACGGTAAACCCGAGTTTGAAAACCAAATTCTGATTTTGTAACCTCTTAAAGAATGTAACTTTCCCGCTAAGTGGTATTAGTTATTTACTCGTGGTTGGTATGGGCCGAAAGTAGAATCATGAGGCTTTTCAATGATGGAAATATTAGTCCCTTAAAACTTATAGGTTAAAGGGTTTTTTTGTCACAAGTTTGACTAGTGCAGTTTGACCATTAAGTTCTTACGGTAGGGCTGTTAGTGTTTTGGACTTTTAGAAAGTTCCATAAACTCTTAGATCGAATGCTTAGACATTTTGGAAACTAGAATACAAGAGTGTTCAATTATTTTAAATCCCAAAATCATTGTATTTATATTTTGGTAAATATACTCTTCTCAAAACAGTCTCGTCGAATCATTTTGACTTCTACGCCTATTCTTGTGTAAACTTGAGGCGTTTTGAACGCAAACCGGGCATAACACTTGGTTTGGCACTTAGAGCATGTAGAATACATAATTCCTATAGGTTGTAAAAATTTTTTAGCCTTGGTGCAAGTTTTTACCCGTAATACATTTTTAGCGAATTATTTACGTATAATTGTTCTATAAGAATATAAAACGCGTACTTAAGGGTCGTGATCACTTTCGTAGGTCACGAATAGCCTTGGAGTGCTACTATCTACTCTTCTACAGTCTGGTTCCATTGTTCATCTGTCATCCGTTCCGTTAACTTAAAGGTGAGTAGCTCATTCAAATATTTTAGAAACCCGCGAAGGGGAATACATGTTTTTATAAACTTAGAACACAACTTGTTTTGGTATGCTTGTACCAATATGAATGGACCCGTGGTTGTCTTAAATTGCATTGAGTATATTGCCCTTGTTAAGCCTCAATTTTGGACCGTTAACTAGCTTATAATGGGCTAGCCGCTAGTACAATTAATAGATCTATGGGGGGAAGCCACCCGGTTCGGTGTGTGGGTGATGTCCCTCGAGCTTATGCCTGGACGCCCACTGTACGGACATATTGTATTGAGAAGTCAGTTATACGGCAATGTACCTATAGTCTGGAGGTAAATGACAATTAAATGTCTTGTCTTTATTAAGGCCACTAATGGGAGTGTTTAAGGGTTCGGTTCCATGAGCTTAATGCAATTGTTGCTATATACAATTATAGATGTTGATGCAAATTATTCGATGCTTGTTGATTTCAAGTATACCATCAAATTATAACCTTTGCTTGTGTTCAAAATGGTTACATAAACCTACAGATTTCACGCAACATTTTTGTTGATGATTTTCCTCAGATGTATTTCAGGTAATCAAGAAGTGTGAAGCTTGGAGGTCACGGGAATGAAGTTGTGTACTGCTTTTGTTGTTTAAACTCTTTGAATGTTTATAGTTCCTTTCCTTGAAACAACTTAAATCCTTTGTTTTAATTTGTACTTTGGTTACGATGTCTTAGGACTACGCTACTGTTGGAAATACGTTTTACGTATATAGAAAGTCTCGGTCACTCCAACAATGTAGTTATAGGCTCGTAGTAGTGTTTAGTTTCATTTATTAAATAGCCCGACCCATGAGCATGTTCATGGGCCGGAGGCCCAAGTCCATTAAGGACTTGGGTATTTAAACCTCTTTCCACCATGGAAAGAGGTGTTGGTTGTTCATTTCTTACTTTTCATAATACAAGTTTCTTTCACTTCTCTCTCTAGAAAAACATCAACCCTCTTGATTCATAAAGATTATCATTATTCTACAATTGGTATCAAGAGCTATGGGATGAAATAAAGATTGGTTTTGTGTTGTTCATACTTTTTAAGTGTGTTCATGTGTTTTTGATTGATTTTTCAAAAAGTTACAAAATTTTTTCGTGTTCTTTGATTCCAGGTGATCTACATATCTTCTAAATAGTTCTAGTAACGATATGGTGATATTCGTTTGGTTAGAATCACGTTTTTCAAGGTAAAAATCCTTTCTTTCTTGGTGATCTCAAGTCTCGGACTATTTTTTAGGGGTACGATCTGACTTTGTGCTTGCATAAACCCTAGGGGTTTCTACTTGTGATCCATAGTCACGATCCATTGTTACGATCTAACTGAGATCATAACTTAGATCCACGCTACGATCCACCAGTACGATCACGTAGTACGATCCATAAGTACGATCCAAAGTACGATCCAGACTTCTCTTGCTTAGTACGATCCATCAGTACGATCCTTAGTACGATCCTTAGTACGATTCTTTAGTACGATCTAAAGTACGATCTAGACTTCGATTGCTTGGTACGATCAGGTTTACTACGATCAGGGTGCGATCAGGTTCACTACGATCAGGGTACGATCAGGGCACGATTGTTCAGTACGATAGCTCACTAGGATAGGGGAATACGATCGCAATCTGATCTGGGAGTCCGATCAGAGTACGATTAGCTATAGTTTGCAACACTTAGAGGATTTTCCATCTTTGTTTTTATTTGGAGACATTAACAAAAACACACAATCAAAAGATCTTAATATCTTTATTTAAACAACATTAAAACACATAATCTTATTTCATTGCTCGATCATCTTTGATAATCTTTTACAAGAGATCACAAAATGAATTCACATTCATATATGCCAACTATGACTTCACTTACCGATATTTCGATCATTTCGGGTACCGATACTCGCCCACCTTTGCTCATCAAAGATTTATTTGAAGCATGGCAAGGCCGTATGAGAACGTACATCATAGGCAAACAAAATGGTCGACTTATGCTTCAATCAATTGATAAAGGACCATTAGATTGGGGAGAGGTTACCGTCAACAATGTGACAAGGCCAAGGGAGTATCATGAGTTAACTGATGCCAACAAAATCATTGCAGATGCCGATGAAAGGGCTGTTCAGACAATTCTTCAAGCCCTTCCACCCGATATCTTTCGAATGGTAAGTGAACATACAGTGGCAAAGAATCTTTGGGATCGACTTGCGGTTTTGCTACAAGGGACATCTCTCACTAAGCAAGAATGAGAGTGTCAACTGTATGATTTGTTTGATAGGTTCAAATACATTCCAGGGGAGACTCTTCATGATCTTTACTGGCGTTTTACGACTTTGATGAATGACATGAACGTCTATAATCTAAGGATTGAACAGTTTCAGTTAAACACCAAGTTTTTGAACACATTACCCCCTGAATGGAGTCAATATGTCACTGATGTCAAAATGATTCGCGATTTACACAAGTCCAATTTAGATCAACTCTATGCTTTCTTACAACAACACGAGAAGCATGTGATCCAAAACCGAATCTCTCAGGGATCTTATCATGAACCAATGGCATTATTGACAAACCATCCTACACTGTCATACCACAACTCTCAGCTTGCTGTAGGACACAAATCTTCATATCAGCCTGTGTATCAAACACCAAGCTTCCCACAGGACTCGATTCTACCACCGCCACCTACATCTTATCACCAACCCGCAACATCATCATCACAAGGAGATTCACACCCATTACCTTATGCTTCACACCAGTATTCACCGTATCAACCTCCAACAAACCTTGCTTGTACCTATCCACAACTTGAGGCTCCTCAACCTCATTACTCACAACAAGTCAGTGCTTCATCCAATCAAATTGTAGCTCAAGCAGCACCAGCATTATACTGTGAAGATGACATCCCTGTCCCTGAATTTAGACAAGGAGATAGCCCCACTGATATCCTTGCTCAGATGTCTGCTTATTTAAGTCAAACATTGAACAAACGAGGTTACAGAGGTCCAACAACAACTAACAGTCAGTTAAGGAACTCGTCTAACTCTCGACAACATGCAACAATTCAGGACGGAAGAGTCATGGTGCAACCACTTCAAGGGAGATCTAATTCGTCTACTGCTGGTGCACGTTCATCCACTACTACTGCTACAAGAGCAAAGAGCACTGGTAAAATGAAGGTTATTTGCTACAACTGCAAAGGGGAAGGGCACATGGCCCGAGAGTGCAAGCAGCCTAAGAGGAAAAGCGATGACACATGGTTTCAGGAGAAGATCTACCTGGTGAATGCTCAAGCCCAAGGTCGTGAGCTTGATGAAAAAGAATTGGCATTCCTTGCAGATCCATGAGTAGCGGAAACTGATGGTCTCACAACAGTCATCACCAACAATGTTGCATATCAATGTGATGATTTGGATGCATATGAATCTGATTGTGATGATCTTAACACCGCCAAAGCAGCTCTCATGGCAAACCTTTCACTATATGGAGCTGATACCATTTCTGAGGTACCACATACTGCTACAGATACTAGTATTGTACCTTATCAAGTTGAGCAAATGTCTGATTATTCGGAACAGCCTCCGGTGGTTAGTAACTCAATCGACGAGACAAACAATGATAGCAATATCAATGCATGTCCTCAGACTTTGAGTGAACCACAACCGGGAGCTATTACGACTACCAATTGGTCTGCTCAACCTGATTTAGTTATGGTCCTGGCATCTTTGCTTAGCCAAATGAATAATGCGGTCCTTGAAACCCTTAATGCTAATCAGACTTTATCGGCCGAGCTTGCTTTGCATAAGGACAAGGTTAAAACCTTGGAAATGACTCCTGTGTCCACTACCTTAACCAATCCAGAATTTGATAGGTTTAGGAAAGTTCAAATGGACAATCTGCTAGAAATTGAGAGTTTAATAGCAAATCTTTCGAATGAACTTAAAGAAAAAGAGTTAGTCGTTACTAATTTTCAACAACTTCAAACGGATTTTGAAATTCTTGAGTCCAAACAGACTGAAATGGAAATTAAGATGTCTAAAGAATAAAAGAAACGGAAATTAAGCTTTTAAAACAATATGCTGCTTCACATCTAGTACACTTGTTTCATGCATCATTTAAAGAGTTCAATCTATCACGTCTCATAGACTTACCACCTAACCCGGGATATGCAAAGCAAGCGCTTCACCACAACCCACGATTTATGATGCAACCAAGTTAGGATTGGTATTAGATCCGATTGTGTTCTTGAATGATTCTGAGAGTATGACACCATATGATGAGAAGCGGTTAAAATTACTTTCTACATATCCTGAATATGATCATGCTCAAATGAATGCAAAAAATGCCACAATAGATCTTAGAATTCGTTTTAATATGCAAAAGAGAACTATCCAAACATCCACTTTCATGCCTACTAGAGAATGCCTTAGTATAATTCCTACACTCGTTAACTTGGACCAACCGAAGGAAATTCCTAAGAATCTTCCACCGATTAGTACGGTAAAGCTCAGCTTGGAAGAGATTGGGCAATACCTTACCGAGTTTGACAAGGTCATTTTGGAATGTACGACTTCAACGGCTCAAACCGCTGGAGAATGGGCGTTCGAACACATGAAAACGGTGTTTGAGAAAGAGATCATTCCGTTTGTGGACCATATTAAACAAGGAGTCTATGATCTAGCGTGTAATTTAAGTTTTGAAATTGGTGAAGTTCAAAAAGTTTTCAATAAAATGGATGATGCTTATGAACAACATTTAATTGAAAATGAAAAGATTTTATCCGAATATGACCGCTTTTTAAAACATATGGTGTCTCTCGAAGTGATGCAAGTTGTTACTGTTAAATATACTCATGAAATTTCATCTACTGTGAATATTTGTGATGATGTGCATGAATCTGTGAATACTGTTGAACATGTGGATACTATAGATAATCATTCTTGTCATGAATCCAACGCTGAATTTTTAAAGCTTCAAGATTCGTATAATACACTTTCAAAAAGTTTTAATGAGCTTCAACAACATTCTATATCTCTTGAAATTGAGAATCAATCTAAAAATGAAACTCTTTCAAAACTAAATGATGGTGGAAACTCCGTTGAGACAAGTGACAAGATGATTCAGATGGTTCAGAATTTAGAGGAAGAGATGATGAGAATTAAGAGAGAATTACTAGAAACAAAAACGGAACTAGAGGCTGCAGAGACTAAGAATCATGTCCTAGAAAATAGAATTAATTCTATACTAGGAGAGCGTGCACAAGTAAGGGAGGTTGACTCACAAAATTCTGGTTCAATAGAAGAACGCCTCGCTTTTAATGCGACAGAACAAAAGTCATTAA
This sequence comes from Glebionis coronaria, assembly GCA_025667525.1. Lineage (NCBI taxonomy): Eukaryota > Viridiplantae > Streptophyta > Magnoliopsida > Asterales > Asteraceae > Glebionis > Glebionis coronaria. Next base: position 126,802,794 of record CM046878.1, on the reverse strand, counting down.
TTGACAAACTGAACAGGAAATTTGAGGAATCCTTTGACCTAAAAATTCAGCTCATAGACAAAAACATGGTTATAGCAAAGTTAAAGGAGACACTTCAACTCAAAGGACGAGAATGTGTTGATAATCCAGCCACTGTCTCTGCCTCGACCTCTAGTGCTCCCAAACCCAACCCACGTGTACTATATCAGGATCCAAAATTTAGAAAAAGTCCCACTAAGTTTGCCACATATATGAAAAATGCTTTAGAACATGCTGATCTAGCTAGAGAGATTATTGATGAAATGCGTGAACGTGATCCCACAAGTCATAGCGTATATGAGCTTTTATTATATGTGGATCGCGTTCAGGACTGTTTAGCATACTTAGAGTACATTGGGCAACCGATATCTGTACCATCTAACCAACAAACCACCATTGCCTTTACTCCATTCAATAAGACCCCAGGAGCTAAGCCTGTTTTAAACACACCCATCAAGGCTAAGTCAAAATCTGTAACTAATGTTCCCTTGGCTTCTACAGGAGTAATTGTGTCCGCTAAGGGTAAAGGATCTCAAGACAAGAAAAATAGGATCAAGCCTTCCACTAATAGGACTGAGAAGAAGAAAGTAGAAGTGCACCATAGGAATGTTATTTCAGTTTTAAATAAAAAGAATCATGTATCTAAGACAAAAGGTTCTCTTTATGAGTGGAAACCTAAGCAAAATGTGAATTCTAATGCGAAATGTTGGAATTGTAATGAATGCATGTTTTCTCAGCGTCATGATTTATGCCTTGTTGATCACGTGAATGAAATGTATGCTATTAAGAACAATCTTGAATGGATTCCAACGGGGAAGAAATTCACCCAAGTTGGTTGGCAATGGAAATCCACAGGTAGGACCTTTACTGCTAATGGAACCAAGTGCCCTTTAACTAGGATCACATCCACGGAAGTTAGGTCTAAGCGTCCTTTAAATAGGAACACTAGCACTAAGAAATGGAAAAAGCGCCCTTTAACTAGGTCTGCCCCCACTATTGTGCCTACCAGTGGTAATGTCCCCAGTCAAAAAGTACCTCAGAATACTAGACAACTAGAATCTAAGCCAACCACTAGTAAGAAAATCCGGAAGCCTAAAGTTTCGTTTAATAGCAAATCTAAGATAATTATATCTGTACCTGCTAACTCAGAGGAACAATTAGAATCCGATACATCATCTTCAGGTCGTCCAAATTATTCTTTGGTATTTGGACTCGGGGTGCTCCAAACATATGACTTGAGACCGCTCGATGCTCAGAAATTTCGTTAGCAAGTTTCTAGGAACGGTTAAATTCGGCAATGACCATATTGCAAAGATTATGGGTTATGGTGAATACCAAATTGGGAATGTTACTATTTCAAGGGTTTATTATGTGGAGGGACTTGGTCACAATCTATTCTCAGTAGGACAATTTTGCGATTCAAACCTTGAAGTGGCCTTTCGACAACATACTTGCTTCATTCGCGATCTTGCAGGAAATGATTTGTTAAAGGGTTCTCGAGGGGATAATCTCTATACTTTGTCTATTCAAAACATGATGGCCGCCTCTCCTGTTTGCCTACTCTCCAAAGCATCTAAGACCAAGTCATGGTTGTGGCATCGACGATTATCTCATCTTAACTTTGATGCTATTAACCATTTGGCTAGAAACGAACTTGTTCGTGGTCTTCCAAAACTTAAGTTCGACAAGGATCACTTATGTTCCGCGTGTTCTTTGGGGAAAAACACCAAGAAATCTTACAAACCTAAAGCAGAAGACACCAACCAAGAACCACTGTATCTTTTGCACATGGATCTTTGCGGGCTAATGCGTACGACTAGTGTGAGTGGTAGAAAATACATCCTCGTCATAGTGGATGATTTCTCAAGGTTTACATGGGTAAAATTTTTAGCATCCAAGGATCAAGCACCAGAGTATATCATTACTTTCTTAAAGATGATCCAAGTACGTCGAAATGCTATTGTTTGCCGCATTCGGACTGATAACGGCACTGATTTCGTTAATCAGACTCTTCGAAATTATTATGAAAAGGTTGGTATTTCTCATGAAACATCTGTGGCTCGCACTCCACAACAAAATGGTGTCGTTGAAAGACGTAACCGTACACTTATGGAAGCTGCTCGAACTATGTTGATTTATGCGAATGCTCCTTTATTTTTATGGGCTGAAGCAGTGGCAACCGCATGTTATACCCAAAACCGCTCCATCATTCGTAAACGTCATGGTAAAACTCCATATGAGCTACTTCATGGACACAAACCCGATATTTCATATCTTCATATGTTTGGTTCACTGTGTTATCCAAATACAAATAGTGAGAATTTGGGCAAACTTCAATCGAAGGCTGATATTGGAATTTTTATTGGTTACTCGCCTGCAAAGAAAGCTTGCTGAATTTATAACCGTCGTCTTGGCAAGATAGTAGAAACTTTGGATGTCGATTTTGATGAGCTGACAGCGATGCCTTCTGAGCAACACAACTCTGAACCCGCATTACACGAGATGGGAAACGGTACAATCAGTTCCGGATTAACTCCCAACAATCCTACTTCTCCATCATTTATACTACCACAAGGTCCGAGTGGGATGAGTTATTTCAACCTATGTTTGATGAATTATTTGATCCACCGAGTAATGATTCTCCAGCACCTGTAGCAGTAGCTCCGATTCCCGAAGTTTTTGCTCAAGATAATGGAAATCTATCTGAGGCATCTACTGTTACTCTTGAACCAGATGTTCCATCCCCCACCAATTCAAAAACAACACCTGAATCTTCACCCCCACTCGTTCCTAATGATGTTGAAGAGGATCTAATGATCACGATTTGGAATATGCTCACTTACAAGAGCTTCCCTTCTTTGGTTCACATATACCTGAAGACCCTACCGGTGCGTCTACCTTAGAGGAAGCTCCTGCAATCGTTCACTCCCGACCACCACGGATTGAAACTCACAATACTAAATGGACAATGGATCACCCAATCCGCAATATTATTGGTGACATCGATCGACCAGTCTTAACACGTCATCAACTCCAAAACATGCATTATATTGCTATTTTGATGCATTTTTTTCAGACACTGAACCTAAAAACTGGCAACAAGCCATGGCCAAATCATCATGGATTGAAGCCATACAAGAGGAACTTAATGAATTCTAACGTCTTGAAGTGTGGGAATTAGTTCCGTTACCCAGCAACGTTGAAATCTTGACATTGTTGTGGGTATACAAGGTTAAACTCGATGAGTTAGGTAGTGTGCTAAAAAACAAAGCTAGATTGGTTGCTAGAGGTTACAAACAAGCCTTGGGTATTGATTTTGAAGAATCCTTTGCTCCTGTTGCACGATTGGAGGCAATTAGACTATTCCTTGCTTATGCTGCTCACATGAATATGATCGTCTACCAAATGGATGTTAAGACGGCATTTCTCAATGGTGAATTAAGGGAAGATGTCTATGTAAGCCAGCCGAATGGATTCGTCAATTCAGAGTATCCTAATCACGTGTACAAGCTCAAGAAGGCTCTTTACGGGTTGAAACAAGCTCCACGCACGTGGTACGATCTCTTATCGTCGTATCTCATCTCCAAAGGCTTCTCCAAAGGCAAAGTGGACCCAACATTATTCATTCTCAAGGAGGACAACGACATGATACTGGTACAAATTTATGTTGATGATATAATATTTGCTGCTACTAATCAATGTTTGTCTGACCGTTTTGAGAAAATCATGTCCACACGCTTTAAGATGTCGATGATGGGAAAATTTTCATTTTTCTTAGGGTTACAAATTTCTCAGAATCCCAGAGGCATCTTCATTAATCAATCCAAATTTGCTCTTGAATCATTAAAGAAATATCATTTTGAAAACTATGACCCCGTGGATACTACAATGGTGGAGAGATCCAAGTTAGATGAAGATAAGGAAGGGATAGCTGTCGATCCTAAACTTTACCATGGAATGATCGGAACCCTTCTCTATCTGACTGCTAGCAGGCCTGATTTGCAATTTGCTATAGGCATGTATGCCCGGTATCAGGCTCGGCCTACCGAAAAGCACTTACATGTTGTGAAAAGGATCTTTCGGTATCTAAAAGGAACACTTCATCGTGGTCTGTGGTATCCGAAGGATTCCTCTATTGCACTAATTTCATATGCAGATGCGGATTATGCCGGGTGTCAAGATACCAGACGTAGCACTTCTGGCAGTGTGCAACTTCTTGGAGATAGACTTGTTAGTTGGGCATCAAAAAGGCAGAAAAGCGCTGCGATATCAAGTACTGAGGCTGAATACATTGCTATGTCCGGTTGTTGTGCTCAAGTTCTTTGGATGAGATCACAATTGACTGACTACGGTCTTGGATTCAACAAAATCCCGATGTACTGTGATAACAAAGTGCAATCGCTCTGTGCTGCAACTACGTTCAACATTCTCGAGCAAAGCACATTGACATCCGCTACCACTTCATCAAGGAGCAAGTGGAAAATGGAGTGATCGAACTGTACTTCGTCAACACTGAGTATCAGCTGGCAGATATATTCACAAAGGCCTTAGATCGAGGACGTATCGAGTTTTTGATCGAAAAGCTAGGCATGAAATCATTCTCACCAGCGACACTTAAGGAGTTGGCAGAAGAATCTGAAGAATAGTAGTGGTAAACTATTCCCGATTATCCTTTGATCATGATCTTTTATATTATCGTATATATTTAAACCAACAAAAGAAAAATACAAAAATATAAAACATAGAAAAACCATAAAAAATATAAAACATAGAAAATCCATAAAAAATATAAAATCAAGAAAATCCAAAAATATTTTTTCATTTTCAAATCGGGCATGTCTTTTAGTACGGTAATATTTACGGCTTTAGAAATGTCGATTAATATTGACACGGCGCCATAAATAGAGTCCGTATAAAAGTTGCACAAGTTTTAAAACATGCCCATTATGGCTTGTAGTTATTTCAGACTGCAACCCGCTTTTCGCATTAAAGTCACGTATTTCTTTTGAAAACGTTGGCTCACAACGGGAATTAATTTTCTCGGGCAAGGTTTACTTTAAAACCTTGTAAGGGACCAAGTTTACTTTATAACTTGGTCTAACACAAATCAGTGTACGTGTCAGTGCACTTATTTTGTCAAAATAAGAGAAATCTTATTGCCACCAGAATCGTTCTTAAAATCACTAAACCGAAAAAAGTCTTCTTGGATATTTGCTCTTTTAAAAACAATGACTACAACTCTTTAAATAGAAAACGGGTCTATGTTTAAGGGGGAGAAAATATTATATTGCTTTTGGAAATAAAATTCATCTTCAAAAAGGATTTTCAGAAATTATAAACCGACCATTCTCATCACTATATGCTTTGTAATCTTATGTGGTTTGAGGTATAGCCTTTTTTGAAATTAAGATTTAGGAGTTTGTTGTCGTGTTTGTTTTCTAAGATAAGACGATACGGGTTTAGGTGTTAGCTACTTCACGTGTTTTTACATGTGTTAGTTTAAACATATTAAACCTTGGGGGAAAACAATTACACACTTGAAACAAAGGGGGACCAAGTTGCAATTTCTTGCAACATGGTTTGACCAAAGTCAAATAAACATCCCCTCCCCTCGTTTGTCTGTCTTCACAAAAACTCACACATACTTCTCTGTATCCGCCATTGATAGAAGCTTCAAATCCCATCTAATCGTGCCTCTTGTTTGTATCTGATCTAGGTATCACTATGTTCATCTGTGCTTATGATTTTTAGATGTTTATATATCCTGCTCATATCATTAACTCAAACAAGTATCCATACGAATCTGAACCAATTTAGGGTTTCTTGATTACTGATAAAAATGAGTTTTTAGAGCTGGGATTTGTTCATATTGCCGAGATATACATTGGTTAGTAACAGGTTGGCCTATAACATCTTATTTGTCCCGTAATCGCACTTTTAAGACTTGCCTAGGTTCTATCCCCAAGAATGCGATATATGGCTACGATCCATTCTCATCGCATTGATTGCGATGGCTTTACTACGATCCTCTCGCTGCGATACCTCATTACGATGGGCCTGTTGCGATGGTCCATTGCGATGGATCGTTGCGATGGTTCATTGCGATGGATCGTTGCGATGGTCCATTGCGATGGATCGTTGCGATGGTCCGTTGCGATGGATCGTTGCGATGGTCCGTTGCGATGGATCGATGCGATGGGTCCGTTGCGATGGCACCAATGCGATGGGTCTGTTGATGGCACCAATGCGATGATTCAGTACGATCGCTCCAGTGCGATGGGTAGGATACGATGGGTTAGTAAGATCGCTCCAATGCGATGGGTAGGATATGATGGGTTAGCACGATTTCACCAATGCGATGGGTAGGATACGATGGGTTAGTACCGCTCCAATGCGATGGGTAGGATACGATGGGTTAGCACGATTGCACCAATGTGATGGGTAGGATACAATGGGTTAGCACGATTGCCCAGTGCGATGGGTAGAGTACGATGGGTTGGCACGATAGGTCTAGTACGATGGATTCAATACAATGGGTACACTTCGATGGGTACAATACGATGCATTGTTACGATGGACAAAATTGGCAAGTTTTAAAGATATGTTAAGCACTATAGTGGACTTAGTTTTGCCATGCCTTTGACTTATATATCTTTTAATTCTAGATGTGATTATGAATATATGATCTTTGTCCATATGAACTATGCTTGTTTTGTGCAACTCAAACATATGTGGTGACATTTGTTGTGCTTTATATCCAATGCTTATGATTTACATAGTTTATGAGATATATATGTGTATATATCAAATGTGCTTGTGTTTATCTCAAAGCAGGAAAATGTCGATCACCGAAGAAGAACAAAAACGTCTAGATCTTATCCTTGTTCCACTTAAGGCTAGAATGTAACATGCACCAAATAACTTTCGTCTGAGAGATGATTTCGATCCTTCTTTGGCGGCATTCAAAATCGCAACAGACATCCTAGATTGTTCACCAATAAAGGATGCATTACGTGTCACTGCATCAGTCCCTGAAGTCTACATGCACGAATTTTGGGCAACTGCCTCAATCACACTCGCAAAGCAATTGTCAAAGAAGATAATCTCCTTTACTCTAAACAACAAAAACTTGACATTTGACCTGCGTCAATTTAGGCAACTATTTAAGCTCCCTAAGCTAGCAAAAGGGGAACACTTTGTGCCTGACCCAGATTCAGAAGAACTGCTTAGAGTAATCCAAGAATTGAATTATGAGGGCGAAATTGGTTTTCTTTCTCAGTTCAACACATCACATATTGGGCAACCTTGGAAAGCTATTATCACCACTTTAGTAAAATGTCTTACTTCCAAGATTCGTAGATCAGATGCAATGCGACCAGCTCAGGCAGTTATCTTTTGGGGTCTCTACACCGGATCTAAAGTGGATTATGCTTTACAAATTTGGGAAGAATTTTGTTATCAATTCACAAGTTCCAAGAGGAAAGCGGTGCATCTCCCATTTCCAAGGTTCACAAAACTCATTATCAATTACTTCATGAAGAGTGACCCAGATATTGATCCTCGTGGGAACTTCTTCTATCATACTCAAGATAATGACGATGTGTTAGACACTATAACTGCGGATAATCAATTCACAAAATATAAACTCAGACCAGCAATCATGATGAATGAAGGTATAAGGGAAAGTGATCACTACAAAGAGATGCTTAAAGATATTGAAGCACAGTTTAAACGAGCAAATGCAGATCCTTCCGAAAAACAATCAGAGACGCAAAAAGGTAAACGAAAGAAAAGAATTTCCAAGCACCAATCGACTGTTTCATCAAAAGACAAAGGCACAGCGAAAGAGCATTTAGTTGATGAAGATGATGAAGATGCTGAGATGACCCAAACAGAGGAAGAACAGGAAGAAATACCACTCCGAAAGCCAAAGAAAGCAAAGCAGACTAAGGGTAAAGAAGCAAGTGTTGCTTCAGAAGAACCTACTCAACAAAACATCTCTGAAGCCAAACAATTGCATATCATTCTTCAACAAAGCAGACATGAAGCTTTTACAGGATCAGGCTCAAGAATGTTTGAAGACCTAGCAGATTTTGGTAATCCTGATGCTGACATGGCATTTTATGAAGATCCTACAGATGAAGATGCTTATGAAGATGCTGATACCTTCCACTTTGAAAGTCGTGAGCAGAGTGAAGAACGTGAGAGCAGTGCAGACACAGATACAAGTATGATGTATCGAGACGCCAATATTACCACTTCTTTACCAGAACCAACTCACATGGTGTTAAACGATGATGCTCATGCAACTCTCATACCAGAGACTCAACTTCAAAGTAAGTCTACTTTTGGCTCTGATGATGTTTTAAAATATCTTAATTTGGAAGGGGAGGGTGTTGAGGTCACAAACACTGATCCATCAACAAATGAAGCAATGGTGGATGTTCCTATAACTACTGTTACATCAACCACCACTCCACCATTATCCACCCCGGTCATCAGTGAAGTCATTACACCAGTTATCACCCCAGCACCTGCTGCACAACCAGTATCAACCACCATTATAACCATTGAATCTACACCGTCATCCACAGCTGAACAACCTGTATCAACCACCGCCCCAATCACTGTATCTACATCAACACCTATCCTTCAACAACCAGTATCATCCACCACCACTTTAACAGTTATGGTTACACCTTCACTAGCAGAACCACAAGTATCATCCACATCCAATCCCTTCCTCACTGTCAATGATCCACTGATCCAGTCTCTTCAACAACAGCTGGAGGCTCAAGCTACACAAATAGCTACATTGACTGAAAGGATCACCACTCCTCCCAAGGAACCACAACCTGATGAGCCTACACTTCAGAAACTAACAGACAGAGTGTCTAGACTTAAAGCAAAACACAAATCATTTCTTAAAGAGAAGAAAACCCGTGACAAAGAAAATGCTGCTTTTCTTGAGTCAATTGATGAGAAGATGACCACGATCATTCGACGAGAAGTCAAGTCTTATGTTGATCAACAACAACCAAATCTTGTCGGTAATGGTTTATCTACTCTTCAACTAATGACATTGTTACAGACACGTCTGCTTGATATGAAAGCTCATAAATCGAAACACAAACGAAAAGTTCTGCAATATCTCAACAAAGTAATCATTGAAGAGACACCTGCAGACACTACCGACTCTGAGTCTGACGATGAAGACGAACTAGAGGAGGAAGAAGATGAGGGTAACGATGAGGAGGATGATGGTGACAATGAATAAAATGAGGAAGAGAATAAGGAAGGAGATGAGGAGGAAGAAAAGGATGAGGAAGAAAAGGATAAGGATGTCGATGAAGATGAGGACGAGGATACAGATGACGATGAGGATGACGATGATGATAATGACGATGGTAATGGAACCAACAAGGGTGATCAGAATGACGAAACGGGTACTAATGCCGAAGAGCCTAATAAGGATGACCGTGATAAAGCTACTGAGAAGGGTTTAGAGGAAGCTGTAGAAAACATTGCTGAAACCACTAAAAAGATAATAGAGTCTACTGTACCAGAAACTCAGCAACTTGACACAGGTATATCTACTGCACCAGCTATTATCACTGATTCTTTTAATGAATCGGTAGAATATATGCAAGCAGAAGAACCAACAGGGCCAATCCTAGAAGACGAACCTCGAGATGATATACTAGTGATGCAAGATCAACCTTCAACAACAGCTGAAGTTCAGCACAACATTGATATGGAAGTTGAAGACTTAAATGTACCAGAACCAACGTTTGCTGAATCTTTAATCATCGATGACACGGTACATGAGCAACTTTGGCTAACAAATGCAGCACCACAGCATCCTTTTGATACTGCAACTGAAATGGAGCTGACTCAATTCCTCAACAACCCTATCGATTTCTCGGCCTTTTAACGGTATTCTCATGGGAAACGACAATGACTCCGGATCTGATCAAAATGGCAGCTGCAAACGTGGACTTCTTTGATACTTTGAAGATCAGCCATAATGAAGCAGAACATCATTTGAATGAGCTTAATAAGGCAATGAGAGCGACAACTACAGGAATTCAGACTCCCGTATTACGACCTCTTACACCAACAGTCATTGCCGGTTCTACAACAATCCCAATAGAGCACTTTGTTACTCACGATCTTGAATACCTTGAAAATGGAGCACAGAAATATGCCACGTCACTCACTATGGTCAAGGCTGTTAACTTGGAGAATGTTCATTGTATAGAGGATAAAGTACCTGATGCAATATGGAGAAAGAAATTGCTCAAGTTTTATGACACTTATGCATCACTTGGCATATCTCACTAGAATCAAAAGAAAAAGTTAGCTTACAATCACTTCCATCGTCCTAAGAGAGGTGCTTCTACTGTCTCGACTCACTGGATCAAAAGCATTCAAGGAGCAACCACTCAGACGGTATTCGGCTATGATTACTTGAATGTAATCGTGTTCAAACGTACTGATGAGAAAGAATACCAAATTGACGAAAGTGATCTCCAGTATCTTCAACTTGAAGACATCGAAGATCTTCTGTTGTTATTGGCTCAGGAGAAAGTTGACCATTTACCACCTGAGATAGTCATTGCATTGAGTTCCAACTTTCGACAATATGCTAGAAAAATTGTCATTCAAAATCGAGTGGAGGACTTTCAACTTGGAGTGGAGAGTTATCAGAAGCAGTTAAACCTGGAACGTCCCCATACAACTCGACTCAGTAATTTCCATAAGAACAAGAAGGTTTATATGGGGACCACAACGCCAGAAGCAGGGATCTTCTATCCAAATGAGACTGGCGTCATGCAATTTATGCGATTCTCCGAACTGCACAAATTCAACGATGGTACGCTCAAGCATGTTCGAGATGATCTGACGGTTCTCAACGCCAACCTACCGCTTCCAGCAGTCCAGTACACATGGACAAGCCAATGCAAAAGAGGAGAAACGTACGTGATTAAGAAGATCGAGGAACTCCTAAGGAAGCGCCGGTTGATACGAAGTACAGAACGATTCGTCGGTGGACGACCATATGGAGCTCACCATCGGTTCACAAAACGAACCATTTAATTATGGTTCGTCTTATAACAGGTCAACTCCATATGTCTATAATTGTGAATATGTTACTTTTTGCTTAATCAGCTTTTGTGGCTTGTTGTAGTGTAAAAGTATGATATTTTTCAAGAATTTCTCTCGAGATTCTAAATCTTTCAAACAAATCATACTCAAGCACTACAACTTACCCTCATTAATTTGAGGGGGAGCATTAATATGTTCTTTGGCCAACATCTAATTTCATTTTATTACCCAAAGACCGGTTAATCTATTAATATCTAAAATATTGATGGTTATCATTTTGGAAAAGGGAGAAAATGGGATTAAGGAGACTTAATGATATTTGGCTAAAACAATGAAAAAGGCTTAAAAGATAAACCAACTTAACATGTGTAATGAACAAGTTAAGGAGGAGCGTTTTTGATGATCAAAACACTTAAGGCACAAAAACTTTGATTACAATATCACAAGTGCTTTAAGTGATTTTCAAGGATTTTTCATGGTGACTATATCAACCCAAAACACACTTAACTCACGACGGATGTGGTGACAAAAGGGTGGTAGGTATAGGTATTAGTCCAATGATTCATAAGAACCGATGGAATCTTCCCAAGGACAATTCCCTAGATAGAACTAGAAGTCCTAGGAAAGATGGAGAATGAATGTGAACGTAGCTGAATGCCGACCAAATACTTAAGCTAGCACTGGAACAATCACAACAAGGTGCTAGTGATGACGTATTGGTAAGCATTGAAGGGATTGAAGAATGAAAAAGAATTGTAAAGATAAAGGGTGTAAAGAAAGAAGCCCTCCTTACAACTTTAGGCAGAAACCGGGTCAATACATATGCTATTGAGATCATTTGTTAATGATTCTCGATATTGAAGAAAGCCATCATGGACCCAGTGATGTAATGCACAACCCTCCCCAGCTAACTCAAATATCTCTCAAAAGGTATTTGTTTTAATCACACGGAGATCAACACGTTATCTATTGGTTTATTCACTCCGAATAGACTGATATTGAATAGGTGGCACTCCTCTCCAGCCATCGATTACTAAATCAAAACGCACTATCGAGTCTAGAGCCACGAGATCATCAAAAGTCTCATTAGGACACTTTCCATTTATTCCTTGCTTCTTCACACACTGTGAAAAGTAAGAGATCTTTATGAGTCCTACGCAGTATTCTTGTAATATTGCCAGAACATCCGAGTGATACGCAAGTATTACAGTGAAGATGGAAATCCTGCTTGAGCCAACATCAAACAAGCTCATGGTAGGTGACACATGCGGTTCTTTAAGAACTAATCTTGTGACAACTGGAAAGAAACAGTAGTTTAATTCTTAATTGAACTTAAACTCGTTCCAGGCCTCTACGCATTATCATATGATCTTGCCAGAACACTCAGAGTGACACTCTTTAGTGTTCACAGTGACGAGTGGAAATCCTTCTAGTGTTAACATCAAACAGCACTTGGTAGGTGACAAGCAAGATTCAATTTGAATTAAGTTTGTGACAACTGGAAAGCAACGATGGTGAATATCTTAATTGAAATTCACTTGTTCCAGGTTTCATGAATTGACGGCTTCAATCATAAGGATTTTTAATCCAAATGATTCACTCTTTATGTTCGCAGTCAGCTTTGGACGATCGAATAAAGAGAACGGGTTTACCCGTGAAATCCTGTCAGGAAGTTACTTAATTGAAACTATCCGTCACGGGTACGATATCTAATATCGTCCAACGGTCTTCACCGACCGGAGGTAAAATGCTACCGAATTAGAATAAAATGTCAAAGCCATTTTATTCGTGTCTTATTATGTTGCTGTATTCGAAGACGGTGGCGTTGCTGTGTACCTGTTGAAGACGGTGGCGTTGCTGTGTACCTGTTGAAGACGGTGGCGTTACGGTGTACCTGTTGAAGACGTCCTCACATGCTTATTCCTTCTGTATCAAATACTCCTGCAAATTCAAGAAAGTATGACCTAAAAGTCTTCCGCTGTATCGACTCTGAAACTTTCAAGAATTCAACAAAGGATAAGTGTGTGGGACATGAAGTCACAAAGAGGCGAACATCATAAGAAAATAAATACTGCACGTGAAAGGCCAAAAGAACGTGTTCCAAGCAAAAGGCTGATATTATTCAACACATATTCACAAAAGGAAGAAAAAGAAAGAAAAGAAGACTACGAGCTCAAGAACAAGATCTAACATACTAGATTAGGACTTTGTAAATTTGGAGTGACCTTCCTTTGGGGGAGATTGTTGGAAATACGTTTTACGTATATAGAAAGTCTCGGTCACTCCAACAATGTAGTTATAGGCTCGTTGTAGTGTTTAGTTTCATTTATCAAATAGCCTGACCCATGAGCATGCTCATGGGCCGGAGGCCCAAGTCTATTAAGGACTTGGGTATTTAAACCTCTTTCCACCATGGAAAGAGGTGTTGGTTGTTCATTTCTTACTTTTCATAATACAAGTTTCTTTCACTTCTCTCTCTAAGTTTCTCTCTCTAGAAAAACATCAACCCTCTTGATTCATAAAGATTATCATTGTTCTACAGCTACTCTGTTAAATGTTTTGGAACGATAAATTTGAAACGTCTTTTTTCGAGTCGTTCTTTATAAATTATGTGTTATTGTACCATTGTTTAGCACCAAAAGATATATTCCGCTATGTGTAAATTTGGGGGTGTTAAAGTTGGAAAAATCGTTTTGAAACTTATGTGAAGTCTAAAGATATAGATCTTTGGTATATAATCATTGAAGGTGATTATGCACCAACAGTGAGAAATGTTACCACTAACCAATCTGAGTCGATTCCTCGCGAAAAACAAACTGAGGATCAAAAGAAAATGTTGGCTAGAAATAACGAATCCAAAATGATGCTTTATAATGCTTTACCTAAAAAAGAGTATGAAAGAATGTTTATGTGTCAAACCGCCAAAGAAATTTGGCACTCACTCATAGAACACATCTGGGTATAACACCCCGAACTTAACGTCATTATTTTACCCTAACTATGTAACTGATTTTGAATTTCTAAGTGATGCTAAGTATTTTATTGTTTGACGGTTTATGTCGAAACCGGTAATGTGTGGATATATGTAATTCTTCTGACGGTTGAAGAGTACTAATAGTAATCGCGATGCCAATAGATGCCCAAATATTATATTTTAGTATCGATTATTACGATATTTGAGATTTTTGAAAATTTTATTTTATTACATAATAAGTCAAGTCGGAACTTTACTATTTTGTTTTGTGTGCGTTTAATTATTAAAACGATCGATTTAACAAACGAGATCTATATTTTTATGAAGCCGGAACAACACCCGACTCTCGTAAATATTGTTAAAAGTGACCGGTAACCATTTCCCGCTTTTTAACTAGTATTATACAACTAAGTCCACAAGAATGCACAAATTGCAATTTCTACCCCCACCCACCATATAAAAGAAATTTTTTTCCTCATTTTTACACAAACATGTAAACTTTCACCCACCAAACATTATCTCTTTCTTTCTTTCCCTTTTCTTCTGTCGTGACATCAAATACACAAACACCCCTTGATCTTTAAATTTAGCTTGAATCCTTGAAAACTAATTGAAGACCCATTTCTTAAAATGAAAGATGAATATTTTGGTATGATTTTTATCAACATGCAACAACTTTTATTTTTCATAAAGATTTTTGTGTTGTTTGATCTATTTTTGGTGAATACATGTGTTGTTTATTGTTATATAATTGTTGTTGGTAAATGCATGTGTGACTTTTGATTTGGTTTTTAAAAGTATGGATCATGCAATTGAATCTAAGGTGTTAGGTGTTGTTAGAGATGATGGATATAGGTTATTTGAAGTGTTGATGATGTTAAAAATGGGTCAAAATAGGTTTTGGTGATTTTTAAATGGGTATTTTACATCAGTGAGTTTGAAGCAGATTTTCATGGGTATAAGTTTGAGGAAGTGTTGGTATGATTGGATATAGTTGTAGTGGTTATCGAGACAGTCATTTCGATATAAGATAGAGCTTCTAACTCATAACGAGGAGGAAGTTATGATAGTTTGAATAATTCGTGTACCGGGAGATGCGTATCGACACAATGCGAAATTGTTGTCGATATTGGGTCAAATCTCGGGGACTATAAGTTGAGTTTTACAAATGTTCAAGGGTTTTTCTCAGGTTTTAAACTTAGGGTTTTGAGTCTATTTTCAAATTCAAGTGTTGATTTTGTAAATGGAAAATTTTAACAAAGTCAAAATGGTTTTACGAGTCAAGTGTGCAAAACAGTCGGGTTTTTAAAGTCTAAAGATGTATCAAGCAGGTGGTTCAAAAATGTAAGTCTTTGAATGAAATTTAAACTGAGTCTTGTACAGATTATAAGTGACTTTTTCACCAAGTTTCGTCGAAAACGGAGTTGTTTAAGTATGGGAAATAAGCGTGCACTTTTGGTAGGTACCGGCTGAGTATTATTGGGGAGGTACTTAACCTCGCGTCATTGTTTGAGGCGAGAGGCTAATCTATTAGCTTCTAAAATTTTCAAAGGATATAAGTCTTAGGCTTGAGTGTATATTCTAAGAGTAAAGACCCATGTTAGGTACTTGACCCATGTTGATTTGGCATCTTGATATGAATCAATATCGAAGGTACTAGTTTTGGACATCTAGTATATGTTGTGGGGTTTAGAAGGGATTCACTTACATTGGTTGGTAATGTCTATGTATGTACTATTTTGAGTCGTTGATTTTATTATATTAAGTATGTTTTGAGATACTTAAGTATGTTTCTAAGTACGCGCCTTATTTATTAGGTGTCAGCTTTTGACGTGTGTATTAGGGGGAATCATCACTTCGGCGATCACTACTACTACTAGCTTTGCGTATCATCTAAGGTGAATTTATAGCCTCGCTTTTATACTATCATGCAAATGATTTTAACCCGCGAGGGGGATACATGCTATTTGAAATGAAATGGAACACAAGTCATGAATGATTATTTTCACCCCGAATGTTGTTGAATGATTGTCGTGATTATATAAGTACCTAGTTGTTGAAGTCCCTAATTTCATGAGCTGTTAACTATGTTCTAACTCTTTGTTGTGAGTTAGGAATAGCCGCTAATTCAAAAGGTAGTACTACTGGGTTGACAACCCTATCCAAGACGAGAGAGTACGTTGGGTGCGCTGCTCGAACGGATAATTTCGATGAACAAGAAGTATGGGTATAAAATTAGCAACTAATACTCTAGTACGGGCAATGGTTTCATCTAACTCATGCCGGCATTTTGGCGTGGGTGACTAATTGGTTAAAGGGTCGGTGTCATGAGCTTAATACAATCACATAGCTTTTGCTATTTATACGAGATGCCTTAGTAATTGATTGACAATCATGATTGGTTTTTCTACTTGTGTTCAAATGATTATTTGTAAAACCTGTAGATTCACTCAACCGTTGTGTAGACGATTTTAGGCATGTATTTCAGGTAATCAAGATGGATAGCGGTGTAGCATGTGAGGAAGGAGTTGGTGCTTACTTTTCTAAAGTTTATATTATTTTTCCATCCTTTAAAATGAATAAATGACTTTTAAGTCTTTGATGAATGTGATGTGTTGGTAACGGTTTTTGGGACAAACTCTGATGGTATCTTTTGGGATGGAAAATATTTTAGACAATGTTGTATATTATTTTAATATCTCTTTTAAGGCCTTTGTCTATGATTTTGTGCGATGTGCTATGAGTAGCGCCCTAATGTGGTATTCCGTTGTGTGGTAATTTGGGGTGTTACAAAATGGTAATCAGAGCCACAAGTTATAGAGAAGTAGGTCGATTTTGAAAATCCTAAACTATAACTTTGGTGTGTTCTAAAAAGTTTTAAGCACGCAATTACTCCGCATGGCTCCGGTAAGGCTATTCTTGTATTACTTTATGATTGATTGTGATTACGTGAACCTATGTGTATGTAGGAATGATAGTATGTGTAGAAACTAGAAGGGGGGGGGGGGGGTTGAATAGTTTCTTATCGGTTTATCTCCTAATTAAAATTCCTTTCAATTAGGTGAGTGTACAAAACTATCTTTTACTTGAAAGCTAGTTGTATAATGATTAGGTTCAATTCTAATGAATTAACAGTGTATAGTAAGTGTAGTGATAATGAATGTAAGTAAAGAGTAAGGAAAGAAGCAACCTAGTAGGAAGACACCAAGATTTATAGTGGTTCGGCAACGAGGCTCTATCCTCGTTCCTAATCCACTCCTCGAGTACACCTTACTCGAGAATTCCACTATATCCACAAGCTCCCTTCTTGGCGGAGAAAAACTTACAACGTCGCTTACATTATTTTCCGACACTAAGCTAAATGTCGAGACCTAATCTTAGCTAGGACAAATCTACACAACGTCGCCCACTTCACTCTTTTACGACACAAGGCTAGATGTCGAGTTTTAATCTAAAGGTAGAACCAATCTTCACAACGTTTCCTACTTCATCATTTTCTGACACAAGGCTAGATGTCGAGTTCTAATCCAAAGCTAGAACCAACTCTAATCCAAGTATTCACAAATAACTTGGATGAACACAACTAGTCCAAGTATTCACAAATACATTGGATTTACACAAGACATAAATAAACAAATTGATGAACATGACTAGATCTTTAGGAGAAGGTGATCTTCATCAATGCTACATCTTTAATCACTTCACAAGTGTGTGATTGATATTCTCTTTGGACAAGGTAAAGAATGAGATCAAGAGGATAATCATGAGTAGACATACTTAACACATTAAGTGATCATTTACAAATTACTAGGATTAGAAAGGAGAAAGAAGGCTGAAGAAGATGTCCAAAAAGGGTTAATGAGAATGCTGATTTGATCCACTATTTATAGGACAAAACATCCAACGGCTATATCTGGCCGCGGTTCCTTATTGGAGCCCGCGGTTCCTTATCGATAAAGAACCGCCGTAGGTGCCAAGGTACCGCCGGCGTAGACTCCGCTCCTTTTTGTCTTTTAGTGAATTTGAAATATCTGAGGCTGTTTAAACCTTCAAAAGATATTCTTATGGCATTTGGAATATGCCATATTCAAATTTGCATTTTCATTTTAATAAAACATTTTCTTAAAATTAAAGTTTATTAAAAATATTTTTTAATGTTTGACAAAAGTGAGTTTTAAGGCTAATCACTTCTATGATCACTAAGCATGATTAAGATATGTTAGTGTAATGATTATTACCTTGATGATAGTGTTTGTTAGATAATTCATTTTATGATTGTGTTTGACAATAAATGTCTTTGTAATTTGTCGTGATCAAAACTAAGAATGATTTATTAATACTAACAATGTTTTTAGGCATTGCTTTGTATTAACAATCTCTCCCTTTTTGATTACGACAAACTATAAACTCATTTACATAAAATACAAGTTTATTCGAATTATTAACGAGTTTATCACTATCATTTTTCCCCCTTTGTCGAAGCAAAAAGGTTAGCACGAGTCTTTGA
This sequence comes from Glebionis coronaria, assembly GCA_025667525.1. Classification (NCBI taxonomy): domain Eukaryota; kingdom Viridiplantae; phylum Streptophyta; class Magnoliopsida; order Asterales; family Asteraceae; genus Glebionis; species Glebionis coronaria. The sequence continues at coordinate 126,784,186 of CM046878.1, read as the reverse complement.
AGAAGAAAAGAACCGGAATTTTGCTAGTATCTCCCCCTTGGTGCTTACTCCCCTTTCTTGGGGCACCAAGTCAATGAGCCAATGTGGCATGCTACACAAAGGTTAGAAGAAAGAAAAGAAACACCAATGTATATATGTGCACTACTTACTAACTAACTTGAGAGGGAGAAGGAAAAGAAATTTCAAATTAGAAGCAAGCATTTGCTAAGTATGTCCAAAGAGTGTGTATTGACAACATCATAGTTCAACTAGTGGAATAAAGGAAGAAAAGAAACATCCAAACCAATCAAAGATGATTTAAAATGTCAATGGGTTAAAATTTAGAATTTATGAAATCACCCATAATTAATTTTAAGTTTTAACCATGATCAACTCCTTAACAAATGTGTGAAATAGAATTAGAGGGAAAGATAACACACATAACATTCATATTACAAAAATATGAAATAACATACAAGATAAATATTCGTACACACAATATGAATATTTAAAACAAAAAGAATATGGAAAATAGACTACAAAGCATAAGCTACTCTAATAGTGATAATCTTCAAGATTGCTTAAAATTTATTGACTCAAACAACTAAAGTACAAAAAGTGCCTTAGTTGGAAAGGAAAGACGACGAAGCATCATTCGAAGTTTTGTTCACGGGAACGAAAACTTTGAGAGGAGGTCGAGTGAGGAGGAATTCAAGAAAATTTAGCTTGTCATAGATATGAGCAAGTTCAATTTGTTGAAAACGACAACAAGCACATGAGGAACCATGATGCAAAACAAAGTCGTTAGATGGGGGAGGTCCATCAAGATTAGAGGTTGGTGGGGAGGGAGATAATGGATAAGAGATGTTTTCACAATGCCTAGTGAGGTTAGGGAAAGAAGATAGGTCATTGAGTTGAGGAGGGTTGAAAGGTTTAGGTGGTGGTAGAAGATTTTTTTTCTCCGGTAATTGGATTTATAGAGTAAGTCTTATTCCAATATTGAATCGGAGAGAAAGAGAAATTATTGGAGGATTTTGGAGAAGAAGAATCATGAGGATTCTTTTTCTTTTTGATCCAAAAGGGTTTAGCCGAGATTTTCGGTTTCTTTGAAAGCTTAGAAGAAGAAGCTTTAGGTTGAGAATTTTGTGACAAAGAAATGTCAAGGTTAGAAAAGGAAGAATTAGACATTATGAGGGATGAAGGAAAGAACTCCTAAAAGAGAAGAATTTAAAGAAAATAGACAAGTCAAAGATTTGAAATGAAAAAGAAAGGTTTTATAGAATGTTTAGCCAAATTGGGTAAACAAAGAATCTTAACCAAAACAGTGGTCAAATAAGAAAGACAAAAAATAAGCCAATATCGGCTTTAATGGGAGCGGTTCTTTAAAGAAGCCCGCGGTTCCATATCGATATTGAACTGACTGGAGGCTTGAGAACCGCGTCCAGTGGACTACAAAACCAAATTCTCAAAAGTTTTGGAGAAAGATAAGTCTTTTTAAAAAATTTGCAAATATTGGATTTTTACCTCTTTTAGCACTAGAGAATGCTAGGGTTGCATAAAAGCAATACATTCACAAAGAATGTCTTGACAAAGGGTGACAAAATATTTAAATAACATTTTGGTCCAATTTTAAGTCAAGTTTTTAGAGGTTTTGATAGATTTAGATTCAATTTTAAATGAACTGAAGTTGTTAAATGTGATCACATAGATTAAAGCACATAAAAACTAGATCCATAAATCATCCACATAAGAAAATCATGAGGGAAAGAAAAGGAAATACAAGAATTAAAAAGACAATTAACTACTACAAAGATAACAAACAACTAGGTCTTAAGTTCATAGTTCTCTTTGGCTTGGTCTTATTTTTAAAAAGCTTGTTATTTTGAAAACCATCATTCATCTCCTAGGAGAAGTCATGGAGAACAAGACTAGAAAGAAATCATGAAACCTTCTATGAAGGCCAAGCATCTCCATCCTTAGGTTTTGAATGATGTAGTTATTATAGAGACAACATGGGCAATTTATACCATGAGCTTCTAAGAACCTAAAGAAGTAAGGATCGCCCATGAAGTGAGGGATATGAATGCCCAAAATAGGAGCATTAGTGTTAGAGGGTGGAGGAGGTGGTGGAGGCATAGTGTCCAAGGGTGAGATGGGAGAGTTTGGTGGAGTGAAAGGAGAGGTGACCAAAGGCTCAAGTACAAAGGGGATGAAGAGGAGGTAGAACCATGAGAATGGTTAGTACCATGGGTTAAGTTTGTCTTGCATGGAGCAAGGGGTGGTGAAGGTGAAGATGAAATGAGAATGGGAGATATCTCATTTTTAGGAGTGTGAAAAGATGAAGAACCAATGTTAGGTATCTTGATCTTAATTTTGAGGCTTCTTTTTTAGGAAGACGTTTTGGAAGAAGTGGATGTTCTAGTGGACACCATGGTTGTGTGTTAATGTTTAGAGAAGAGTTGAAGGGATGAAGAACATAATCAACATGAGAGGGTTTAAGAAGAGAAGGAAATGATCCAAACTAGTAATGGGTTAAAATCATTTTAGGTGAATAATGAAATTAGGTACCCTAGTTTAGGAAAGTGCAGGTTTTTCAAAATTTTTATCAAAGTTTTACACAGATTAAGGAAAACAGTGTAAAGCAAAGATTCTGTCAAAACATGAACAGGCGGTTCCTTACGTAGGTGCGCGGTTCCTTATACCTAAATAACCGCTAGTTCAATATGGAACCGCGACCAGTGGTGACAGAAAAGTGCACTTCCTTAAACTTTGGTCAGCCCAGACTTCACACAGGTGAATATCAAGCCAAAGTTAACTATAAGTCAAAATTTAGGAAGCTAACAAACACATAATGGGCACAAAGTTATGTAAATCGAACGAGCGATTACACAGTTAACTAAGGATTAAAATAGTTAGCAATCCAAACAAGTAGTAATAGTTAATACACACACTTAAAAGAAAAGAAAGCAAATGTTCAACACATAGCATGTTCAACAACATGTTCTCCTTGAATTAAATCAAAGTCTTTATCTTCTTTTCTTGCCAAATCCCTTGATCAAATTCCCCAAGTATTTGAATCCCTTTCTTAACTCCACTCGATGATCAAACAACTCACCTCGAGTCCTAAGATTTTCACGGTAGAGACACTCCATGTTAAGGTCTTCCGGTACTTTACTAGTGGAATGGTGAGGATGAGGAGCTAAGCCTTCAATTCCATCTACGAATGAGTTTGTGAATTGACGGGAGTTACTTGAAGAGCCGACATGAGCACTAGTACCTATGTCACCACCATCACTTGGTGACATATCAAAGTCCTCTTCATCGGACTCTTGTTGATTATGTTTTCTCGATCCTTTATCACTTCTAGGCTTTCTTTCATATACCTCTTGAATAGGTAACATCACCGGTTGAAAGCGAGAGAAGTCAAGGAAGGGAAAATCATGAACAACCCTCTTAAAGAGGCGAGAAAGAAGCATATCATAGGGTAGATTTGTTTTGGGTTTGGAAAGAGCATAATTAATTCGTCGAGCGATATAGTATGCCAAATTGTACTTGGTTTCGGTAAAGATGAAAAATAGCATATGCACCATACATGCCGGAATGTGATCCCGGTTCCCACCAAGACAAAATACATTCTCCCTAAGGATCTCGGCCCAAAGAACCATATAATCCTTAAGGTCGCTTGAGAGAACCTCATAACGATTTACATGTCGTTTATTAGAATGAAGGCTTCTCACAATGTTTCCATCACGCTCTTTGGAAATGATTTCAAGGATAAAATCGAGATCAACTTCGTAGTTGTCATTTGGAGGTTTATCGTTGGATTCATCGAGAGCATCAAGTCTCTATTTGTCCGTCAAACGACAAGTACCCTCAAATGACACACCAAGAATTTGACCAAAGGTTTCAAGAGAGTATAGAATGACTTGATAATTCAATAAGAATCTAACGAATATTCTACCATTGTATTCAAAGATAGAATAGGTGCTAAAGAACTCCAAAAGAAATACAGGATATATCACTTCATCTATGTAAAGCAAACAATCAAACCCCGTAGGCTCAAACATAGATTTGATATAGTCATAACCCGTAATTTCTTCATCAACAGTTCTACCTTCATGAAAACAACGTTTTGAAAGAGACGAATAGGAGTTTTGAAGTTGGATAGAAGCAACAATTTGAGAAAGGTTTGGCATATATCTTCTAGTGTTTTGATGATCTCTTTGATATTCCGAAGGCATGATTAGTACCTAAATACAACAAATAAAGATATTTTTCCAATCACTCATATGAAAAAAAAAATTTCAAAAGATGAGAATGTGTTTCATCAATAGCTTGACAAACAAAGGATTAATTCTTGTCATTCTCATGTTCACAATATACCCATTGCATCATTGATCAAAACATATGAACTATGTAAAATCAACAATGAACTAGAACATTGGTTTTTCAAAAACAAGGTTTTTAGGTAAGCATTTTACAATGCCATTACCAACTTGTTCATGGGTTCATATCAATTCCATCAATCAACCAAAATATTTAGTCAAAATTCGGACTTGTTCTACAAATGGGTTTTAGTGAAATCTCTATGAATATGAACTTAAGGAATCATAGTAACAATACTATGTCCACTCTTATTCCTAGTAAGGTTCCAATTCAATGTCAATTTTAAAAATCCCCAATTATGAATGTATAAACCCTAGAACAAATTAGATGAAATTGAAAAAATAACTTACAATTAATTGATCTTGGATGATGGATTAGTGAAACCCACGAATTTGAATCAATTAATTTGAGTGATTGAAGGTTTTTGAAGCTTCAACAATGGTGGAAAAACAGAGAAAAACGTTTGTTGTGTGTGAAGGAGAGAGACAAACTAGTTTGAAAAAGTTATTTTAATAAAACTGGCGCTCTGACAAAAGCTACTGCCCGCGGTTCCTTATCGATAAGGAACCGCGCTATTGAGCCACCGAGATAAAGAACCGCCTACAGAGGCAGATTTTTATTAAAGAAAAACGATGATTTTTTGAAAACCAAAATTTTTAAAATACTTAAAAATATATCTTAAACCTTTTAGGATATCATTGGATCACCACAACACTAGGTAATAATGCCTTGTTGAAGGATTACGAGTTGAATCGAGATATGAAAATACCGAAACGAACGAACGACTACTCGTAGCAAAAAAGGCAAATGGAGAGGAGTCAAGAGAAGTGAATCAAGACCAAGATCATTGCTCAAAGGAAAAATGACATTCTTCAAATTGATGATGTGAAGAGCTTGTGTCATATATAGTGGTTTAAGACGTGCCTTTCCGGCGATAGTCTAAACGGCTTTGTTAATGAATTAAACCAAGCAATTTTGATGCATAGAATAAGATCATTTTCAAGAGTAGTCTTATTCTATTTTAAAATATGAGCAAAGTATGGATTCACTTTCTCTCCCACATGATCGGATAATTATTGCTAGAATTATCAATAACAATATCCTTGGAATATTTCAATTCCAAATGTGTAAAATCAACCTATAACTTAATGAAGTAGTTTGGTATCTTAAGGGATTCACTAATCATCCTAGAGATGAGCTTAATTGTACAAGTTACACATGATATAGGGCCTACTAACCGTAAGGGTGCAAACCATAGAAATCATGCTTGATACTTTAAGCTTCTACTAACTCACCCTACATCTCCATGGTGAGTCAAGTATCCAAGCAATGAAGGTTTGAGAGGGAAAAAGAAAAGAATCACAAACCACAAATAAATGTCAAGGCAAGGATGCCAAGAGCAAGCATATAGTCAATTAATGATCAAAATAATGATCAATAGGGCGTGTGGAAGAACGAAAGCGTACCTTGACCACAAATTGCATTCCAAGCTTTCAAGGAACCGATGCAAAGGCCAACTACGACTAATAGTGACTACCAAGTCCTCAAAGACTAGTATCACTTCTACCCATCTTGATATCATCATTCAATGATGTTGGAAATCAAAGAAGATGAGTCTTCTACAAGTGTAAGTAACTCAATCCATAATCAATAGAATGATTTATCTTCATGAGTACCTACACATAACAAGATGTAAACTAGTAGATACATTTTAAGAGTAAATCTAAAATGCATTAATACTACTAATTTAAGTAATATGCAATATTAACATTTTAAAAGGCTTATTTTCAACAAAAAATAGTTTTGACCAAAGAAAAACTTTATTACAACTTAACCTTCTAATTTAAGGAGACAGTGGATCGATCCAAGTTTTAAAGTACAATATACTTCAAAGATCTTGTGTCACCATCGCTCTGATACCAACTATAGAAACTAGAAGGGGGGGGGGGTGAATAGTTACTCATCAGTTTATCTCCTAATTAAAAATTCCTTTTAATTAGATGAGTGCACAAAACTAACTTTTACTTGAAAGCTAGTTGCATAATGATTAGGTTTAATTCTAATGCATTAACAATGTATAGTAAGTGTAGTGATAATGAATGTAAGTAAAGAGTAAGGAAATAAGCACCCTAGTAGGAAGACACCAAGATTTATAGTGGTTCGGCAACTAGGCTCTATCCTCGTTCCTACTCCACTCCTCGAGTACACCTTACTCGGGATTTCCACTATATCCACAAGCTCCCTTCTTGGCGGAGAAAACGTGACAACTTCGCTTACATTATTTTCCGACACTAAGCTAAATGTCGAGACCTAATCTTAGCTAGGATCAATCTACACAACGTCGCCCACTTCATTCTTTTACGACACAAGGCTAGATGTCGAGTTCTAATCTAAAGTTAGAACCAATCTTCACAACGTTTCCTACTTCACCATTTTCCGTCACAAGGCTAGATGTCGAGTTCTAATCCAAAGCTAGAACCAATCTTCATGACTCTTCACTTTGAAGTTAAGTGAGAACTTCACACAACACAACTACATATCATTTTACAGTTTAGTGAGAACTCACAAGACACAACCAGATCACTTTATAGTTTAGTGAGAACTCACAAGACACAACCACATCACTTTATATTTTAGTGAGAACGAACACAACTAATTACAACTCAACTAATCATATGCAAGTACACACATGTAGCTTGGATCTACGCAACATAAATCTAAGCACACAAATGTGCAATGGGTGTACACAACTCTAATCCAAGTATTCACAAATAACTTGGATGAACACAACTAGTCCAAGTATTCATAAATACATTAGATTTACACAAGACACAAATAAAAAAATTGACGAACATGACTAGATCTTTAGGAGAAGGTGATCTTCATCAATGCTACATCTTTAATCACATCACAAGTGTGTGAGTGATCTTTTCTTTGGACAAGATAAAGAAGGAGATCAAGAGGATAATCATGAGTAAACATACTTAACACATTAAGTGATCACTTACAAATGACTAGGATTAGAAAGGAGAAAGAAGGCTGAAGAAGATGTCCAAAAAGGGTTAATGAGAATGCCGATTTGATCCACTATTTATAGGATAAAACATCCAACGGCTATATCTGGCCGCGGTTCCTTATTGGAGCCCGCTGTTCCTTATCGATAAGGAACCGCCGTAGGTGCTAAGGTATCACCGGCGTAGACTCTGCTCCTTTTTGTCTTTTAGTGAATTGGAAATATCTAAGGCTGTTTAAACCTTCAAAGGACATTCTTATGGCATTCGGAATATGCCCTATTCAAATTTGCATTTTCATTTTAATAAAACATTTTCTTATAAATAAAGTTTATTAAAAATCTTTTGTAATGTTTGACAAAAGTGAGTTTTAAGGCTAATCACTTTTATGATCACTAAGCATGATTAAGATATGTTAGTGTAATGATTATTACCTTGATGATATTGTTTGTTAGATAACTCGTTTTATGATTGAGTTTGATAATAAATGTCTTTGTAATTTGTCGTGGTCAAAACTAAGAAAGATTAATTAATGTTAACAATGTTTTTAGGCATTGCTTTGCATTAACAGTATGTATATGTATGAATATACTATGGTATTTAAAGGCATTGTGCGTGAAGCAATGGTCCTTGAATGATTGTCATACATTCGAAAATCACCGATCTTGATGATTATGTATTATCTGAATACGAGTGTGAAACTCGTTTGATACTTTGAGTATGTATACTGTTTCATAATCTATCACATATCGACTTGTTTAAGTTCGATTGTTGTCATCGTATCGTGATGTGCCATTTTAGGACATCTCCTTACGAAATGTAGTTGATTGATGTGATATTCGTGGTCCAAGTACTTCTTATGATTTTGAAGTATCAATTCTTCAAGGCGACATCTTCTATGTAATGCGACGTGTGATTTGATTTTATATGACTACCTTTTATTGGTGAAAAGGAGGATGCAAATGTTGGACTTAAGATATATATATATATATATATATATATATATATATATATATATATATATATATATATATATATATATATATATATATATATATATATATATCCTAATCAAATATATATAGTTGGGTACAACAAAGATATGCTCGTAGTAGTCATTCGGTTGAGTGACTTAATACCTTGTATCTAAATAGAATGGGACATTTAATATAGATATTTTAACTCGTCTAACTATGAGTTGTTTAAGGTTGTCTTATTTAAATGGATTGGGACATCTGAATAAGAAAGTTTTAAACCACTGGACCTTTGATTGTTTGTGTTTTTCTTATTCAGATGAAATGGGACGATTGAATACGGAAATCATGAAGTAAGTTTATTAACACCTCGTACTTACTATGGTATGTAATTTGGATATGATATCGTGTTGAGAGGTAGTAATGCTTGAGTAGGATGACTTATAATCGTCTTGTTGAAATGGATTGGGACGCCTTTTCATTTGAACAAGAAAGTTATAAGTTCTCGAACCGTAAATTTATAAACTCTTGTATACATGGAGGGGACACCTTTTGATGTAGACAGGGAGTTATAACTGAGTGGACCCAAGTATGCCTGGCTCGATTTGTGGATGTTTGGTGTGCGTACGTCTTTTTTCGAATCGTGTTTCGTTGATATGAATCGTCCAGTGCCGTCGTTATTATGATGATCTTTGATTATCATCTATGTACGAATAACCTGTTGGAATTCTCTCGAGTTATGATTTATTTTGATGGACCATTTCTAATGTATCTCGACGATTGCGAGCTTTATAAGCAAATTGTTAAGAACTGTTAACCGTTCCAAGAATAGACGACTTGTTTAAGCATCACCAGGATTTGTGCATGTACTTGTGGATTGACTGAGGATCAAGTTATCAACGACAACTAATCGTGGATGTGAAGATTTTGTAATTCTACTTGCTCCTATCGAAGGGTCACCGAAGACTTTTCTTGATGACAAAACTCTTGGGGGCTAGTTTGACGAACTAAACGAGGGATATGATGCATCACCTTGAGCACTGAAGTAGAAATTACTGGGACGCCTTTGTATGATGAATGTTGAAGAAGAAGTTAGTGGGACGCTTTCGTATGTTGAACACTGGAGCAGAAGTTAATGGTATGCCTGATATGTTGTGAATCTTCGTCAATGGACCGAATTTCTTAATGATTGGAATTAATAAATTCGTTATCACCTCGAGGAGTATGTTGTAGCCGATACCGCAAGTGGAAAGACTTTGGAGATCGAGTGGTATTATCAAGGGTTCGTTCAAGGTTTTCTAGATGATCAACGGTGGAGATCTATATATGACGTTTATGTTCTACCTTTGCTTTTAGGTACTTATATGGTATGTGATCTAGTCGAGTGATCGTAAGTTGTGCGAACTTGAGGCAACATTGTCTGATGACGTATTATACATATGTTTTTGCTAGGTTGAAAAGTTCGTTTCTCGGTATCTTCTTGAATTGATCACGGCTCAAAGTGGAATTATCGTTCTTGGTTACTAAAAACGGGTTTGGTTTTCTATTCTACTAAAAAGGATTAAATGCGTGCAGTAGAGAAAATAAGCCAAAAACAACTAATAAAAATAAAGCTTGAATTAAACTTGAACACTTAAACAGTAAAACAGTGAAATAACTTAACTTGGAAAATTGCTGATTCGGAATAATTAAAGTTCATGCGGAATAATCAAACAAAACACTTCATTCGGAATAATACCTTCATGCGGAATATCCCTTCATCCGGAATAAATGGCTCATTCGGAAAGACTGGTTCATTCGGAATAACTTGGCCAAAAACCTTCATGCGGAATAAAAACCTTCATCCGGAATATATGTGCTCATCCGGAATAGTTGCTCGTTCGGAATAAAAAAAAGGAAATCAGCTGGTTCGGAATAATTGTTGATTCGGAATAATAGCTTTATGCGGAATAATCAACAGAAAAACCTTGACTCGGAATAATCTTGCTTATCCGGAATAATCACTTGGTTCGGAATAATTAAGATAAAAGTTTCATTCGGAAAAACGGCTCATTCGGAATATAATGTTCATCCGGAATAAAACCTTGATCCGGAATAATTAAACTAAATTGCTGATTCGGAATAAATGATTCACCCGGAATATTAATTATTCCAAATGAACACACTGATTCGGAATATCTAAATGAAAATTCCTGGTTCGGAATATCTTGTTGACCCGGAATAAAAATAGGAAACTGTTCATTCGGAATATAGGGTTGATGCGGAATATCAACTCATCCGGAATAAACTCTTTATCCGGAATAAACTTGGAAAACACTTCGTTCGGAATATTAAGCTAAATCCTTGATTCGGAATATAAGGCTTCGTTCAGAATCTGGGGATTTGAAGAACACGAAGAACAGTAACAATACAATAAGACGAATTTGAACCAAAATCAACAAAGTTTTTACCAAAGATTAAACAATACTAACCACCAATCATCTACTAATGATAAACTTTAAACCAAATCAACAAAAACATAAAACCTACTTACTTTTGAAGATCAAACTCAACAAAATATAAACTTAAAACTTAAGATCAATAAGAAAAGAAGAACAAGATAAAAGGAAGACTTGTATTAAAGGATTAAGGTTTAACAAACAAAAGGAAAGATTAAAACTTACAAGATTTGTGAATTCAACAAAGATGAAAAATCACCAACACCTTATTGGTGTTGGTTTCCTACGAAACAAAAGAAAGAAAAAACTGGAAAATGAAAAAAAACTAGCTCTAAACAATGAAGGGGACTCTTATTTATAGGACTTGAACTTGGTTGGTGAGTGGGCTTTTCTCCTTTCTTTTTGTCTTCTCGTCTTTTCAGTAAAGTTGACGTTTTCGATTCTGATTCGGGATTTGTCGATGAATAAATTCAACTCGTCTTTTAATTTCTTCGTTTAATAGACTTGAGTTCTTCGACATATGTAAATCTTCCATCTTTGGTCCTTTTCTTCGATAAATTCTTCAAATAGGCCCATTGACTTCAAATCTTTTGCATCTCTTGGACTATAGACTTCGTCTTTTTCTTTGATAAAACCCGTGCAATCCCATGTTTTCTTTAATATTTATCCGGTTGACTCTGAAAACACAACAAACACACAAACCACACATAATTCCAAACAAATGATATTAAATGCGCGTTTTGGTCTCGTTTTAGCAAGAAATAAGTGGTAAAAGAATGGGTGTTTTCACACCTATCAAATCCCATACACTTAACCATTGCCATGCCTTCATGCAATGCTTAGTGACAAAGCAAATTTACACTTTTCTCATAATCAATCAACCTTGGCCTTATTAATATACTACTAAAACAAAAATTTAAACTACTATGAAGAAATAAAGCTCTAAAGGAAACAAAAGGGATAGAAAACCATTTTCACTTGAAAATAGCTACATGGAAATAACTTGCAAAGAGATCTAAGACTTACATTAGGGCTTTGGTGCTGCGAAGATTTATCACCCTCAAGTTTCATGTTCCCCAAACCAAGCTTAAAAACGAGATCATTGTTATTATAAGTTAGCAAAACAAACACTTACACACATGGCTTAATTATATGCTTAAACTCCCTTATTCCTAGGTGTATCTCCTATATTTTATTTTTGTCTTAGAATGATCACGAAGATGCATTTTTGGACTTATTTTGATAGTTTATTTAGGCTGAAAGCAAAGTAGGACGATTTGATTAATATTTAGCTAAAGGACAAAATCTCTTAAAACTGCTTCTCGAGACCTCAAAAAGTTCATATCTTGGCATAACTCGCTTCACGATTTGAGACCTTTCTCGGGCCGATATTTGGCATGTACTTCATACTTCATATCTTGAGAGACGTTCTTGAGATAATGGTCTTCTCTTCGTTAATAGAGTTTCTTCACTTGGAGACTTTTGAGGGATACTCCAACTTTGTTGACCACGACTTCATCATTATTTCTTCAATCGTTAATTGGGATTTTGAGATACAACGATCCGCCTCCTTTTCGGACTTGGATCTATTTATCCTCATACCTTGTTAGGGTCTTTTCGGATAGACTTCTCCATGATCTTTATGGGAGTTGATTGCTTTTCGTCGTGAGTCTTGATCCTTCATATTGATTTTGGGAATAATGCTTTTCACATCACCTTGGATCTTTAGCAATAAAATGGAATCCTCATGCCTTGTTAGGGCCTTTTCGAACTCGCCAATCTTCGTGCCCCGCTTCATTAGTTATGCCTTGGCTATGAACTCTTATCATTACCGAGCAACTTTTAAACGATCTTGGGCTAGAAGCTAAGTTATTCAATAAAATCGTACGACCTTACTTATTGCATTTATTCATTTAAGGCGATGGGAGGAAAAGCTTATAATCACACCAAGTGTGCTTGTGCAAGAATACTGACTTATAATTGGCTCTATCATTTCTCGTTCTCCACAATTTAAAAACTCAAGTAATGAGACTCGTGGATACTTAGCCTAATAAACCAATTAAGGTCTACATGGTTAAGGATACTTGCTAGAATAAACTTGAATAAGTCTATTCGGGTTGAGTCAAAATAATTGCAACGGGCCTAATATGTCAAAGACTTCTAAACTAGCTACACCACTTTATTAATATTTTTGACTTTATTGTGGGATATATACATATGAAAGCAACGATAAAAATTAATAATTACGACTATATGGCCAAAGTTAATTAAAATTTTAAAAAATGCTAAAAAAGATGATTTTCCAGTTAAATGAAGGCATTTTAATGGAAAAGTCCACTTAAAACTTCGATAGAAGTCCCCCTACACTTAATATAAACAGTGTCCCCAATGTTTAAGCATGTGGGAAAATTCTCTCCTACACTTATGAAATTGTGCACGTTGGTTAAATCAAGCTAAGGAGGAGACAACTAAAGTGATCAATTTCAAATGTGAGTATGAAGAAAATTGAATCACGATAGTTGAGAGATAGAACCGGTATTGCGGATAACACGGGAGAACGGTTCTTCAAAGGTTCCAAAAGTGCATTCATCCCTGTAATCACATCACCACACAAACACAAATAACCTATATAGGTCCCCCTACACTTAGGAGGTAAAACGGAAAGGGATAGATACTCGGGTTGCCTCCTGAGGAGCGCTTGTTTTTGTTAACCGAGTCACGAGCCTGACTCGACCCAAAACTAGTTCATGGGAAACGTGGTGAGGGATGGAATCATCTCATGAGAGATGTCCTCACCAAAGTACAACTTCACTCGTTGTCCGTTCACCTTAAAATTTGGTCCATTAGGTTGAGCGAGCTCGAGAGTACCATATGGAAAAATTTGAGCAATGGTGAATGGGCCAGACCAACAAGATTTTAGTTTACCCGAAAAGATTTTTAACCGAGAGTTGAAGAGTAAAACTTTGTCTCCAACTTGGAACTCTCGGTTTTTAATCTTAGAGTCGTGAATGAGCTTAGTCTTTTCCTTATAGATCAAGGAATTTTCATAAGCTTCATTCTTGAGTTCATTAAGCTCATTGAGTTAGATTTTGCGTAGGTCACCGGCTTTGTTGATGTCGAAGTTAGCCCACTTTAAGGCCCAGTAAGCCTTGTGCTCCAACTCAATGGGGAGGTGGCATGCTTTCCCGTACACGAGACGATATGGTGTACAACCAATCGGAGTCTTGTATGCGGTACGGAAAGCCCACAAAGCATCATCAAGTTTATCGGCTCATGAGGCACGATGCTCTCCCACGGTTCGTTCAAGAATTCGCTTTAACCCTCGGTTAGAGATTTCAGCCTGCCCATTAGTTTGTGGGTGGTATGTGGTGGAAAGACGATGATTGACACCATACTTGGCCATGACTCTTGCGAATTGATCATTGCAAAAATGAGTCCCGCGATCACTAATAATGGCACGAGGCACACCGAATCTAGCGAATAGCTGCTTCAAAAAGTTATAAACCACCCTTGCATCGTTTGTGGGTAAAGCTTTGGCTTCAACCCATTTAGAAACGTAGTCAACGGCAACAAGGATGTATTTGTTTCCTTTAGATGAAGGGAATGGCCCCATAAAGTCGATGCCCCATACATCAAAGATTTCACATTCTTGTATGAAATTTTGAGGCATCTCATCTGTATTTGTGATCTTGCCTTGTCGTTGGTAAGCATAACAATTTTTCACCATTTCGTGAGCGTCACGATAAATGGAGGGCCAATAAAATCCCGAGTCAAACACTTTCTTTGCGGTGAAGTTGGGACCAAAGTGACCACCGGTGGGTCCTTTATGGCAAGCTTCGAGAATGTCTAAAGCTGCCGGTCCATCAACACATCAGTGAATAATCAAATCAGCGCATTGTTTGAAAAGATACGGGTCATCCCAAAAGTAAGTCTTAATATCTTTAAAGAACTTTTTCTTTTGTTGAGATGTTAACCCGTCAATGAGAATTCCACCCGCCAAGTAGTTTGCAATGTCCGCAAACCACGGGGTCTCATCAAGATTCGAGTTGATAGACATTAAGGTCTCAAGGGGAAAAGAGTCATTGATCTCTTTGTTCGGATGATCCCCTTGATAAGGATCCTCAAGTCTACTGAGATGATCCGCGACTAGGTTTTCAGCTCCCTTATTATCATGAATTTCGATTTTAAATTCTTGAAGTAGCAAAACCCAGCGAAGAAGTCTTGGTTTAGAATTTTATTTAGTTAACAAGTACTTCAACGCGGAATGGTCCGTGTACACGATGGTAGTGGAAAGGACAAGATAGGGGTGAAATTTTTCAAAAGCATAGACAACAGCTAAAAGCTCTTTTTTGGTTGTCGTGTAATGCAATTGAGCCCCTGTCATTGTCTTGCTAGCGTAATGGATCGGTTGGAAATGTTTGTTTAACCTTTGTCCCAAAACCGCTCCAATAGCAAAGTCGCTAGCATCGCAGATCAATTCAAAAGGTAGCTCCCAATTAGGGGTGACCAAGACCGGTACCTTAGTTAGTTGATCCTTAAGAAGGTTGAAGGCTTCAATACACTCTTTGGAAAAGATAAAAGGAGTATCTTTTTCCAAGAGGTGGGTCATCGGGCGAGCGATTTTAGAAAAATCTTTGATAAATCGACGGTAGAAGCCCGCATGACCAAGAAAACTTCTCACACCCTTCACGGTTGAAGGTGGAGGTAATTTGGCTATGACATCCACTTTAGCACGGTCCACTTCGAGATCGGCTTTTGAGATTTTATGTCCTAGCACGATGCCCTCTTTTACCATGAAATGGCATTTTTCCCAATTTAGAACAAGGCGAGTGTCTTCACACCGCTTAAGCATACGTTCTAAATTGGCAAGGTAAGCAGAGAAAGAATCGCCATAAACCGAGAAATCATCCATGAATACTTCCATAGTTTCTTCAACCATGTCATGGAAGATAGCCATCATACACCTTTGGAACGTCCCAGGAGCATTGCATAAACCGAAAGGCATTCTTTTGTAAGCAAATGTTCCGTAGGGACAAGTGAATGTGGTTTTCTCTTGGTCTTTAGGATCGATGGGAATTTGAAAATACCCGGAGAAACCGTCTAAGAAGCATTAGTAATCATTACCCGCTAGACGCTCGAGCATTTGATCCATGAAAGGAAGAGGAAAGTGATATTTTCTCGTGGCATCATTGAGTTTGCGATAGTCGATACAAACTCTCCACCCAGTAACGAGACGAGTAGGAATCAACTCGTTGTGTTCATTGGGAACAACGGTTATTCCGCCTTTCTTTGGCACACAATGGACGGGACTTACCCATGGCGAATCCGAAATAGGGTAAATCATGCCAGCATCTAGAAGTTTGATAACCTCTTTTTTGATGACGTCATGAATTCGAGGATTAACCCTTCTTTGGCTTTGGATTGCGGGTTTAAAGTCATCTTCCATGAGAATTTTGTGAGTACAAAAGTTTGGATCAATGCCGCGGATATCGGAGATTTTCCAAGCAATTACCTTCTTATGATCTTTAAGCACGGCGATAAGGCGAGATTTTTCTTCTTCTTTCAAGTCCTTAGCGATGATGACGGGTGACTTCTTCTTGTCTTCAAGGAACACGTACTCGAGATGGGATGGTAATTCCTTAAGCTCTAAATCCGGAGGATTTTCGATGGAAGGCGTAGTCAAATTTGGTTCATCGATAGCAATATCCTTGGGAGATAGTGGAGAAATATAGTCCTCATTGAGAAGTTTCTCAATGGTACGAATGTCTTCATCCCAATCGGTGGGAGAATCGTCATATTGTAAGTTCACATCTCCCAAAGTTGCTTCAAATTCTATCAAAAGGAAATCACTTTCTCCAAATGGAGTTAGTGATGGAGCAAGAGAGGCAATGGTCTCAACATTGGGAAGAGAGGTAAGACTACTTTTGCAAGCATCATTAAAGTGTTCTTCACAAGCCTCATCAAGAACGTCGATACAATTAACACTCTCGTATGAATAAGGCTGTTTAGAAATCTTACCCATGTTGAAGACAATTTGATCGTCGCCAACTCTCATGATAAGCTCACCCGCGTCAACATCGATGAGAGTGCGACCGGTCCTGAAGAATGGACGTCCAACGATTAATGGAACACGAGGATCCATCTCGTAGTCAACGACAACAAAATCCGTCGGGAAGGTGAATTTGTCAACGCCAACGAAAACGTCTTCAGCTATCCCCACCGGATAAGCAACCGTACGATTAGCTAATTCCAAAGTCATTTTGGTGGGGACTAGATCAGGGAGAGATAATTGCTTCCAAACGCTTAGAGGCATTAAGTTGATACTAGCACCTAGATCGGCTAGGGCCATGCAATTCTCTACTCCCGGGAAGTTGCAAGGGATTAAGAAACGACCCGGATCACCACGTTTGGTTGGAAATTTCCTTAAGAGAACCGCAGAGCAATTCTCATTAAGTTGGGTATTAGCAATATCAAGAAGCTTTTCCTTGCCACTAAGAAGATCTTTAAACATCTTCGCATATTTAGGCATGTGAGCGAGAGCCTCAGCGAAGGAGATGTTGAAATTCAATTGTTTAAACATTTTGAGAAAGTTTGAAACTTGAATATCGTCCTTGCTTTTGAGCTTCTCTTTCCTCAACCTTGAGGGATAAGGTATATCGGAAGAAGAGGAAAGCTTTGGGATTGTAGGATCACTCACATCCTCGGGTGGTGGAGGGGTGGAAGTAAGAGGTGGAGGAATAGGAATAGTGGACTCGTTTTCCTTTGTCACAATCACCGGTGTAGGTGTAGGAAGCTCGGGTTCCGTGGTACCTTTTCCACTGCAAGTGGTGATTGTTTTCGTCTCCCCTCTTAGATTAGCAACGGTGTTACTCGGAAGAGTACCCGAAGAAGAGGGTTGATTACCTTGGAAGAAACCAGCCATCATGTCCCTTAGGTCATTCGTTTGACTACTCAAAGAGTTTCGCATGCTCTAAGATCATTCCCTTGTTTCACCATATCGCCCTTCAAATTAATAATCTGGGTCTGCATATTCTTCACCAACACATCATTCGTCCGCATGTACATTTCGACCTCGTGGTTGAAAACGGTGGGTTGGGTAGGAGGAGGTGCTTGATAAGCAAGTGGTTGGTAAGGAGCGTGTTGGTAAACTTGATTAGGATTTTGAGGTGGATATGGTTGTCTTTGAGGTGGTTGGTATGGTGCTCGAGGTTGGTTTTGATTGGTTCGGTTAAGGTTTTGTTGTTGGTTTTGATTGGTTGGTGGAAAACCGGGCCGGGAAAGAAAGTTGGTGAAACGATAACTTAGCAAGTTACGGTCTCCTTGAGGGCGGGCTGGATAGCCTCCCAGAGAATAGGTACCGTATGCTACGTTAACATTCTCACAAAGATAGTCTTGGGTGGAGGTACAAGTAGTGTAAGAGTGAGGACCCCCGCATATTTCACATGGTTGGCTTACAGCATCGACTTGAGCGTTTTGAGCGTTGATGCTTAACAGCAAGTGATTCAATAAGCGAAGTAAGCTTATCAATTCTCTTATCGTTGTCATTAGTGCTAGCACTAGCGGCATTGGTACGAACACTCTTGGTTTGCACTCTAGACTTATTCTCAATAATATCCCAAGCGGCATTAGAAGATTTAACCAAAATATTACCCCCGAGGCACTATCTAGTGAATCTTGGTCATTCATGATTAAACCATTGTAAAAAGTATTAATTTGGTGCACTTTGGTAAAACCATGTTGTGGGCACTTTCTTAAAAGGTCTTTAAAATGGTCCCAAGATTCACTAAAAGTCTCATCGTACTTTTGTTCAAAATTAATAATTTCATTCCCAAAGCGGTAGTACGTGAGGGTGGGAAAAAGTAGTTTATGAATTTGGTCTCTAAGTCCGTCCACGTAAGAATACTTTGTGGCGGTTCCTTTGCAAGCCAATGCCGGGCTTGTCCCTCTAAGGAGAAAGGAAAAAGTTGTAAGCGGATTACCTCTTGTGGAACCCCATTGAATTTGACCGTATTCGTAAGTTGAAGGAACCTTTTGATGTGGTCATGAGGATCATCAATGGTACGCCCCAAGAATGGTTGAGCAGAGACCATTTGAATGAAGCCGGATTTGAGCTTAAAGTTGTTGGCTGCAATTGCGGGTATGACAATAGCATCGTTGTTTCCCTCTACATATGCTTGCAAAAGTTCGATCATAGGACGATTGTCCGGTAGAGGTTCATTGTTGTTATTATTCATGTTGTTTTGAGGTGGATTATTATTATTGTTGTGTACATCGGCCATGTCTAAGTTTTCGAGAGTCTCGGGCTCGGGATAAGACGTTGATCGTGTACGCATGCACCTGCAAAAGAAATAACAAAGCAGAAATCTTTTTGGTTTTTTATGTTTTTTTAATTTTTTTGATTTTTGAAAATTTTATATTTCTTAGGTTTTTTGAAATTTTTTATGAAAAAGTAACGTTCACGGTGAACGGATCCCAAAATCTAATTTTGTCACAAAAAACCGTTAATCCTTACGAAAATAGCCGGCAGCGGCGCCATTTGATACATATGTTTTTGCTAGGTTGAAAAGTTCGTTTCTCGGTATCTTCTCGAATTGATCACGGCTTAAAGTGGAATTATCGTTCTTGGTTACTAAAAACGGGTTTGGTTTTCTATTCTACTAAAAAGGATTAAATGCGTGCAGTAGAGAAAATAAGCCAAAAACAACTAATAAAAATAAAGCTTGAATTAAACTTGAACACTTAAACAGTAAAACAGTGAAATAACTCAACTTGGAAAATTGCTGATTCGGAATAATTAAAGTTCATGCGGAATAATCAAACAAAACACTTCATTCAGAATAATACTTTCATGCGGAATATCCCTTCATCCGGAATAAATGGCTCATTCAGAAAGACTGGTTCATTCGGAATAACTTGGCCGAAAACCTTCATGCGGAATAAAAACCTTCATCCGGAATATATGTGCTCATCCGGAATAGTTGCTCGTTCGGAATAAAAAAAGGAAATCAGCTGGTTCGGAATAATTGTTGATTCGAAATAATGGCTTTATGCGGAATAATCAAAAGAAAAACCTTGACTCGAAATAATCTTGCTTATCCGGAATAATCACTTGGTTCGGAATAATTAAGACAAAAGTTTCATTCGGAAAAACGGCTCATTCGGAATATAATGTTCATCTGGAATAAAACCTTGATCCGGAATAATTAAACTAAATTGTTGATTCGGAATAAATGATTCAACCGGAATATTAATTATTCCGATTGAACACACTAATTCAGAATATCTAAATGAAAATTGCTGGTTCGGAATATCTTGTTGACCCGGAATAAAAATAGGAAACTGTTCATTCGGAATATAGGGTTGATGCGGAATATCAACTCATCCGGAATAAACTCTTTATCCGGAATAAACTTGGAAAACACTTCGTTCGGAATATTAAGCTAAATCCTTGATTCGGAATATAAGGCTTCGTTCGGAATCTGGGGATTTGAAGAACATGAAGAACAGTAACAATACAATAAGACGAATTTGAACCAAAATCAACAAAGTTTTCACCAAAGATTAAACAATACTAACCACCAATCATCTACTAATGATAAACTTTAAACCAAATCAACAAAAACATAAAACCCACTTACTTTTGAAGATCAAACTCAACAAAATAAAAACTTAAAACTTAAGATCAATAAGAAAAGAAGAACAAGATAAACGGAAGACTTGTATTAAAGGATTAAGGTTTAACAAACAAAATGAAAGATTAAAACTTACAAGATTTGTGAATTCAACAAAGATGAAAAATCACCAACACCTTAATGGTGTTGGTTTCCTACGAAACAAAAGAAAGAAAAAACTAGAAAATGAAAAAAAACTAGCTCTAAACAATGAAGGGGACTCCTATTTATAGGACTTGAACTTGGTTGATGAGTGGGCTTTTCTCCTTTCTTTTTGTCTTCTCGTCTTTTCAGTAAAGTTGACGTTTCTGTTTCTGATTCGGGATTTGTCGATGAATAAATTCAACTCGTCTTTTAATTTCTTCGTTTAATAGACTTGAGTTCTTCGACATATGTAAATCTTCCATCTTTGGTCCTTTTCTTTGATAAATTCTTCAAATAGGCTCATTGACTTCAAATCTTTTGCATCTCTTGGACTATAAACTTCGTCTTTTCGTCTTTTTCTTCGATAAAACCCGTGCAATCCTATGTTTTCTTTAATATTTATCTGGTTGGCTCTGAAAACACAACAAACACACAAACCACGCATAATTCCAAACAAATGATATTAAATACGCGTTTTGGTCTCGTTTTAGCAAGAAATAAGTGGTAAAAGAATGGGTGTTTTCACACCTATCAACGTACGATCATGGAGAACGTGTACCATGTAATATCTTTTTGACCTTGAATGACGACGCTTATTGAGACTTTGAATGCGCGTGGGCGGAAGTGAGATGGTGTCTTTGAATTATCTTTTGAGTATGGATCCGCATGTGAGCGCTGATAAGTGTGAAAACACTTACCCTTTTACCACTTAAACAAGGAAAACATAAACCAAAACGTGAATTAATTTACGTAAAAGTCGGAATTACGCGTGGTTTTGTTTATTTGTGAAAATAGGTACAAAAGGAAAAAACGAAGAAAACACGGGATTTCACGGGCATTTATCGAAGAAAAAGTCAAAGTCAAGCTTCAAGGACCAAAAGTGCAAAAGAAATTAAGATTCAAGGGCTTATAATGAAGATTCTACAAGGTTTAAAGCTTAATATCAAGATTTGAAGAAGTGAAGGGCCAAATCTGCCATTGTGCAAAGTTTTTATAAGGGCTGGACAACTGGACCAATCACAAGCCTCTATTCCCTATCACACGGATCACAATCCTCACCTTCTCATTATAACCAATCACAATCCAAATATCTTTTTAACTTGAACCATCATTAGTTAAAATGTATCATCGTTAGTCAATTTAGCCAACGATCATTCACAAAGTTAATCCTTTTCTATTAACGACCATTTGATTTTTCTCTTGCGAATTTTTTTTCAATTTTTTTTCTTATATCTTTTCGAAAGAAAAAAAAATTCAAACAAAGAAACTAAAAATATCGAAAATAAAATAAAAATAGATTTTTGCTACATCCACAAACAAATATTCACAAAGAGTAGGTGACATGTATTAATTGAATAATTTGTGGCTTTTTGTATCATTTATCTCTGTTTTATTTGATTAACCCAATCAAAACATGTCACATCTTTTTAGTGAATATTTGTTTATGATTTATTTGTGAATGTAACATTCCTCATAAAATAAACATTTTTAATTTTCTTTACTAAGTAAAAAAATTCGAAAAAAACAAATTTTTTCTTCCGAATATTTTTAATTTTTTTCAATCAATTTAAAAAAAAACTTTCTTCGAGTTACTTGAATTTGAAAAAAAAAATAGAAATTTTTTTTTATCTTTTTAAAGTATTTTTAGTTTTTGATTTTTTCGAAATTTCAAACTTAAAAATCCTGATTTTTTTTTAAATCACGATAAAAAATATGTATTTCCTACACATTTTTTCGAAAGTTTAATAAAAAATTTCATGGGGATTTGGAAAAAAAATTGGGAAAAAAAAATCTGAAACTCTTTTTTGTCGAAATTTCAAAAAAATCATAAAAATTATAAATTTAATTTAAAAAGAACAAAAAAGCATTTTTAAATTTTTTTTAAACTGAATTAACTCGATTTTTTTTATAAAACTGAAGGAAAAAAGTTTGTTTCTTTTTATTTTTTTACCTAATAAAGAAACTAAAAAAAGTTGTTATTTTTTCTTTCGATTCTTTTAGTATCTTTTTTATATTTTTTTCCTTTCGAAAATATATAAGAAAAAAATTTGAACAAAAATACGTAAGAGGAAAATCAAATGGGCGTTAATAGAAAAGGATTAACTTTGCGAACGATAATTGGCTAAATGGGCTAACGATGATACATTTTAACTAACGATAGTTAAATAGATATTTGAAAGTATATTAGTGATATAAGGAATAAAAAGTAAGTGTTTCAAAGTGATAAATTTTAAATAATTCGTTGGTATTCTATAGCTATACTCAACTAAATATAATACATAAACAACTAGTTATAATGCCCGTATACGAGACTTGAATATAAACGATAAATTAAATAATAAATCGTTATTGCGGTTTTATGTGTATAATATATGTTTTTTTTTTAAAACACTTAATGTTTATATGTTGAATTATGTTATAAAAATAGAGGGTATAAAGTTTACGGAATATTTTATTTATCTTTTAAATTTACTAAAAAATATGGAAAATTATATATTTATAATTAAATCTATCTAATTTATTTTAAGTAAAGTTTTATTAATTCTTTCTTTCTTTTTAAAATTTTTATATTTACATTTGACACACATATTTTTGTGTGTTTTCATCAAATATCTCCACTAAGATTTTTTAATTTTGACTAAATTAAATCTAATTTTGACCTTTCTCTACCAATTACATCGTTCTATATTTTTTTTGAACGACAATTTTTTACAACTCACACAAACAATCTCACAATTTTTATCTCACATGTCTTCACCGAGACTTGAGCCCACAACCTTTAGGTTAGAGGGTGAGGCAGGGCACGTTCGGGCTCCCACTCCTCTGGCTTAGCCGTCGATTCTTTGGTCAGCACGGGAAGTCTATGTTTTCATGGTTCAGGAAGATCCACTGTTGTAAACAAGGGCTAGGCGGCCGATTAGACGCTAGGCGGTCATACTCCGCCTAGGCGGCGCCTAGGAGCTAGGCGGTCAAAAAGTCAAGAAAATTAACAAAAAATCAATATTTTTTTATAAAATTTTAAGGGTTTTGTTTCTAATATATAGTGCCCAGATTTATTTTAACGTAATATCTTAAAATAAGAGATAACGAATGATTATAAACATAAAGTAATGGGTTTTTCATATGAAATTGGAACTAATTGAATTATATGTTCACGTTTGAAGTTTTAAGCACTTAAATTATTATGTTTTATTTGTCTATTTTGCAAGAACTTCGAATTATTTGAAATTAGAAGTATTTTTTTTATATCATACATATTATTTATAATATTTATACGCATAAAATTCCAATCCGCCTAGGCGGCGCCTAGATGAATTCCGCCTCGAAGGTCGTCGACCGCCTCACTAGCGCCTAGCGATTTCTGCAACCTTGTCGAAGATCGATGGGTACAAGGACAATATAATCTTATATTGTCATAATTTATCTTTTCTATTTTTATTTTCACCTATTTTAGCTAAATATTAGTTTAGTTTTTTAAAAGTTATTCATTTCCTTAAGTCAAGATATCTAGTTTTCTCTTCAAGATTCATAAGTTTATAAAATCATTGTAACAGGTTTAGTTTTCAACATGTTATTATGAGTTTATAAGAAAAGAGATTGCTTTCTCTTGAAGTTTTTGAGGGTTTATTAAATTTTCTTGTTCATTGTTCTTGTGTGGTTTCTTGCATTCACAACGATCCTGCCATCATTCTTTGTCACTTAAAAAAACTCGTCCTCGAGTTTGCCTCACTCGTCCCTTATATTCGTAACATCCAACTTTGCATCCCTTGCATCAAATTTCATTTCTTTAAAATGAATCGACATCGAACCTTGATCGTCTTAAAACCCTACTTGTCGACCATGGTAGTTTGGATCATTGAAGAATAAAGATTATTAGCCACAAGTACAGTGTCTTCAATACTGTCTTCTTTCCCACCAAATTATTCTTTCCCGATAAATCTTTCTTCTTCCTCAATGACATCTTTAATATCGGTATTATAAACTGACTTTGATTCTTCTTCTACACCCATCACAACATCCAGATATGGCACATCATTTTCTTTCTCTTGAAAATTCTGAAAATTTTCAACAAAAGGATACACCTCTTCCTCCGGTTCTTCATCATAAACCGAGGCTGTTTCATAATCACCACAAGCGACATCATCATCATCCTCTTCGTGATCAGCAAATGGGTTTTCAGACTCTCCATCTTTAGTACCCCGATCGTTACGAACACCACGCTTGTTCATCAAATGATTCATCCAGCCAGCCAATTGATCAAGGAATTGATCCATACGCTCCTCCATTCTTGCCATAACACGCTGCTGCAATTCGTGTTCATACACATCATGAACTAATAAGTGTGAAAACACTTATCCTTTTACCACTTATTTCCAATAATAACAAGACCAAAACGTGTGATTTATGTCGTAAAAGTCGGAATTATGCGTGGTTTGTGTTTTTATTGTGTTTTAGGACCAAAATATGAAAAAGGAAGAAAACACGGGCTTTCACGGGCTTTTATCGAAGAAAACGGGAAAAGACGAAGTCAAAAGATCAAGAGTGCAAAAAGAACGGAAGTCCAAGGCCTATTCTGAAGATTTATCGAAGAAAAAGTCAAAAGACGGAAGTTTAACAAAGTCAAAGAACTTAAGTCTAATAGAAGAAGAAAATTAAAAGACAAGTTCAAATCCCGAGACGACAAAGACGAAGAATTAAAGTCGAGTCGAGAAAACGTGAAGAAAGCAAGAAAGAAGATGCAACACATGCACTCCTTCCACCTTCCCTATAAATACCCTCCTAATAGTCATTAGGAGGGTGGTTAGATTTTTAGTTAACTTTTCACTTTTTAGTTTTTTTTAGAGAGAGAAAGTCTTAAACTTTCTCTCACTAGTTCATCTTTTTCTTTTAATCTTTCAAGATTAACTCTTTGTATTGCTTATTTTTATTAATCAAAGTTCCATTTTTAGCTTTTATTTCTTAATCTCATTCTACTTTTCTTTGATTTAAGATTGATTTTGGTGTGATTATCATGTGATCCGTGTTGTTCTAATTGATTTCATGCTAAAAAGTTAATCTTTTGATCATTTTATAAGTTTTCATTTGATTAAGCTATAAGACTTTTGTGCTTATTGGCTTATTTTTATGATTAGCTTATTTTCCTTATTAAAAAGTTTTATTAAAAAGTTTATGTTTTTATGATTTGATCTAAAAAGTTGATTAATTTCGAGTTGAATAAGTTGATCAAAGTGCTTATTTGATTCGGATTTGTCATAGATTCGGGTTGATTTTGGTAGTAGCTTATTAAAGTTAGCTTATTACCTAGCTTAACCTTTTTCCTTAGATTTCGGAAAGGGTTTAAACTCCCTTTTCCGATTGGCTTTCCGACCGGTGTACCACCATAACCGTTTCCCACAATTTTAGGAAAGGTTGTTACCCCCTTTTCTGATTGGTGAATATTCCGAGCAGCAACACACCCTTTTTCCGATCGGTTGATCGGAAAAGGGTTTTGACTTTCCGACGGTCGCCCCTTTCTCCCTTTCCGATTGGTAGCATTTCACCTATTCCGATTGAGCTCTATTACATATTCCGATTCGTGTGATTTTGGATATTCCGATTGCTAATCTTTCTTATATTCCGATTTGGTTAAGTTTGCACATTCCGATTGGGTCCCTAATCTCACTTTCCGATTGACAGTCTTGCGGATATTCCGATTGTGTTACTTCTTCCCACCATTCCGACCATCCGATCGGAATACATTCCGATCGGGCTCCCTTTTGGCTTGTTTTTGGTTTCTTTCGATATCACTTTCTTATAGTACTTTTATTTTCTAAACATTTTCCAAGTGTTAGTTTTATTTAGTGAGTTAGTACTTTTTCTATTGTCACCTTTAAGTTTTATGCATTATTTTACTTGTCATTTCAATATTAATCTTTTAACTTCCATTTACTCAACGACACTTTAATTACTTGCTATTAGTTAAAAACAAATCAACCAAACCTTTGATTCACCAAAAGACGATTGAGTCGCACTTAAGACCGGTTTTCAATTCGAAAAGATTCGGAACTATAACGAACTTTGATACTTTGGTTGCAAAGCCAAGTATTAAATGGCGCCGCTGCCGGCTCTTTTCGTTAAGATAAACGGTTTCTAGTGAGAGACGCATTGAATTTTGGGATCCGTTCTTTGAACGTTATTTTCATTGCTATAAAAATTCCCAAATATCCTACAAAATATAAAACTCTTCAAAAATACAAAAACATTATAAAATCATTAAAAAGCAAAAGGTTTTGCACCAAAAATATTATATAGATATTCTTTGTGTATATTTTTCTTCTGCAGGTGCATGCGTACTAGATCTACAAACTATTCTGAGCCCGAGAATCGTGAAGATTTAGATATGGCTGGTGTTAACAACAACAATAATCACCCACCTCAAAATAATTTGAATAACAACCACAACAATAACAACAACAACAACAACAACAACAACAACAATGTCCTTCAACCTGATTTACGAACCATGGAGGAATTGTGCCAACCCACCATGAACGGACGCGGAGGCCCGATTGCGCCAATGCACGTCACGGCCCACGAGTTTTCGTTGAAGCATCATATGATACAACAAGTGCAAACGAACCCATTTCGTGGAATTCCGGATGATGATGCCAACAAACACCTAGACAAATTCATTACCATTACCCAAAGCATGAAGTGCCCCGGTGTTTCTATGGATGACCTTCGCCTTCAACTTTTTCCACACTCGCTTTCCCACCATGCCGAAAAATGGTTTGACCGTCTTCCTAAGAATTCTATTCATACATGGAATGACATGACTCAACGCTTTTTATCGCGCTACTTTCCCCCATCCATGGTCACTAGCCTTCGTAACCAAATCAATGGATTTATGCAAGAGAATGATGAATCGCTTTTCGATGCTTGGGAACGTTACAATGATTTGATCGACCGCTGTCCTAATCACAATATGCTCCCCGTCACTCTCATTGACACCTTCTACAATGGTCTCACTTTTCGTGATCGTGACACGATCAATGCCGCCGCCGGTGGTACTTTTATGAAAAGGAGACCGGAGGAGTGTCGAGAGTTGATTGAAAACATGACTACTCACCACAACAATTGGGATTCTTCTGCATCCTCCAGATCTAATCAGAGAGTCAATGTTTCATCTACTTCTTCCACCACCAACTCGTATGTTTTGGAACGTGCTCTTCTTGATATCAACAAAAGTCTCCAAATTTTGACTTCTAACCAAACTCAACAAGCTAAAGCCGTTGCTCTTTCTTGCAACACATGTGGTGGTCCTCATTCCTACAATGAGTGTCCTTCTATTCACGGCAATTATTCTGAAGACGTTAACGCAGCTTATGGTACTTATCCTACATGAGGCTATCAAGCTCGCCCTCAAGGCGACCGTGGCTTGCTCAGTTATCGTTCCAACAATTATCTTGCTCCTCCTGGTTTCCCTCCTGCAAACCAAAACCGACAACAAAGCTTTAACCGAAACAACCAATCCCAACCTCGTGCTCAAAATCAATATCAATCCCAAAGAAACCCATACCCAACACAAGGAAATTCTCAAGCTTACCAAGCTCCACCTCTCAATCAACCAATGGCAGTAAGTCAAGACGTCGAGACGTTCATGAAGACTAATCGTGAGATGGTGACGAATCTTCAGAGTCAATTTGTCAACTTGAAGAATGACATGGTGAAACAAGGGAGCGATATTCGAGCCGAGCTAAGGAATGACATGGCCAAACACAGCAATGATATTAATGCCAACATGCAAAACTCTTTCAACAATCAAGCTCTTCACCTTCGTGATATGATTGGTTCGCTCATCCAAAGTAATCAACCCTCTGCTTCGGGTACTCTTCCGAGTAATACCGTTGCGAATCCAAGGGGGGAGATGAAAGCAATCACCACTCGTAGTGGAAAAGGTTATATGGAACCCGAGCTTCCTACACCTCCACCCGTGATTGTGAACAAAGAAAAAGAGCAACTTTCCCCACCTCCTTCACCTTTTATCCCCATTTCCCCACCACCCGTGGTTGTGAGTGATCCTATTCCCTTAAAGCCTTCTTCTTCATCCAATATACCTTATCCTTCAAGGTTGAGGAAAGAGAAGCAAAAGAGCAAGGATGATATTCAAGTTTCAAACTTTCTTAAAATGTTTAAACAACTAAATTTTAACATCTCCTTTGCCGAGGCTCTCGCTCACATGCCCAAATACGCTAAGATGTTTAAAGATCTTTTAAGTGATAAGGAAAAGCTTCTTGACATTGCTCAGACCCACCTTAATGAGAATTGCTCCGCAGTGCTCTTAAGGCAATTGCCCACCAAACTTGGTGATCCGGGTCGCTTCTTGATTCCTTGCAACTTCCCGGGAGTAGAGAATTGCATGGCCCTAGCTGATCTAGGTGCTAGTATAAACTTAATGCCTTTAAGTGTTTGGAAGCAATTATCTCTCCCCGAGCTAGTCCCCACCAAAATGACTTTGGAATTAGCCAACCGTACGGTTGCGTATCCAGTGGGGATAGCCGAAGATGTCTTTGTTGGCGTTGATAAATTCACCTTCCCGGCGGATTTTGTCGTCGTTGACTACGAGATGGATCCCCGTGTTCCATTAATCGTTGGACGTCCATTCCTGAGGACCGGTCGCACTCTTATTGATGTAGCCGCAGGCGAAATAATCATGAGAGTTGGTGACGATCAAATTGTCTTCAACATGGGTAAGATTTCTAAGCAACCTTATTCGTATGAGAGCGTTAATGCTATTGATGTTCTCGATGAGGCTTGTGAAGAACATTTTCATGATGCTTGCAAAAGTACTCCTTCTCTACCCAATGTTGAGACCGTTGCCTCAATTACTCCAGCATTGACTCCTTTTGGGGAAAGTGACTTGGATGATTTCGAAGCTAGCTTGGGTCCTCTCGATATTAAGTATGATAATTTGTCCACCAATTGGGATGAAGATATTCGTACTATTGAGAGACTTCTCAATGAGGACCCGTTGTCTCCTCCTGCTCCTAAAGAGGTGACTAATGATGATCCATCGTTAGTTTCACCATCTATTGAGAATCCGCCTACTCTCGAGCTTAAGGACCTACCGCCTCATCTTGAGTACGTTTTTCTGGAAGACGACGAGAAGCTACCGGTCATCATCGCAAAGGATCTGAAAGAAGACGAAAAAGAACGCCTTGTCGCTGTGTTGAAGAAGCATAAACGAGCTATCGCTTGGAAAATCTCCGACATCCGTGGAATTGATCCTCACTTTTGCACACATAAAATTCTCATGGAGGACGACTTTAAGCCCATAATTCAAAGTCAACGAAGGGTGAATCCTAAAATCCATGACGTCATCAAAAAAGAGGTTATCAAACTTCTTGATGCGGGTATGATTTACCCTATTTCGGATTCACCGTGGGTTAGTCCAGTCCATTGTGTGCCTAAGAAAGGCGGAATTACCGTTGTGCCCAATGCAAACAACGAGTTAATTCCTACCCGTCTCGTTACTGGGTGGAGAGTTTGTATAGACTACCGCAAACTCAATGATGCCACGAGAAAGGATCATTTCCCTCTACCTTTTATGGACCAAATGCTTGAACGTCTAGCAGGTAATGAATATTACTGCTTTCTGGATGGTTTCTCGGGTTATTTTCAAATACCCATCGATCCCCAAGATCAAGAGAAGACACCATTCACTTGTCCCTATGGCGCCTTTGCTTATAAACGAATGCCTTTTGGCTTATGCAATGCCCCCGGAACTTTCCAAAGGTGTATGTTGGCTATCTTCCATGACATGGTTGAACAAACCATGGAAGTCTTCATGGATGATTTCTCGGTCTTCGGGGATTCCTTCTCTGCTTGCCTTGCCAATTTAGAACGTATGCTTAAGCGGTGCGAAGACACTCGCCTTGTTCTGAATTGGGAAAAATGCCATTTTATGGTAAAAGAAGGCATTGTGCTAGGACACAAAATCTCTAAAGCCGGTCTTGAAGTTGACCGTGCTAAAGTAGATGTCATAGCCAAATTACCTCCACCTTCAACCGTGAAGGGTGTGAGAAGCTTTCTGGGTCATGCGGGCTTCTATCGTCGATTCATTCAAGATTTCTCTAAAATCGCTCGCCCGATGACCCACCTCTTGGAAAAAGATACTCCTTTTATCTTTTCTAAAGAGTGTCTCGAAGCCTTCAATCTTCTCAAGGATAAGCTAACTAAAGCACCGGTCTTGGTTACCCCTAATTGGGAGCTACCTTTTGAATTGATGTGCGATGCTAGCGATTTTGCTATTGGTGCGGTTTTGGGCCAACGTGTGAATAAACACTTCCAACCAATCCACTACGCTAGCAAAACAATGACGGGGGCTCAATTGCATTATAGGACAACCGAAAAAGAGCTTTTAGCTGTTGTCTATGCTTTTGAGAAATTTCGTCCCTATCTTGTTCTATCCACCACCATCGTATACACGGACCATTCCGCGTTGAAGTACTTGATGACTAAGAACGATTCTAAGCCAAGACTTCTCCGCTGGGTTTTACTCCTTCAAGAATTTAACATTGAAATTCGTGATAAGAAAGGAGCCGAAAACCTGGCCGCGGATCATCTGAGTCGACTTGAGGATCCATATCAGGGGGATCATCCGAACAAAGAGATCAATGACTCTTTCCCCCTGGAGACTCTAATGTCTATAAATCTCAAACTTGATGGCACCCCGTGGTTTGCGGACATTGCAAACTACTTAGCGGGTGGTATTCTCATCCAAGGGTTAACATCCCAACAAAAGAAGAAGTTCTTGAATGATGTTAAGACTTACTTTTGGGATGACCCTTATCTATTCAAACAGTGTGCTGATCTGATTATTCGTCGATGTGTTGACGGACCGGCAGCTTTTGACATTCTTCAAGCTTGCCACAAAGGACCCACCGGTGGTCACTTTGGTCCCAACTACACCGCTAAGAAAGTGTTTGATTCTGGATTCTACTGGCCCACCATTTATCGTGACGCTCACGAAATGGTTAAGCATTGTGATGCTTGCCAACGTCAAGGCAAGATCACACATAAGGATGAGATGCCTCAAAATTTCATACAGGAATGTGAAATCTTTGACGTATGGGGCATTGACTTTATGGGGCCATTTCCATCATCCAAAGGGAAGAAGTACATCCTCGTCGCCGTCGACTACGTCTCTAAATGGGTTGAAGCTAAGGCTCTTCCTACGAATGATGCGAGGGTGGTTGTGAAATTTTTGAAGCAGCTTTTCGCTCGATTTGGCGTTCCTCGTGCTATCATCAGTGACCGCGGGACTCATTTTTGCAACGATCAATTTGCACGAGTCATGGCAAAGTATGGTGTCAATCACCGTCTTTCCACCGCCTATCATCCCCAAACCAATGGGCAAGCCGAAATTTCCAATCGTGGCTTGAAGAGAATTTTGGAGCGTACTGTGGGAGAGCATCGCGCCACGTGGGCCGATAAGTTAGATGATGCTCTGTGGGCTTTCAGTACTGCTTACAAGACCCCGATCGGTTGTACACCCTATCGTCTTGTGTACGGGAAAGCTTGCCACCTACCCATCGAGCTGGAACATAAGGCGCACTGGGCCTTGAAGTGGGCTAACTTCGACATCATCAAAGCCGGTGATCATCGCAAGGTTCAACTCAACGAGCTACATGAACTGAGGAATGAAGCTTATGAGAACTCGCTGATCTACAAGGAGAAGACGAAGATGATCCACGATGCTAAAATCAAGAACCGAGAGTTCCACGTTGGTGATCAAGTCTTACTCTTTAACTCTCGGTTGAAGATCTTCTCTGGCAAGTTGAAGAGCCGCTGGTCTGGTCCATTCACCGTCGCCAAAGTCTTTCCGCATGGGACCATTGAGCTTTCTCAGCCGAATGGGCCCAATTTCAAGGTGAATGGCCAGCGTTTGAAGCTGTACTTTGGTGAGGACATCTCTCAGGAGATGATTCCATCCCTCACCACGTTCCCCATGAACTAAAATTGGGTCGAGTCCGGCTCATGACTCGGTGAACAAAAACAAGCGCTTCTCGGGAGGCAACCCGTGTTCTATCTCTTACTGCTTTCATAATAAGTGTAGGGGGAGCCCCGCATATGTTTGTTGTCTTGTTTCTTGTGCTGTGCAGGGATTAAAGCTTCAGAAAGCATCTTGATGACTTTTGACGAACCGTGATACCGTGTTTCCTATCTTCCCGGTTCTATCCTAAACTCTTGTGATTCAATATTTCATATTCTATATGTTCATATTGAATTCACTTTAGTTGTCCTTTCCTTAGCAAGATTTAAACAAAGTGCACAATGTCCTAAGTGTAGGGGAGTTTCCTCCCACATGCTTAAACATTGAGGACAATGTTTATCTCAAGTGTAGGGGGGACTTCTATCAAAGTAAGCGGTCTTTTCCATGAATTTGCCCTCATTTTTACCGGAAAATTTGATTTTTCGACATTTTTCAAAATTTTTAATCTATTTTGGTCTAGTTGTATAGTTGTACTTTCCTTTATCATGTTTAGTTTCTTTCCGTTGCTAGAATAAATTTTTAATAAAGTGGTTTTAGATTTTTCTTAAGTCGTGAACATTTTGACTCAACCCGAGTTTACTTATCTAAGTTTACTCTAGCTAGTATCCTTAACATGTTTAAGTCAAGTTTTGCTAGGCTTTTATATAGGGAGCTATAAAACGCGAAAGTCTTAACTCTCACGGGTTAAGAACAAGAACTTTTCGCAAGTTCCTATAATTGATCCTAGAGAGTCGTTTATCAAGGGAACTTTAAAATGCGATTTCTAAACTTGAAAAAGTCTAAGAATTTGCAAGATCCTATAGGCGACTCGAAAACCCAAAACTTTGATTTAATAGGCTAAGCATCCACGAGTCTCATTCCTTGAGATTTTAAACTGTGGAGAACGAGAGATGATAGAGTCAATTATAAGTTCGGTACTCTTTCGTGAATTTATGTGAGTTAATTACGAGCATATTCTCCCTCCGCTTGTTAATAAATTTATCTGCTAATAAATAAGGTTGTACGATTTAAAAAGTTACTTAGCTTTTAGCCCCAGATCGTTTAAAAGTTGCTCGGTAATGACGAGAGTTCATAGCCAAGGCATAACTTATGAAGCGGGGCGCGAAGATTGGCGAGTCCGAAAAGGCCCTAACAAGGCATGAGGGCTACATTTTGTTGCTAAAGATCCAAAAGTGATGTGAAGAATCATTTATCGAAAATCAATATGAAGGATCGAGACACACGACGAAAAGCAAGAACTCCCCAAAAGTCATGGAGAAGTCTATCCGAAAAGACCCTAACAAGGTATGAGGATAAATAGATCCAAGTCCTAAAAGGAGGCGGATCGTTGTATATCAAAGTCCAAAATAAAGATTGGAGAAAAATGAAGAAGTCGTGGTCCAAAGATGAAGAATCTCTCAAAAACTTCAAGTGAAGAAATTCCTATTATGAAGAGAAGACCATAATTTCAAGAACGTCTCTCGAAGATTCGAAGTATGAAGTCGCTGCCAAATATCGGCCCGAGAAAGGTCTCAAATCGCGAACCAAGTTATGCCAAGATATGAACTTTCTGATATACCGAGAAGCAGTTTTAAAAGATTTGGTCCTTCAGCTAACTATTGATTAAATCGTTCACCTTATTTTCGGACTAAATAACTATCGAAATAAGTCAAACAATGCATCCTCGTGATCATTCAAGACAAAAATAAAATATAAGAGATACACCTAGGAATAAGGGAGTCTAAGTGAATAATTGGCCCACATGAATTTGTGATAGTTTGCTAACTTATAATAACAATGATCTCGTTTTTAAGCTTGGTATGGGGAACGTGAAACTTGAGGATGATAAATGTTCATGGCCGCCAAAACCCAATGTAAGTTTTTAATTTCTTTACTTGTTTAGAATTTAATAAAGGCCAAGGTGGGTTATTTATGATGGAGAATGTAAACCGTGCTTTAAAATTAATGCATTGCATGAGGGCATTGCAATGGTCAAGTGTAGGGGATTTAATAAGTGTGAAAACACTTATCCTTTTACCACTTATTTCCAATAATAACAAGACCAAAACGTGTGATTTATGTCGTAAAAGTCGGAATTATGCGTGGTTTGTGTTTTTATTGTGTTTTAGGACCAAAATATGAAAAAGGAAGAAAACACGGGCTTTCACGGGCTTTTATCGAAGAAAACGGGAAAAGACGAAGTCAAAAGATCAAGAGTGCAAAAAGAACGGAAGTCCAAGGCCTATTCTGAAGATTTATCGAAGAAAAAGTCAAAAGACGGAAGTTTAACGAAGTCAAAGAACTTAAGTTTAATAGAAGAAGAAAATTAAAAGACAAGTTCAAATCCCGAGACGACAAAGACGAAGAATTAAAGTCGAGTCGAGAAAACGTGAAGAAAGCAAGAAAGAAGATGCAACACATGCACTCCTTCCACCTTCCCTATAAATACCCTCCTAATAGTCATTAGGAGGGTGGTTAGATTTTTAGTTAACTTTTCACTTTTTAGTTTTTTTTAGAGAGAGAAAGTCTTAAACTTTCTCTCACTAGTTCATCTTTTTCTTTTAATCTTTCAAGATTAACTCTTTGTATTGCTTATTTTTATTAATCAAAGTTCCATTTTTAGCTTTTATTTCTTAATCTCATTCTACTTTTCTTTGATTTAAGATTGATTTTGGTGTGATTATCATGTGATCCGTGTTGTTCTAATTGATTTCATGCTAAAAAGTTAATCTTTTGATCATTTTATAAGTTTTCATTTGATTAAGCTATAAGACTTTTGTGCTTATTGGCTTATTTTTATGATTAGCTTATTTTCCTTATTAAAAAGTTTTATTAAAAAGTTTATGTTTTTATGATTTGATCTAAAAAGTTGATTAATTTCGAGTTGAATAAGTTGATCAAAGTGCTTATTTGATTCGGATTTGTCATAGATTCGGGTTGATTTTGGTAGTAGCTTATTAAAGTTAGCTTATTACCTAGCTTAACCTTTTTCCTTAGATTTCGGAAAGGGTTTAAACTCCCTTTTCCGATTGGCTTTCCGACCGGTGTACCACCATAACCGTTTCCCACAATTTTAGGAAAGGTTGTTACTCCCTTTTCCGATTGGTGAATATTCCGAGCAGCAACACACCCTTTTTCCGATCGGTTGATCGGAAAAGGGTTTTGACTTTCCGACGGTCGCCCCTTTCTCCCTTTCCGATTGGTAGCATTTCACCTATTCCGATTGAGCTCTATTACATATTCCGATTCGTGTGATTTTGGATATTCCGATTGCTAATCTTTCTTATATTCCGATTTGGTTAAGTTTGCACATTCCGATTGGGTCCCTAATCTCACTTTCCGATTGACAGTCTTGCGGATATTCCGATTGTGTTACTTCTTCCCACCATTCCGACCATCCGATCGGAATACATTCCGATCGGGCTCCCTTTTGGCTTGTTTTTGGTTTCTTTCGATATCACTTTCTTATAGTACTTTTATTTTCTAAAAATTTTCCAAGTGTTAGTTTTATTTAGTGAGTTAGTACTTTTTCTATTGTCACCTTTAAGTTTTATGCATTATTTTACTTGTCATTTCAATATTAATCTTTTAACTTCCATTTACTCAACGACACTTTAATTACTTGCTATTAGTTAAAAACAAATCAACCAAACCTTTGATTCACCAAAAGACGATTGAGTCGCACTTAAGACCGGTTTTCAATTCGAAAAGATTCGGAACTATAACGAACTTTGATACTTTGGTTGCAAAGCCAAGTATTATGAACACTCCTAATTTTTCTTGGAGGAATCTTAGTCAGGAACTTTAGCTCTTGATACCAACTGATGTAGCGAAAAGATACCAACTGATTTAGCTAAATAATGGCGGGACCGTTGTGAATGCAAGAAACCACACAAGAACAATTAACAAGGAATTTACTAAACCCTCAAAAGGGTGCCCAACCAAGAATTCAAGAGAAAACAATCTTTTTTCTTATAAACTAATAATAATTTGGTGAAAACTAAACCTATGACAATGATTTTATAAACTTATGAATCTTGAAAAGAAAGCTAGATATCTTGACTTAAGGAAATGAAATAACTTTTAGAAAACTAAACTACTCTTTAGCTAAAAAGGTGACTATAAAAATGGAAAAGATAAATTATGACATATAAGATTATATTGTCCTTGTACCCATTGATCTTCCTGAACCATGGAAACATAGAATTCACGTGTTGACCAAAGAAATGACGGCTAAGCCAGAGGAGTGGGAGCCCGAACGTGCCCTGCATCATTCTCATCCTCTTGGAAAAGACTCGTCCTCGAGTCTTGTCTTACCAATGTAGACTATAAAAAACAAACTGAATATGTTGAATTCCAATAAATACCAGAAACAATTCATCCCACAATCCTTGATTCGAAAGAATACTTATTATTAGGGTAAATTATTGGCAAACAATGGCCAATAATTAACTTTTTTTAAATCTGACAACTTTTAACCTCCTTAGTTTCCTTAACATGGCTTATCTATTGAGAATCATATTCCCTCATGTCAACCAATCGATAAGATCATCCAGGTGCAGTGACATCATCCTCACTTACGTGATCCTTGCCTCAATCAGTGAGTCTACGGTTAGCTTGATTTTGGAATCCGTCTTGAAGTTACTTCACTTGCTTACGGAGGTCTTCATTCTCTACAACACGTGCTCCTTGTTGGTTAGTTGTATCGTTTCCTTGTCCGGCGAATCTACGATCCACATAACCAAATAGTTGCTCACGTCCACAAAATTGTGGGGGTCAGTAGGCCATTGTATCAAAAACTTCAGCTGGAAAAAAGAAACTTTGAATAGGTATAAATCCCTGTCAGGAACTGCAATCGTTTATCCGAATGGTGAGATCGTATATCTATGTGTCCTGGACATCCTGCCAAAAAATCATAGAGATCCAACGCTTAACAAATGCGTGCCGCCATTTTTCTCACAGCTACGCAAAAAACGACGAACAGAAACAAAGAAATTTGTTTCTCACGATATGGCTTCAATAAGCTGTGTGATTTCTTCTCCAAACCAGGCTCTGATACCAAATGATGGCGGGGGACGTTGTGAATGCAAGAAATTACACAAGAACAATGAACAAGGAATTTAATAAACCCTCAAAAAGGTGCTCAACCGGGACTTCAAGAGAAAACGATCGCTTTTCTTATAAACTCATAAAATCTGGTGAAAACTAAATATGTTACAGTGATTTTATAAACTTATGAATCTTGAAGAGAAAGCTAAATATCTTGACTTAAGAAAATAAAATAACTTTTGAAATACTAAACTATCTTTAGCTAAAATAGATGAACTATAAAAATAGAAAAGATAAATTATGACAATATAAGATTATATTGTCCTTGTACCCATCAATATTCCTGAACCACAGAAACATAGACTTCACGTGCTGACCAAAGAAACGATGGCTAAGCCAAAGGAGTGAGAGCCCGAATGTGCCCTGCATTAGAGGGCCACTCGTTCGATTTTTATTTTGTGTTAAAATCAAGTTATTTGATTGGTTCAATTGTTTTCGCTATAGTTTCCACTTTTTACTAAAAATTTAAAATATAATAATTCTTTTCTTATAAAAGATATATCAAAAATAATAAATTTAACTTTAAAACTACAAAGGACTAATCAATGAGTTAACTAACTAGAATGCTTGTATTTTTCCTTTGTTTTCAATTGACGTTTGGGTCTAACCTTTCCTATTAATTGAAAAAGTTAAACATATCTATTACGAGGCATTCGGAACCCGTGCGTTGCACTAAGGGGGCATGGGTGGCTCTTTTTGGGGCATGATATTTGTTGTTATTGAACAAATTGTAATATTTACTATTTCTAATATAATATTTCTAATTTTTTAAATAAATTTTAGTATTTTTATGTTAATATTCTATATTCAGGTGTTTATATCTAGTTTAAGGGGTTTTGTTGTTAAAATGATATAATGTAGGCGCTTTTAACAAAATTCTTTTTAGTATTTAATTATTTTAATTTTATAAACTTGTAAAAAAAAGCTCATAATACAACAAAAACAGTTTTTTGATATTGGAAAAACACACACACTATCATACGAAACAAAAACAAATATTTTAACAAAAACATTGTGTTTTTTATGGGCTTAT